>CM074183.1:24675751-25875751 GCA_037179385.1 Holothuria scabra | reverse complement strand
AGCTCTCTGACTGCACCGCTGCATGCATATGACAACTGTCTCGTGGAAGGCCGAATAACTGTTGACGCTGTGTGTTTTAACATCCGTGTTTCGTTAATTCGCAATGCATGCTACATGCATGCTGTCAAAACGTTTCGGTCAGACTGCTGTCAAAATAGCTTCTGCTTTACCACTGAAATAAAGCATGATAATAGAACTACAGCACAAGTTGCTTAATCCAATGCAGTAAAGCCAATTCGTTCCGTACAGGGAATTGGCAATACCCTGCTCCGTAGTAGCTAGATGAAGACACTGTACGATAACGTCTTGATACTGTTCAACGGTAGTGGACGCAATGGCGCCGTGTTACGTATACCAAATTGGAAGCAGCGATTGATTCTCCAGGCTTATCACTTCAGTGTGAAAAGGCCGAACCACATTACATCGCGTTTTCTGGAAATTTATCCGCAATGCTCTTTCATGAAGCTAACTCCTTAAATCAGCCTTGTAAGTGTAGTATTTGCTTTTCTGAAGTTGATTTTTGTTTAAAGACAGCCACAGATTGCACTTACTGCTATTGTTAAAGGGTAGAGCATGGATATTTGTACGAACTAAGTTATGGTACGCGCAGGGAAATGAGTTGTGGGCCATAACAGGCTTCACAAAAGAAATTGTCAGTCGGCCAGTAAATGCCAATATTGTAGTGCGGCGCACTACAATAATTCAGCAGCTTTCCTCTGTAATTTCAAAATCTACAATACCATTGATAGCAACTTTCTGCTTTCCTTGCTTACACTCAGTGACCACCATGAACTGGGAATGAAATTGTTTCTCATTGTATTAAACAAAACAGCACCAGTACCTTCTCAAGAAAGTTCAATCCTAGCCAAATCTGAAACATGCTTCACTGCTATCTCTTACACAAGAGCACATCTGCCACAAATTATAAGAGTTAATGTCCACAGGTGATTCTCAGCTCTTCCTCACAGTCTCTTGACCTCACTGAGTTGCATCTTGTGCTACAGACTACATCAGTTGTGACCAATCAGGGCCGACCTTGCATGTGACCAACATTCTTCCCATGAAGCTGATTCCTCCAAGCACCTTCAATCTATTTCAATGACTTCCTCTTCTTTTGACTTTGAAGACCCAAGAAGTTTCTTTACCTTTGCTTTCTTGTCCTGTCAGAAAAGAAACAACACCTTGGATGTTAAACCCAGCGCAATTAACTTACCACACTCATCAATGTGCTTCTAGTTCATTCCAAACATTAGAAAATTTGGGACAAAGAAATATTGAGTGGGCTGCATGTTATTTATCTGACCATTGAGACCACATATATCACATCCAACTACAACATTTCGGGCTTCTGGGAAAAAAAGATGGCAAATTTTATTTTTTAATGTGTCATAACATGAGAGATTTATTTCACCACCACCAGAAAATCACCTAATCTTCCAATCAGCAAATAAGTAGCATTCATTTAAATTTTTGGTTCTTTAATGATGTAGGTATCACACTGTCCTGAAATGGACACCAGATGGGCACAAGAAGAAGGACATGGCATGTGCAACTCCGCTGGAGATGTGAGAGAGCCTTCCCATGGAATTTCCCATAAAATCCAAGGGAGCTTATTTTGGCTCACCTGTGCCTCAATTCATGCTTGATAATTCATTTGCTTTGGTTGGTCGGTTGGCTGCTCAAGTTTTTGCCCCAAAAGAAATGAGAGAAATGAGCAAGGCTCACGATTGCTCTCAATACACTGAGGAAGTCAAGTAAATATTTGCCACCTGAGCCATGCCCAAATTATCTACCAAAAGGACTAAGTTTGTTGATCAAGAGGAAGAAGTTGACTTTCGAAACCAATCAGAGATGTTCACCCTATCGAATGTCCAAATTCCCTTCTGATTATAAAAAGGACAAAATCTTAACCCATCTGCAGACCCCTGGGTGAATTTTCTCACACTCCAGGATCAACTTTGCAAAAGCTGGCAATATTTTCGGCATGTCAAAAATATTATTGAATGAGCTTGCACATGTTCATTTTCATGTTTAATCCATGCATCAATTTTGGACAGTGTGAAACCTGCATCAAAATGGAGGAAATACACTTAACTTTTCTTTAAAACCTAATGGAGCAAAGGGATAACAAACTTGCAGAATTTAAAGACACTGTCAAATTACACTGAACTCATCATTATCACCAATTATCAAGCAGAAAATTTGTAAATATTGTAATGTTTCGAATCCACCCTTACCTCTGAGCTCGCCATGTTTTTCTTCTTTATCATTTCTCCTAATGTGCCACGTGAGATGTCTTTATTCTTCAAGCGATCACTACTTGAAGATCCCGGAGAAGTCTCTCTCGAACTATCTGATTTTTTCCTGAAAGTAGCTAGTGCAGCACCAAGGCTTGAGGATCTGGGGGTAAAAGACCATGAATCTAGATAATTTCAATGTATAATGAGGAAAACTTCTAGCAATAAAGGTTTAAAGAGCACCTTAAGTCTAGAATTGAAACTTATTCATGCAACTAGTAATAAATGGCACGATCCGTTGCTGAGATACTTTACCGTGAAATTTACTCACTAAAATCAAAACAGTCCATTGCACAATAATTTGTGACTTTCTTCCTGCACAACTCATGTTTCCTCCTATGTTGCCTTCAGATATTAAACATGACTATACATCTTAAAATGCTTTGTTTTCTTGCATTACATGTTGCACGGAGAGTTTTTGTGTGGGCAAGTCTTCCCATAGTAGTAAGATAGCTATCACATTTTGTCACAATACAAGAGGGAATAGCTTTCACAAAATAAGAAAAAACAAAGACTTTAATCTGAGGAGTAAAACAATATCACAAATAATTGTGCATTCTGTGGTATTAAATTCAACATTTTGTTTAATCTCAGCTCATGAATGGGCCTTTAAAGATAAGAGTTGGAATATTTTCATTCATTTTCCTAGCTCTACAATAAATATATATTTTGCAATTTCATATTCTAGTTACATTTTAAGCACTGTGGCAAAGTGACATAACTGCAGCTTATGCAACTGCAACAATGTAAAACTTCATTCCAATATCCTTAGCATTTAGGAGAGCAACCCATCAGTTTTATTCCCCTCTTCCCCATACCACCCCTCCCCCCCCAAAAAAAAAAAAAGAAGAAACAACCAAAAGTGTAATATAAATCAGGTGAAAGGTAAAATCGTATGCATGTCCCACTGCTTAATAAAGCACTCAACTGTATTTAAGCATTTCCAGAAGAAGTACTTCATACGAGGCTTTTCTTACACAAAAATATGAAACCAAATTATAATCAAGTGCAAATGTCTTAAAACTTTTCGCACAAGGTTACCCACTTTTTAAGTTCGAATTTGGCTCACATTACGTTGAGGAAAATGACATCATGTGAGGAATCGACTAATAAGCAATTCCCTTTCCTTAAAACAGGGTTTTAAAATATGATTGTTTCTTATAGTGGCAATCCAGATGGCTTTGGAACTACATCACTAGACACACCCACTCACACAAATCCATTTCTCCCACCAAACAAATTTGAGATTGCCCCCCCTCCACTTGTCAATCAGGCCAGCTTTTAAGAATTCTTACTGGCCTTACGATGAAATTTGACGGCCACCCACTACATAGCACCACGGCTCAAGGCATTACAGACAAACCATATCCTGTTTTCAATGACTAAATCCTGTCATAACTGAATTCACAACTGCATTGAAATATACCAAATACTACTTACTCAATTCTAGAAGATTCCAATTTTTTTGCTTTCACCGAGACTGGTGATGATGATCTCCTACTCTTTGTAGGTGGGGATGGGCTACGTGACCTTGATCGTTTTCTCCGTTCAGATTCCTCTGCAGACCTATGAATGGAAATAGCTACAACATCAACTGATACATCCTTTGTGCAACAAACATTTACAGCATACACCAATCCGGACAGCAAGTGATGGTTTGATTTTAGTCGGCCATAACTGGGGTCCATCACCTTTAAATCTTTCGATTTCCTTGTTTACCTCTATCATGGATTGCTGTACCCTAATTTGTATCTTGAATTCTCCAATTTCACTAAATATGAGGCTTTGAAATTCATGTAAACAATAAATGAGGACGATTTAAGGCTAATGAAACCCACTAATGGCGACCTACAGTCACTAAAAACAAGCGCTAATCGGATTCGTCTATAGAAATGTTAATATCAAACATTTGCTATGTAAGTGAATGCAAAAAAATCCAGCATCTTGCATAAATTTAAATGAACAAAACATTCACGTTTGGTTGAGAATTAGATCTTAATCATTTCCGCTTGGATGATAACAGGGTTACTGAAGGAGTGGGAAAAGGGTAACTGCCCTACAAAATCATCAAAAAGTTCCCTACCTTGCTCCAAAAGTAACTTGATAAGCCTTAGGAGTTGGTTTAGGTGGTGGACCTTTGGGTTTCTTCGGGGAGACACTTCTTCTCCTGGGGGAATCTTGCTGATTTCTGCCGCTGGAATGACCTGTAGGTAGACAATAAGAGCCAAATTTAATAGCCTCAAAACGAAAGCCAGCAGCTCCATTGCTAAGGTGGCCATGATAGAGTGTCTATTGCCCAACTGCAGAAAAGACTGTCAACATCTCAATACACATATCACATAACTGAGAAGGCTTCCGTTTCCTCCATGCATCCTGTCTGGTAACTAAAATTACGAGCTCCTTTTTCTACAACATTAGGAAATAAGGGTTACATGAGCAAATCACCTGACACCAAGTAGCTTATGCTTAATAGTACAAATGTTATGATATCTAAACATACCACACATACCAAAAATGAGCTTGACATATGATGAATCAAGCTTGGGTGGCCAATCTCTCAGCAGTACCAAAAGCCCTAACCAAATGCCCATACACAATGCCCATTTCAGACATGCTTCAAGCAAAACATATCTTTATTAGCTTCAGAGTTATGCAACTTTGATTACGTAACCCAACATTAACTGGTTAGTATGGGCTAACCTCATGCCTGAGCAATTGAGAAACTGACTACGGAAAATGTAGTGAAAGATATCACTAGTTTCCTGGCTCTGGTCAAATCTTTTGGGCAGCTAAGAAGTACTGTAGCCTCACTAAGGACCAGTTCTGTGCTGGGGGGTGTTGCATATATTTCTGTGTTAATAAACTGTATCCTTTCTCATTTCTGCTCTATGAGATGTACAACTAGCAATGTTGTGCATGCATTTTGCGTATTCTGGGTGAGTCCAAGGAGGTAATTATATTTGTGTGTATTCCATATTTCCCTTGGTATTATATGTTTTGTCCCGATAGTGAGTGCAATTTTGATATAAAATAAAATTATACTTTTGTATTTGTTTACGTTTTGATAGTTTTCACAGAAAAGGACTGGAAAGAGGATCCAAGAGTACATATGTTTCCATTCCATTCAGTCAAGACTCTGTCTTTTTTAATCAAGTTGTGTTGTCTGGTTTGGGTATATTGCGGGCCTTTCAGGACTGCTACAGAAAGAAAATACAATGGTACCTAGTTCAACCTCTGTCCTTTCCTAGTTCTTTTGAAAAGTCTTTCTACACCTGTTTCCTTTCTCCTCTCGGTTCACTCGTACATGAATCCAATGATAAATTGTCACAATATTACACAAAGGCAACACATTCCTTGTACCCCTATTTATTATCCTATTCATTTAATCAACTGTATTTTTCTTTTCACAGGAGTATTTCAAAAACCCCTTTCACAAAGAGTCTGCAAAAGGTTAGCCCTCTAAAACCTACCAGAGCTATCTGAGTCAGTGTCATTGCTACCCTCCGTGGTCTGAGGTTGGTCTTTCATCCTACTCATAAAGAGGGCAGCTTTCTTCTTCCTCTCCAACTGCAGCTGCCTCTCCTTTGATATTCCTGCCATCCTTTGCCTTGCTGCTTGAGCCAGCTTATTTTCAAGTTTCATTTTCTCAGCTAGAAATAAGATGTTAAAGTTATCACCCAAACTGTTTCATTGCATCACTAAATTTTTACCATACATAGTAAATTTGATTACCAGCAGTGGAAGGCATCCTCTACATTAAATACACTATGTTTGAACTTTCTATGTCCATATCACAAGAGGATTAAATGACAATGAAAAAAGCAAATTTCATAAGTTCTATTTTCTCTATCTCTGAGCCGTACATTCTCTTAGCACTCTAACAGGGTAAGGAGAGGGTTAAGAAATTATTGTATTTCTAAACCAACATAGCCTCATCACTGTTTCTAACTGAATATTCATGTTCAAAGATACTTTTTTCACAGATTAAAATAGGGATTTATGCCTCAACTTAAAGCCTTTTGGTTTAATCTAGTGACACTCACAGAATTTTTGGCAGCTGTGGGGCACGGCATTGATTACCTACTCCATTACATTTGTGTTGAATCATGCACAATGATAGTAGGTTCCATTTTTAAAGTCTTTGGTATGATTCACCCTGGGAATCCAATTACAGCCTCCTGTGTAAAAAACTGCTGCCCTGCTGCCAAACTAAACACACCTTTTGGCTACATTCATAAAGCACACCCAAAGCAGCATGCTAAATATGTGCAATTTCTTGGTCAACTTTTTCCGAACAACTCAAAAATAATAAAATACTAAACATGGAATGACACAATGACATACCATCTTCAGCATCCCAAGGTGGTCTGTAAAGGAAAAACCCCTAGTCTCCTGTCTATCACTTTTCATCAACTGTACCAATATTTGGGCTTCTATTTCCACCTACCTTGTTTTTTTGCTAGCTCTTCTCTAGAGACAAAGGGGGGTGCTGCTTTTGGTGGTGGTCTGACAGGGTTAAGTCTTTCCTGGTACAATGATGGCCTTCCTGGACCACTGCTGGGTGGAGCAGACCTTTCTGTAAATCTACTGTACTCTCGACTGCGAGGGGGTGGTGGAACGGATGGTGGAGCAGGTACCCGATGTCTTTGCCCATGGTTGTAGTCTACAGATACAGGCCTTGTAGATGGGGTCTCAACCTTTCCCCAAAGAGGTCTTTCAACCTCTTTGGGCTTTTCTTGAAAAAGTCCAGCTATCCTAGGTCGACTGTTTGGGTCAAACTGATCTCTAGTAACCCTCCTACTGCCCTCTTTGAATACCTCCAACTGCGGTTGGTCACCCTTTCCTACAGTGGCCCCAGCCATGGCCAGAGCTATCTGTTGCTTTGTTAATTTTATCAAATCATCCATTCCTGCTGCTTGATCCAAACTACCAGCTGGAGGTTTCTTGGTTTCTGGATATTCTTCTTCAGAGTCACTTTCTTCAACCGGGAGAGCACTCCTACCCACTAGAACCCTTTCATCTATATCCCGTGGCTTGATAGAGAAACTCACAGGTGCTGAAAAAGTAAATACAAACACATTAAGCTATCACAGTAAAACACAAATGCATCTGAAGTTGAACTAAGAGGTACTTTTAGAGAACACATCCAACATACTTAATATTTGTTTTAACCCTTTCACTGCAACAGATAATGTGACTTTGCAGTGAAATCAGACATTTATAAAGGGTTTTAGCCACAAAACCACACTGTACATTGCGTATTGTTTAATTGGAATCCATTGTGGACAACCCTACATGAAAATGACTTTGGACACCAAAAATTCAAAGATCTGAACTGGTTCAAGGAAAGTAAACTTGAAAGAAACTTTTGACATGGCACTCACATTTGCCTAGGAAAAAAGGGTGGAAATTTACCCATCCTTTCTATTTAATTTTACAAGAACATTTCACTTCTCCCTTTGCTAGGTTAAGTTAAATTGAGTTTTAAGGCCCAGTTTCCATCCGATCAGTTTAAGACGAGGCACTGCCTTTTTTTCCAGTTGTGACTCACTGGCTTGTTTTCCATACTCCATTGCTTATGCTGAACACCAAGCACAATGGCAGTAGGTTCCATTTTTAAAGTCTTCAGCATGACCCAACCGGGACTCAAACTCCCGCCCCCCTGACTGCTAAGCGACACTAATACAACTAATGAAACTAATATATTCACATAAGGCCTGGATTCTATTCCCAGGTCGAGTCATGCCAAAGGCTTTAAAAATGGAACCTACTGCTGTTGAGCTCTGCATGAGCAATGGAGTAGGGAAAAACTATGGGTTTTAACAAAATTCAAATTGTAAAACTGTCAGTTGTGATGAATTGGATTTTTTTCCCCACTCAAATTGTTTATGCAAAGACAGTGGGTTCCGTTTTTGAATTCTTTGATATGATTGACCTAGGAATCAAACACTGTCCTCCAAAAAGAAACGCAAAAGTTCTACCACTAGACCAGACACGACCTGTGTGTTTCTAAGTACTTGAAACCAAAGACACTGGGCTTTTCTGTTGTCTTTTCATTACCAATTTATGAAAATGGGACCACTTATTATTTTCTTAGGAATATGATACCTTTCATTTAAATGAAACTAAACCACTTTGATACTTTCCCCTTCAGAGTTTTAAATAACCGACTGACAATTACCCCACTGGAAAGATATAATTTTAATGTGACCAAAACCATAACTTACAGTACACACTTAAAAAGATAAAGATAACAAACCCAGGGCAAAGAAGTAAATTCTGAAGTAAGGCAACACCCCCCCCCCATAACCTCTTCACCGAGGGTCAATATAAATGGGTATACACAAATTGGGACAGCAAGTGATGGTCTGATTTCAGTCAGCCATAACTGGGGTCCATCACCTTTAAAACTTTTGATTTCCTTGCTTAACTCTATCATGGATGGTTGTACACTAATTTGTATCTTGAATTCTCCAATTTCACTACATATGAGGGTTTGAAATTCATGTAAACAATAAACAAAGACCGTTTTAGGCTGACGGACCCCACTAATGGCGGCCTACAGTCACTAAAAACAAGCGCTAATCAGATATATCTATAAAATTTGTCACCAACCTTTTTGTTCATTCTCTTGTGCCTTTTGCCTTTCTTCAGCCTCTCTTCTAAAAATTATCTTCTTCTGTTCATAGTATGGATAAAAACTATGCCATGCGTTGAGAAAATCAAATCTGGCATCGCCTTTTTCTCTCACACTGCTTTCAAATTCATCTCCATTCTTTGCAACAAATTCTGCCAATTTGTCAATAATGGGTTGGATGTCTGGTGGTGGGGGGATGACTGCTGGTGTTGGCATTGGATTTAAAACAGGGCTAAAAAGATCAAAGTAATAAGACAGTCAACATTACAGGAACAAAACCAATATTTATGATAAGTTATTTCATGTAAGACTTGAACTGATCACATAAACTGTTACTTTAAAAAGGGCAAAAACAGTTCCCCCAAACTTGTTCTGAAGCAGCAGATAAACCTCCATTTCTCTTCAAAGTATTTCGTATAAAATATTTGGACCTCTAAATTCTATATTCTTGGTGAACCAAGCAGTTTTTCCTTGCAAATTTCACATTTGAGGAGATAAAATATTGTCACATGACTCACAAGAGCCAATCATGAAACTGGACAGCCTACTACTGCTTCAAGTTGGGGGGACCGCTTCTGCCTTTAAGGTACATGGTATTTTGTCAAATACATTGGCATGTTATTAAAACAGTGTGCATAGAACAATAAAGCTAAGAAAAGAAATTTGGGGTAAGAAACTTTTTAGGCAGTTTTCATGAAATTAATGAAAAGTAACTAATTACTATGGCTTTCCTAACTCATTACCAAAATTAGTGCTAGAAATGCCAACACTGAACCAATGACCAAAGAGATTACATGTACTTCTGTACTCACGTTTACAACACAATGTACCAGGTCTTGAATTTTGAGGGCATGCTAGTTTGAGCACACTCCATAACTTTCCTGAAATCACTAGAAGGTGTGGCTTTTTTGCACATCTAGATGAAGATGGGAGTTCATATACATCTCTTTAAGCCTGAGAAAAGCAATTTTTTAGTAAACATGGAAAATCTAAAACTCAAGACCTGATGAAACTTTGTAGTGTACACTGAGCATTTGGCACACCATTGTGTGTGCCATGTGTAGTGTTGTATGGTCATTACCAACAGAGACATACCCTACCAGTCACACTGAGAACCATTTTGTCTGAAAGCTATAAAAAATTTTTAACTTGAAACTCTTTCCGCACAATTTTAACTACTAACTTTTCCAGACAGTATAAAGACATTTCACCCATCACAATGTTATCATAACAAATGCTCATGTTTTGGTATGAAAATTACTGCTTAATTTTCTATCTTATTATCACTTCACACCTTTTTACAATTTTTAACTGTAACCTTTATGTCTGATAAATTCTCCTGACAATCCTATTCTCAAAATTTTCCACAGGTTGCTTTAAGCATGAATCATTTCTAACTTCTAACTACATCAGTAAACATGAACGATGGACATTGGGTTACGATATTTTTCTAAAGTTTCCCTGACATTTTGCCAAAGAACCAAAGAGGCAAACCAAAAGGAATTTTAAGAAACTTCTTCTCCCTAAAGGAGCTAAACCCCTGAAAGGACAACCAACTTCTAAACCTTCAGAAGTCTAGATCATAGATCTGTTATGCATGGTATTATTCTTCACCACATAAACAGAATAGATAATACATAAGATTTTAAACAGCCAAAAAGGTTAAAAAGGAACTAGTGCTCACATATTTTTATCTGCTCTTATGAAATAAAGATCACACTGTTGACAACATTCTTTCCATGCATATTGATAGATAATAGTTGCTTTGTCTTGCTGTCACTTCACTATCGCTTCTTCCTTCTGTTCATTGGCAAAAAAACAATTTTTCTACTTACGTATTGCATCACAATTCCTTTCAGGCATGGCACCCAAGAACTAGCAGGCAGCACCATGAAACCGTGATATCAGGAGGTGTCATGGAAAAGCTTCTCTGATTTGGATATTATTAATGTAATTGGTAAAACTACCCTGTGTGTACACATTGACCACAAGTCCTTACTGAAGACCATGCTACCAAAGGAATCAAGAAGTTAGATGGGAGAACATCTGTGACTAGTTTTGGTGTTAATCGATGTACATAGCACACAACAAGCACATAAAACAGATAACTGGCTTGTAAAGAGGTAGTTGGCTCCACATAAAAGACACAAATATGTGCAAACTATTGCATCTGTGGCATACATATTATTCAACAAGGGTAATTATACATGTGTACAAAGGAAAGAAGGTTTGGAAAGAAATCAAAAGTACCAACATTTGTTCAGTTCCTGGTGGAAGTGGTTGACTTGTAGCAAGTCCATGTGGCAACTCAGCACTGACTGGTGTCCCATCAAGATGCTGCTGAGGTGTGGTTTCTGAACCTAGGGAAAAATATAATACCTTCACTTCATCTGTCAACTAAAAAATTTTGCCATTATCATGTACAGGCTTTACAAATTTTACATCACAGATGCACCATGCCAGAGGACAGCCATGCCAATTACACATGGCTTTGTGCTAAACGCACTGCACCGTGTACATGGTGGTACAAGCTGTATGTACATATTTTCAACAAGGTTGCTAGGAAGTATTATGGCATCATATAAACTTCTATAAGACACAAAATCTGTAATTGGATGCAAACACTTTTTGGGGGGGAGGGGGGAGAGGCTAAGAATGTCAAATGTAAGCTAGAATGTCAAATGTAAGCTGCTTTTGACACACATTTACATTCAATCTTTACAAAAAGTTTCAGAAACCAATTTTTCTTGGGTAAAACTCAAGACAGATAGTTATTCATGTAAACATTTATGAGAAACAAAAAATTTTGGTTATATTACAACTGTCAAGGTCCATTCTTGAATGACAATCAATAGAGATACTCATGGTGCTGTAGTTTCTTAGCAAGTTCAACATCCTCCACTCTCTATAAGCTCATAGATGTATCACAACACCAAATATCCACAAAACAACAGCCTAATAAATACCATAAACATGAGGAGGGGGTGAGGGTTTGGTATGTTTGGGTCAGGGGGATGGGGCTGTTGCAGAATAGAGTTGGCAAAGTAAAAGGCCAGAGGATTTTACCCTCCACTAAAAGTAGCCCAGGGGTAAAGGAAGGGTAAGAGATAGTGATTTCCTACCTGGTGGTGGTGGTGGAGCAGACGCCAGAGCTGTTAGGTAAGCATTAACAAGTTCCGAAGCAGCAGTGGCATAGTATGCGGCAAGGATGTCAGCCTCGGAAGTGGATGGTTCAGCAGGAGCTGTTGGTGGAGGTTGCTCTGTTGTGAGTTCTGGTACAGGTTCTGTGACTGGGGGTGCCACATCTGTTATCTGGGGAATAAGAGTCTGGGGTGGAGGTGCTGCTTCTTCATGTTCTAGTGGTTGTGTTAGGGACTGAGAAGTTGACTGGTAGCTAGAAGATGGTATGGTGTATGCACTTGTTGCTACTGAATATGCATGTGTAGTCTGGAAAGATCTTGGTGGCTATAGAGAAATGTAGAACATATCTATCGGATATTTAGTACAAAATTTTTATAAAACAACTATCAATGCACTCCTGCAGAAACAAAAATTAATTTAAATGCAGATTAGATGCTTACAAAGTAACTTTGTATGGGACTTGAAACAACTTCCCACAATTTACAATACAAGATGCCTAAAGAATTCACAAAATTTTTAAATGCATTTTCCATGTTCAAGAATGATAACCAAGAAAAGTGTGGATGGACTGTTGGCTAAGATGTCAAATTTGTGATCCAAGAATTGATGGTTCAAATAGTGAGTGAATCGTGTGCGTGCTTGGGTATTAAAGATGCTTTATGTCTCAAAGTATGAGGTAACTGGGTGCTTACACTATAACTTGTCATGAGAACAGAATTTTAACTGATGAGAGTGATTTTCTGAAAGATATTTTATTGCAGTAATTTGATCCCCAGGCTGAGTTTAGGCCTTTGTGCTACAAATCGAATTCCTCAGAAAATTGAAGACTATGGCAGGTGCTCTGTTTATTAAAATTAAATAGAAATATGAACCTCAAATCTAATGTGCAAAACCTTGTACACCTCACAGTGATTTGAAGCTGAGTGATGGTGTGCTATCAGACTTGCTCGCCTCAAAATTCATCATGACTGCAACTTCATGAAAGATGTTGCAACAGGAATGGAAACAATCTGACAAACTGTGTGAACCAATGATACAGGTATTTAAGGACCAGCCACCTAGCTTGAGCAATGCTCAAAGGTCCTTGATAAGGATACCCAAAGTTGCCATCAGACATTTAGTTCAAATCTTTAAAGACCCAATTCTCTTATCTCAAACAGTACCAACTCTCCTAACCTTCTTAAGCTCCTCCCACCATTGTCTGAAATTCACCCTCATCCAGACACATGCTCAGTTTATTGTTTCAGCATGAGTTTAAAAAGATCAATGTGCATAACCAAAACTCAGAGCAGTTCAAGCGTTGGTATTCTGCACTGTCTGAATCAGCTGTCACTCGAAGAGCTGAGCCAATCGAGAACTTATGTAAACCCCTACAAGAGTTACAGTTAGGGGTGAGAGGATTGGCCCTTTAAAACACTGCTGTACTTTAAAATGCTAAGTTAGAATGCTTTGAATAAATCCACCCCTTAAATTCAGGTTTTCATAGAAACTTAAACGTCAAATTTAATTTTCTAAAATTTGGAACAGACAGCTATTTTAGATAGAAAACTGGAAAATGGGCCTCTTGCAAACAATAAAATTAAACAAACAGAATTAGTAATTGATACTAAAATATATTTTAACACAATACCTGTTGGCTAGCAGGTGCCACACTGGGTTTCTGTGGTTCCTTGGATCCCAGGAGACCTGGATGGAGATACCCAGCATCATCATCCGAATCTTCTTCTTCCTCCTCCTTAGATTGCTCTGACATGAGACAGAACAAAACGAGAGACAAAATGACTATCAGATTGAGAGCAAAAGTGTCACAATACAAATTTAGCGACCATAAGTGATACTTAACAGCAAAAAAGAGAGAGGGGTTTTTAAGAAAATTTACAAACACTACAACCTGGTAAGGCAGCCTTACAGCCAACGAGAATTGTCAAGAATTCACAAAAATGCCACACTTATTTTATTCTACTGGCAATTAAAGAAAAGGAATACATGGGTTCAATCATAGAAACAAATAAAATTACAATTACTGACATTATAGCATATTTGCCCTCAACACAACTTATTTCACTTTATACATAGAGACACATTTAGGGTACCTCAAAAATGCTTGAGGGCAAATCAAGACAGGAAAACAACTTTTCCTTAACACAGCTTTCTTTGAAAGGGCAAGGCCTAAATACAAGACTTCAACAATACTTTTTCTTTACTAATATTTGCCTTGATCCTGACATTGGGAAGCAAAGTCAATGGGTAGAATCTGCTAATTAAAGGACAGGTGTGTATTCCTTGATGAAACTTTGTTTCTGTCAGTTAGCTGCCTTATATGTAGAGTGATGCTATTTTTGGCAAAGCTTTCACTCAATTAAACTTTACAAATTCTCCCTTCATAGTTCATTGTCAATGTTTTCTCTTTGCTTTGATGGTGGTGAAGGAAGGCTTTAGCAAGCTTTCTCTGCTCATACTTTGGGGTTTGAATTTTCCCTCCCCTAGAATGCCGTTGTGTCCTAAGTACAGATCATCAGACAAAAGACATGTTCTCCTGCTATATGGACATTTTTACTTTTAAATATCACTTCTATATCTCCCATACTGTTTGCTTGTAGGCAGGAAGGGGGGGAGAGGTAGTACAGTAATTGTGCAAGCCATTTAACCACACAATGCTACCAGAAAACACATGAAAGCAAAGGAAGACATTCATAATGCTTACCTTTTTCTGCAGGCTGTGGTACATATGTTCCTGCCTTGATACATTTAACTATGTGCCTGTAGTATGGATTCAGATAGTGGTCATAGTTGAGGAAGTCAAACTGAGGGTTCTTGGCTTGTCTTGCTTTGATCACTATCTCCATTTGAGGATTCTGTCCAGCAATGAATGCAGCTGTCCTTTCAATGATAAGGTTCAACTTCTGAGTTGCTGGCTAAGTGGAAAAGGAAAGCAGAGACAAAACTAAAATTCTTGGCCAAAGATTTGCTATAAAGATATTGTCTTTGTAAAACTACCAGGCCTGTTGATTGTTCCTTTGTGTCACCAACACTGTGCTATACTGTATATTTCATAAACTGTACACAACTTCAACGATGTACTTTAATAGACCTTATGCATTGGCAACACACTTAAGTTATCCTTGGGGCAAAACAATGGAACATGGCTGCACAAATCAGAATCCTCCCTGCAAGTGTAGAAGACTATGCAGGTATGCGATGGGTTGACAAATCAGCTGTCTGCATTTGTCAGTGTTGGTCTGTTTTGCCCCCAAAGGAGGGTCTACCTTTTGCTCTGTGACATCGTATTCATAAGGTCTCATAGCCTAGAAATTACTGATCACTGTACTGTTCTTCAAAGCCTGCTCAACATCATAACCTAACTATTCCTAGTGTTGGAGCTAAAATCGCTTAAAAAATTCCTGCCAAGGAAATATATCTGTGAGGAATTCCTGTGATGTTGCCTATCAGTTACCTGAACTCCATCCAAAAAGTTGCTTCAGGGAAGAATTAAATGCAAATATTTTGAAACCCTAGCATCAAACACTGCTTAGTCCAAGACACAGCTGTCAATTTAAAACTTCCTTTAACCATCTTTTCAGCAGAACTATTTTCTAGCTCTATCAAACAATTTCACTATGTTTAGCATATGAATGCATTTTTTAGCATTCATAACCTGATTTCCCCCTCACCTTCCCTTCATACTTCCATTTATAATGCCTCCCCCCTTTTACCTTCCTCACCCCTTTCTCAATCTGCAATATTTTTACACCTATCCCATACTTCACCTATAATACTGCATGATTAAATTTGAACTTAAATTGTAGCAGCCATTTTGCCTCTCTATCACACAGGAGCCAATTATCTCTTCAATAGTCATCAATTAATTCAATAAGGCAAACATTTAAGATTTTTAACCTTGTCTGTTTACTATGTTTGTAGGCAATAACTAGAAAAAGGCCATTGCCAGCTCGATTTGAACCAATTGGTTGGAAACTGGGTCATAACACTCCATCTAACTACTCTAACGAACTTCATGTTTGTTAAGCATGTTAAATTACGCAGTTGTTAGTGTCAATGTTGCAATACGATTAAAGATGGTAAACTGAAAGTATTAGCTAACACATCACTTTTACCATCCACTAGTTCCATGTTGTTAACCCTAAAACTACAACATGCTGCTTTGTTCTGCTTCAAAAGCCCAACAAGTGGGTGCTCTTTGCTCTCACACATAACTCAAATATCTTGTCTACAACAGAATTACTGTGATACTACAATTCTTCATCCTTATGCAAATTACATTTGTTTCATGATAATGAGCTGAGAATTGAAACCTTGTTCCTCAGTAAAACAAGACATCATTAACTGCATGGCACTGTTAATACCCATCATGCATGTTAAAAGTCCGATGAAGTCCTTTCACACCCTTTCAGATAGTATTAATAGCGCCAATCTGCCAAAGTCATGTTATACACAAAGCTGTTTTTGTCAAGAAGATGTCCATTTCCTGACACTTATGTTATCAAGGGTGGTCAGCCTCCCCTTGGAGAAAACCTTTTACATCAGGAAGCTGCCTGGGTGCAAAATGGTTCTATAAGCATGTTCATGCACTAAAAATAACATTCATGTAAAGTGTTAAGAAACCAGAATGCAAAAATGCATTGAGGTTTCGATGATACATAAATGTACTGTTTTTCAAATTTGACATCATGCACCACTATCTTCTCACTCAAATGTTATACTAGCAAGTTCAAAAAATAATGTTGTTATTCCAGATGCCCTTTTGACCTCCACAAAAGCCATACATAGATAGATAAACCAACATCTTGAGATATAACTTTAACAAGATTTGAAGACTTTGACCCCTGGTGACCTGAAATGACCTTTGACCTCCGCCAAAAAAGAAAAAGGGCACATCTCCTGACTAAAACGCATCTACATACCAAATGTGAAATCTATCCAAGTTTCCTATCTTGAGATATCGTGTTAACAAGAATTTCAGACTTTGACCCCCGGTGACCCCAGATGATCTTTGACCTCTGCAAAAAACAATAGGGACCATCTCCTGACTAAAACCCATCAACATACCAAATATCAAATCTACCTAAGCTTCCAATCTTGAGATATTGTGTTAACAAGATTTTCAGACTTTGACCCACAGTGACCCCAGATGACCTTTGACCTCCGCAAAAAATAATAGGGACTATCTCCTGACTAAAACGCATCAACATACCAAATACGAAATCCAACCAAGCTTCCTATCTTGAGATATCGTGTTAACGAGGTTTTCAGACTTTGACCCCCAGTGACCCCAGATGACCTTTGACCTCCGCAAAAAACAATAGGGACCATCTCCTGACTAAAACGCATCAACATACCAAATATGAAATCCAACCAAGCTTCCTATCTTGAGATATCGTGTTGAGATTTTAAGACTTTGACCCACAGTGACCCCAGATGACCTTTGACCTCCGCAAAAAACAATAGGGACCATCTCCTGACTGAAATGCATCAACATATCAAATATGAAATCCAACCAAGCTTCCTATCTTGAGATATCGTGTTAACGAGATTTTAAGACTTTGACCCCCGGTGACCCCAGATGATCTTTGACCTCCGCAAAAAACAATAGGGACCATCTCCTGACTATAATGCATCAACATACCAAATATGAAATCCACCAAGCTTCCTATCTTGAGATATCATGTTAACAAGATTTTCAGACTTTGACCCCCAGTGACGCCAGATGACCTTTGACCTCCGCAAAAAACAATAGGGACCATCTCCTGACTAAAACACATCAACATACCAAATATGAAATCCAACCAAGCTTCCTATCTTGAGATATCGTGTTAACGAGATTTTAAGACTTTGACCCACAGTGACCCCAGATGACCTTTGACCTCCGCAAAAAACAATAGGGACCATCTCCTGACTGAAATGCATCAACATATCAAATATGAAATCCAACCAAGCTTCCTATCTTGAGATATCGTGTTAACGAGATTTTAAGACTTTGACCCCCGGTGACCCCAGATGATCTTTGACCTCCGCAAAAAACAATAGGGACCATCTCCTGACTGAAATGCATCAACATACAAAATATAAAATCCAACCAAGCTTCCTATCTTGAGATATCGTGTTAACGAGATTTTCAGACTTTGACTCCCGGTGACCCCAGATGACCTTTGACCTCCGCAAAAAACAATAGGGATCATCTCCTGACTAAAACGCATCAACATACCAAATATGAAATCCAACCAAGCTTCCTATCTTGAGATATCATGTTTACGAGATTTTAAGACTTTGACCCACAGTGACCCCAGATGACCTTTGACCTCCGCAAAAAACAATAGGGACCATCTCCTGACTATAACGCATCAACATACCAAATATGAAATCCAACCAAGCTTCCTATCTTGAGATATCGTGTTAACAAGATTTTCAGACTTTGACCCCCAGTGACCCCAGGTGACCTTTGACCTCCGCAAAAAACAATAGGGACCATCTCCTGACTATAACGCATCAACATACCAAATATGAAATCCAACCAAGCTTCCTATCTTGAGATATCGTGTTAACGAAGATTTTAAGACTTTGATCCACAGTGACCCCAGATGACCTTTGACCTCCGCAAAAAACAATGGGGACCATCTCCTGACTATAACGCATCAACATACCAAATATGAAATCCAACCAAGCTTCCTATCTTGAGATATCGTGTTAACGAGATTTTCAGACTTTGACCACCAGTGACCCCAGATGACCTTTGGCCTCCCTGCAAAAAACAATAGGGACCATCTCCTGACTATAACGCATCAACATACCAAATATGAAATCCAACCAAGCTTCCTATCTTGAGATATCGTGTTAACGAGATTTTAAGACTTTGACCCACAGTGACCCCAGATGACCTTTGACCTCCGCAAAAAACAATAGGACCATCTCCTGACTGAAATGCATCCACATACTAAATCTGAAATCTATCCAAGCTTCCTACCTTGAGATATCGGGTTAACAAGGTTTTCAGACTTTGACCCCCGGTGACCCCAGATGACCTTTGACCTCCGCAAAAACAATAGGGACCATCTCCTGACCATAATGCATCTACATATCAAATATGAAATCTAAGCTTCCTACTTTGAGATATCATGTTAACAAGATTTTCTGACTTTGACCCCTGGTGACCCCAGATGACCTTTGACCTCTGCCAAAAACAATAGGGTTCTTCCTCTCAATATGGCGCATCTATGTACCAAGTTTGAAAACTGTCGGACATTCCTATCTTGAGATATCGTGTTAACGAGCAAAGTGTCACAAACACACACACACACATACATCCACACATACACACACACACACATACACACACACACACATACACACACACACACGCACATACACACATACATACACACACACGCCATCATGAATGCATAGGTTTCTCTTTCATCGAAACCAAAAACCCTTAAAAACTTGCTACACTCTTGGCCATTTCAATTACAGTAGCCATATCAAAAATTTATTTTCTAGCAAAATGGATTTACTGACCATTTTGCTCAAAACCTCTGATTTACTGAATTCTTACATCTTTGTAAGGAGGATAAAGAGCCTAACTGATGTGTTTTAAACTAGGGATACTTAAGAACCAAGCTGACATCTATTTAGGTCACACCTTAGGCCAATTACCCTTTCATTTTGTAAATATCCCCTAATCATGTAGAGGCCTAGCTTACAAGACTTTATGTAGAAGCCTTACGTACAAACTTTGTGTGTATACTCTTAAGAATCCCATACAATTCTTACTGTGCATCGCTGGGTTGCAACACATCTTGCAGCAATAGTCATCAAGCCTTGCTTCCTTCTTCATTTTCCTCAATTGCAATCAACTTTATCCTTGCCATTCTAATAAGTCACAATCCATCAAACAAGGTGTTTTGTTTGTGACAGTATAAACACAGACAATGTCACATGAGTAACACTGAACAGCACAGGCTAATACTCTGTTCAATACGAACTCCCTGTAGGATTGGCATGCACACTCTAATAGTGATCATATTCCTGGTAGCTAACACAAAGAATGGTCCTTCTATTAAAAGAATTTCAATACTTCAGGGCTAGCAATAAAAAGAGGTACGGGAGGTGCTGGTTTTCTTTTCCATTAACCATTCCAGGGTTTCCAACAAGTCCTCTCCCCCACCCTTTCTTCTACAAGGATGGTGAAATATCAGTGTCCTAGGGCTTTTTTTATATTTTTTGATGAGGAAACCTTTGCAGCAATGTTCAAACTTACGATATTAATAAACAGCCTTTAATTTAAAACCCTTGAACCCATCAGTATCTTCGGCCAAGGGCACATCCAATTTGGACTTGGGGTTTTGCAGTAATACTTCCTCACCCCTTTTTCAGTATTTAGTGGAAGCTCTACATGCTTTGCCATCCCTTAAAATGGCTAACACTGAATGCCAAAACGGTTTGGATGCAAAGTAACTTCCATTTGGCATCCTTTCACATTTCCCAAGGTTTAGTCTGGATTTTCTACTTATTTGGCTTAGGTACAGGACCCAATTTCCTTTACTACCACTTTTATTTTGAACGTATTTTTTCTTGGGAGTGGCATATATAAGACAGGGATACTGTTTTTTATACCAAATAGTTGGCCTAGAGATGGACTTTCTTGAAACTGGACATTGTTTACCACCAAAGTTTTCTGCCCATCATTGGAAAAAGGGTTTTTGGCATCTTCTTAAACCAAACAGTTAACATGCTTTGCTGGTTAGGTCATCCCTGTGAACACACAGCCTACTTCCTATCTATGCTATCAATGTAACACAACCTTCTTGACTTCAGGAATTTGAGAGACTCAGCTGAATGCTCTCCAACCACTAATCAAACATTCTTCAAAACTCTCCTTGGAGACCTAGCAGTCTCATAAGTTTTCTTTCATTAATTTTGACATAAATTCATTGACAAACACTAAATTTTCAGTACACAGAAAACTGACAACACACATAACTGAGAAACACCAATATGTATATGACACAACATCGGAATGAACAAGCATCGTGTTTTCAACAGAGGTGAACCACATGCAGCTTCTCTTTGACACAAGAAACATGACACTTCCAATCATATGAAAGGGTAAGTTCCAATAGTCCAAATTTGAAAGACTTTAATCACAAGAAACGTAACACTAAATGTCCGTGCATTTCTAACTTCTTGGCTGAGAGACCTGATGTTAAGTAGAGTCCTTACTGAACAGTTGTTAAGAAAGCCACATACAACTGCCACTTCAGACTCGATATGTACGATTCCAAATTACAAATGAAAACGGTGCACTCGAGGAAGTTTTTGCTTCAAAGATGGTTCAATAATGTTTCGAACGTTTTTACTGATGCATAGCACTGGGGTGAAGTGAGCAAAAGGACCTTCATGCTCTCAACAGTCTCGGAGCTAGTCTTTTGCCGTTGGCTTTTCATATCCTGCCACTTGTCTTTTCAGTTCAGTACAGGTTGCTTCTTGGAGGCAAAAGCTTTTTTCTTGATCGTACTGTTTTTATTATAACTTTAAGTGTAGCCAACTGCAGTGTGTAACAAGACTTGATAAGGGCAATGTTGTTGCTGAAAATCTGACCACTTTCATTTCAGATTTTTGCAACCTAAAAACTTGAGTTAGCAAATAAGTAAAGATCATCCATTGGTGACTCCACCCTAAAAATTATGCTAGGATGCTTTCACAACTAAATGTAAATGCTCTATCTTAAATGGACTGAACTGTTTACATTTTTGCTCCCTCCTACCTTCAAGGATAGAAGTTCGAAAATTTCTGTAGTCACATATGACTGTAAATTACTTGTCATTGGAAAGCACTTAAATTTGAGGGTCAGTTTCCTCCTGAAATAATTTATAACTAAGTTAATCAAGACAGTGTCCTTAAAGGGAAATATTGGACCTAAAATGTACCAACAAGGTTTAAAAGAAAATAGAACTTTGAAGTCACTATCAAAGCAGTCAGTTTCAACATCTAGCCCTAACAATAGCTTCATTTTCTCAAATAATTATAACCATAAGGAAAGGTGGGGAAGGTAACACCATCTAAATTTCTTTAGGCTCTGGTAAACAAATCATTCTTAAGTAACAAAAACAAAATTTGTGATGTTAGAAAACTTATCTCTTACAAGGGCCTACCAAACTGCCTTAATTTCAATCATTTACACCAATTTGTGTCGAAACATATTGTTTCTAAAAATAGGCAATGCTTCCCCTTAAGTCTCTTCTCTAATTTAAAACAAATGTCTTTAAAGAGCTTCCTAGAGGCAGTTCCCACAGATGAATAAATTACACTACTCTGCCAACCCTTTATCTGCTAATAACTGTACTTCAAAGCTACGTTATTAGATAAAGGCAACCATTTTCTGTCTCTCTGTTTGCTGTGAATTACATTGGCTAAATACCTTATTTTCATTTGTAGGTTTAGGTTTTGTTTGCCCTCTTCATTGAACAAATGAAGGTAACGTAATGTCAACATGAACACATCTTGGTGTACAATAGTGTGATGTCATGGAATCACTGACATCACCTGCATTGATAATCTGACCTTCCATCTCAATCTGAATATTCAGAAACCTAATAGTTTTGGTGGTTAGGGCTAAGCCATAAAGAATAAAAGATAGAAATTCTTAATAGAATGATTGCAGCCTTTTTTAATTTAGATATTACTTGCATACTGGTTGGGTCCATGTAGTCCCTGGTGAAATGTTACTTAACTAAGGATTGTCATTCTAAGTCCATCATGATTCTTTACCACATTATTTTTTAAAACTAGCTTAAAGAGTATTCCTTTACAACCTATTGTCTTCACCAATCACCACCTACACTGCTTCCAAAAAACAGAAAAGGGTTACTTACCTGTTCTTTGTTCTCGTAAAATTCTTAATGAAACTTCCTCATTTGCTGCAGGCAACATTGGCGAACAATGCATTAAACCGTTTGCTTGACAGTGTTCAAATTTGACAATAAAACTTTAAAATTGCTATAAAATTTCAAAAACTGGAAAACTCTGTGATCCCAGTTTTATGCTTACCGTTTCAATGCCTGGTGGCAAATGTAGTGATTCTGGAGCAATGAAGGGTTGCTCAAGCTCCGGCGTTGGAACTCTCTCCCTCTCCAAGCGTTCTGCCTTTTCTGTGTGACAAAATTGGCAACAAAACTTACAATTACAAAACTGAGCCTAGAGGACAATATTTTAAAGCTAATGCACTGAAAATTTTACATGGTATCAAAATGAGAATATAAATTGTTGTCAACAAAATTGTCATAAGCAATTTGAGTAAACACTTAATTTTCTAAATCTCTGGTAGTCTGTCATGAATCCATTAGAATCATGAGTAGGGCTCAACTGATAATCAGATCGGACATCGGATCGGGCCGATATTCTCCAACATTGGTAAAATATCGGATCGGCATTTTGCAGCAAAGTTCACTTGCCGATGTTTACCGATATTCCATATCCTGATAACTTTGTTAAAATTACAAAGAAACTTTTTATTGCGTGGTCTTGCCCATCCGTATACAAGCCATTTTGCTTTTTAAAACGTACATAGAACCAGGCACGCTGAAACTAACAGGCAACTCAAACCGGTATACAAGCCATTCCCTAAGCCTTAGCTGCAAAAAGTTTCTGTAAATCCCCACTAAAGGATAAGTAAACATTAGTAATAACAAGCCAGCAAAGTTGTTATTGCGTATGTAATATTTTACTTATTTCAGTTGCATTTTCCCTTCACTTTTGTCCCATAGTTGTTTGATGACAGTTTCATACATTCCTTTTGCTCAAATAAAGAACAAACCTGCAATAAATAAACTGTATGATTAAATTTCTTTCAAGAGTTACTCTGATGTTGTTACACACTTTGCTCCGCCTTTTTCATGATGGAATGATCCAATATTGGCATGGGTTGGACCTAGTGTTTGCATGTGGTATTAAAAAAAAGTTTCATAAAAAGGTCCCGATCGCAACACCCCTCAGGTTCGGTGATTACACATTTTTTCTTAAGTCCTCCGGATTCGCTGGTGAAGAGCTTTTTGGGGAAGACAAGCAATACTCCCGACGATGAAAAAAGTAGACCTATAGCAACGATTTGTCCATGTTCCATTAGGCACTCTATATGCATGAGAAGTTTACAACTGTTTCGGAGAGGTAGCGATCACATTCACAAACTTGTTCAAATCAAACGGACAAATATTAGAAATATGACAGAAAAAAAACTTTAAGAAAATCAATCCTTCTTAACACCTTTGCCTTTTTCATATTTTAATTTTTGAACGTTTTTGGACTCAAAAAGCAATCCTGCTAACTCCACCTCGAAGCTGTTTGTGTTACTTCTTTCAAAACATAAGTTAAAAATATCTACCGATCCCAGCCTTTGTTTACAGTATTCTCGTTCACGTCCGAAAAATGACGTCATTCTTGTGAAATTTGCATCTGTCGTACACGTTTGCCAACACCCACGCTATCGTGGCCTTATTACAGGAAGTCGCGTACCTAGGAGTACTACGTAGGTTCATCCATAACCGCCCTGCCGTTGAGGTTGGGACACCCTTCAAATTCCTGTCGAAAAGAAACTCTCCATCACACGTGGGTAAACGGCGCTATTTTGGTGCTTACAAGATAATGAAATTTTCCTTAGATCGTTATTTTTCCCAAACAATTTTAGTGTTGGTAGTTACAGCCTAGTATTTTATACATAACATGAGGTTTTTTTGCTTTGTGGTGAAGAATCAAACCAACAATCCTGGTGTCTTAAATTATCGTCAATATTTGCGAAATCATTGCAGTCATATCTTTGCACTAAACATATAGTGGAAAAGTGTTCGTTTGCAAAATATTGACACAATAAACCATTATATCGACCTGCACAAGTCTCGAATTTATTTCAAGGTTTGATTTTCATTTCGGTATACTCGAAGAAGCGTCCCGTATTGTGTATTTTAGGAAATCGTTAGTATTACTGTACGCAGGGTCGGCTCGGTTTAGACAAGAGTTGTTACAGATTCTTGCAGAATATACGGCACGCATTACATCTTGTCTGCAAGTTTCTACATAACTTGAAAACTGACAGTGTTAGCGCGCCCGTTGCTACAGTATGAATCACTGTAGCTTGCATGCAGATTTTAAAGGTAGTGTACGTTAAAGCATACACTGATCTGAGAAGCAACACTACATCAGCATGATCAGCCCTCTCACCGGTGAAAATTTCAACTTAATTAAATAGAGTACAACAAACATTCAAACTCAAATATAATTTCAGGTGATCAGTTCATTCGAAGTCTTGATTAAATTCATACTAATTTGCAAACTATAAGACATTTTTAAGATAACTTTAAACAGGAGTAAATGCGCGGGCGATGTACATAAAGAGGCATTACTTATAGTTACAACAAGGAAATCTAGAGCTACTAGTAAACGGGAAAAAATTGTGGGCCTAAACGCATAGATACGGCGGGGTGGCGAAAATATCGGATCGGATCGGATATCAGCCGATGTTGGGGAAAAAACATCGGACAACGGTTCGGCAGTGAAAAACCACATCGGTTAGGCCCTAATCATGAGCTGTTGTTCACTGCCTTCTAAATGCCAGTAAATTCAGCTGGCTGGGTAGGTCCATATTTCATGATTTAGTTTGAGTAAACAATGGAACTATGGTTGTTCACTCTCTTGTAAATGCCAGTAGATTCAGCTGGCTGGGTAGGTCCATATTTCTTTATTTAATTTGAGCAAAAAATGAATTTCCTGGATCTATCATAAGTAATCATGAATCTATCAGAATCATGAGTTGTTGTTCACTGCCTTGTAAATGCCAGTAGATTCAGCTGGCTGGGTAGGTCCATATTTCATGGACTTAATTCATGACTTAATTTGAGTTAACAATGAATTTCCTGGATCTATGTCAGAAAATCATGAATCCATCAGAATCATGAGTTATCGTTCACTGCCTTCTAAATGCCAGTAGATTCAGCTGGCTGGGTAGGTCCATATTTCATGATTATTTGAGTAAAGAATGAATTTCCTGGAACTATGGTAAGTAATCATAAATCGATCAGAATCATGAGAAGTTGTTCACTGCCTTCTAAATGCCAGTAAAGTATGTAGGTGGCATGAGATTGCAATGTAAACATAACCCACTATAACTCTAACAATTTCCCAGACTTTTCCAGGACATGTCAAACAAATTCTCATTTTTCCTGACTTTCCAGATCTAAAAAATTCAAATTTCAGTTTTTTCAGACTTTCCAGGACCTGTACAAACCCTCAAGCTATTTGCCTTCAAATTTTTTATTTAAAGCAAACAAGAAACTCAGTACCAAATTTTCAAGTTTCAGGAAAAGTATGAACCTGAAATTTGCAAAAATAACCAATAAAGTGACAAGATTCATATTCTGCAGATTCTTCAATTCAAATACTACAAAAATTAAAACATATTATTCCAAAACTTTTCTTAAATTTGGGAATGTTTTCATACTTTTACAGTAACAATATTTGCTAAGTGATTGATTCATGATTAGCCCAGTAAAGAGTCTGTTGATTTAGCATTATAAATTTGCTAATGACCTCTGCAAGTTTATATGTCCAAAAAAATTGCTTTTCTTCGCAAAACTGCAGTGTAAAAAGCACAAAATTTTTTACGGTGGGTGGACTGTCCAGTTGATTGCCTATGTTTCATTGCCTGTTTCAATGGGCTAAATTCTAATGAATACCATGTCCTCACACTCCTGCAATAGATAGTGCTATCTCGTAATGGTTTTGTTTTGCAGGAATGTATTAAAGTTTACAGTATGCTTTGGAAATGTGACCTTTGTTATACTACCATATTCATATCTTGGATTCACATTATACTGTATAAGCAGGGCACACAATGCAAAGACGAGAGAACACAGCTTCACAATTTTGGAAATACCACAATATGTGAAGCTACAATGTCACTTTTTTACTTCAAATTCATTTGTGGGAACCAAATGAAATGCTGAGCTAGGTATAACTCTTAACATCTTCATAAAAAAAGTAGGGGTGCACCGGATTTGGAATTTTAAAATCCGGCCGGAACCGGATTTGCCGGATTTAGACCAAAATTCCAGCCGGAATTCCGGCCGGATTTAGTCAAATGAAAGAACAGGAACCTACTGGTAGGGTTATACCTTGGGAGCCTCAGTGGATGCAGGTCTTTTTGACCTCTGTATCTGCATCATCTTAGCCACCATCAGCAAACGTAGCAGTGGTCAGGAGCTGTGTTATGTCTATTTTATTTGTGAGTAGAGTTTTGGTATTCCCTTACAGAAACTGTAGAGTTCATGTCTAATTTTTGGGTTTTGTGATGTGGTATGTTTCATGAATGGTTAGGCTAATTGACAAAATGCTACTTCATACCAACCCTGAATGAGATGCCCAAGGGTTCAGTTCAGTGAGGAATAAAATCAAGATGTATTTTGAACACTTAGCTGACACTTTTAAAGCCCGACATGCAACATGTTGAAAATGATTTCACAAATGTCTGTCCATGCAAATGAAGGGACTAAAGTATGAAAACATTGGCAGTCAATATCCAAATTGAAAAGGAATCGATTACACTTTGAAAAGGAACCAATTACAATTCCTAAGGTGACTCAATGAAATGTTTTAAATTTTGGTTTGGAAGATTTCAGTATAAAAACTATGCTATACTGTGCATGCAAAGTGGTGGCAATCATGCTAGTAACAGTGTAGGGGTCAGGTAGGAACCATCTCAGGAAGTTGTCTAACTGTCAAAGGACCATAGGATGTAGGACTATGCTACTGTAAGTAATGTGAAAATTTCTAGATGTACTTTAGTTTATCAGTCATTGGCATTATATTTCATCAGTTTTTTATCTACTAATTGCGAAGCTGATTTTAATTGTCAAGGAATCGCTGTCATTTGTACTATTTTAGTTGACAAGTAAGGATATTAATGTGATTAGAAGATTTGTTAGTAAAACAGCTAAAAGGCCCCAATACAAAAAATACTTGATTCTAATCACGATGGCAAGACTGACTCTGGACACTAGTAGATATATTTTTTTTAATTTGGTGTAAAACCCTTCTTGGTCGACCTATAAGTCAGTGCCGCCCCTCATCACTTCTTATTTATGTAATTCCCCAGCTTGCCTGAAAGCACCTTCTGGCATAAGTCATATGGCACCGGGATAGCACCCTCTTAAGTAGAGGGCAATGTGATAGCTCTTCCTCTCTCAATTCAACTTGCCAGTTGAGTTTTTTAGTTCACATGTTCCTTGGTACTCACACGCCTCGTACACCTAGTGGCTATCGCTCCACAGTGTCAGGACAAGTCCGAGCTTTAAGACAAGCAAGAGGAGTGAGGAAGAGCTACCAAGTCGCCCTCTACTTCTAGAGCGCACTATCCTTGTACTGAATGACTAATGCCAGAAAGTGCTTGCAGGCAAGGAGAATTACATATGTAAATAGAAGATGAGAATTGCGGTTCATGGACTCTGAAACCAAGTAAGTTTTGTTGATTGCTTCCATCAACTTTAATTGCAATTTGGCTAAGAAAATTTGACATATGACATCTTTTCTGATGGTTTTTGAATATATATTGCCCAGAATCACTATTAATCCAACAACTGACTTCTGTACATCAACTTGACAAGAACACCAGAAAAGATTTATCTGGATTTAATAAGCTGTGGGTGGATTTATTGACCCTGCTTCACAAAATATTTTAAATCACTGGGACCTTTTATGAATAATTATACTGTACATACGTTAAATACTGAATGAGGGGTGACCAAGTCCTTCATCATATTAGAAAGTTTGGAAATACTGATAACACCCTATAGTTAGATCTTTAAATAATATTGTTAGTAGCACACTCCCATCCTAGTCTTTAGCATTTCATGACATTTTATTAAGTCCTGTAGTAAATTAAGTTGTGTTACAGATTACCTACAAATCCGGCCAATCCGGACGGATTCAAGACAAAATCCGGCCGGATACCGGATTTGGAAAATCCCAAAATCCGGCCGGAATTCCGGCCGGATTTGAAATCTGGTGCACCCCTAAAAAAAAGGACTGAACTGAGTCCCAATCCTTCCAGAATGCTTAAAATATTTAGTACCTATTTAATATCACCGTTAAACCTTACTTCAGATTTCACCGACCATGTGTTTGGTCTAATGGTAGAGCATCCGCCTCTCACGCTGAAGATCTGGGTTCAATTTCCAGGTCCAGTCATATCAAAGACTGTAAAAAAGGAAACTACTGCCATTCTGCCTGATGCTCAGCATAAGCAACAGAGTAGGGGAAACAAGCCAGTGAGCCACAACTGGAAAAAAGGCTGTTGCCGGCTCGACTTGAACCAATAGGTTGGAAACTGGTCTGTAAAACCCCATCTAACTAATTAACTTACTTTGGATTTCATATCCTTTTCAAGGTGATGTGAACACATACAAGCATCATAACTGCCCATTAAATAAAGGTGTTAAAATTAAATTAAAGTGTTAAAACATGTAATTCCTATTGAAATCCATCATACACTAACCCCTCTACAAACTTGCTTGTTTTGGCATTGATATCATGAAAACACAGAAAGATTTAAATATTACAGATTTGTGACATGGAGAGAGGGACACATAATGGATGGTGTTATATCCTTCGTGTGTCTTGCCTGCATTCCAAGACAGCTGACTGTGATGAGGAATTTCTTGTTAGTAGCTACTAAATTATTTGGAAATATCAACATTTAACATCATCAAACTTAAAACTACCGGTTTGCTTCAAGGTTGTAACCACAGAGATCTGACAGAATGTGGGACCGAAATCGCCTTGTAAACTATCTGAGTGCAGTATCACCATTAATTGGGGCAAAGCGTACATTCAAATTTGGCAAAAGCATGCTTCACATGTGGCAGGAAATGGCAGTTCCTTTGTCTTTTATTCTCAGTTTATGCAGTATGAATCATGTAGTAATGATATTTTGTTTGGGGGTAATTTTTTGGGCAAGTTGAAAATAACTGGTGGAAATTTTTATAGTAAATTCCTAGCTAATTTATGGTAACAGTAGGAATTTGTGGGGTTGGAAGGGTTTCATTTTACCATGAGTATGGATTAGCAAAAACCAGTGTGGGTTGTGACTGTCCCTTGTAGTTACAACCCTGATTGGAATGCAATTGACGGATAATTTATAAAAAATAACAAAACAAAAGTAAATAAAAATAAAATTGCCATCCTACACAACTCTCTATATTTCCACAGTTTATGAGGCATAGTAGATATTGTAAATTTCTGAAATGGTTACCAACACAAACTTTTTTTTCATAAAATTTTATTTCATTTTCCAATTGGGACACTAACCTCTAAACCTATCATTGAATAAGACAACTCTTTTTGGTTCATTGCCCTTCCATAGATTTTTTTCCTTCTATTAGTTTTACTAGAAGTAAAGATATAAAAGAAGTATCAAGTATGTAATGTTGAGACTTGACAGTCTTGGTAATTGTAGGTGCACTTTTACTTACTCACTGCTATAGTTTGGCTTCCTATGCAGCTTACAAATGGACATCTGATACTTCTAAAGAAAACTTTTGATTGAATTGGTTTCGTTAAATCCAGGTTAGAAAAATCTTCACATTCCTTGAAGGTTTAGAAAAATAAAAAAAATGTTCACTCCCATTCAATGGTATTCAAAACAAACAATGGAGACATTATACAAACCTGCTTCATCTTCTGTTGGCATGGTAGGGTCGTATTCTTCTGAAGTACCCTCATTGTAAACTGGTTCCACAGCTCCATAGTATCTCTGGCCACTCAGGGCACCCAAGCCCTGCTGTGCCCTCTTGTATTCTTCTTCTGTGAAGGAAGGAAACAAATACAATGTGACTAAAATGGAAGAAGAGAGGCACCCCACTCGATGGGAGGATTTTTGATCATCTAGAAGATACTCATGGAAATAGACCTCTTCTAACAACTCTGTTACTTGTAGTTTACTTCTCTGTCTAGAGCAACTAGAAAGCAAGTAAACCTGCAGTTACCAAAAAGGTATAATCCAAATTTTCTTACTTAAAAATTCCCTCCTCTATCTTCTGCCACATAAAATTTTTAAGCAGTCTTCTTCTTTCCACTGCAGTACAACTGCCTAAAAGGCTATCCTGAACTAGAGCTGATGGCTCCAAATGAGCCAAATATAAAACCCACTGGGTATATTTTTCTCTATAATACTGAACTACAGTTATAATCATTTAATGTTTTCAAATTAATCCTTTGTAAAATCCCAAACATTCAAAACCAAGGCACAGAAAAAATCCTTCACTCAAAAACAAAGTTTAACAAATAGCCACAATTAATCCTTATGGTTTGAACCCACACACCTTGCTCAACATGTGTAAAAGTCAGCCATTATTACAGGTACTTCTATCATTCTCTAGATTTGTAACTTCTGTTAAGAAACATGAGTAGACATCTGAAGTAACATTGTCTGAAGCATCTACTCCAATAATACTCACCAATGAGTAACTTAACACAAGACGAAAGTCGGATTACACACTATCATCGCGTCAAATTGTCGTGTTTGATCGAAGCAACTAAGCAACCATTGTTGTGCTTTAACCTGTCCTGCACACGGGCAGGCACATCTTATGCTTGACCTACTGCAGTATCAAACTCTCAAGACATTCACGCAATGTCAGAAGTACTTCTGTCCCTTCAAAGCATCCGTCTACACCCAATATCAAATTAAAACACACACAAACACAAAATGGGACATAGAAGATGTTTGTTGATCTCTCATTTATTTCGTAACTCAATAAAGATAGCATCGCATCAATCTTTATCGTTCTTACATTCGTCTGCTTCAAGTTGAATATGCTTCAAGAAGGAAGCCAGCTATTTCTTCAAAGAAAAATGTTACAAATATCCAATTCAAAAGTAACTTAACTTACAGTAATTCAGTCGAATATTGTCATGATTTTCAAACTTTACGAGTTTAACAGTTAGTATAATAGGAGCCCATCAGCAAAACATTATGATTTAAGCAAGTACAGTACCTACTCTTGAAAGTCACCTTAAAAATGTACTGCACAAGATACTATTTGGGGACATCTGAGGTACAATATGGCACAACTTTCCATTTATTCCACACCTTTGTTCTACTAAACTTCTAACAACAGTGGGTAGGTTTTGTCTGGTTGGAGGTTTCTGCATATTACAGTGTAATCTTTTTACAGAAGTAAAATTTTACAGAAGTAAAATCCATTTGAAATTTCCACAGCACTATTTTCTTAATGGGGTTAAAACAAATGATGCCGCACAATTTCATGCTGTCACAATGCAATTACATGTCTGAGGGAAATATTTGACTGGGTCTTGACTTATTTGGCACTTAAACCTCTGCTACAGTATATACAAGTTTTTGAATGGGCATGCTTTAATTAAAGGCAGGACCCGACGTCTTGTGAAAATGCAATTAAAATTATGCTTGATTCTGGATGACATCACAACATACCCTTGTATTAACTTTGATTGGGAACTGATTCAATGAACCATGGATTATGCAAACATTTTTGATATGCTCTCCATGATGTGATATTATCGATAATGTATCAAATGGGTTCGCAATCAGAGTTATGACCAGGGTTATCTGTTACGCCATCTAAAATGTGGCATAGATTTTATTGCATTTTCAAGGGGCAACGGGTCCTCTTTAACTCTTCTGCAAGATGCTGCAAATAACGAGGTTTAACAGAGCACTTTCAGGCCTTGATTTTCAGAAAAATTTATGGTTGTCCTTCAGGCAGCCATTTTAGCATTTTTCATTGTCCAAAAGAAAATTTTGTTGTCCAAAACATTTTTGCACAATTTACAAAACAGTAATTGTGTTTGTATTATTGGTCTCAAAGAATAAAAATACAATTTTTGAGGGCCAAACACTTTTTAATGAAAAAAAGGTTGTCTATGGGACAACCAACTTTTAATTTTTGATTGTCCGAATTGAATTGTCCCAGACAATCAGACAACCAAAAAAATAGAGCCTTGACTTCTCTTAGGCTTAATATCTTTCATTTTCACTCTTTTCTATGCATGGTTTGATGCCAACCTTAACTACCAATGCTATATTAGAAATGGTTTGGCTGCCAAATCATTGCTGCCCCCCTGGAATTGCTTCTTATTAACTAACCATGTGTAATCATGTTTTGTACACAGAGAAAGCTAGAAAGGAGATTACATATGTACACCATATTGAGCTACAACAAAGTCAAACATGGCAGCTGCCATACAAAAACATAGCTTTCGTAAAACATGCACATACAGTAAATGTATACTGTGTATACATAACATAATGTACAGCTCAGTATGACAGTATGGACCCCCTTCAGTAGCAAAAGGGTTTAAGTGAATACTGAAATTATGAGAAACTCAAACACAAATGGCAACTTAATTTAAAAATGTATGTTCACAGGAACCATACTCCCCTCCACTCAGAACATAATAACAGACAGTGGTCCAGTACCTATTTCTTTTATTTGCTGTTTATTAATTTTTTTCTTTGGGGAGAGGGGAATGATTTTTATGTATGTATGCTTCCAGGAGGGCAAGCATGACTAGCCAATCCTTCAACCCCTTGGGATAAAATAATACAACAACACTCAAGTTGTTGTTTCTACTTACAGTGAAATAACTGCATCACATAACGATAGCTAAAATAAATAGCCAATAATCTTCATAGACATCAACTGGCATCATCTTGGTTTGCTTCTGTCTTCAGAATCACTGAAGAATCCAGAGTAAATAGATCCACTTTGTCTTGATAAATCTGCAGGGGCCTGCTTGCCATAAAATGGTATCTCCACCAATCAAAAGGGATGGATTGTAACAACGGTTACCAATCGACATCCACAAAGTGTTATGTGCTAACTTCGCGCTCAAGGTTTGTTTTAAAGAATAAGTGTCAGAGCATTGAATCAAATTGTTTCACAAACTGAAGCACATAGATCACAAAACAGTAATGTGTTCTATACCTCTTCGAGTTTCCTCTTCCATTAGGTCCTTTCTGAGGGCCAAGTAACGTTCCTCATCACAGATTTCCTCAATGCGTTGTTCCTCCTCAGAGAGTACATGGTCCTGGTTCCAGGTCTGGGCGTTATCATATTCTGAGAGGTCAGAGAGATGCCCTCTACCATCAAACCTATGAAGACATAACAAGAAACACATATGCACAATAAACATTTGATTAAGGGCTGCGAGGGTTATCTCATTAAAGGGTTAGGACACTAATTGACAGTTAGTGGGTCCCATTTAATCATTTCTTTAAAAATGGAAATTACTGCCATTGTGCCTGATGCTCAGCATGAGCAATGGAGTAGGGAAACAAGCCAGTGAGCCACAACTGGATAAAAGGCAATGGCCGGCTCAACTTGAACCAATGGGTTGGAAACTGGGCCGTAAAACTCTTAACTAACTAACCCATTTCTTGAAACTTTTAACCATAGTTTTATCCTCGTAATTCAGATTGATCAGTGATGCAATTTCTGCATTGTCAAAATGTTCTGGGTTGAAAATGGCACTACCATTGCCAATCTTCTCACCCAAAATGATAAAAATACAAAAAGCTTATCTTTGAAAGCTTTTGACCCTATGCTGCATGGGTATGTAGCTTTGTCTTGCTCAACCAGCTCCACAATGAGTGGTGATTCTTCTTGCCAAAAGTCCCATTGTGTCAATAAGCCTAATTTTCTTCTGAGTAGCAATTAAACAATTCCACTTGCCTTCCAAATCCACAGATAAAGCAAGGAGATGCAACAGCTGCTTTGTAAAAGTGACCAGGTTTCCAGAGTTCTAATAGGGGATTATAAAACTTGCTCTACAGACTATGATTAGGGAACAAAAAACTAAAGAAATCTCCTCACTATAGCTGACCTTTATGAATTTCATGTTTTATTGTCAATGGAAGTATTTGAAAAAAATTTACCCCTTAAAATTGTAAGCCCAAAATAGTTCCAACCATGTTGTTTTTTACCCAAAATCATACAAAATGGAACATTCCATGTTGAGTTCCATGAATTAACATATACACAGTTCATTGGCTGGTTAAGCAGTGTACAAATTGGCCACTGCAAAGGATCATTGAACACAGTGTACAACATTTGGTATCGTTCAACTTAAGATGTACAGTACATTATAGAGGCACTTTGTATGTGTAAACATCCAAGTATTTGAAACTTTCTCCCACATAATCAACTTAACCAGTATAGGAAAAAGGACCACAACTGCAGGCAGATTTAAGTTCAATGTTACCATATTAAAGAGAGGCCAAAGCAGCAATGAAAATGGATAAACTTTTAACTACTTTTCCAGTGTTTGACAGTCTGAGCACACTTTTAACAATGCGTATGTTGGCAAACTCAGTATAAGCTTATGGCATCACAAAACTTGTGTACAGACTAACAATACAGTACACAAAGTATTACTGTAGGTTCTGCCACTTGCGGCCAGCTGTATGTTACAGTGCATTTACAAATGGCACAGTGACAGACATGTGTGCTGTACATGTACAGTATCGAATACTGCATTGCAAACAAGCTGCATCTAAACAATAATGCCCGAGTGTTTCATGAATTATCAGTCGTTGTACCTGACGATGCTTCATAAGATCAGGCTGGAAAATACAACAATTGGAGGAATGCTAAAAATGTTTATACTGTAAACTGAAGAATGTTTCAATAAAAGCAGGATTTGCTTTCACTATGAAAAGGTCATATGAACTCAACACAAAATTCCAACATTTTTGCTGCATGCAAACATCAACAAACATAAATTATGACACCATTTTCACACTTGTACTTTCTGTTAAAATGGTGATTATGATTTTTCAAAACATTAATTTTGTTGGTACAGTATGCTCAATGTAACATCATTTTTGGTAAGACAGCCATCTGCTGGCTAACAAAATTTGTCAGATATTAAATTTAATAGAAAATGCACAGTCCTAATATGAAGAGAGAGTTGCTTGTAAACAACAAAATGGCACAAGCAACAAAATGGCACTCCTTTTAAAGGTCATAGAGGGTGTACCATACAACATGACACTAGAGAGCACACCTGGCCTGTTTTAACATTTTTAACCTCACCACATGGCACAAACCTCAAAAGACTTTGTTTGTGACGTCAAAAGTTTAAATTGAACCTCAATCTGCATCCATCAGTTCCTCGGATATAACTTTTCCATTTAGCCTAATATCACTTTGAAATGGTAAAAATTACTAGGCTAGGCCTAATGATAACTCTTTGGAGGGAACCCCGCTAAACTTCACTTCTATCACTTTGTTATTATTATATAAAGCAATGGTAAGACCTGTTCTTGAATATGGCCTTCCAGCTTGGACACCCATGTACAAAAGGGAAGCTGATTTAATTGAAGCAGTACAATGAAGAGCTACCAAACTTATTCCTGGATAAAAAAAAAATTTACCTTACTGTGGCAGATTAACTCAGCTCAAGCTTTTCACACTAGCACATAAACGTTTACGAGAAGATATGATTTTTGTGTATAGTCAACTAAATGGACCATTGAAAACAAACCACTGCCTGTTTACTCTTAGAACAGGGTCTAGAACAAGAGGTCACTCACTTAAATTAGTCAAGCCAAGAATTAAAACATCTTTACGCCAAAGATTCTTCACTCAACGTGGTATTGACTCTTGGAACTCATTGCCAGAGCACGTTATAAGTGCACCTTCTATTAACAGTTTTAAAGCAAGATTGGATAATTATTGGAGGAACAAACCGGGATTATTTGATTATATGGACATTTAAACTCCTGCGACCCTTACTTCTGGTGTGCAAGATTTTGACTAACTTTGTGAGCGATGAAATGGCCAATGGCCAACAACATCGCAACTAATAATGATGATGATGATGATGATAAAGCTGCTTTTGTTTGTATGTTTTCATTTGATGCTCCCTAGTGGGAACTGGGCAACACCCCAATGAAGGGGTATTAAGGCCAAGCTTGCAATGCTAGTCTCGTGTGACAAACTCACAGTTCAATATCTCTGATTAAGGGACAGCAGATTACTACAACCCAGAAAACCAGACGACAATTTTAATGTCGGAGCTGGAAATTGAACTCACAACCTCACGACTGGAAGACGCAGTTCATTACCACTGTACCACTTGCTCAATCGATTTTTGCCAGTACTTCCACATTGAATTAGGCCTACATGTTTATGAGTTGGGCTAAAACTAGGCCTCTCTCTAGAAATCCAATTAACAGCTGTAGCCCTTGAAAAGAGCCTCCACTTTCAGCAATGCTGAGGTAAATGCTGAGGCAAATCAATTCAACATCCGCAATAGCTTTGTCGAGGCAACAGATTGCATGACATTGTATGGGAATGTAACCGTACAAAAGTCCACAATACATGGGTTGAAATTAGGCCTAAGCTACTAGTAATAATTTGAAGAGAAGTCTTTTTATGATAAAAATTAAGATTTCCTGAGTTATCAAACTTTGTGCAAATGTATTCAGTATTAGCCTAAGCCCTTTTTCTTTACAAACAAAGCACAGCACTCTAACTTAATTAGTACCATGTGTAGTTGCAATTTATTCAAGCTTTAATGGAAATTCTTGACTGAAAAAGTTCACTACAATTGTTACTTATGAAACGTACACAACCAACCTACTGTCAAGAAGTGATCACTGCATACACATGACTGTGACACGGCAGAGAGGGACCCTTAAAGTTGAGAACCAGCGCTTTTATCATATTGATGAGTAATTCAAAGAGAAAATTCCCAAAGCGGCTGTGTTGGTTTTATCAATGAAACTCCAGAGCTTCTGAAACAAATAACCCTTAGGCCTATGTACAGAAAAGTACCATGTGTGTAAATAATTACTGACAACAGCATGACTTTTACTGCTGTTTGCATGCATTTAAGTTAGAAATTTGCCTAATAATAATAATGCCAAGGTAAAGAATGTGTTTGCCTAGCCTAACGCTAGGCTATGTCAGTCCTTTTCACTACAAGAATTTTTGCCATAGCTAATATCTTTTTTGCCAGGACTGCAGCTGGGTATGCCTGCATGCAGATTTCTGTACAGGTCTTAGCCAAACTAGCCCTTGAACAGGGCTGTGTTCGTTCCTCACACAACACAGCCCTTGCGCGGATACGCTTCACAACTGTAGTCACTTTAGTCTATGGGGTATTCTGAACAATATATACTTTGTATTGTTACTGAAATCAAAGATGGTATTATGAAGACAGCTTCGCATGTGGAGCATCCCGTTTCGACAAGTTTGCCACTCGTGACCTTTGACCTCTGGGCCTACTGAGAATAGTTGTCAAGAGCTTAAAAACATGTTACGATCAAAACTTGCAGTGAAAATTGGGCATTCTTTGATGAAACTTTACATTTGTGAACATCTTTTGCAGAAAGGTAAACGCAGTGCCAGTGATCATCTGTGTGAAGTTTGGTGAGCAGTGAGAATATTTTGTTATTTGGGGACGCAAGAGGTGACGGTCCGCAGGAGTCCTGGCTAGTGACTAGTTACACTTGTGAAGTGTGTCCGCGCAAGGGCTGTGTTGTGAGAAGAATGAGCCTAGGCTATGTAACGAACACACAACCCTGTTCGGAGTAACTATAGGATTTTATTCATATTAGCCTAACGTTACCTATCTATCATCAATGTAGTATCCCACATCCATGGAACCAGGTACCCTCCGCGATGGATTTCCATCGCAGTTGCATCGTCTCTAAATAGTTTGCTTGCATATCCAACGACACAAAGAGCCTCCAACTCCTCTTCGCGTTTCTTCTTCGCTTCCAGGAGTTTTCTCTCCTGATAATCTAAACTATTTTTGTTTCTGTAGTAATAAGCCATTTTGCCCCAGAAAGAAGTAACGTTTAGAACTGAAGTACAGTACAGTTACAGTCTGCATTCATATACGCATGGTGTATTCTGTGTTTAGTTATTCACGGATATGTACGTACGTACGTACGTATCTTAGAATTGGTGGATATGCTATGCACAATTTTCTGCATTGTGGAACCTAGAATGACGCACCCGCCGACCATTTCAAAATGGTTGTACAGAATGAAACAAATCTTAACACACTTCTGCTTGTCTTTTTCAAATGGTTAGTGTCTCTGCAGCAGTGTGAATGTTCACTGGTACACGGGGCCGCTTTTTACGTGACAGGCAACTTGATGCACTATTGGATAATACGTTGTTAATAAATGCATAATCATAGCCTCGTGAACGAAATATTCCCTCATTTAATTTTCACAATTTTCGTTTGTTTTTGTTCCACAACCATGATAGTTATATTAGAGTAAAGGTAAAGAGCAGTCCCTCAAAACTTATTTTGAAGAAAATGCTAAATAGCACAATTTTCATCTCATTTCTCTTCAAAGGAATCTTTCATCACATTTTATGATTTCACTATAGCATAAAAGGTAAACCAAGCAGTTATTTCCAGTAAATTTCACATTTGAAGAGGAAAAAACATTGTCACATGACTCTCAACAGCCAATCGTGAAACTGGACAGTCTACTACACTACTTCAATTTGGGGTGACTGGTCCTGCCCTTTAAGGCTGTCAGCAATACATACCAGTAGACTTTCCAATTTTTCCTTTTCATATAAAAGCCTATTATGAACAAATTGTCTCCTTAAAAGTTTTCAGGACAACAAAAACTTGCATTGGCATTCTAGCAGTAATGTGGCACTAGGGAGTGTCATTTCCTGCAATCTAAGGGTGTTTCAGCGAAATTTCCTCTGGCGGGATGCTCCGCGCGAACCGTTGGTCGCGCGCTGCGTATCACTCTCACCCGTCACTAAAGTTGACAACGCCCTGGGTTAAGTTAGGCGAGGTTTATCAGCCCAGTTTCAAACCTATTCGTTGACAGCGTCCTGTGTAAAGTTTAAGCATTTAATGGCATTTCATCCTACAAGCTAGTACCGGGCAGGTTATAGACCATGTACTCTGTGTTTAACCATGGATGCGGAGCTCAAAGCAATAGCTTACCGTTGTCTAGACATAATAACCCTGCAAACCTGGAAAAACGTATGATTTTTTCAATTTCAATTTCATAGAACTTTATTTCAGTCTTTCATATAGAGAAATATGTTATGAATTATTTGTATGTACAGGGTACTGAAAAGACTGAGGAGTGACAACAAGAAGCTCCAGGGAGCTTATGTACGTTGACACCCCTTTACAGAGACTTAAATTAACAGAAAACAATTACTACAAAACACATATATAATACAGAAAAAGAAACACAAAAACACAAATAAATGGAACAGATAGCAAAGAATTAATATTATTCAGAGGTAGTTGGTGATAAAATGATCTTTTAATTGCTTCTTAAATGTACTTAAAAGTTTACACTCTTGAATATCATTGGGAAACGAGTTCCATAATTTGGGACCATTAAACCGAATTCCAAACTGGGAGGATCTAAGTCTAAAAAAAGGTATTGCTATGTGGTTTCGATGTCGACAGGGGTAGGAATATGTGCCAGTACGCAATTCAAGGTAAGTTTTAAATGTTGACGGGAGTGAATCACTTAACCAGTTGAATATAAAAATACCAGTATAATAACGATTAATATCAAGAATATTAAGGATATTGAGATTGGCAAAGAGAGGTTTTGTATATTGCAGATGGAATTCATTACAAATGTGGCGCAGAGCTCGCTTTTGAAGAATGAAAAGAGGTTGAATTCTAGAAGTATATGTGCTACCCCAAATGACATTAAAATAAGTAAAGTACGGAAGGATAAGGGTATTATACAAGGTAACCATGATTCTGCGAGGTAACAGTCCTCGAAGCCCATTTAAAACTCCAACACCTCGTGAGACTTTCATACATACATGCTGGATGTGATTTTTCCATGTAAGATTCTTATCAATATAAACTCCGAGAAATTTGGTAGCATCACAAAAAATAACTTTAACACCACAAAGGTGGACACAGTCTATGTCTGCACTGAGATACTTGGATGGTGAACGGAATACAATAGCAGTAGTCTTCTTTACATTGAGTAATAATTTGTTTGCATAAAACCATTTTTGTATATAGACAAAATCATTTTGAATGTTACGTATCAGATCTTTAATGTCATAGCTAGAATGAAAGAGGCTTGTATCATCAGCATATGAGGTTATACTGAAAGTATCACTGGCTGTATGAAGGTCGTTGACATAAATAATAAAAAGCAATGGCCCTAATATAGATCCTTGAGGGACACCATATGTAATTGACTTAGAGACCGATTTAATGTTATTAATAACCACAAACTGACGACGATCAGTCAGGTAGCTTCTAAACCAGTCCAGGACATTACCACGGACGCCGTAGTACTCAAGCTTATTAAGTAAAATATTATGGTCAAGAGTATCAAATGCTTTCGAAAGATCAAGAAATATGCCAGAAGCAAAATGATTCTTTTCGAAGGCTTCCATTACTTTATTGGTAAAGTGTAAAATAGCATGTACAGTGGAATGGCCAGGACGAAAACCAAATTGATAGTCGTAAATTAATTTACGTTTCTCAAGATAAGAATATAATCTTGAGAACATAAGTTTTTCAATTACTTTTGAGAAGCATGGGAGGACAGAAATAGGTCTATACTGATTAACGCAATCTTTATCACCGGATTTAAAGACCGGAACAACACGTGCAATTTTTAAGGAATTGGGAACATGACCTTTCTCAACAGAAAAATTAAAAAGATAGGCGAGGGGAATAGACAAAGAATGGGCAACAAGTTTCATAATACTAGCGGTGATTCCGTCATAACCAGCAGCGGAGGATTTAAGAGATAAAATTATTTTGAGAACCTCTTCTCTTGTTGCAGGATTTACAAAAAAAGAATCAGTGACAGGATTATGTAAATAGGACTGGAAGTGGACATTGACCTGTGGTATCTTTTGATGAGTGGCAGACCCAACGTCAGTAAAAAAATCATTGAAAGTGTTACTAACTTCAAAAGGATCAGATATATAATCACCATTATGCCTAATTTTTTCGGGTGTAGATTCGGTACTCTGACCATATAACAAGGTGATGATGTTTACCTTATTTATAAAGGACCGGTTCGGAAAATTAATCTATTTAATCTGTTCGGAAAATTAATCTAATTAATCACTGGGGATGGGGATGGCAACGGGCCCATGATGACATTGTCTTAATCCTATGTATATAGTAGCTTCCCAGGTAGCATTCCCATATGGGCCCCATATACGTCAAACCATATGGGTCCCATATTATTTTGCACCCAAGACCCATATGGGACCCACATGGGCCAGCCCGGTATGCCCTTATGCCCATGTGGGATAGTACTGGGGCCCATATGGGGCAATTGCCAAAATGGGTCCCCGCACTATCCCATATGCATGACATGGGTTATCTGGGCTGGCCCGTATGGGCCCCGTATGGGTCTTGGGTGCAAAAGGTATATGGGCCCCATATGTTTGTCGATATGGGGCCCATATGGGAATGCTACCAGGGTTCAGGATCATCTTGTAGGCCATGTATACTTAGGTAACATTGCATGACGTCATGATAATCTTGTTATTATCATGAATTTACGTATTTTGTATGTACATAAAACATGCACCTTGACCTTGAGAATATACTGAAACTGAAATTATACTGAAACTGAAAAATTTTGGGGAAATTTTTGAGCTTTGCCCCCTTGGAATATATCCAGGCTAGCTAGGCTATTGCCCAAGACCTAGAAAATAGTGTCATTTATTCCATTTAAAGAAGAAGGTAACGGAAAGGCAAAAATTGAAAACGCCGAGCAAAACTTGGAGATAGAAGAGAAGAAGTTAGTTGAGATTTAGAATAATGATTGACCCATTATTGAGCTTAATACGTATGCACAGGTCTTCAATTCTAAAGCCTCTACCATCAGTTGTTGAAAAACCTGCATTCTGGATTTGGTTAAACACTGACCTGTAATTTAACTACACACTGTCTATAAACGTAAAAGCAGTGATGAACATGAAGTTTTTCACACATTTTCGGTTGCAGAATTGGAATAAACCACACTGTGTAACTAATTACTGTCTCATAAACCGTCTCGACTCCAAATTAGCAACATATAACGGACTCGGCTTCTCCTCGTCCGGCGTTATTTTGCAAATTTGAAGTCTCGACGGTTTATTCACCAAAATAGTCAGTCAAATCTGATTTATTCCTTAAATATCGGTACCATCATTTCCTTACTTAAACAGTTAAAGGGCCTTTGACTCGGTAGATTTTTGTTGGATAACTTCCTTTTCATCGTACTGGCCAATTAAGTAAAAGTAACTTATTACTGACATAAAGCACCGCTGAGTCAAAGGTTATAGAAATCACAGACAAGCATTTGGTACTCATTCAGTGAGATAGGGGTCGAAATCCCGAGAGGGAATATTACTTGACAGGATTTTCTGTGTGTAGTAATGTTCACACCCTCAGAATGATCGACTACTCCAACAATATCTAACAATATCCTCATTCTTGGAACTATTTCTTCATTGAGATTTTAAGTCAATTTGACTTCCGTTTTAATATTAAGGTATCCTGATTAGCCTACTGACTGAGGCTAGTATAATGACATGAAGCAGTTTACCCACCAAAATGAACAGAATTCAAGAGAAGAAGATATCGTTCTAATATAGTTTCAATAAAAATGTTGTTCCCAGTGGCGTTACCACGGGGGGGGGGGGGGCTGAGGGCCTATAGGTCCCCTCAGATTTTCTTCAGCCTCCCCCCCCCAGAAGTTTTGCGTCTTGATAAATTAATTGAGAAAAATGTTTGAACGGAAATAAACTTTGAAGTATTTCCTTCAAAAACAGTAAATAAATATGTGTAAAAAACATGCATTAATGTATGTAAAACACATTTTGTGCGCACATATGAAATCAAGTAATAACTTCAAAATGCCTACTGTCACCAAACTAGACACCGTATACAATCTGCACTGTAGTTTATTTCATTTCACTTCGAAGATGAAACAAACGTCTCGACGACAAACTCGAATGTGACTTTGTTAGGTTAAGACCTTTTCTGTCTTTCGCGAGATGGCTGGTTGATTTACTGAAAACAGGGCAATCATACACTGGGGACCATTCTTACACGACCGTTCCTATATTTTATCATGCAAAAAATATGCCGTAAGGGTAAGGCACCGCCTTCGGATAATTCTTTCCTTCCATCCTTAACAAGTAGGCCTATGTCGTGCCTCACTCCTGCCCATGACAAGTACAAGTGTAGAACGATTTTTTTCGACAAGTCCTCTTTTTACTAGTTGGCACTGGCGTCCGGGGGATTTGTAAAATGTCCACAAGGTCCGGATTTCATGTGTTTCCTATATAATCCATACTTCTGCTTTGAGGTTTAAATATTTTGAGAGATTTACTCGTAGTATTTTAATTTTGACTTCGTAATGTTCCGATGACTGAGCATATACTGCACCATTTTGCATCTATAGACACCTCTGAAAACCGGAAAACAATATTGTTTCTTTGGTAGTTAGTATGTCATTGGTAAAATCTCTACAAAGACTAAAAATTAGTATTTTGAAATTTTTCATGCTCCTCAACAAGGAAAATCCTAAAACGTAGGCTTAAAATCAAGTCAAAGTTTTGCCAAACATAGCGCCACTTTGCATCTAGGAAATCTAGCGCAAAGAAAGTTTCTCACAGGGGACACAACTACTTTTGGTTTTCCTATTCAAGTTAAAGCTGGAATTCATTCAAATATTGCCGCATTTGCGATCGACGTCCTCCTGAAGTTAACAATTTTTCACAAGGGAAAGGGAGATACCGGTTCCCTTTAGTCTCATCCCCAGGCCACAGATCAGAAATGCCCAGTTCTGGGTCCCTAAAAAGTGTATGCATTACCATTTTCAAAGATTGATTTTTTATTCTCATTATTTGAGAAGTGGCAGACAGGAGATTCGTATTTAAAGGCTGGGAACATCCAGCTTAAAACACGTGGGAAGTGCTACTTCCGGTCATCTGGAGGGTTTGTAAAGCCCCGAATTTTCTTGTACGCTCCGCGCCAACCGATGGTGGCGCTCCGCTTAGATACTCTTGCCGTGCCTGATCCTCGGAGGTACCAGACCCCCACTACCTAGCCCCCCCCCCCCTAAGAATTCCACCCTGGCTACGCCACTAGTTGTTCCGTTAAAGAAAAGATATCATTTAAAGGTATTTGATGAAATTGCTATTAGATTTATGATTATAATATTATGGAAAGGTGTAGCTACATATAGCCAATAGGACTTGCTAGCGGACGGCACTTTACAAAAATTAAGGGGTGAAATAGTAATTTGGCGGACTCGATCTGTTATTGTTGCGAGATTAGGCATTCAACATATTAAAAGAAAATTATACTTTGCAGTGGCAGAAGAAATCCTTTTTTGACTTTTGGTACATTATTTAAACGTTTCGAATAAAAAAATACTCAAAGGGGGGTCGTTCGCATCCCCGACCCCCCCCCCCCCCCACCCTTGGTGACGCTCGTGCAGATGAAGGGGTACTTCGGGCATTGTACGCCAGAACGAGGTAGTTTTCGTTATTTTGGTATATAGTATTATTTCCAAATGTTAAAAATACACGTAAATGTAGGAAGTATTTGGGAAAAGCTTGAAAATCAATCACATTTAGCTACAAAAGTACCTGAAATGGATTCATGCATTGTGCTAAACGACCCACTGGGTAGTTCCAACGGGGTTACGCACGTATTACTTACGGTACTAATGTGCTACTTGGTAATTTTTGGGTGTGCGTCATTCACGGCCCTGCGTCAATTACGGTGCCTTTACTACATGTGGTGTGCCGTGCGAGCTCGGAGGTTAGCAACAATTCCGTTCCTAATCAAGTTTTGCTGGTACTGTGGCGAATAAAGGAGCTGCGAGAGCGAATTTCCGTGTGGTTGGTGGGGTAGGGGGTTGGCGAATGGATTGAAAGAGCCCCAGGGGATGGAAACGAAAAGGTGACGGACGCAAAATCACGTTTTATAGAACCTTTTCAGACTTTTTTACGTACGATATTGTTCTAAATTTGTTCCTAGAAGCAGTTGCCAGTTCGTTAAGACCGCACCTTGACTATGATGCTCACTGGCTTTGAGCTACTTCCGTCTATGAAAAAGAAATATATACCTGGATGGTCCCTCGTCTCGCCTACGTTTACTATTTCCGAAAATAGGAAAGTATCATAGTCAGGGTAACACATTTATGAAAAGTCAAAAAAAAATAAAAATTCGCCACACATTTGAGAAGCCTGTGACTTATAAAAAACAATCATCATTTAGACTGTTTTTGAATCTTCTGTAACCCATACAATGCCCGAAACAGCCGATTATTTTTACACTGTCAAATCTTAGCGCCAGAACAGAAAAAGCTATCTCAAAGTAAAAATTTTCATGGAAAATGAAAAAGATAACAAACATTTGCGACACATTCGGGTAGCTTGTGAAAAAAGTTTTCCTCATCAGTTTCCTCATCCCCAATTTATAGGCCTACTGCAGTCTTGCAAAAAATTGCTGGAATGGTAAAATATTCGGGGAAGGTTAAAAACTGCTGGGCGGTTTCCAATTGCCAAATTAATTCAAGGAGGGAGGATGGTCAAGTGCAGTGGCCCAAAGTTTGCCATTTATCCTGCCCCTATAGCTAAATACGGGCATATGTTTGGCCTAGGAAAATCATCTTATTTGTTTTTCATTGCTATAATGATGCAGTGAGAGAATTTCTTTACATAAGTCTGCCTGAAAAATTCATTTAAACTATCTTGGAAGGTAACATTTTTCGTTTCGGTGATAAGAGCCAGCTGCCAATGCATATAAGATGGCGTGTGTGTATGTATGTATTAGTGTGTCTGTGACACTTTGCTCGTTAACACGATATCTCAAGATAGAAATGTCTGACATTTCTTAAACTTGGCGCATAGATGAGCCATATTGAGAGGGAGAACCCTGATTTTTTTTATGAAGGTCAAATGTTATCAAGGGTCACCAGGGTCAAAGTCTACAACCTTGTTAACGCGATAACTCAAGATAAGAACCTTGATCAGATATCAAGTATTGTATGTGAAAGCGTTATGGTCAGAAAATGGTCTTTATCGTTTTTGGTGGAGGTCAAAGGTCATCTGGGGTCACTAGGGTCAAGTCCAAAAACTTTGTTAACGTGATATCTCATGTTAGGAAACTTGGATAGATTTCGTATTTGGTATGTGCATGACTTATGACCAGAAGATGGTTCCCTATTGTTTTATGAAGATCAAAGGTCATCTGGGGTCACCAGATTTCCTTTTGGTTAAGAATTAATCATGGTAGTGAACGTAAATTATCGTTTACAATTTATAAATTGTTGCGAACTTTGCATGATAAGGGTGTTTATAGTTCTTCTTGGATATTAAAAATTAAAAATATTTTAGACACCTTTGGTATGTCCTATATTGAAATGATCCTTTCAATATAAATATACTATCGGTGGAAAGTACGTTGCATTTGAGACTAAGCGATATGTATGAGTAACAATGGTTGTCTGCGGTTCATGACAATTCTCAGTGTAAAATGATCGTATTTTTAAATCCAGACTCGTCTTGTAAAGTTATCTCCTATTTCCTGAGTAGTCGTGATCGTTTTAGTCTTTCCAGTTTCCGTTGTGGGAATACTAAAATTCCTGCCATAGCCGGGAGTTTCCTTAACATTGATCTTAGTGACAGACTTTGTAAGCTTTGTGCAAGTGGTTCGATTTGTGACGAATTCCATTATTTTTTTCAGTTTAGGGCATTTAAGTCGGATAGAGAGTACTATTTGAAACGTTATTATAGGGTGCGGTGGGATCAAACACTTAATAAAAATGGCTCAGCTTTTATCATCAAGAAACAAAAGGGTGCTAAGGAAACTAGCCACATTCTGTAGTATTATATCTAACCACTTTAAATGGGTATATGCAGTTTCTTTGAATGTGGGTAGGCTTGCGTATCTCGTCATAGGTTTGTACTTTATGTGTTTTTGTATAATCAGCTTTGTTGGTTCTTACATATCCATCCTTTTTGTAGTTTGGCTACTTTATTTTCTGTTGGGAGCTGGTGACTAGATTTGAATGTTCTTCTTTTTTAATGTATATTATGTTTTTATTACTTGTGATTATCTGTTATTTGTATGTGTTGCTTATCAATTGTATCAATTGATTCAGAAACCCATGGGAGGTGTAAAGAGTAAAAAAAGAAACGAAACGTTTCGGGGAGGGAAGAAGAAGGAGGTGGACTGGTATTGAAACTAAGTTAGACATAAGTGAATTTTTTTTGTAACTTTTGTAATCACTGTAAGCCTACACGTAGAAAAATTTACTTTGGTTAAATGCTTTCTGGGGAGTGTGTTGTAGACAAACTCTCAAGGGTTTTTTGACACACTTTTCTTTTCACTACTTTTTCTGATAGGATACAAATGATCTTTCTAACATGTACGACATACTGTTGTGAAATGAATCAGTTAATGAAATGAAACGAAAACGAAACAAGGGACCAGGGTCTGAAAACCTTGCCAACACTATATCTCAAGATAGGAAACTTGGATAGATTTTGTATTTGGTATTTTTGTGTTGTAGTCAGAAGACGGTGCCTAAAGTGGTGGAGGTCAAAGGTCATCTGAGATAACAAAAAATTTTTGAACTGGTTTAACATTTGAATGAGAAGGTAATGGGGCATGATGGCATAAATTTGAAATGGATCATTTTTGCATCGTGGTTTTCTAAAGATATTACCAATAGAAGTAAAATCACTTATATTAATTTTCTGATCAAAACAGCGACTGCTTAGCCTGGACACTCCCTTTAGACCTGGGAAACGCCATTTCCGGCTGCATTAGGGGTCCGATTTTTCAAACTTTCCGCGTGCTCTGCGCCAACTTGTTGGAGCTTTGCTCAGATAATTTTAGTTTCAAGTGACCTTTTTTATAAACGGTAGCTCAAAATAGCGACTACTCCCCTATAAGCCTGGAAAACTGCCGTTTTCGAATGTCTGATGGGGTCCGATTTTTCAAAGTTTTCTATACGCTCGGCGCCAATCAATGGTGTCGAAACACGAAGTCTTTCGGGCTGAATTTTAGTTTGAAGTGAATGTTTATCTGCAATTGCTTAGATAGTCTTTTGAACAAAATTTTTTCTGGCAAAAGTCTTCTGCCCCAAAGTCAAATTCTCCGGTTCGCTTGTGTTAAGAACACACGTACAGGCTTACATTATGCAAATATGGGGGGATTTGAACAGAGACAAAGCAAATGTGCACAAAATGTAACCTGACAACTACTCAACAGAAAAAATGGGTTTTTACTTATGAAGATATAATTCTATACACTCTAATGTTTAACAGTAGAATGAACAATTACTTATTTAAACCAAATGATTGCGCTATGAAGTGAAAGCAACGTTCATTTCATATGTATGCTACTTCAGTTTTGACTAAAGCTGAATTAGCTCAAGACTTTTAAACCTTGAATGATATTTTATCCCTCTGAAACTTTCCACTTGAAGCTTTGATGACTTTACAAGAGGCTTATTTGCATGGCTGTCGTATTTTCTACTGGCATCTAAAGCATCATTATAAACGAATCAATACTTCTTGCATTAAGATGATCATTTTATTTGACCTTTATGATGTCCAGTTTTATAATAAATGTTCGTTCTCCGACCTATAAACTGGGCAGCGTAAGTTATTGCTTCTATATATTGATAAGCTTTCAGTTTCCGCTTCCAGAACGTGAAACAAGTTATTACAGACCCCAAATAAAACCACCGCCTTTTACGGCAGTCTTGGTAACCCTTGTTTTTACAAGTGCTGCCAACAATCATACCAGGATCAGTTAACAAACAGTGATCGTGCATGGCAAGACATAATTTTCAAGAATCACTGAATATTATTCATTTCAACGGCCTGAAAAAGAATTATCAGTAATGCACATTGGATTTGCTAGAGTTAAGCTATACAATGGCGATCGTTATCGATCTAGCGACTCTTTCACCAACCGAAATTTCATCTCAAGAAAAACCAATATTTTTCAGTGTTCCAGTGATGCTTTCAGTTTACATATTTCTTGGTGCTACAACCATTTTGGGAAATGCGATCGTGGTGATTAGCTTCATAATTGACGCAAACATACGATCATCGCCAGCGAACGCTTTTATCTGTAACTTAGCCATCGCCGATTTTCTTGTTGGCGTAGTACATTTCTTAGCCGAAGCTGTTTGGATGTTGTTTAGTTCAAAACTACAAGTATCATTTATTATTTGTTTTATCTGGGGATATCTGCGTCATGTATCATCCCTCATGTCATCAGTTTTGCTGGTAATGATAACTTGGGACAGATTCCAGCTCGTGTCAGACGCTCTAAAATATAGAAGAGATCGAACTAGCAGAAAAAACTTACGTCGAACCTGTGTTGCGTGGGGTTTTATCGCAGTTTACGTATTTGTAACACACACTATCACCATTACTTTCTACTCCGATGTTTCGATAGATGGATCACCTTCTACAGCGTGTGATACACCCGCTTTTCCCGAAATATTTTTTGTTATTACCATATTTCCTGACTTCATTCTGCCATTTCTTTTGATACTTATTTTCAACGTGTTGATTATTCTATCATTACGCAAGATTACTGTGTTTAAAGTCAAGAAGGTCCAGTCCCAGCATAGCACTTCATCCTATGTACAAGAATCATCCGAGGACAAGATTTCTGACAGACCCTTTAACAAAACGCCACTTGACTCAAAACAAAATACGTTTGAAGACAGTAACGAGTGCAAACACACCACGACGGTTTCGCAACACAGTCGAAAAATAGATTGTGGAATCGAAGTCGAGCGAGCTGGTATGAACATTGAGCACGACTCACCATTTCGACTAAGTGAAAAAGAATCTGTAAAGGTATCAGAAACGATCAAAGAGACATATTTCTCGGTTAACTGCACTCGTGAACAAATCGTAGAATTTACAGATAAGGACGGACCTTTTTTAAAAACAGTTTCGAAACGGTTTCATCGTTTGAAGAAGGTTGCAAGGAACAAAAACCCACCCGAAGTAGAACGAGAATTAGAAAAGTTACACAAAGCAGTAAAATCACTTGTTTTGTTTACTACCGTTTATTTGATTTGCTGGATTCCATTTTATCTTATCCTCATTTTGTCCTTTTTTGGTATAAAAATTGACGATAGGATTTCTACATTCGGATTATTAATTATTGCATCTAATTCAACAATCAATCCATTTTTATATGCGGTAATGAGCTTTAAGTTTCGACGAAGGTTTAAATTACTTTTGAGGTGTAAAATGAAGTGACGAGAGATAAATTTGCGTTTCTACACATTCATTTGTGTCAACTAGAAGGCCGGTAAGGGCCCGGTCGTTTGACGCGGCCGAGTACGATTTTCCTTAGGGACGAGGACGCATATAGGTATATAATACATGTGTGAAGCCATTCTTGCGGAAAGGGTGTCATACGTAATGGGTATAGGTTCGGGGCTTAAAATGTTCAAGGAAAGTTCAGTTACCAAATGATGCAGTGTTCCGCTTTTCCGCCAAAGTCCAATGTTCCATGCATTTAGCGTTCTTAAATGTCTTCTAAGACTGACACATTTTAGCATGCAAATGAGGAGGCAGTTTCGTGTAAGTATATAACCACCGTCGGGGGGGGGGGGGGCTCGGTAACTTATGCTTTGTGTCCAGCAATATATGTTTTGAGACCTTTCCTACTCAGACATGAATATACTTTGCACCGTCAGGAGTGTTCTTCACAAGTTCAAAAATTGCTCCTTCCAGTCTACTGTTGTCAAATTTACAAAATGCCACAAAAGTTTTGGTTTGCGGTATAGACTATACGGCATGCACCCCATATTTCTAAATACGGCAAAATCTCGCCACTTAATATACTGCAGTCCTGTATTCATCATGGTAAAAAATCTCAATTTCCCAAAAAATAACATGTCTTCCAGCACTGTTCTTCAGCAAAACCGTCAAAGCCAGGAATACATGTTAGTGCCACAAAACAAATATTTTTCAGTTTATATTTTTCATCCCCAAAATTGTCATCAACTTTACATGCATGAGAACGAAATTGTCAGTGTAACTCCCTAATACAGAGAAGGGTATGAGGTGTCCGTTCTTCCTAGTCCCCATCACAAAAATGTTGCAATTCGAAGCGTTCAACCCTATCTAACTAACTCCTCTGTCACAAAAACCTTTAGTATCGCCTTGTCGTGTATGCACCCTGAGCATAACTTAATTTTGTCAATGTCATGTTTTCAGAACTCGGTTGTGGCTTCAAGTAGTGGAAAGGTTAACTCAGTGTCGTAGTAAAATGTACTTTACTGTATCCAACTAAATACTTGCAGTTGTAGCTCTATGTTCATTGACTGTAATAAATGCAGTAATACCTTAAAATTGAGAAAAGATATATCTACGACTTTTAAAGCGCCAATCAGATGAGTATTGTTAGCACAATTTTTTAAACTTAAGTTTTGCACCACATTTGTGCATTGACTTACAACTAGCAAAATGTGTTCGGTAAGGGCCCCTCTATTGTCGTGATGACAGTGTTTAGTTGAGAATGTCTAGTCTTGTATCTGTGTGATTATCCTACCCGACAAATTTTTAGAAATTTTTATTCAAGGGTACACTCTAAAAACATCCTGGTTAAATTTAACCAGGATCGGGGTCAATAATTTTTCATACAGTTTCTGGTTAAAACAACGCGGGAATCCTCAGCTGGTCAAAATTGACATTTTCCTTGTCAAATTAACGACCGGTTGGATATCCTGATAAGAATTCAACATTTTCCTGGTTAAATTTCTTTTTAACCAGAAATGTATGGTTAATTATTGACCCCATCCTGGTTAAATTAACCAGGATTTAACCAGGGAGTTTTTAGAGTGTAAATAACACAAAAATAACGTTTCTTGTAACCTGAAATACCTTTTCAATATCTCTACATTCAGGGGTGGCGCCAGGATTTCCCCGACAGGGGGGCCAAGCTCCCCGACAGGGGGGCAGCATTTCAAGGCCCCGACAAAGGCTTTGAGTTAGTCCAGAGGGGGATAAGACTTACCACCTTAACACTTTGAGGCGCGCGCAGCGCGCGAAATTTTTGGCCTTCTTTTTAACAAAAACTTAAAAACCTGGAGTTTATTTTGAAGACAAAATTATAATTTTTTAAAGAAATTTTGCTTTTGTGAGGACCATTAAAAAGTTGGGGTGTTTATTGAAGGATCTGTCCCCCATATGGGAAAAATCAAAAACTTTATATAGCTGTAAATATTTGGGGGTTACACATTTAATCGTACTAGGCCTACGTACTAATGCTTCAACACGAGAATAGGTTGCCCAAAAAGGTTTTTCCTTTTTTGAACGAAGATTTGAAAATTAAGAGCAGAAATTTTGGAATTTAATTGAAGAAAATTTAGTTTGGGGGTACAGTTATTATGAAATATTTAGGTTTTTTATTAAGAGATATGACTTTCAAGAGCAAAATTAGGTAGAATGTTGGGGTGATTAACAGAGTTGGCTTTGGTTATTTATTGTACGGAGTATCCATCGAAATTGGAAAATTTTGCCGCTTTTAATCATCTGAAGCTTATACTGGAGAAAGCTTGTAATTCTATGACAGATTTACGGGTTTTATGCAAGAATCTAATCTTCAAACAAGAAAATCAAGTAGGGTGTGATCTTTAGTTTGGTTGGGGTTACTGAATATCGTCATGCAGATTAAGGAACTCGGACCATATTGGGAAAATTCTCCCGTGGAAACAGTTTGGCATCCCATACATTTGAAGTTTTATACTTTATATATTGACATAGACGGACGGGAACGTTTCAGTTTCGGAGGGGCAGAGTTGTCTCTTTTGTCCGAAAAATGTAATTTTGCCCGAACGACTAGCAAAGTGCAGAGCACAGAAATTTTTTAAAATTTAAGAACCTCCAGACAGCAGGAAATGGCATTTCCCGGGCTCGTACCTAAAAAATCAGTCATTATTTTGAGCTTTCTTTCGCATTAAAATTTTCACTTAATAATATTGTCCCAAAACGAAGAACAATTTGCAAGCTTGCAATGTTTTGTTAAGTAATCTGTTCGACCAAAACACTCTATCTAAGCAGAGCGCCACCATGAGTTGGTGCGGAGCGTACAGAAAATTGTTAAAAAATCTAACCCCTCAGACAGCCGGAACAGGCATTTCCCAGACTTGTAACAAGAAATGAAGCAGTCGTTATTTTGAGCTTTCCTTTAAAATGAAAGTTTCACTTCAATAGAAAAAAACCGAACTTGCTAAGTGATCAGAAAATTACCAGATAAAAGGGTACTGCTGCAATTAATTACATGTAATGTTCTTGTCTCCTTTAGGGGGAAAACTCTGTAACGGAATCGTCGTTGTAGTCCATTGCAAGGCCCGCTAAAAAGATGAGATCTTCTACGTAACTTCCCGAACTCGAGACTATAAATGATTTGTGTTCCTATGTATCTGAATTTTTGAAAATATGTCACGTTACAAGGTGGCTTCAAATGAATTTTCAGTCAGACTTATTGGAAGACATTTTCACACCACTGTTTGTCATCAGCCTATGTGTAGCTGAAAAAACCTGTCTGATTTTCATTACCGTTACTAGAATTCGGCTGTAGAGGCAGGCCAGGTGGCAGAACATTGGGCACTGCATGCACCTGAACAACCTCTCGTCTGTTTTTGTCAGGAAAATTAAGAATTGTGAGTTTCCTTGAAGACTATGTTCTTCTAGTGAGCAAAATCAAGAAGACCGTCCTGATGACCGAAGTTTATAAGAATCTTTTATCAGTTTAACATGGGCATGCAGATGGAGGCTCCCCGACGAAATTGGGTTTTCTCAACAACAGGGGAAAGGGTAGCCGTCCCCGACGGGGGCATGACCTTGAGGATTGAAGATGGGATGAGGGATAACAGAGCTAGTAAGAAGTGATTAAAATAGATTCAGATAGGTATAAAATACCGTCACAAAAGAATAAAATAGTTCAAAAAGAAAAAAGTTCATGATCATCCTTTCAGTAACTTCAGTCCGTTTCGTCCATTTTTAGCCCCCCCCCCCCCCCGAAGGAAATTGCCTTCCTTCCACGACGGGGGAGGAGATAGGACAAGGTACATGAAATGAGTATTAACCGAGCAAAGAAGAAGTGATTGAAAATTGATTCCGATATGTATTAAAATAGCATTTCAAAACAAAAAATATGTTCACCCAGCCAGTAATTTCAGTCCTTGTACGTTTTCTTTCTTTATCTTTTCTTTTTATTTTTCAGGCCCCCCCCCGACGAAATCGCCGACCTTCCCCGACGGGGGGGGCATTCCCCCCACCCCGATGGTGCCACCCCTGTCTACATTCTGGTATAGCAATCGGCTTAGAAAAGGAAAGCAAGGTGCTAGAACAAACGGTTAATATTCTCTGTCAAACTCTGTTTTCCCCTTTAATCAACGTCAATTGTGGTTTACAAATTTAAATTAAAGGGAATGCAAAGGCACTCCTGGAAAATTTCAAACAACATGTCAGATCCCACATGCAGATTTCTTCTTATATTGCTCATCAGTATCCTCCATAACATTTCAGGTCTTTAACATTGCATACTCATGGTAAATCAATAAGTCTATCTACAAAATTTCATAACTTTAATGAGCAAAATGCTGTCACATGCCCCTCAAGAGCTAATCAAGATATCGATCAGACTATTCTACACTCCGCATCCAGATTGGGATAATTGCATCTTCCCCTTTGAAAAGAGAAAATGCACCAACGTTGCATACAAAAGAGGCTTTGACTAATCCTTCCAGTTTCACGAGTGAATGGTTTCCTTAAATTGATGGGTTAGTAGATGATGAAGTAGCATTATTTGAAATTTTGCAAATTTAGGCAAGAGAAGTTGTTCTTGACTTCAACAAAGAATGAATGAGTACATATTTGCATGAAGAGCGTAATTTTTTAAATGAAGCTATCACGCGGACTTCATTTTAACTATCTTATATTCGGTATATCTGTAGCACTTGCACTTCAAATAATCGCATTCGAGTGCAAAATAATGCATATTCATAGGTTGTCCCAGTGCAACTTGTTATTTGCATAAGCTACGTGTGCAGTAGACCAGACTGACCAATCACGCGTACGACTCTCGTGGTGATCCAGGCATGTAACGGTCAGGAGGTCCTCACTAGCATCAAGTCAGCGACGCAGGAAAGACGTGGACACCAACTCCGCTGAAGTTCCGAATTGACCGTCCTCGACTTTGACAAGACAGTACTCACTGCACTTGGAATTACCTACCAAAATCTCGGAGATATCTACAAGAAATTATTCGTCTCACCAACACGTCAGTCCTGTGTAGTCGGGCAGCAGCTGGCAGCTCGACAATTTTTGCTTGGGACTGAGGTGTTGCGTGCGGCGGTAATAGTGAGCTTTAGATTGCACGACGCGGACGCCAACCACAACGCAATGACGTCACCTTCTGCGTTGCCTCAGCCCTTTCACAACTTGGTGTAGTGTCATTATGTGTTGAGTTCGGAAACGGCATATACGCAAATGACGTCAAGTCGTTGCAGATGAAGTCCGCGTCGTGAAATCTAAAGCTCACTAATATCAGTTCCACTACATCGCCGAGCACGAGGTCCTTACAGTGACGCCATTGTGTTGCGACCCTGGCATTAGCGTTTTTCGTAAATGGAGGTGAGACCATTTCACTTTACATCTCTAAATATCTACCGTGTTTGACAAAGAACTTAAATTATTGAATATTTTCTGAACAATAAACGCACCATTTTCGTTAAGAATGGATCCCGGTTGCTACACTCTAAATTCAAAAGAGTAAACTTAGTCACTCTTTGATAGAGTGAAAAGTGTGAATTCACTCCATTAGAGAACTAATTCACTCCAAGAAGATTTAAATTCACTCCGACAAGAATGAAATTCCCTTAAAAAGAGCGAAGTTTCACTCTTGATGGAGTGCCCACAGTGATCACTCTTAAAAAAAGTGATCATTGCAGGCACTCGTGGAAGAATGAATTTTTCCTCTTCCTCTAGTGAATTTCAGTCTTTTTGGAGTGAGTTTCACTCCTCTTCAAGTGAATTATCACTCTAATGGAGTGAATTTACACTTTTCACTCTATCAAAGAGTGATTAAGTTCACTCTTTTGTTTTTAGAGTGTAGCCAGCAGTCAGACAATACACCGAAGTCTGGGGGGCAGTCTGGCAGATATGTTATGAAAACATGGCATTTGAGGAGTGTCGAGACTGGTGAGAACAAAGAGTATCCAAAGTACTCATTGGCTGCGCAAAACATCAGAAATATGACTTACTATTTCCTAAAATATGCTTCAGTATATTCTAATTTTTTAACAGCGAAAGCAAAACTTGCTTCTAAACAACATATAAATCTCACAATTGTCCCTGTTATTTTTAAAGAATCTTTCACAATAATTTAAGACTTAAATACTTAATATTCAAGGCAAATCAAACAGCTCCTCCTGGTAACTTAAGTGGAGGATGAAAATATAGTTGCATGGATCTTTCATGAAACAGTAAATCTGCACTTATTCAAACATAATTCCTTTAAAACAATAAGAGGAAAGGACTTATCAAATCAAAAAGTTTCCAAAGTAATAAAATTAATGAAAAAAAATAAATAAATAAAAGAGGAAGACACTTCAATAATGATTTGGGTTAAGCTCGCTCAAGATTGCTTAAAGAATGATTTTGCATTCCACTTCATCCTTTGGAAATTTTTACAAGAATCTTTTCTACATGGCCGCCTCAATCTCTACTGGCATCTAAAATCATAATTATAAACGAATCGATAGTTCCCACATCGATTATTGTATTAAATTCAACCATTGTTCCCATACACTCCCACTCAGCTTTACAATTAATGTTCATACTCCCCGAGGAGTCTAAGCTATTGTGTCTTCATATTAATTATATTGGCGATTGTATAGTTTCCAGAACCTAACAACAAGTTAGTAAAGTTCACTGTCATTTACAACACCCTTGTTAACTATTTTACCTTTAAGAATAGAGTCAACCAATCATAGCACGGTAAACAGTGTGCAGCAGCACTTCTACCTCTACATTTACTATCATAAGACATAAATTTCAAGAATTCCTGCGTATTTTGTATTTCAAAACTAGGAAAGAATAAAAAATTTACAATGGCGATTTTTACCGACCTAGCAACTCCTTCACCAACCGAAATTCCATCTGAAATAAAGCCGATATTTTTCAGTGTTCCCCTGATGCTTTCAATTTACATTTCCTTGGTATTACAACCATTTTGGGAAATGCGATCGTGGTGATAAGCTTCATAATTGACGCAAATATTCGATCATCACCAGCGAACACTTTTATCTGTAACTTAGCCATCGCTGATTTTCTTGTCGGTGGAGTACATTTCTTAGCCGAGGCGGTACAGATGTTGTGTAGTTCGAAACTGCAAATACAATCGTCAAGTTACGTTAATTCAAGTTACGTCAATAACTGAATTCGTTGGCGCAAATATTAATTTTCATAGTACAAAAGTTGCAAAGCTTCCGGGGCATCGCCCCCTGGATCCCCACATTAACGATAACCCTTAGGAGAGTTTATTTTCGCCCTTCAAACAGTTGCAGGGTATTCTGCAATTGTGCCCACTCTGAATTTTCGAATAAATTCAGGTAGACTGTGACAAGCTTCATATCTTCGGAATGTCTTGACTTTTAACTCGTCGGGTTTCAGAATGGATAATTTTCTAACAGATTTGGAGTGGCTAGAATTTGCTACCTTGGTGTGGATTAAATTGTGCTCCTAGCATCTGGCATGTTTCCACCTCATGTAGGGATTTTTGTCAATTCCTGGGGATGCATAAAATCGTCCCAAAATCATACTTGGTATGGTGGGTAGAATATTTGGGTCTTTAAGCAAAAAAGCTATGACCGTTACTTCACAGATAATGACAGAAATCATACTTGGTGTGGTGGGCAGAATATTTGGGTCTATTAGCTCAAAAAGCCATGACCGTTAATTCACAGATAATCACAACACAATGCCCGAAATTGTCGAATATCCAAATTTTGTCAAGCATTTGCCCGCAAATGGAAAAGGATCATAGTAAGTTACGAAAGGTTAAGAGACTGAAAAAAATCGCGACACATTTGGGAAGTCTGTGGCTTAAAAGAAACAATTATTCTTGAGACTTTTTTTTTAAATCTTGTGTTACACAATACCCGAATTGGCCGATTATTTTAATAGCTTCAAATCTTTACCGAAAACACAGAAGGCGCTATATTTAGAGTACAATTTTCATGGAAAATAAAAAGATCTGCAACACATTTGGGTAGAATGTGAAATTAAGTCTTTCTTCATCCCAACTTCACCCTGTAGTCTCGCAAAAATATACCCGAAATGGTGTAATATTCGGGCAAAGATTAAAAAAAATGCTGGGACGTTTTGAATTGCCAAATTAATTCAACGGATAGACAGGAGGGTGTTCAGGTGGCAAAAAGTTTGCCATCAATCCTCCTCTAGAGCCAATACGGGCAACGGTTATGGGGATAGGGTTATTTGTTTTTCGATACTTTAATGACGCAGGGTTAGAATGTCTTCCGTACGTCTGCTTGAAAATTCATTTCAACACACCTTGTAACGTGACAATTCTGTCAATAAGTGTTACTAATAGAAGAAAATCATCTACTTCATTTCATCCAATGGTAGTGGTACAATTTATCTGATTCTTCTGATCAAAAAAGCAACTGCTAAGATCCCCATAGGCCCAATTTTTTCAAAATTAAAATCATATATAGTCGGAAGCTCGTGCGCACAATTTTTTTCAATATATATTGAATTTAGCCAAGAGTCGACAAAAGAGTAAAATTAATTAGCATGTTTTCAATTCCGGTTTGTATAGTTTCCCTCGAAAATATGGGGGACCATTTCATCGCTTGGTGGTGATACATTTTATATGGTGAATATATGATCAAAGCGACTGTTTAGATCCCCATATAAGCTCGGGAAAGTCATTTTCAACTGTCTGAGGAGTCGGATATTTAAAATTTTTTGTACGCTTCGCGCCAATCAATGGTGGCGCTTCGCTTAGTCTTTCTGGCTGAATTTTAGTTTGGAACGAACGTAAGTTTATCATTCTGTAATTGAAACTTAAAAAAGGGACTGTTTGGATCCCCTTTTCAAGCCCTGGGAATGTCATTTTTGACTGTCTGAGAGGTACGAATTTTCAAATTTCCTGGACGCTTCGCGCCAACAGTGGTGGCGCTTCGCTTTGACTGTCTTACGGGCAGAATTACATTTTTCGGGGAAAAATCTTCTCCCCCCCCCCCAAACTGAAATGCCCCCTAGGCCTCTGAAAACACCCTACTCAGGCGTGCACTGGAACAGCTGCTTGCAACATTCAGCAAGATTCCGGATTTGCGATCCTAGGATACATAGTCCAGTAGAGTAATGATTTGAGCTAATCTGTACCTCAAAAGTGTGTTTTTATCTTAGAAAAATCACAAATTTTTCACACCAGAATTAGAGACAAATGCCATTTCCAGCCATCTGGGAGGTTTTAAAATCCAACATTTCCTTTGTTCGCTCCGCGCCAACTGATGGTGGCGCTACGCTTAGATAGTAAACTCCAGCCATCCCCCACAAGAGTATCCAGCCCCCCCCCCATGGACCCCTACCAGAACTTTGCCCCCTAAACCTCACCAGGGGCTCTTAAACGGCCCCTGGACCCCACGCCGATGGGGTCTGTGCTTCGCGCAAAACCGGACGCCTTATGGCGTCACCATTATGTCGGCTGCCGAAAACTTGTGGCCCCCAACAAAACATCTTCCGCCTCCTGTACTATGTCTTGTGAAACGCCCTCTTTACGTGAAACCTTTTTTGTGATTTCTGAATTTCCTGACTTCATTTTGCCATTTCTTCTGATACTTATTCTTAACGCAAAGATTATGTTGACTTTGCGTAATATAACTTTGATAAAATTCAAAAGGTATCAGTGCCAACACAGCACCTCCTCATGTGTGCAAGAATCCTGCGAAAACGAGACCTCCAACAGACTTTTAAACAAATTAAAGCTTGGCTCAAGATAAAAGACCTTCCCAGACACTACGACAGTAAACACCCCAAGTTCCCTACGCTATTTTCCAACAGGTGTCGAAGATAAATAGCGAACGAGACGAAATGGACTTTAAGCATGACCCACCATTTCGTTTAAGAAAAGAGGAGAATAATAATTTATCAAAATGGTTGGGGAGACAGCTATCTCCTATAATTACACTAGAAAACAAGTTGGAGGGTTTCAGAAGAGAAAGAACCCTCAGTATGAAAGTTTCGGATATGTTTCATTGCTTGGAAAATTTTAGAAAGAACAAAAATCCACCCGAAGTAGAACGAGATTTAGAAAAGATATAAGCAGTAAAATCACTTGCTTTATTTACTACTGTCTATTTCATTTGCTGGATTCCATTTTATCTTACCCTCGTTCTGTCCTTTTTTGATGTTAAAGTAGATGACAAGGCTGGTAAACTTGGGATATTAATAGTTAATTCAACAATCAATCCATGTTTGTATGCAGGAAAGAGTAAGTTTCGACAAAGGATAAAATTACTTTTGCGGTGAAAAATAAAGTGAAATTCGGGTGTACCAAAGATGTTTTCGACTAGCATGAAAAACGGGGGTGGCCGTCAGTCCGCTCACTTTTGAAAAGGGTGGCATCGCCAAAAAGCCTCTACTTTTCGGAAACGTGAAAAATGGAACTGTAACGGCATCGTTTTTGTACTCGAGATGAATTTTCACAGCAATTCCATAAATTGCATTTGCATTATGCTAACAATAAAGCAATCAAGTAACAAAAATACAGATATCTGATCGTAGTATGTGGGGCGAATAAGGAGTGTGATCTCTCTTCATGTGACACCCATACGGATTGAAGCTAAAGGATCTCGAAAATCAGATTTGGAAAACGCTCTTTGATGAAGTATATTTGATTGTTTTTTCGATCAGCGAATTTTCTTATTACATGTGAGAAAAGTAACGGTGCGCATCGCTCCAAGTAACGTGGTATTTATTACTCACTAGTGAAATATGTCGCCTTTCCCCTGAAAAGCTAAACTTCATGTTCTAAATTAAAACAAAATAAACATTTGACAGTCACAAATATTTTCCCACAAACTGACATAGTTATCATGCAAATGAGGGGTGGTTTCGTGGTATATGCTAGCTTTTCCTTTTTTTTTTTCCTTTTTTCATGCTTACGTAGTAAGTTTGACGTATGCGTGAGAATGGTCACTGCCCATCAGTTAGTTAGATGGAGTTTTACGGCCGGCTAGTACTCTAAATCTTTAACAATTTCTACTAGGATAACAGTTTTATAACTTAGTTTTACCTGGAAGGCTTTTTACAAACTTCTCTGTATGGGCAAATCTGTGGAAGCTGTTATTACCTCATCCCTCTACCTTTCTAATATGTTCTCATTTTTTTTAGAAAGATATGAACTCAGATCTGGGAGCACTTTCAATCTGGTTGTTCACAGATATAGATCCTTCTTTGGTCAGGGCGCAGTAGTTGTCCAAGGCCCTACGTTAAGAAATGATCTGTTCCCTAAATTCAGTTAAGTCAACTCGTTCCCTGGAATATTTTCCAGTCCTTATTAACAACCCACCTGTTCAGTTGTGCCTTTCATGGTATCTGATAAATCAACTTAGTCTTTTGTTTTTCTCCCTTTTTCGTAATGGGCGCATGAGAGTAATTATTCCTAATGATGCGCCGTATAAATTTCATGAACTTGATCTTCATAACCGAGACGAGAATATGCTATCTATTTTTGATGTGCTTTCTATTTTCGGATCATTTCTGCGTCCTTGGCAACGGGCGTGAATTTAAGGTCATGTTGTATACTCTGTGAAGTTGGCCTAGTTTGGAAGGTACGCCTTTCGTCAGTGCTTTTTATAGACGGATCCGGACAGAAAGCGATGGTCTGGTCTGATTTCATTCGGCCATTACAGGGGTCTTTCACCTTTCAATATTTCAATTTTCTTGCTCACCTGTATCATGGATGGATGTATACTAAATTGCATATTGATTCCTTCAATTTCCCTGAATACGAGGTTTGGAATTTCATGCAGCCATCAAATGAAGACGATCTAAGGCTGATGGACCCCACTAATGTCTACCTACAGTCACTAAACACAAACGCTGGTCGAATTCGTCTGTAGCATGAAGATAGGTAGCTGTTTGAGGCTCTTTTTGTTATATCGGCCTTAAAAGAACATTAATACACCGTGTCATTTGGAAGCAGTGTCTACAATGGTGAAAGAGTGCAATACGTTAACAGCCTAAAATGGGCTCTGGCGCTGACAAATGATTTTGGCCCATCAGAACGCCCCCTCTCCTGACCATTTGGTAGCTAAGCCACTGACGTGGCCTACGTGTTTACACAAGACATACATTTTGGCGACATGAATGCGTTCCTAATTCAGTATCTTGTTAACTTTCAATTTTGGTAGCCCCCCCCTCCAGGGAAAAAGTCTCACTACGTCACTGGTTTTCTACTGGAAAGTGGTAGAGAAATGGAACCTATATGCAATTTGCATGGTTCAAAGGACCCTTAAATTACATTTAGGTCAAATTGTGTGTAAGAACTATGAACACCGCAGCCTTTTTATCTCATCGCTCCGTGAGGAGGATGAGATATTGTAGTCACTTTGCGTATTGGGCTATATATGGCAATGCCAGCTTAAATCGCAATGGTTGCCGTGGTAACGGTAAATTTTCCCAGGTTACTAGTCTCGAGGTCTAAACCATGGTGAGGTACCCCTGGGTGACTGAAGGTCCAGGGCTGAGAGAGGGGTCAAAACCTGTCCGTGTGTGTGTGTGTGTGTTGGTGAGTGTGTGTGTGTGTGTCCAATTTTGTTTTCTTAATATCTTGTAAACGGCTGGGCCGATTTTCTTCAAACTTGGTAGGATGGTACCTCAGCTAGAACAATTGCATTTTGATACACAACCGGAAGTAAGGGTCAAAGGTTACAGGTCAAAGGTCAAATTCGGTGAAAGTCACATTTTCTGCTATATTTCAAAAACGAAACGTTCCCCTGACACGAAACTCTACACATACGATGATTGCATCTAGACCTACCAAAATATGTGGTTGCCATAGCAACAGATGTCAAAGGTCAAGTGGTAGAGTGGAACAAAAGATTTTCAAGTGATAATTTGTTCCTTAAACAACGTTTTTGTCCCTCAAACTCCTCCTAGTGGGCTGGACCGATTCTTTTCAAAACTGGTAGGTGGGTACCCTAGGGTGGGAACTTGTGTCTCCCAGACCCTCGGAAGAAAAGGTCAAAGGTCAGAGGTCAAAGGTCACATTTTGAAAAAAAAAACACTTTTTTCCCAATTTTGTACTAAAACTTCAAAAGAAAACCTTCATTTCACATGAAACTTCACAAGTATAATATGTAGACTAGTTCTACCAAAATATGTAGTTTACATGGCAACCAGTGTCAAAGGTCACGTGACAGGGGTCACATACCTTTTATTGCATTCACTTTAACTCTTCACGGACGCATCCCACAAATCTGAAAGTTTAAGTGTAATAGCCTAGGCATGATACTCTAAGTTGTACCGGGGCCCGTTCCACAAAGAGTTACGCACAATCTTAAGTATGATTTACTGTAGACTTAAGTATGGGGAATCAAACTTAAGATTGTGCGTAACTCTTTGTGGAATGGACCCCCGATATGTGTGGTTGTCATGGCAACCAAGGACATGGTTCACGTTACAGATTGTCAACGGTTAAAGTGGGCATGACACGGCCACAAAAATTTTTGTGTATTGCAAGATTAGATACAGTATTTTACAAGTATCATCTCACACCCCATTAAAAACCCGTACAATTCGGCATAAATGATATTCGAAGGAAAACTGCGTTCAAAATACAATTTCGAAAAATGCCGCAACACCTCGCCTGACTTTTATGACGCAATTGGCGGCACAAACCCCGCCCTACGGCGCGCATCTAGATGTTGAACTAATTTAACGTTCGGTAAAGTAATCTTATCTTAGCAACCTCATGAAAACGATTGCATCACAATACAGAGTCCAACATACAGAGTGGAAGGCGCAGACCATGGTGGGGATTCGGAGCAAATCATTGGCCAATATGTTCGTGTGTTTATGCGCGCGGGTGAAAATAGTTCTGTTTTATTGCAAGAAAGACGCGGTTCGGTCGTTATAAAGAACAGCAATGAATATGTGTGGGCAGACAAAAACAAGCGCGTCCCACTACGAGCGCGTCTTTACCGTATGAGCTGTTTGATGAAGATGCTATTGCGTATACTAAGCAGTCACCGCGCAATGAACAATTCACAATGTAGTCAGTGGCCACGCTCACTGCTATCGGAGCACCGGTGTTTGCAATAATGTATGCGCTAACACACGTTACCATGCACATGATTCGATGATTGTGAGCTCTCTGGTACAGTGTTGCTAATCGTGCCTCCAATGACGTCACCATTTTGAGACGCGTTCACATACGTTTTTTCTCTTTCGAATTTCAAATGGTCTGAACCTGGCCTGTAATTGGGAATTCAAAACGTCGTATTTCGGTATTTATGGACATAATTTAGTAGGGAAATCACTCACTTCATGTCAAGGTGTACCCAAAGAACAGTTACCGAGGAACTTACTTTGGCCGTGTCATCCCCACTTGTTTTGTAACTAGCCTAATTTTCATCAATTAATATAAATAAGCTAGACTCCTAGGTTAGTACTTCGTAGTAACAGTCTCAAATTCTTTTTTCACTAGCTTGTATGCCGCAGTGAGATTTTTAAGTTCCTGATCGCACTTCACTTTGATGGCCCTTATATCTAGAGTGTTCTCATATGGTCTATGCAGACAGTTGTTTTCACTCCTAAGTTGCTGTAACTGTTAGGCCTAGTAGTATGAAAGTTATAGTCAAACCTAAGCCTAGACTTGAAAACTCAAGCTGGTTAACAGTATGTAGGCTAGGTCTGGGGCTAAACCTACGCCATTCACAGGCTCAAGATATAACCCAAGATATGAAACTGTGGGTGACTAACATTAGGTTGGGCATAGGGCCTACATATCTTACATATGTGCCCTTAAAACTTGTCGGTTCTGAAGCATCGCCAAAAAATGTACGTGGCAATTTCCTTGCCACGGGCTAGGATTGGCCACAGGCCAGTACGCAGAAAAGGTTTGTGCCGCGCCCGGAAATCTTCTAACGCCACACGTTCAACATCGCGCACACGCCCAGTTTTTTAATTGAGACGCACTTGATGTGCATATCAGCTCGACACATATGAAGTTTGCCCTCCCGTCAAAATGGAAAATACGCTCAGCTAGCGCATTAATAATAACAATTACGCACTTGTCTAAAGCGTCCCCGAAAGCGTCTTACTTTTATAATCGTTGCGTCCATATCTAATCGTATCAGTTTAGTGTAACAGTCAAGCTCGTTGTTTTTTTTTTCATAGTGTTGCAAGGGGATAACAGCATCTTAAAAAATAAATTTGTTCCAAAATCTTAGATAGGCCTGCTGGATTTAAAGGGCAAGCGTTACAAAGGTTGGGTAGCCTATTTCTCCGGTTCTTAAATATCCAAATGATGTTTTTCGGAATATGGGGTGCGCCTGTTCCAAGAACTTGATTGGTCCGTGCCATATTCTTTCCCCTCGCTATCTTACAAAAAAAAACTCCCGTCCCATGGAACGGAAAAAAAAATCACTTCCCTTGGACTTCAAAATTGTGGCATGGAGTTTTAGTATGGTAATTTTTATCAATGACATTCTACTGTAGCATAAAATTAGCACAGATAAAACTTCTATAGCTCATACATAGTTCAAGTTCTGTAACCAACTTGCACACATGTTAGCGATGAGATATGCAACTCCGTGGATTGCCCTCTTGTTTCCTTTTCTGCCTATATTAATGCTGACCTGGGAAAATAATTACGAAGTTTTTTCATCTAATAATTGAACAGCTTATCATTAATTACTCCTACTGGGCAGAAAAGTATGAATCAATTGAATTTACAAGATATTTACATTATTTATATCATTTTCAATACAAATCACGTCTTTATGAGACAAAGGTATGTTAGTAGCTTCATTAATTCTAATTATGACGAGCAGAGTCTCCATTTACATTTCAGCGAACATGCTGGGTCTTATTTGTAAGGTATTTATAAAATTTAAAAGAAAATTTTAGTAGCAAATCTCTAGAAGCATCTTTCATTTTGAAGCTGGGTTGTTAGGTGTTTATCCTACAGTTTACGAAAGAAAGAAAACTATTCCTATAATTGCCAAACATCCAATAACAATAAAATAAAATGAAAAAGAAAAGTAAGTATATAATTGCCAAACATCCAGTAACAATAAATTAAAATGAAAAAAAAAAGAAAAACAGCACGAAATAAAGCAAATTATAAAGCAGCACGTCGGGCTATTTAGAACAAAGAAATATCACATTATGATGAGCTGTAAAATCGAACACTTTAAAAAAAATCAAGTCAAAGGAGGCACGAACCGGAATTTTGTCAAATATTTGAAAAGATTCATTTCAGAGTTGACTAGAAATGGTTCAAAAATGAAACTATTAGTTTCATTTATGAGTCGAGTCTAGTCAAAGATTTGACAAGATTGCGATCCGTGCCCCATTTGATTAGATTCTATTCAAATTTGTCTAGAATATTTTTTAGAGTAAACTGAACTGATTTTATAGGCCTTAGTTTGTTTCACCACAACTGCATGATACTAGTCTGAACAGTGAGCCCTTTCAAATTAAAAAGGTCAACCTAGAGTCTGGCCAGGATTAAGACAAGATTGGTGGCTTCAGCTTAAAGAAAACCGAATTTGCCACAGAAGGGAGATGAGTTCCGCAAAGTCGTATGAGAAGCAAACAGTCCGAAGAGGGAAAAAAGTCTTTCATCCAGGCAAATGGTACAGCATTTGAGGCAATTAAGTTAACCACACTGCATGCTATCTTCCCATTTTCCTTTGCCGGCTAATTTAATCTGAGTTTGTTTTCTTTAAATATACTTTATGCATTAACGACACACTGATGCCATGTTTGGAGGAAAAACAATGAGCACGTATCCGTACCACTGATCTTTGTGTAGGTACATATATTACATCACACGCAATAGAATTCGTATCACGTGTGTAGATGACTTCCCGCTTGGTTAACCAATTACCTGTTGGTGTAGGTTTGTTATTCCTCCAAAAGAGGGCGTTATTTTTGCTTTGTGAAATCATTCATATGGATAAATCCTCTCTTAACTATTGTAAGGTCTGCATGAATCTGGTAACTAAATGATTTTAAGATTTGTCAGCCATTGTGGGTACGATCTTCCCATTTCTTTGTCTACCTGTACCATATAGTTGTATTTAACCCTTTACCGTTGTTTGGGTCCTTTTGGACCCATGCGGAGAGCTCGGCTGTCACCCATCTTTACTGTTTCACGCGGAGCTCGAAACTGCGAGTAGCTACCCGAATATTCGGCCACAACAACGAGAGAGACAATAGTTTAAGGTCACGAGGTCAATGGCCTACTGAAGCCGATGCGGGGCGGGCTACCTCCGCTTTTCCGCCCACTCCCGAGGCCCGCGAATATGCCCCGATCTGAGCACAACGGTAAAGGGTTAATACAAACCATGACCTTTTATCAGCTTATTATGGGATTTGGGATTGTTTGCAGCCATCTCAGTCGTATTGGTAAATACAGTGATAACAAACTAGTGAAGGTTGTTGGGCCGCAGCGACCGCAGCAATTTCTCACCATTGCTTCACTACACGATTCTTCTGTACAGATCTTATCAATAATGACGACACGCTGACATCATTTTGGAGGAATAACAATGAAATACGTGGTCGCACCCCTGAATTTTGTGTAGACCATATATTTCGGGCGGGGTCGCTGACCAGGTATAATTTGCCCAACGTGTGTAGATGACTTGTGCGCATCGGATTAGTCGACCAATCAGCTGTTTGCATTGTTGATTTTGTTTTGTTATTCTTCAAAGGTGGGCGTACTTTTTGCATTGTGACATCGTATGCATAAGGCCTATATTGTAAGTGTCAAGTGCCCACATGCTATTGGCCAGACACTGCCAACCCTACCATTTACGTAAAATACAAACATTTATAGTCGTTCTGCAGCAACACTTCCAATATCACCGTGACATCAAGACCGTCAGTCTGAAATCTGAGCTTTAGCAAATCAAGTAAACACTGATTTATATGTTGATTACATGAAACTCAATTACATTTGATGTCAATCTACGGTAACATTTCCAAAACTAATTTGTTACGAAAATGACCACTGAGAGTAGGTTGGTAGGTTTCATTGTTCAAGCTCAAACAAGATTCTCTATCAATTACGTACTTTGTATTGCTCCGTGCGGTCGAAGTTGAATAGAAGCTTCGAATGTTATAAAATATGAAGTGAATTATGTAGCTTGTAACTTATCTACCTGTCTACAGCTTAGCATGTAACTGGGGGGTTCAAAAGGGGTTTATCTTTTAGAAAGTGGAAGTTACTTGCAAACTAACTGGCGATGAGGTTTCAACAAAAATATGAGTCCTTGTAATTCATGAACAATTTTCAATTCTCTCCTTCCAACCTTTACAAATAATGAACCCTTTAACTTGTTAAGTTTTAGACGACTTAATTTTCTTAACTTATGTCACGGAAAACACACTTTGTAAGGTTCGTTTCCTTGGAAAATAGTTTCGACCAAGACTACTCATTCAGGGAGTTGTTGTTTGAAAAGAGATGCAACGGTTATTTTAATTTATGCTGATACTTTAAGACCCATTTAAAGGTATGAAGGAAAGCTGTAATTGCCGCAACTAAGTTATTTCTTTTCTTTACTAGCGGCTTCGCTTGAATATCATTCCTGGAACACCATCTCACTCAAGGCAACTTATCCTTAGACAAGTGGCTCGTGCAGAACAACACTTTGATAAGTAGGTCGGTACCGCCAACAGTTATAAGAGTAGATGAAATCAAACTCGAAACGAAACGACTGGTGACCTGAAATAAATGAATTCATTTAACCCTCACCCCTTTAAAAAGGCATGACATGCAAATAAGCTGCACATGCAGTCTAATTTTTGACCAACAGATTAGAGGTTTCGTCAAATTTCCAGAAATAGCCATAAGTCAGAAGTCCACTTTGGAAGACCGCCCTCTCTTTGCCATCGAAATTTCTTGGAGAAGGGATGGGCCAAATTTGAGCGAATCCCTTCATTCATCAGCGTTCATAATTTATATTAAGTATTGCCGAGCGAATACCCCCGTTCTACTAGGCCTACTTTAAGGAGATCTCGCTTTTATCTCTACCCTAGCAAAGCCACGTGGTTCGCGACAGGAGAGTTGAAAATAACGTATTAATTTATTTCATTGGAATACCTCGCATTTAACATTTTATTTGGATATCGACCCGGACTGGATACTTGGCCACGGATTTAGCCAGAGAGGTTGTTTACACGTACTTCGGATTTGTTTTGGGTGAGTTCATTTCCGATTTCTTACATCGATCTGTGTACAGTCGATCCCCACTCATGTCTAAATGTATAAATTCTTGCTCGGATTTCTACATAAAATAAATGTTGTTTGTTCATTGGGACACTTAGCGACACTGACCGAAAATTACTGTTATTTCCACCTCGAGTGAAAATGTGGTAGTGCAGTAAAATAAAAAGAAAAAACCCACTTCGGGCCTTCTGTAACGGTACGGTAGCAGACAACAAATACGTTTTGTGCGTATTTCTCAATCTGTTTCAGACGAATCCGATTATAGCGCTTGTTTTTAGTGGGCAGCCATTAGTGGGGTCCATCAGCCTTGAATCGTCTACATGAGTTTCAAACCCTCATATTCAGTGAAACTGAAGGAATCGAGATACAATTTAATGTAAGACCATCCATGATACAGGTCAGCAAGGAAATCAAAAGATTAAAAGGTAATGGACCCCAGTTATGGACGACTGAAATCAGACCATCACTTGCTCATAAGACCGCGTGTTCGGTCTAACGGTTAGAGCATTCGCCTATCACGCGGAAGGCCAGGGTTCGCTTCCCAGGTGGAGTCATACCAAAGACTCTAAAAATGGAACCTACTGCCACTGTGCGTGATGCTCCGCATAAGCAATAGAGTAGGGAAAACAAGCCAGTGAGCCACAACTGGAAAAAGGCCGTGGTGGACTCGACTTGAACCAATAGGTTGGAAACTGGGCCAGAAAACTCTAACTAACTATCTTAGTATTCGCTTATTATTATAGGGCAGTCATTGTCCGACGTAATGAACATCAATAAGTAAGAAGACGTGATAGACGGAATACATGGCGCCACTTAACGGAGGTAGTTCCGCAAGAAAAAAAAAACATGAAATTTTATATTCGACCCAATGTCAACCAAAAGGACTTGGCGAGAAAACTAAAAACGAAAAAGAAAATTGTCTATAATTTACAAGTGAACTTCTGGCACGTTTTCATCATCCGGATAGTTCCAACTCTTCCAAGCTACTTTCCTTTAGCCTCTCCCACAACTGTCCTAAATTCATCATTATCCAGTAACAATCCTAGCTTATTTCTTCAGAGAATACGCTGGTGAGCATGCAAGGCCCAATGATGTGTAATATGAGCTGTTCTGCCTTTTTAAATTTCGATGTCATTAGAAGAGTTGTGTTAATTGAGAATTCCTGTGCACTCCCGGTAAAATCGTCGTTTGGGAACAAGTATCTTTAAAACTGTGAGGGGGAGGATAATTTAATATTTTTCTAAGAGGGTACTAAAAACGACAGTACCTCTCATACATGCAGTTCCATGCAGTTGCAGTAATAAGAGAGGACAAGGTGATAACAGGCAAACCGTAAGAAATAGTGTGAGTTTAACTGCTAAGTATCCAGGGTAGTGATTGAAGTATTTGCCATTGGTTTTGAATAATATTGTTTTACTCGAATCTCATTCTAAGACCTTGTGCAGAGCAAGCAACCCATACAGTGCCAACAAAAGAGAGAGCTGATTACTACGCTACGTTAGCAAATCAGCATGTGAATGGGGACAAGAGACATGTCTCCCAACTGAAAATCGTCATTTGACTTTCATTTTTTACTCACTAATTATTCGAAGAAGAGATAATATCCCTTCCCTTTATATACTGGGAACAAATTGCCTCCTTTAAACACGTGGAATAAAGAGTCACATCTCATTATCTCTTCATATATTTCATGATAATGTTGTAGCTAACGGTTGATTTTACTCTCCAGTTATATGCTTGTGGCACTTAGTGGAATAGGTGAGTAAATCAAGCCACTTTGAATAGTTGATAAGTAGCACTTTAATCATCAGTGATTTTAGATTATACTTCCTAGCCTATAGATTTGAAAGATGTTATTTTGTAGCTTCTCAGATACTATCGTTGTTAAACTTGTGACCTATTATAATGCATCCTTCCTCTCTTTATTTCTCATTTTATTTTAAATGAATGATGTACTTCCATTATGATTCTTTTTGTCAAGAGGAAATGAACCCTGTCTACATCTAAATGCATCATTAAGTGAAACAAATCTCTTTTCAAGTATGAATGTTCTAAAATGGAATCTATAAAGGGCTAAACAATTCCACCAAGAAATTATCATTGACGGTGAATGGAAACATTTGTTGGCCTATTTTTCCAAAGAGGGTTTATATTATATGATGGGTATATTTTTAGTTTTAGTGTTTTCCTTGTACATCATTAAATTTTATGGAAACAGTTTTATACATGGCAATATAAAAGCGCCAAGAGAACTGCTGCACTAACTTAAGTTTATGTACACAATGACTACGTGTCTCTTCTAAAGTTATTTTTTTTAATTCTCCTTAAATTTAACAACAGCTTCAGGTGTTTTATTTGATGTAGTGTATTATTTCATTTTGTAGTCTTGGCAACACTTAACGAAGAAAGTTTTATGGATAAATAGAAAACTTTGGACGTTAACTATGGTCTGCAACAGATTGTTTTAAGGTCTTGTGGAATATTTTTCTGCAAAACAATTGTAATTTCTTCCAAAAAGTCTCCACACAAGGTTGAAGAAGTAAGTGATTAACGCCTCTTTGTTCGTTTTACTTGGTGCATTCGTTAATGACGAAATTCAACAAACCAGTTATTTCACTCAATATGGAATTGAAGCATATGCGCAATATGAAATAAGCGACATTAGGCTGTTGAAATATCTCTTTCACAAACAATTTGTAAGCAATGCTACTCATACTGATCTCAGCTAAACCTTTAACCTCCACTAAAACGTTTCTTCCTTTTACATAACAGTCTACACAAAAGTCATTTCTATCTTGAAATACCGTGCTTGTAATTGTTCAATATTTTTGCTTCCTCTGACAGGCCGACCTTTTTAAAGCAATATTAAGTAGTGAGGCAATTTAAAAAAGGACGCATGTTCCAAGAAGACAACGATTGCAGGCGCGTATCCAGGCATTCCAAAACGGGGAGGGGCTGACGTAAGAGAAAGCAGGGGTGTGGTAGTTGCGTTGCTAATTTCCCGTATGTTTTATTGTTGGTGCTGCGAAAAAGGGAGGACTGAGGCCATAAAGCCCCCCCCCCCCCGGATCCGCTCCTGGATTATTTGGCATCTGTCGGAAGAATCTTGCAGAAAGCGGCCTTTCCAGATCGCTGGAAGTCCGACTTCGCATAGCTTACAAGTTAAAAAGTTATTTAGCTGTTGGTGAGTGCTGGAGTATTATATAGGACACCCTTGCATCCCTTGCATGAAATAAGGCAGTGTTTATACCAGTTTCACAACCAGAATTTTGAACTCAGTGACTGGGAATTGTGGTAGACAGTGTTAGATGGCGCTGTTAGAATACAGAGTCGTACATAAATTGACACACAAAGCATCGTTAACCAATAATGTAGTTGAAACAGGTAGCTGGAAGAGATTTGGTTTATATTTATCATCTATCAATAGTACATCTACCGATAGTATATTAAAATTGACTTTTAAATGCCACAACGTTTTAACCAATAAATGGGTTACCACCGAGCCGGTAATGTCGTTTAATCTAAAGTATCTGCACCATTCGGCTGAAGGGTTACGTGCACACACGCAGAGCCAGTGGCATCAGCTTTGCAGTAAACACACTCCACAGGCTTATTTTAACCCTTTGCCGTTGTTTGGGTCCTTTTGGACCCATGCGGAGAGCTCGGCTGTCACCCATCTTTACTGTTTCACGCGGAGCTCGAAACTGCGAGTAGCTACCCGAAAATTTGGCCACAACGAGAGAGACAGTAGTCTAAGGTCACGGGGTCAATGGCCTACAGAAGGCGATGCGGGGCGGGCTGCGTCCGCTTTTCCACCCACTCCCGAGGCGCGCAAATATGCCCCGATCGGAGCACAACGGTAAAGGGTTAATTTTTAAACGATAATGTACTATCCATGTAATCCTCACATTGAGTTCTTTAGATCATTTGATCAGTTCCTTTAAGATGTAAGACTATGTAAGCACCCGATTTTAGTCACCTCATACCAGAGACGAGGGTGGTGGACAACTCGGCCACTAGGATATCCCGGCCACTGAGAAAACTTGATTACCGAGACATCCCTGAAGCTGAGGCATTTTCATTACGAGACATCTCATTCCCCGTGACGTATCGACCCGTTTGAAATAGCTGCAAAAACATATTACTTATTTTTCACAATATCGTGTGGTACTGTGTCAGATCAACTCGGCCTAGATATTTCGGTCCCTGAGACAATTGAGATAGTTGCAGCATAATTTATCGATAAAGATTCTGGGATCTTTTAGTGTTTGATATATCTTAACCTATGTACCTGAAAAATTTGAAGTAGAGTACCGACAGCGATGAGTGCAGTATGTAGGATGGTGCACAAATTAGGCTACCGAGATGATAAACTAACCCTACTGTGCTTGAAGGATAATAATTGAAGTTTAAAAATCGTGATTTTCTTCAACTGTCCTATGTGATCCTCTCAGGAGCGTCGATTTGATTTTCAAAGTGGGGAGGGGGGAGGCATCTGGCATAAAATTTTCTTCTTCTTGTTCTGGTAAGATGTCTACAGCGTCTACAGCGGACTACCCACACATTTTTCCGATGAGAGGGGGTGGGTAAGCATTCAAATTTTACAATTTTTTAAGTGTGAACACCACTCTACTAGGGACGTGCAAAGCGCACTGAAACTTTTGTCCTTTTTCGAATATTTGAGAAATGGAGCTTGTATTGCAGAAAAGTTTGGATTCTGAGTTTCCTGTAAGGAAATTTGAAAAGTTGGGGGATTACTGAAGAATTTGTATATCTTGTTGGCAAATCTGAGAATGTTATCCAGCGCCTCCGAAATGAGGCTCTCCGACGAAATTTTGTGAGTGAGGAGCTTATGTTGGAGAAAATTTGGAATTTTATGATTTTTTTTATAAAAACAACACTGTATTTACCGTTGCCACTTCATGATCTGATGTAACATGTAGCAAATTGCCGACTGTGTCATCTCAAGAGCTCGGAAAATTTACCAAATGTATGAGCGAGCAACTCTGCTTAGGAATTGCAATTTACGGCGCGCAAACTTACAGCGCGTGAACTTTAAAGTTTCAGGTCGGGGGGGGGGGACTTTTACGTTAGTGTCCCCTTCACTCAAAAAAGTGGGGACATGTTCCCCTCCCCCCCCCCCCTCAAAAAAAAAATCGACGCCCCTGGAATCTTCTGCTTTCTCATATCAGCGAGTAAGAAGATTATTTGATTATGCTAGAAAAAAAATTGATTTCATTATCTTTGTTCATGCATGGGCGACTTGCAGCTGCCCCATGAGAAATATTTTTACCTCCCTTGAAATGTTTCAAATCTTTACTAGGCATTAAGTTACGTAATAGGTATCTATCGGGTTTCAAATAAAGTATAGAACGCATGGAAGCCGAGAGAAAGCTTAAAGAAGAAAGGTATATGCGTTAGCACTTTGGGGGAAGGCATCATTTCCTCAGGAGTTATTTAAAGACCTTCTGGTGGCTACGCTATATACTATTGAGATGAAGTTTTCGCCTCCTGAAAAGGAAATTTTTTTCTACATATCTTGAAGTTAATGAATTTTGTGTCCGGGAATATGCCTTTAATTATCCTTTCGGGAAACGTTTCATCATTAAGTTTTGATTTTTTAATTACGTTATATTTCATTTTTCTAACTTACAAAAACCTCTTATAGTTCGAATCCCGAATGAACTTCCCGATGGTGGAAACACGGTGCAGGATATTTTCCAGGGGGTGTCCGAAGTGTGATCGCCAGTCTGGGGGAGGGGCATAAGGGGAAGGATACTCCCCTTCTTCGTTGAATATTTTTGCATTTTCGAAGGTCCTGAAATACAACTTGGTGCACTTTAACATATAAAAAGACAATTCTCTGCAATGAAAATGGATAGGAATTGGACAAACGTTGGATAAAAAAAGTTTTCACCACAGTGTTGGGGACTAAATGATTCTTCCACCCCCATAATTGTCACTGGGAGATACAGCCCCAACAGCTCCGCAGGACAATCTCGTCTAGCTAACTGATCCACCCGAGGACGCTTCAGTGCGACGCAAAATTTTAGTAGGAAGCATATTGCCAAGTGGAAGAAAACCCCGAAAAAACACCTCGATTTGAACCCATTCACATGTGAATCACATATGCACGGAAGCTAGAAGAGACCGCCACTCGACGACCCGAGATTCTGTAGGTCTTAGTTGTCAATTCTGTTAGGTGGAATTTTGTCCTCTTGGGCAACCTCGACTTAGGGTGTCTGTAACCGGTGACGATCAAGTGGTGGCGTTATACACATGTGTGGCCAAAGATATTATAAACGTAGATACCAAACTCCTACCCCTACACTGAGTGTTAGACTCGCTGATTCCTCACGGAGGCTCATTCGGCGGAAGTATTCATTTGACATGCGCACACTTCTATTCGGTTATCTGCATGCAGAATTACACATGCGTAGCAGAAAATTCCATTGTGACAAGATGTCAGCGTGCGTGCATTTTCAAAGCGAGTTCTGTACGCTCACAATGCATTTCTCCGCGTGCAGTCCGGAAAAAAATGGACGCGTACTAAGGCGTGCTTGAAAAAGAACGCAGTAGTTGATTTTGTGTTGTAAGCGCGTAAGAATGTAAACGCGTGCAAGATGTGCGCTTGTGAGGATACCATAGAAACTGACCAATCAGTAAGTCAATGAACTTCAAACCAGTCGTTGTGCGTTAGTGTTCAAATGTTCTTAAATAGAAAGCCTCGAAGAAGCGTTATACTGTTTCATTCAAGTACACTTTATTGAAGAACGGTGTTAGCAAGAATCGCAATGTTCTAAAATCACACGTATTTATACTACCTGAAGACATGAATTAACTGTTAGTTTTCAAAACGACTGATCAGTGATCAGCACTTCCGCCCCTCCGATTCGGCCTCCGTTAGGAGTCACCGCGCCATTTTAAGTTTGGTATCTATGCTTATAATATCTTTGTGTGTGGCTTTGATATAATCAATACATGGCAACTTGATTCAAACTTGGAAATTAAGATTTTAAGGCACTTTTGAGGTCACGTGCACGCTGTCTCATTGGTTGAAAAGGCACACTTGACTCGTAAGGATAACCTCCCTCGTGAAGCAAATATTTAAATTTAACGTTTCAACATTTGGTGGATATGAGCAGGGTGTCCGAGGCTTCATTTAAAATTTTACATAAAGACATGATAAAGGGCAACATGTGCAGAGGCTATTTGAAGGGTTAGGTGTTACTTGCGTGTGTTTTACAGCACTCAAAGGGTCCCAATGCATGTTTTTCTGTTCCCTAAAAGTGTGCATATGTCGTCTCTTTGACTGTATTCGATTACCCGTTCTTTACTGTTCCGGAGCATGCGGGGAATATGGAAACCTCTTCTGCGGTGTCAAACACGTTCACGTTTAGTTATCATGCAGGGTATACGTCACACTCTGCGTGTCGGCCTCAGTAACGTGCCGTCGTGCCGTGTCGTACTTTCACCACTTCGTTTATTTTTTCAAAATTAGCCCCTAAGACTGTCGTGCTAGGAATTCATTCCTCTCGGGTACATGTTCTGCTTGAGGTCAGTCCTTTTGCTGCTGATATTTCCTTACATTCCTTCAAGGTGAAAATATATCTCCACCATCTTGTTTGCTGTTCGTTCTCGCTTAACCACCGGCTAGGCGGTAAGAGATTTGGGTGCAAGAAAATGTTGACGAATGTATTCTTTCGTGTTCGACTCGTGTAGGAACACTGTTCTTTGTTCCAAAACAGGAAAGCAAATGCAGCTTTTAAAGTAAAGTATAGTATCACATGATCGATATGCTCGATTTGGACGATGATCGGCTGTCTGATCTCAGGTAATTTTGAGGGCAGCGTTTGATGTAGGTTATTACGACCCGACTTGATATTTTCCCAGTCGCAGTCGTCTCAGTACATGGGTGTGTGTCATCACCCCTAATATCACAGAACTTGACCTAAGTGTTCGATTTTTCATCAGATTTTTGTTTTGCAAATACAAGAGGAGATAAAAGTTTGTGCCCACTGAACATCTTGAGAGATAACTAATATAAAAATGGCTATTTGTTCAAGATCGAATGGATTCTCAAACAAAAGATCACGGCTTTGAAATGCTTTATGCAATTACTAACCATTCGTTACGTTTCGCTTTTTGTTTTATCAATTCATGCATAAATAGAAAATCATTACAAACATTAGATGAAACTTAATAGAGGCATATATGCATGAGGTGAAAGGAAGTACACGAAATACCCAGTTGGGCTTGGAATATGGACTCCCTAGCATAACAAAAAAACAAAGCAACGTACAAAAGCAGTAACAAAAATTCAACAGATAAGAGACAGAGAAAATATCAGACTAACCCTGGGAGAAACCTAAACCACTAAAACAAAGAGGGTAATGAAAGAAAACACCATACCCCGACCCAACTAACCGACAGTGGAATAACACGGTTTCAGTCCAGTGCAAGTATCGAGAGAAGTTTCTCCTAAAATATTTAATTCTAGGCTTATCTTTAACGGCATGTGGAAGAGAATTCCACAGCTTGATAACACGGTTACGGAAAGAACTTTGTTGTGGAAGAAGTCTGAATAGTTTCTTGATGCAGGAATGTAGATTGACGGGTACTTTTTCCAAAGTCCTCCCCACCCTCTGGCAAAGGGCCGTTCGGCGAAACCAAACTTGAAACTGCTTCCCGAAGAAGCTATAGGCTACTTCCACTTAAGGACAACACTTGACCAACCTCAAGACCTTCAGACCATTTACATTATTAGTCTGTGATGTATGGCTACATTCTAGACTGGCTGTAAAGAACAGTTACTACCCACACACACCTATAAAAGAAGTAAATTGCTCTCTGTCGGAAAGCTAGCTTCTAATCCAGTTATTTGGGACCCCTCGGAAACCATAATGTTATAATTTGGTGAGGAGAATGTTATGATCAAAGGTATCGAACGCTTAGGACAAGTCAAGAAATACCGGTATGCCGATAGAAGTTTCCTTCTTAAGGGATCCACTGCTGAGTGTTTCCATAGTTTCTACTAGGGAAAGTTCGGTAAAGCGTCCAGGACGAAAACCGTATTAACAACTAGATAAAATTTTGTGCTTTTGTAGGAAACAATGAATTCTGTTACACATATTTCTTTCTAGGATCTTTGACAAGCACGGAAGAATAGATATAGGTCGGTAGTTAATTAACTTATTCTTGTCACCTTTTTTGTAAATAGGAATTACCTTTGCTACCTTCAATTTATTAGGAAAAACTCCATGAGACAAAGAAGTATTAAATACAAAAGTAAGAGGTTCAGCTATGAAGGGAATTACACGACCATTCAACTCCCATACCATTCTCAACCATCAACAAAACTCCAAAATAAATGATACACATATCAAACATGGAATTTTAGAGTACACAAATAATCTGACCTGTTTAAACTCTCCAGGAGAGTGTTACTTTCGGAGATATATTTCCAAGTTTCTTTTGTAATTAGATCTATAAAATTGCACTTAGATAAAGGTTGCATATTGCAAGAGACAAATGAAAATTCTAATGATTGTCCTTAACTTTTGCGTTAATTTCGACTATTTTATTTTGGAATAACTAGATAATTTTAGCAACTTTCAACCAGTTATAGCTTTAACCTATTTATAGTATAAATTAACAATTGAAACAGATAAAAAACTTTCCGAAATGATATGAAGCTGTTACCAATTACTTGGGAAAAAGTGAAGGGACCTAGTTCACATTCACATTCACATTAATTTTAGTAACTTAACTTCCGTGCCATAATTTATGTTATGCATTACCGCACCAGTGAAAATTGGAATGATATTTACTACTCTGTTGAACAGCTCCTGTACACCCTGGAAGAATGCTTGGAAAATTACAGGAGAACTTATGTCTCTGTGCCAGGTTTTAGCGCCAGGATTTGTCCACCGAGCGACAGAGATCCCCAACAGCGGGTTCAGTAACCTGAAGTAACTGACCCATTCACTGACGACAAAGGTGACGAGAATTTGAAAAGATGAGGATGGCAAAAACACACAGAAGAAAATTGTGGAGTACTTTCTGGAAAAAGTGAAAAATTTCATCAGAGAATCCACTCCCTTGAAACTTTGACAAACTAAACCTGTCATTCGGGTTCTTGCTTGTTTCTAACTGACAAAAAGGAAAAATGTTTTAGATTACATTGTTCAGCGAGCGCCTATTGTTGTCTGCGGTTTTCTATTGTTGTAAAATCGGCCAAGTCGTTACTCTGTCCGCCAAGTCATGACGTCCACTTTCAAGGGACGGAATTCTTTAATTTGTGATATTATTGAAAAGTTGGACACGGAGAATTTGAATTCGTAAAATAAAAAACATTGAAAAATTGGAATATTTAAATAAAATGTGGAGTTTTAATCGAAGAACCTGTCCTTGCCATAAAAAAACAAAAATAATGTTCGGAGCATCTGGGGGTTGTGGTGATTACATAAAGCGGTCCCGTGGATAAAGGTTCCTCGAAGAAATTAAAAAAAAAATCCCAAACGGAACAGAGACTCTTGCACTAATTAAACCATTCGGTGCATGATATTTACATAAAAATGGGAAAACAAACGGCTTTTATTACAGTACAAACTTCCCATATCAACTGCTCAATTGTTTTCAAGTCAATTTACAACGCAAGAGAAGTTTAAATCTCCTCCGAAACTTACGGCTCATTAGAGCGTAAAGAAACGGATTGATGGCTGAATTAGATGCAAGAATTAGTCCTCCGATGGCGAACACGTTTTCACCGATGTTTACACCAAAATAAGACAAAAAGAAAATCACATAAAAAGGAATCCAGCAAATAAAATACACCACAGTGAAAAAAGCGAGAGATATTACTGCTTTGTGAAGCTTATGTAATTCTCGTTGGATCTCTGGCGGATTGCTACTCTCTCCATGGGTCTCATAACACTGATAACTTTCGACATTGGTAGCATCATTTCCTACATGGTCTGAACTGTTGGTACTTTGCTCGCTGAAAACATGTGAAAAATCTGTGTCTTCGTCTACTTCGACCTCTCTGTCCCTTAGTCGATATGAAATGTGTTTTAAGTTCATTGGTTCACCACTGTGATTAAGTGTTCCGTTATTTTTACGCTTAACATCTTTTAATATCACATTACTGTTAGGCGTGACATTTGCTGAAATTGTCGGTGTCTTGTTAAAGTCCAAACGAACGATTTTGAAAAGTATATTTGTTCTTTTCTTACACCTGTGTCTCACGTCATTGTGTTGAGCAATATACGTTTCTACTTTACGCAAAGTTATTTTGCGGAGCGTCAACAAGATCAGTATGTTAAGAGTGAGTATAACAAGGAAAGGAAACACGAAATCGGGAAAAACCGTAAGAAGAAAGAACAATTCCGGAAATGTTGATGGTACGCAAGGTGAAGTGGACGAAAACTCTAACAAGTTTTCATCCAAGAAAAATTCACTGAAGATAAATTGTGCGATGAGTAGGTACACAGCAATTACTATCCATGCAACAAGAGTTTGAATCAAGTTTTTCCTATTCGTTCTATCTCTCGTATATTTCAAAGCGTCTGAAACAAGTTTAAATCTATCCCAGGTAATTAATACCAACAATACGGATGACATAAGAGTAGACAAACTTCGTATGTATCCTAACCAAAAGCAAAGCGTGTAAGGTGCAATTTGCATGTTCGAGCCTAACAAAATCAAAACAATCTCCGCTAAAAAGTGTACGATTCCTACAAGAAAATCGGCTATAGCTAAGTTACAGATGAAAGCGTTTGCTGGCGATGATCGTATGTTTTTGTCTATAATGAAACTCAAAATGACGACAGCATTTCCCACTATAGTTATAACACCAAGAAAAAGTAAAATTGTAAGCCTCACGAGAACACTAGAATATATTGGTTGTGTCTGCAAAGACATTTCCGTGGTCGGAAGAGTTAAATTGTCTGCCGGGCTAGTGGCCATTTTGTTTTCGATCTGATAAAGTCTATATATTTTGATAAAACTTATAAATCTAGCCGGCTTAGCTTGTTGTATAGCTTTATCGATCTTGGAAAATAGATCTGTATTGTGTGTCAGTGCGTGAGTTGTATACCGTCACTGCAAAAGTCGATATTAATACGGTTGTTCTTGATAGCCTATGAGAGTCATTGAAACACCAGAAGTACTTGAAATTCATCGAAAACAAAAAATAATGGCAAGTGCTTTCCAAGATACAGCACTTAGATTAAAAACTTTGAATTTTATGCTTGTACCATTGTTAGACTTAAATTATAGCTTATACACCAATAGACCTCGGCCTGCTTGTTGTCAAGTGAACTACATGGCCGGTCTATGACAATTACTGTATAGCAATAAGCGACATCATTTACCGAATTTATAAGACATCAAAATCCATAACGATGATAAGATCACCATTGTAGGATTTATTGCACGATTTTCCTACCAATTTAAGTTGAAAAAGACCGTGGTTTTTAATGACTGTATGATGTAGATTTTCCGGAAAACTTCCGACATAGCAATTTGTTGAAGGCGATGAGTGTTGTTTCATTATAAATATTGTGAAAAGTTTAACGAGTGTTTATTTGTTATCTATTGCTAATGTGTCCTGCTAAAAATCATGGTAAATTGAAGCGGTATTTATTGAACTTGCCTTTTTTTTTTTGCTCTCTAGTTACTCTTTAATCTCCAAAGGAAATGTCTTAGCCTATATACTGTTTAATCTGTGGCAAATCATAACATTTCTCATGCAGGCAAATGGAAATTCGCCATTTCATGGAGGGGGGCTAACTCTTGATGGAGTGCCTTCATGGACTACTTTTAAAAATGAGTGATTCTTAGTAACATTCGTTAAAGAGTGGATTTTCACCATTCGTGCAGTGAATTAGTACTCTAATGGTGTGAATTTACACTTTGTGAGAGTGACTACATTCTCTCTGTCGTTTTTAGAATGTATCCTTATTTTGAGACACTAAATCTTCAATGATGAAAGAGTCAACATTGGGTGATTGATTTCTTGATTAATTTATCCAAAGCGCAATAAATGATGATTTTTAAAAACTGTATGCTAGATTCTCCGGGAAACTATCACCAGCAATTTGTTGACGACAATAAGTGTTTTCTTTCATAAGGATTTCGCGAGAGGTTCATTCGGACTTCTGATGTAAATACCAAATATAGGCAAACAGATGTTTTTATGGTAAATTAAAATGATGTTAGTTGTAAGTTGATAATTTTCGTTTTTCAAGATACTTTCTTCATGCGTTTTTGCAATCTGTAAAGCCGGCATATGATTCCCATGTACAAGACCGTCATTGCTGATGTAGGTACGGGTTTCTAATATGCGTGACAAGGCCGCGTGTTTGATCTAACGGTCAGAGCCTCCGTCTCTCGAGCGAAAAGCTCGGGTTCTTTTCCCAGGTCGAGTCATACCAAAGACTCTTAAAATGGAACCTGCTGCCGTTGTGCATGGTGCTCCGCATAAGCAATGGAGTAGCGAAAACAAGCCAGTGAGCTACAACTGGAAAAAGGGCCGTGGTCGTCTCGACTTGAAACAATAGGTTGGAAACTGCACTGTAAAACTCTATCTAACTAACTAAATATGCGTGACAAAGTATTTCATTCTTTTGAGCTGTCTGGGGGAAGCCCCTGCGCGCAAAACCTTCTCAGAAGTGGACCTCTCCTAAGCGTTAAGCCTTACTTAGCCATATGAGTGTTTGTTAATGAATTGAATGGCTGGTAGTATTATGCAGATTTATATTAATTTGCTAATTAGCAGAAATACTAAAGTTGTTTTGTTGTAAACGCGATAATTACAATACTAGTTTTTCCCATGTAATCCAAAGAAGTGTATTGTCATGTGTCTCTATCATAGGACATCTCCTTGTGTGTTTGCCTATGCTAGAGAAGAAAAAACCTTAAAGAACTTATGCATATGATGTCACAGACCAAAACGTACGCCCTCTCTTGGGGGCATATGTAGCCTGCTACACATGCATGACTAATTCTTCATGCGTGAGGCCACACGATCCATTGTTTTGCCCTCAAGGATGACGTCAGTGTGTCGTCAATGCATATTAGGTATATAGAGAGGTCTCTCTCCTTCAAACGCAACGAATCAAACAAACTGCAGCTAGAAAGTTTAAAAAACAAAAATTAAAGAACAAACTCAGTATAACATCGTACAAAAAGCCAATTAGACTCAGTTTCTTTTATTCCCTTATTTTGTTGAAACATAATGAAAACAATAACACATTTTTTTTCCTCCATTTTGTATTATTTTATCCACTACCTTTCTATATATTCTCGAGTATGAAACGTTTAATGAAGCATTTGAAGATAACTAGTCACAGTAAATGAAAGACCTATTAATAATACAGTAGTTTTATACAGCAATATGGACTACGTTGAACTCCGTTTCACAATCGCACAAGACAAAAGCAAGGATTACAACTAAACCAGGCTACAACAATAAATTACAGTAACAATACAACTCTAAAGTACCAAACAAAAAATAGAACCAAAAAACCTTCCAAGTAAAGTACAAAAAGCGACCAATTGCTTCAGAAAACCGAAATTACAGGCGCACTGTGATGTACCAGGGAGTGGGAGTTGCCACAGCAACTCCGTGGATGAACCATACAAGCTGTATCCTTGGGTTAATTTTCTCGCAGAGTGCAATATTCTTGTAACAGAAGACATCTTAACTTTTTGATATGTTAAAGGAAAAATTTAAACCAAGCATTTCCATGAAATTAGACTATAAAGAGTTCTTGAATTAATACAATCTCAAGTTTCGACATCATCTATACCAAAAACAACCCGGTGTGACATTTCATGCTTTCACATCAATGGCCAATGACTTGTTTTTTTTCGGTAAAGTTAACCTATCATTTTGAATCTCAAAATTTAACGAAACAATGGTAAGAGTACAACCCTAAAATTGAAACAGTGTTAGCTTGCCTATAGAAAAAACTCAAAACTCTTAGGGACGCAAAATATTCCTTAATGCTGCAAATGTATACAATTTTCTACCTTCTAAAACACCTATACAACTTCTCACTTTTGGAACAAAATGTGAAAAATTTACCCTTCACTTCTTGAGGGCAAAAAGGCTAAGTCTGCTAATTGATTGGTCAACCCGAGAGTGCCTCAGGACGGCACGCAACCGACTTCATTGACTGGATTCTTCTAGAGCAGTTAATACCTTTTTAAAGAAAATTTCAATAAGAATCCTGATCTTCAGGTTTTCCATAGCATATTTGGTGTTGAAGAATCCTTTAAAATATTACATTTTTCCTTAAGTCCTCCCGACCGTTTGGCAAAGGGCCTTGCGGCGGAACCAAACTTTAAACTGCTTCCCGAAGGCGCTATTACGTCCTCTGAAGGACAATACGTGAGCAACCTTAGAGCCTTCAGACCATTTACATCATTAGTCTGTTATGTATGGCTCCAATGCTTTAAAATATTACATAAATGGCATTAGTACTCGTTCCAAACTCATTTTGAAACACCAGCAAGGTAATTGAAAATATCTTTGTATTTCTCTCCACGTAATTTTCATGATATACAGAACATAATTATTGCATATTGGACGTAACTCAAGGAGTTCCTACCTGTAATTAAACAGTTAAAGGTTTCAAGGTGAAATGCCGTCACCACAGTTTTATTAAGTGTAACAGTCTACCGTGTTTCATGATTGGCTCTTGAGAGTCACGTTTCGACATTTTCTCTCTAATTTATGAAACTTGAGAGAATAAAACATTGGCTTAAAAAAATTGCGTAAACCCTGAAATATGATGGACATACTTGGAATCGAAAAAGAAAGAATCTAAGGAATCGGTCGGGTCTGCATGACTGTTCTTTTAAAACAAGTTTGGGGCGATTGCTTCAAACCTTAAACAATTGCCAAGACTATGTAATGTTAAACAAAAATATTCACTTTTTTCTACAAACTCTATTTAAATAAACGTCTATGCATAAAACTTTAAGCTTGTCAAGCTTTGACCCGCGGGATCCTTAAGAATTATAAGATTCTTCCTAGCTGGGCTGAAAGCGTTGACTATGCATCTCCTTGTAAGATTCTACCAAAATATGGATATGCTCGCTATATAGAGATGGCAAATCTTCTTTCTTCGGTAATGGATCACTATGAGCTTCAAATGAAGAGCTCGAGTATGACCTTTCAAAAGTCTTTAGTCCCCAATTAGCAACCAATGATTGCCTTGATGTCTTCCATTTCTTCAGGATGTCCTTGCTCTCAGACCATTTCAGATATTTTTCTTGAAAAGGGATACCGCTGTAACGAAACAATTCTGGAAGGATCTTGTCTGGGTGGTTGACGAGGTCTTCCGTATCTATGATCAATGGTGTGGTGTTTTGAGTCTCATGTAAATACTTCCATAAGGTGTGGCAGTGATCACGATCCACGTACTCGTGAAATGAAGGAAGTTCTCTGAACATATCGAAATCGATATCACCAAAGCCGATACGTCTACACATCTCTCTTACCATGCGCGTCATAGAGGCAAAGATGCGGTAAGGATGACGAATAAGAAACACGTGACGTGCAGGGACCTATTGGACAACATGTAAGGAAGAAACAATTGGGTTTAACCTAAATTTTTGAAGAAATAACGCGGAGCATGATAGGGAACAAACGGATAGTTGGGGGGGGGGGGTGCACCTGATGCAGAAATTGTCAATTTCAGTTATAACAATGTAGTTTTTCTTGACAAGATTATGAGTATTATATGCTTAACATTGAAAACGTTGTTTATCATAGTGTAATATAGTATTTTAAACGCGTTTATGTTTATTAAGTAAACATGTTTGCAAAGAGGGGAAACACTGCTTATACCACGTTTACCACGTTTTTAGTGTGCACAGGCAGGTTATTATCGCAGAGATAGGCAATACCATCCTTGCTACTAGTTAAGTTGTATACACCCGATCCATACAGTTTATCATGTAAAATAATGTCTCGAGACATTCTAACTCAAACCTAGCCTCATCTCTTATACCATAACCTTTCCTATCACACATGCTGTCAGGTATGATATACATATCTCGAGACATGAATGTGGCAGAGGCGGCGGAAGCGGTAGGGGGGGGGGGGGCAGGGGGTCTGGCCCCCAATAATTTTTTAATGAGATTTGGGGGCCCAATAACTGAATGTCGCAAAATAACATTTTCAGAAGTAATTAAACAAATTTAAGTTGCTTTTATTACATTTCGGCTATTCTCTGGCTCAAATATTACATTTCAGAGTGCAAAAGTTGCAAAGATTCCGGGAGCTTCTCCTGGACACCCACATTAGCGATAACCTGTAGGAGAGTTTATTTTCGCCCTTCAAACAGTTGCAGGGTATTCTTCAATTGTGCCCCACTCTGAATTTCGGAATAAATTCAGGTAGACTGTGACAAGCTTCATATCTTCGGAATCTTTTTACTCGTCGGGTTTCTTGATGGATAATTTTCTAACAGATTTGGAGTGGCTAAAATTGGCTACCTTGGTGTTGATTAAAGTGAGCTCCTAGCATCTGCCATGTTTCTACCTCATGCAGGGATTTTTTTCAATTCCCGGGGATGCACAAATTTGTTCCAAAATCATACTTGGTGTGGTTGGTAGGATATTTGGGCCTATTAGCTCAAAAAGCCATGACCGTTTATGCACAGATAATCACAACACAATGCCCGAAATTGTCGAATATCCAAATTCTTTCAAGCATTTTCCCAAAAATAGAAAAGTATCATAGTAAGGGTAACATAGTTACGAAAGGTTAAGAGATCAAAAAAAAAAAAAAAATTGCCACACATTTGGGAAGCCTGTGGCTTAAAAGAAGCAGTTATTCTTGAGACTGTTTTTAAATCTTGTTTAACACAATACCCAAAATGGCCGATTATTTTAATAGCTTCAAATCTTTGCCGAAAAATAGAAGACACTATATTTAAAGTACAATTTTCCTGGAAGATAAAAGAGATCTCCCACACATTTGGGTAGAATGTGAAAAAAAGGTTTTCATCATCTCAACTTCACACTGTAGTCTTGCAAAAATTTGCCGAAATGGTCAAATATTCGGGCAAAGGTCAAAAAATGCTGGGACGTTTTCAATTTCCAAATTTATTCAACAGATACACAAGAGGGTGTTCAGGTGCCCAAAAGTTTGCCATCTTTCCTGCTCTAGAGCTTAATACGGACAGTGGTTATGAGAATCGGGTTAATTGTTTTTCGATGCTTTAATGATGCAGGGTGAGAATGTCTTCCCGTAAGTCTGCTTGAAAATTCATTTCAGCACACCTTGTAACGTGACAATTCTGTCAATAAGTGTTATAATAGAAGGAAAAATCATCAACTTCATTTCACCCAATGGTAGTGGAACGTTTTATCTGATTCTTCTGATCAAAATAGCGACTGCTAAGATCCCCTTATAAGCCTGGGAAATGTCATTTTCGACTGTCTCAGGGGTCCGATTTTTCAAAATTTTCTGTTCACTTGGCGCCAACCAATGGTGAAGCTCCGCGCAGTTAGTCTTCCTAGCAGCATTTTAGTTTCAAGTGAACAATTTTTTCGCAAACAGAACCTCGAAGTAGCGACTTCTGAGACCCCCTATAAGCAAAGGAAATGACATTTTTGACTGTTTGAAGTGGTCAGTTTTTTTTCTTCAAAATTTCCTGTACGTTTCACCCCAACTTATGGTGATTCTCCACTTAGACAGGTTCATAGCGGAATTTAAGTTTCAAGTGATCATTTTTGGTTCCTTGCGGTAGCAAAGGAACCTATGTAGTCAGATTGGCGTGTGTGTGTGTGTATAGGTGTGTGTGTGTAGGTGTGTGTGTGTGTGTGACACTTGCTTCGGTACGCTCTAACTCAACAAGGGAAGGTTGGATGGAACTTGGATTTGGTACATAGATTTGTCATAGGGAGAAGGTGTGCCCTATCGTTTTTGGTGGAGGTCAAAGGTCATTTGGGGTCACCAGAGGTCAAAAGCTAAAAACCTTCTCAACAGGATATTTCTAATTAGGAAACTTGGATAGATGTCATACTAGATGTGTTATGGTGTAAGGATGAAATTGGATATGTTCGGTGAAGGTCAAAGGGTCATCTGAGGTCATCAGGGGTCAAACACTGAAAAACGTTTTAACACAGTATTTTAAGGTAGAAAGGACAGATTTCAAATCAATCTGTTTGGTTAAGGTCAAAGGTCATCAAGGTCACTGGAGGTCAACTGCTAGAAATGTTATTTAGAAAATCTTGTAAGCTAGATAAAGATAGTTTCAATAGATTTTTTATCTCACCTGGTTTTGCATGCTTACGCACTCAAACACCTTAGAAATTTGTCTTTTTTGTTCGTTCAGTTATGATTCCTTCGGGTTGTACACATATTTTGGATCATTCAAAGTTTTAAGAGGGCAATAACTGAAATCTGTATGTTTCACTGAGCACAGGTCACTCTGCAACTGGTCCCCCTGCCAGTGGAAGCAATGCATGGATTCTACAATATGTCTCTTAAATACTGCTGTGCTCTGTGGGGTAACCTTATCCTCATTCTATTATCACACTTCATTAATCACTTGCTTTCTGCTTGACTACTGAATAAACCCTGTTTTCTGTGTAGAGGTAGCAAACAGGACAAGTGGTAGATTGTTTTAAAGTAACAGCAAGTTTTATTTGAGAGCAGGTAGAAATAACTTGTGAGAGAAATACAAGGGGTGTTTTTCATTCTCTGACCACATTGTGTATCATTTATTGGTGATAATATCAAATTTGATTACAAGCATAAATACATATGGAAATGAGGTAGTGTTTTTGAAGGATCACCAAGCATTACAAAAGTTGAATGTTAGTAAGGCCACAGAAATTTAATCTTTGATTTCATGTAAAATTAGTACTAAAATACCCCTTGTGAAGATGTTAAAAACATTGAGTATGAACTTTTGCTTAGCTCTATTTCACAGACTGGCTGTACAGTTCTCATAATATCTAGCAAGGAACCACAGTGCCCATTGGGCTCTTGTTTATAAAAAGGAACTCAAAATAACGACTGCTTGGATCCCCATATAAGCCCGGGAAATGCCATTTTCAACTGTCTGAGGGGTCGGATATTTAAAAATGTTTTGAACACTTCGCGCCAACCAATGGTGGCGCTCCGCTTAGTCTTTCTGGCTGAATTTTAGTTTGGAACGAACGTACGTTTATCTGCAATTAAAACTTAAAAAAGGGACTGCTTGGATCCCCTTTACAACCCTGGGAAATGTCATTTTTGACTGTCTGAGAGGTACGAATTTTCAAATTTTCTCGACGCTCCGCGCCAACCAGTGGTGGCGCTCCGCTTTGGCTGTTTTACGGGCAGAATTACATTTTTCGGGCATAATCTTCTTTCCCCAAACTAAAATGCTCCCCTACGCCTCTGGAAACACCTTTCTCGTCCGTGCACTGGAACAGCTGCTTGCAAAATTCAGCAGGATTCCGGATTTGCGATCCTAGGATACATAGTTCAGTGGAGTAATGAACTGAGCTAATCGGTATCTCAAAAGTGTGTTTTAATCTTAGAAAAATCACAAATTTTTCTCACCAGAATTGGGGACAAATAAACCTGACAAATGCCATACCCAGCCATCTGGGAGGTTTTACAATCCAGACTCAGTTAAGCGGCCCCCTGGACCCCGCGCCGATGGGGTAGTGTGCTCCACGCAAAAACGGTAGCCTTACGGCATCACCATTATGTCGGCTACCGAAAACTTGTGGCCCCCAATAAAAAACATCTTTCGCAGCCTATGTGTGGCGCCTTAAAAATGCAAATGTGAGGATTTGGTATAACGCTCTTTTGTTTATTTTTATGGAGTATTCTTTGCTGTAATGGGAACTAGTGTTTTTAATGTAAACCAAATACAAATCACAGCAAGCTCTTCTCTGAAATCCGTAATTGCTCCTTGAAAGAATTCTACATCATGGAACGCAATATAATAACTTTAATTTTAAGGTATCTCTAGTGAAATCTGTCGTTTCACTTGTAGAGCATTGTCTCAAGCCTTCCTTTGATTTTTATAAGGTTCTTTTCATTGTTACACAGTATCCCAGTACTAGACATATAACAAACAATTATATCCCTCTGCACCTACATTACTAGTTTGCCTTCGTCAAATATTTCTCAGTGCAAATCATTGGGCAAAATATATACAGGGACCTTATTTGGGAATAACAGCTTATACATAAAACACCACAAGAGCCTTAAAAAGCCATCTAGTGAGATATATATTTACAGTGTACCTCAAGTCAAAATTTTCCAAAATATGAATTAAAAAACATGAAAATAAATTCTAACAGTTCAACTCCCACCTTTGTAGGACAATCTTAAACCGAGAAATAAAATATTAAAGTTGATCCACTCAAATTAAAATGGTACATTCCGTAATAATTTGTGATGCCGTTGTTGTAGGCTACTACTCAAATTACAATCTTTGTTTTTCATTTGATCCACTCAGATTAAAATGATACATTCCGCAATGATTTGTGATGCCATTGTTGTGCTACTCAAATTACAATCTTTGTATTTTTTTGTTTTTCTCAAAGTTACTGCACCTTGTACCAAGGTGTGATAGCACTCTTATGGGGTGCCGTGCAATTTAATAAAACCTCTCTGTGCAACATACTATTTAAGCAAACAGGGAGTGTTCAAGGTCATAGAAAAGTTTTTAATTTTAAAGGGAAACAAAGCAGGTAATGTGAGTGAACAACAAGAAAGCCACAATTTATCGTGCAATGGACTAATTTGTTTTAAGTGAATAAATTTCCAAATTTTACATCTTGGCCCAAGAATGTCCAATGAAGATGAGAGTTTGACTGTTAGAACTCATTTTAAAGCTGTTTAATATATATTTTTGATTTTGTTTTCTTCAGGTTCAATTTAATTTGATCAGACGCTAGAAGGAAATGAACCTTGCACATGTCATTGCTTGCTTTGTTAATCGATTGTCCCCAGGTATGTTAAGCTTACGATGCATACACGAAATAGAATAGTGAAGAATTATACCTTTGGTAGAAATTCTTCGTGGTTGACAATACTCTTGGCAATGTCTTTGACTACCCTGACCTTTCCCTCTGGCACACCTTCTTCAAGCTTTTCCTTTATGGTAGGATACCTGGAACAATGAAATGTGACATTACCATAACTTCACTCCATTTGTTCATCAACGACTTTTAATTAGCCTACATCATTAAAAGTGCAAATTGAACCGTAGAATCGAAAACAGGTTAAGTGAAGAAAGTTGTCCTTGTCAGCCATAACTGAATTTTTAATGCCAAGATGACCTACAATCCTAGACAAAAATGATGGGACATTTGTGCCCAAATGTAGCAACACGTATGCAAAGACTCGTTTGTTTTCCAAAGTCCCCTCCCCCTAGTTCAATGTTGTTCTCGACAAAATATTCTCAAAATTTCAAAAATTGCAACATTGAACGGGGGAGCGGGGGACTGTCCCATGTATTTTTGTCCAGGATTCAATCCTAGACAAAAATGATGGGACATTTGTGCCCAAATGTAGCAACACGTATGCAAAGACTCGTTTGTTTTCCAAAGTCCCCTCCCCCTTGTTCAATGTTGTTCTCGACAAAATATTCTCAAAATTTCAAAAATTGCAACATTGAACGGGGGAGCGGGGGACTGTCCCATGTATTTTTGTCCAGGATTGTAGGCAATTACGCTCCAGAGAATACTCCCAAACTTTGTAGGCTGCATATTGTTTACCACGCTTTGGCTTGCACTAAAAGCACGACAGAATTCTTTTGCACTAACAGTGCGCATCGCCCCCTAATTAGTGTCAAGCAGGGTTGTAACAAGAATTTCGTTTTTTGGGTACTGCTATATATATGAGGATGCTTCAAACAGTTACAATTAACCTTTACAAATTCGGGAGAGTATGTAATTTTCGAATTTTGAGGAGGCTAGAGCACCTTATCCCCCCATATACAAAACTGATAGCAAGTATGGAAGGTTTAAAGGGGAACTTTAAGCAAAAAGTAGAAAAATTAATTTTCACAAAGCAGAAAGCAGAATTAAATCTACTCAGTGTGGTGAAATTTTCATTCAAATCACAAATGTATTTCTCAAGATATCAGCAAATGAACTTACTAGATTTGTGTCCCAAAGTGAAATTAAGGGCGGCAGAGATTATATCACTTCCTCACATTGACAAGAAAGGAATGCTTTGTTTCTCTTTGTTTTTTCAGACTGTTGTGTTGACCTTGAAGTTAATAGGAATAGGACCTTACCATTGGGGAATTCAAAGTTTAAAATATTCCCATGCCACTTATGCAACCACATTTTTGATAACATGGGACTGCTGTGGAGAAAATAAGTCTGTAAATTTTAAAGTAAAACAAAGGACTGTCCATTAATGTGAGGATATTATGTCACATGTGCCTGCTTCAAGTTCACTTTTGTTGAAAATGTGACAAATTTACTTGCTCATATCTTGAGGGCCACACATCGGATTTCAATGCAAATTTCACCAAAATACTTAGAATAAGTACCCCTCTAACGTATCAAAACTTGATTTGACATTAAACCTTTCCATTAGGTCAACAGCAATCCCCCAACTTGAACAAGTGTAGTACACTCTCCTGTTTTATGATTGGCTAGTGAGAGTCATGTGACAGTATTTTTTCTCCTCAAATGTGAAATTACTAGGAGTTTCTGCTTGGTTCATTTTAAATATACTGTATTACTGTATGTATTGTAAAAGATACTTTGAAGAGAATTTAATAAGAAGAAATTTGTTGCTTCAAATTAAGGTTGGGGAGACTGCTCAAAGTTCACAAAGTGTATTACATACGGTGCCGATACATTAAGACGTCGGGTGATATCGACTTCCACTGATAAAATGAATTTTCTCCTTTTTGTGTTAACCATCCATCCATCAAGTATGAATACTGTTCCTCTCTATCTGTCATATCGCGTTTGCCTTTACTTACAAACATACATAGCATAGGCGTAGGCAGGGGACGACAGCCCTTCAGTGAAAATTAGAATGCTTCCGCCCCCACATTCTCCGGGTTAGAAAACCACTTTTTTCATTTTCAAAATCTCAAAAATATCAAAATCCAGAATCCAAAGCTTTCTGCAATACAAGCTCCATATATACATATAGCCTATTTGTGTAAAAGGGGCAAAAATTTCGGAGAGCGAATTATGTCCCTGGTACGGTGGTGTTCACACTTGAAAGAAAAAAAAAACGGAAAACTTAGCTACTACTTACAAGCCCGAGACATGCCATGTCCGGTTGTCTGAGGGCACGCGATTTTTCAAAATTTTCTGCACGCTCCGCGCCAACCAAAGAAAGTCTTTCGAGCAAGACTTCATATTCCAGGCGGGAAACCATTATCTTACCGTACTCAAATACTCTCATACACACCTTTCATCAGATACCTTTCAACCCTGTCAGTTGAGTAGTGTGTGTAGATGGTTTCTTTAGTTACTGAAGTGTCAAAATGTTGTCAATGTTCAATGTTGCAGAGCAGTGACGTAGCTACAGGAGGCAGGGGGAGATTGTCCCGTGGCTCAAAAAAGTGAAAAGTTAGGAAATTTGCCATTTGAGACACCAGTCAAACACAGTGCGGTTTTCCCAACTTTTCCTCCATATAATTCCGAATTCTTCCTAATAAGCACTCCATATTTGTAATTGTTAGTTTTGAAAAGGCAACACTTTCAGCGCGCTTTGTGCGCCTCAAATGGCAACCTCTAATGCAGTAAGTGGTCGCTCACAAAGCATTCAGTAGTGCTGAGTCTTCTTAACTGTTCCGAGCCGTTACAGTGCCGTTTTTATCTCATCGCTCCGTGAGGAGGATGAGATATTGTAGTCACTTTGCCTGTTGGGCTATATATGACAATGCCAGCTAAAATCGCAATGGTTACCATGGTAACGGTTAATATTCCCAGGTTACTAGTCTCGAGGTCTAACCCATGGTGAGGTACCCCGGGGTGACTGAAGGTCCAGGGCTGAGAGAGGGGTCAAAACCTGTCCGTGTGTGTGTGCTGATGGGTGAGTGTGTGTGTGTGTGTGTCCAATTTTGTTTTCGTAATATCTTGTAAACGGCTGGCCCGATTTTCTTCAAACTTGGTAGGATGGTACCTTAGGTGGAACAATTGCATTTTAATACGCAACCGGAAGTGAAGGTCAAATTTAGTGAAATCAACATTTTCTGCTATATTTCCAAAAGTAAAAGTCCTCCTGACACGAAACTTCACACATATGATGATTGCATCTAGGCCTACCAAAATATGTGGTTGCCATAACAACAGAGGTCAAAGGTCAAGTGGTAGAATGGAACAAAAAATTTTCAAGTGATAATTTGTTCGTAAAACAACGTTTTTGTCTTTTAAACTCCTCCTAGTGGGCTAGACCGATTCTTTTCAAAATTGGTAGGTGGGTACCCCAGGGTGGGAACTTATGTCTCCCAGACCCTCGGAAGTAAAGGTCAAAGATCAGAGGTCAAAGGTCACATTTGGCAAAAACACTTTTCTTTACTATTTTGTACTAAAACTTCAAAAGGAAACCTTCATTTTACATGAAACTTCATAAGTATAATAGGGTATACTAGTTCTACCAAAATATGTAGTTTCCATGGCAACCAAGGTCAAAGGTCACGTGACAGGGAGTCAAATCCTTTTTTGTATTCACTTTAACTCTTAACGGAAGCATCCCACAAGTCTGAAAGTTTAAGTGTAATAGCCTAGGCATGATAAATTGTACCGATATGTGTGGTTGTCATGGCAACCAAGGACATAGTTCACCTTACAGATTGTCAAAGGCTAAAGAGGGCGTGACACGGCCATAAAAATTTGTGTATTGCAAGATTTGATACAGAATTGTACAAATATCATCTCACACCCCATTAAAAACCCGGACAATTCGGCATAAATGATATTCGAAGGAAAACTGGGTTCGAAATTCAATTTCGAAAAATGCCGCAACAGCTAACCTTACTTTTATGACGCAATTGGCGGCACAAACCCCGCCCTACGGCGCGCGTCTAGATGTGGAACTAATGTAACGCTCGGTAAAGTTATCTTATCTTAGCAACCTCATGAAAACGATTGCATCACAATAAAGAGTCCAACATAAAGAGCGAAAGGCGCGGACCATGGTGGGGATTCGGAGCAAATCATTGGCCAAAATGTTCGCGTGCATAAGCGCGCGGGTAAAAATAGTTCTGTTTTTGTGCAATAAAAACGCGGTTCGGGCGCTATAAAGAACAGCTATGAACATGTATGGACAGACCACAACAAGCGCATCCCCACTACGAGCGCGTCTTTACTGTATGGGCTGTTTGGTGAAGATGCTATTGCGAATACTAAGCAGTAACCGTGCGATGCACAATTCACAATGTCAGTGATCACGCTCACTGCTATTGTAGCACCGGTGTTTGCAATTATGTATGCGCTAACAGGCGTTACCATGCACATGATTCGATGATTGTGAGCTCTCTGGTACAGTGTTGCTAACTGTGCCTCCAGTGACGTCACCATTTTTGAGACGCGTTCACATACGTTTTTTCGCATTAGTTCGAATTTCAAATAGGCTGAGCCTGGCCTGTAATTGGGAATTCAAAACGTCGTATGTCGGTATTTATGGACATAATTTAGGAGGGAAATCATTCACTTTTTGTCAAGGTGTACCCAAAGAACAGTTACCGAGGAACTTACTTTAGAAGATTTTCGGCCGAAGCATTAATCTTTTCTGCGTACTGGCCTGTGGCAAATCCTAGCCCGTGGCAAGGAATAACCCAAGATATGAAACTGTGGGTGACTAACATTAGGTTAGTTATAGGGCCTACCTATCTTACATATTAGTGCCCTGAAAACTTGGCGGTTTTAACCATCGCCAAAAAAAAGTAGGCCTACGTGACAATTTCCTTGCCACGGGCTAGGATTCGCCACAGGCCAGTACGCAGAAAAGGTTGTGCGTCGGCCGGAACTTAACGCCACGCGTTCAACATGGCGCACACGCCCAGTTTTTTAATTGAGACGCACTTGATGCGCATATCAGTTCCGGGGCACACGTGAAGTTTGCCGTCGCGTCAAAATGGAGAATACGCTCATACAGCTAGTGCCTGAATAATAACAATAACGCACATGTCTGAAGCGTCCCCGAAAGCGTCTTACTTTTTTATCGTTGCGTATATCCGTATCATTCAAGTGTAACAGTCAAGCTAGTTTTCTTTAGAGTGTTGCAAGGGGATACCAACATCTTAAAAATAAATTTGTTCCAAATTCTTAGATAGGCCTACTGGATTAAAAGGGCAACCGTTACAAAGATTGGGTAGCCCTTCTCCAGTTCTTTTATAATCCGGTGTCAGAATTTAAAAATCCAAATGATGTTTTTTTGTTTTTGAATAAGGGGTGCGCCTATAGTTCCAAGAACTTGATTGGTCTGTGCCATATTCTTTGCCCTCGCTATCTTACGAAAAAAAAACTTCCGTCCCTTGGAACGAAAAAAAATCGCTTCTCAAATGGACTTCAAATAGGAATTTCAAAGGATTGTGGCATGCAGCTTTTGTATGGTAATTTTTGTCAATGAAATTCTACTGTAGCGTAAAAACAGCACAAATAAAACTTCTAGCACATAAATAGTTCAAGTTCTGTAACCAACTTGCGCACATGTTAGCGATGAGATATGCAACTCCGTGGATTGCCCTCTTGTCTTCAAGTTTTCTTCAATATATGTTCTTAATTTATAAATATTTCGTCCAAAAAAGACAAAAGGTTCGAGAGCTTTTTGAGTGTCGCCAAGGAACCGTAATCCGCACTCCTAAGATGACATTTTGTAAGAACAACGATCTTCAGTCGACATGCTATCTCAGACATATGCTAATAGGAACCGCAGATTTTCGGATAGTCTCGAAATATTCAAATTTCCTTACAGGAAAACCTGAATGTAAAACAAATTCCATATCAAAGATAATATAATATCTTTGCTCCATGTTTACAAATGTGTAAAAGGACAAAAACTTTCAGCGCGCTCCACGCGCCGCTTATAGCGTTCCTAATACTGTAGTGTTCACATTTAGGGAAAAATCAGAAATTTTGGCTGCTTCCCCCCACCGGAGAAAAGTCTATCTTCGCCACTGTTGCAGAGGGCTTCGATATACTTGAATTGTTGTCTAGTGTAGCATGGCTGGCAAAAAGGGAATATCATTGTTCCACCTTTTTCAGTGCACAATTTTATTTGAAAAAATGAGTTAAGACATTTCTTTTTTTTTTATTAAAAAAAACATCGTTTTTGCTCGTAGAAAAAAAAATGGCGCATAAAAATGTAACTTTCGGTCAATGGAGTAGGATGAGGTGCATTGTTCAAAATTGATCCGCCCCCACCACTTTCATATTGCTTCCTACTCAACTGATACATAACGCACACGCACTCCTACAGACGCGCGACGTATACGCGCAACTTGTACACAATCATGAAAACAAGGAAGCCTGACCAGCTTGAGATTTACACAATGTATTGCGTCTTTCATGTTTTAATTGAGATAGTTTGATAGTGCATTACCATTTGTTCATCCATCCATTCCATTTACTTCGTACATAAAAATAAAAATACAAATACAAATACAAAAAGGTATTGTAAAACTTGAAACGGATTTTTCGGATTTTTGTAAAAATCTGATCAATCTCTGGTCTTGTACCTCATGACAATGAAAATGAAATTTGGATAATTATTTCGTGACGTCATTTCGATAGACAGGTTTTATGGGATTCCGCTGTCCAATAACAACAAACGTAGGATGAGGTCCTATGTCGGTGTTACGTCGCGAATGAGTCAATTGGCATTTTATTTTCATAGACTCCAGATGCAAATCATATAGGTACACTGTTTGACAAAATTTGGGTTTTATCCTATCAAAGATGGATAAGATTTAAACAAAACCTGTAAAAATCGGTTAGGAATCCAGATCCGAATTCGTTGTACTGTGACCGCTTCGTCTACCAAGGAAAACATACAGAGGACAATAGACAAAAGAGAAAATAATGAAAACAGAAAGGGAGGGGTATCCAGGGAAATAAACTTACTTAAAAGTGTCGGAAGGAAACGATTCACTTTCTTCAAAAAACTCTTTTCTTTCGGGTGGGACAGCAGCCTCCTTAATTTTTGTAAAGTATCTCTGCAAGTCTTCAGATAGTGAATCCATCCTCAGACCTCCCAGCTGTTCAACATTGTAACAGTTCCAGTACGAATCGTGCCAGTACTCGATCTCGTTAACGTTGCTTAAACATTTCCCTAAAACCGTAGCAGATGTGGCTGGCCAACTCCAAATAAAAACTGTAGATTCCGCCATCGTTTTAGCTTTAAAATGTCAAGTTGATAGTTAATACTAAGTTTATAAATGCATACATTTTACACAGTGTCTACCATTTGCAAGTAACGTTTGGATGCATTTGGCATATCGAGCTCCCATAGGCCTACATTAATTCAGTCATATATGGAGCATCATACTGTTACTGAAGTAATCCCCCAGAGCATGGCTATCAGGACATTGGAGTTAGACTCCTGGCTGGGACAAACCGAAGACTAAAAATTGAACCTACTGTCATTGTGCTTGGTGCGCAGCATAAGCAATGGAGTAGGGAAAACTAGCGAGTCGCAACTGGAAAAAGGCTGTGGCCGATTATTTAGAAACTGAGCCGCAAAACTCCTAATCATTATAGGGGAATGCAGGATATCACTTGAAATGGATTGGAATCCCCTTTCTCACCAAAGGCCTTTGACCTCTTTCAAACTTTCACACATGGGCGTCCGCCGAAATTTTTACAAGGGGGGGGGGGCAAGGTCATTCATGGATGATTGAATCGTGTACACTATCTAAGCGGAGGGCCACCATAGGTTGGCGCGGAGCGTACAAGAAAATTTTGCGCCTTACAAACCCTCCAGATGGCCGGAAACGGCACTTGGCGAGTGTTATAAGTTGCATGTACCCACCTCTGAAACAGGAATTTCTCACTGTAATTTTTAGATTTTTGGAATTTTCAATGTAAAAATTGTTGAAGGGAAATCTGCCTCTCGGTCACGACCTCGCACGCCTATGCACGATAAAACTTGCAACTGTCGAACAGTCTATATAGGCCTTTATCCGTTACCCAATTATGAATCATACCCCCCTCCAAATATTCACCTTGTATATCCCAGTTACATCAGCGCGTCGGCACTTGAGATCAGCACGGGACCAAACCAAGACCAACGCAATTCATCAATAGTCGGATGCCATATGCACACTGCATACCTGACAACTAGTACAATTTTGGCATAGTTTTTAAAATGACAAACTTCCAATAGATATCACGAATGATGGTCCCCAACGATTTTACTATTCAGCATACCATCTTCTCTTTTGCTATTCCTGGTCAAATGTCCGCATATTTCACTGGTAGAAACTGACGCTGTGAGTGAAGATATTTTGATGATTTATTGTTAATTTTTTTATTCCAATTTTTCATTAATTTTTTTCACAAGTTTGATTTTCCAGGGGGGGGGGGGCAAATGCCCCCCTTGCCCCCCTTCCGGACGCCCATGCTTACACATGCATTCCACCGACGTCACTGAGTTGGGCAACCCTAAGTTGTGTTTTCCAAGTTATGGCTGACTAAATCTGACAATCACTGCCAAATTGAAACGCGCTGAAGTTACGTACATTACCTAATGGCGCGAAGTTTCATTACGCTACTCACTGATGGGCGCAGAATGGCGCCTTCCGCTTTCACAAGAGGGATAAGATATGATTCCATCCACCCCCACTCATTCACAATGCTAAATTGAAATGAAAGTAATAAAATTGAATAAAAAGAGGATATTTTTTAACCCAATTTGGTCACCATATTTTTTGAGGGCAGGTATTGCAGTTGATGTTTGGAGTACCGTGACTATGGTTTACCAAAACCAAGGAATTAGTTCCTTCAGTGTAAATTTTCAGTTGTTAAGGTTAGTTATCAGGCATAATTTTTTTACGTCGATATGTTGTAATGACTCTTCCTGGTAGGAAAGAGTCGAAAAAGCGTATGATTTGGTCTTTTAGTGTTAGCGTTAGGACCACACCCTAACCCCACCTTTCCACTTGCATATTGCTGTTTCCGCTTATGTACACTTTTAATACAGTAACCCATATTACTTACCTTCAGCTATTCTTCCTTCTCTTCCACTGTACACTTAGCTTATAGTCTCACCGGAGTTTTCTGATGTAGACCCTTCGCAACCATAGAGCAGGATAATAGGAACTGTCAATCTGCTGGTTATTTTGCTGAATCGTGTCGTTCTCAAAATACTTTTATACTTAAACTATACTTAAATACAGTTCCTAATAAGGATTCATGGCACATGATATCAACAATGAACTTCAACCTTCTTTTACAATCATTGTTTACAATACCATCATTTACGTTTGCAGCTATGATTAAAAGACAATGATTTAATAGCTAATAACTGACTGAGCATTAAGCAAAGCAAAGATGATCGTCTTTATAAATGTGGGTAAGAAACAGAGATTGGAAACGTGTAATCAGTTTAATATAATGATCTAGGCTCAGGTTTCAATTTATTAGAGGATACAAATATTCTAACCATTGCAATGAAATTTGCATTGAAATCCATTTTGTGGTTCTAAAGATACAGCGGCAATGTTGTCACATTTTCAACTAAGATAAACCTGAAGCAAGTAAATAATGATGATGCATGATAACGTTTCATTTGAGATCAACGAGTGCAAACCATGGAAACACGGTTATCTCAACAAAGGGAGCGTGTTTGAAGTGAATACGTTGAATGTGGCAATGTTCAGATCATTACCTCTTTTTATGATGGTGACAATCGCCATCGCCCCCAATGACAAAGGAGGAATACAAGCCAGGCTTTCATAATTGACATTGATTAGAGAAATGTTTTGTAATTAAACATAGCCAAGTGTCTCTAATGTACGCCAAGGGTAACGTCCCAAAGGAGAACCAGAGACGAAGCTCTGGGAGAATTTGGGTATTTTCAATAAATAAATGACGCAAAATGAGGGATTGTCAGTCAAATTTTAACAATTGTCAAGAAGCCTCACCATATACACAATCCAATTTGCTATTCAACTTTCGAACTAGTCGACACAAAACTTGCACATTGGAATCTTTAACCTGACAATCGATTCAATTCGGTCTAGCACGTTCATATTTGCGGGAAATGGAACATGTTCCATTTTAATACAACTTTGCCAGTCAATTTTCTCACTACACATTCGCCAGACTGTGCTTATCTGGAAATTTGACTGATTAAGCAAATACAATCTTTGTACTTGTGCCACTAAAGTCAGCCAATAATTTTGCATTTACAATAAACGTGTTGATTGTTACAATTTCTCTTTTGCACGGACTCTAAGGATAAGAGTAAACCGACCGACTACAGATAAGGCCCCGAGCCTCAAAACTGTTTACTGTTGGTATCTTTCAAACAATATACAACAAAACATTAAAACTTTTTGCATTTGTATTTTATCTTACAATAAAGTGTCACGTTTCACGTGTAAAAGGGTCACCAAAGCTTGGACATGAAAAAAAAAAAAAAAACAGCTGGCACTGTGTTTTTTGTTTGTAAGTATATGGAAAAGTTGTAATATGCTTAATTCAGTGTTCTGCATTATTTACAATGTAGGTGGATTAATGTCGTTTTCTCGTAATAATTTTGGCTGTAAAAATTCTTATCCGAGCGAGTACATTGGAACGGAGTTCATGGGTTTCACGTGTAAAGAAAATAAAAACTTGGGCGTCCCATTTTATCGTTCACATGTGAACCATGCTGTGTGCTCATGGCAAACTGAAAAATGTGTGGCAAACAATTCGGTGTTGCTACATTTTACCGTGTCTTTACCTAGATTGTGTCTGGATTTGAAAAAGAATGAATGAATTAAACATTCATATTTTTGGAAAGTCTTGTATTTCCCTAGTAAATATTCTACCCGGGACATTAAAATGGTGTCCCGTGATACTTAAGACAATAAAAAGGGCAATAACCAAAATAAACATAATTGTTTGAAGCTGATTTAATCTAAATTATCTGCACCACGTGACTGTGCACACACGCAGAGACAGAGGCATCAGCTTTGCAGTAAACACACTCCACAGGCTTTAAATAAGTGTGCCTATGGTAATGGACAAATATAAGCTCGGAAGGACATGTATTCCGTTAAATGCATGACAAAGTCATAAAATTCTAAAAAATGTCTTTGGTGTCACGGTTACACGTGAAACACAAAAATTCAAATTTGATTCAAAATATTTTTATTTTCGTAATGCAAATTAAGCTTTAATTTGGCATGGTATTTACTGAGTTAGAGTCTCCTTGAAGAGAGCGTGTCTAGCATCTTAGGAATAGGAGTTTAGGAGCGGGATGAATTGCGAACAAACACTTTTTGGAGTGTCTAAGATTTGTTGATTTTATTTACCTCAGTGTTATGGAAAGGCGAGAGTTCGGATAGAAAATGGTATTAAAATCATATAAGTCTTTAAATTTAGTGTCTCAATTTTTTCTCAAAACGGTAGGTGTCTAATAAAATGGTTGTATGGCGATTCCCTATGATATGATAGAGATTGCTCGCCGTATGCTATAACCAACGGAAGTCACAGTTACATCTAAAGATTGGCAGGCTAATACCACGCGAAACATCAAACAGAAAATTGAGAGCACTGGACCGACTTCCGATCGAAGACAACTGCATAAACTGTCACAAAATCAGATTGAATTTCTTTTAAAATGTTGCAACTTCAAATTAAATTTCTTTTCTTCTTCCAAGTACAGAATAAAAACGGCATGTAAGAAAATATGGAGGATCCTTAATCATGAACCATAAAGAAGAATAACAGATGCCTCTATTCTTTGTCTGCCCTGTAATCGGACCCTTCCTGAAAGGATTATAAACTTAGATTTACAGTTTCATAAAAATAAAGTATAAGTTAAAACAGAAGGCATAAAATAAAGATTAAATCACAAAAATAATATCTTCTGATAATCAAGTAAGAGAAGCAAAACAGCAAGATAAATAAAGCAACTATTTTACAAGCTTTTTATTTGGAACGATTCATTCTGTGTACAATAAGCGCAAATACGGCTTGATTGAACAAACGTATATAAATGTATATAATACAGCGGTAGTAGTAATTGCAGTTTGACATGGTCGTTAAGTTTCTCGTTCAGCTGTTTATCCATCCATTCTTACTAAGCTGTCTGTTTGTCGTTGTTACTCAGTCCCAAGAACTCATCTCTTCAGTCTGTAAGTAAAAATAAATGAACAGTAGCATTGCGTTATCAATAAAGTAAGTTCGATGAAAATATGGCGTCACGTGAGAACTATCAATTCTTGTGTTGTTTGGAAGATCCTTTATTCAGACACAAAACGATTTTGTATCGAAAATATTCAATGTCTCAATGATAGTCCAGGGTAGTGGAAGCGGATATCTCCCGAAATCTTCGGTGTTTAATTCTTACACATTTTTAGGAGAAATCAAACTTCCTTTTGTGGAATGATCTTTGATAATTATCAACGTAAAAAGTTTTAGGTTAGCTGACGTTATTTAACATAAACAGGGAATTCACCGATTACATATATTATAGACTTGGATGCTTCTCTGGATAACTTGTGAACGGTTATAGGGTATGCATCTGCACAAGAAGGAAGTCGAGACGGTTTTGGGACGGACTTAGAATAAGTAAGGTGGGATACTGGAATTTCCTGGTATAAGAACCGAACTGTTTTCCACTTTATAAACATGAGCCAAATATTTTCAGTACTACTTGATCAAATCCCAAATTTTCGAAGCACTTGGTGCTGTCTGGTTGCGGACATTGCTTCGGAACTTCTGACGGAATTCCGGTTGCTGGATCTGTAACGCAAGAGAGATGCCGGACCCCTTGTCTTGTTCTCTTTCATAATGGCGAAGGGTGAAAATCTCAAATTCCCCCGGCTGAAAAAGTCGTTTATTGCAGAATTCGGTACTTTCTCAGAATACATCTCGACGCAAACCAGAAGCACTTAAGTATTTGTGCAACACGTAAAAACGCGAATTGTTTTAAAGCTAGAACCACTTTTTCTGCGAGCATTTTGTGGTACGTATATAAACATTTACATTCATCAGTTCTCTTTTGAATACATATTCAGCTTACCTTCCTCACTCTGGGTTCTGGGGATTTCCAAGGACTATAGGCTGTCTCGTACCAAGGCGGGTACTTGGCTATGTTTGCCATATATTTCTTGTTCAACTGCGAAATTAAAAAGGTCAAGTGTCAGTAAAAACCCTTGATGTGCCCTTTATCATGTGAAATCATGTGTTTTTTTTTTAACAATTGATACATAATCTTAGGGTTTATTCAAAATAATTGTATTTTTTTTACCTGTCTGTGTAGTTTTTCATCAATTATACATAGCAATTTTAATAACATATCATTATCACACTTCGTGTAAAAATTTCCAAAACTGATCTGAATTGAGGGTCAAAATATTTTACATTTTTCAACAGGAAGGTCTGACATGGACAACTCAGCCCCGATAAATGTTATTTTACTTAGAGACTGGGTTGTCCCAATCTCTCATGGAACATGCATTGGAGTACACAGGGAGGGGTTATTGAGACATGCCCCGCCTCACGGATTCCCATTCTTTTCATCCTAAAAATGCGTGCTTTAATAACACAGATTTTACTAAGGACACCCAATTTTTCGAAAAGTTTCAAAGGGGATTGTCTCCCCAAAGCTCCCTCAGCAATACCAACTTTTATTTCAAATTCTTGAACTTGGCAAATTTTGTCAAATTCCAAACTTTACTTCAAAAGGTACCATACGTTGAACCGATTGCCTGTAAGGATCCCTACTTGTTCAAGAATTCTCAAAGGGGAGGGGCCCATTCCTTAAACTCCCACCCTGGCCGGCATAGAGGTAACAGATGGGCGCAGGGAGCAGAAGATGTTCAGGTGAGATGAGGCAAAATTTGAATTTTATAATTTAACAGATGTTAGGAGTAAAATCATTTATAGTTGTGACATCGGACAGTCACACAGACAATTTCACCAATTCAGCAGATATTAATTTTAGCCAAGAGTCACAATGGAGAAACAATTGTGTTGTGTAGTTTGCCCCGAAAAGATTCAAGACCATTTAATCTAATGATGGTGGTACAATAAGTTTATGTGATAATTTTCTGATCACTTAGCGAGTTGCTGAAATTTTTATTATTGTAAACAGACGCTAAACATTAAGACTGTTCAGATCCTCTTTGCAAGTATGAAAACGCAATTTTCGGTCGTCTGAGGAGTCTCGACTTTACATTTTTTACGCTTAATGTCAGAATGGTGGCGCTCCGCTTTAATGGCCTTTCAAGCAAAATTGCAGTTTTCCCGGCAAAATATGTTTTCAACAACTTCCTGGCCACTTTGTAGTTTGCCAACTTATTTTGAAGTGAGTATTTTATTGCAAACGAAAAAAAAGATAGCAACTGCTTAAATTCTTCATATATAAGTCAGAAAAATGCTATTTCAGGCCATCTGAGGGGTCTCAATATTCGAAATTTTCTTGACCCCTCCCGCCAACTAATGGTGGCGCTCCGCTCACATAGTTCTTATGCCAAAATTTCGTTTTGTGAGAAAGAAAAACCCCTAACCCCAATGTTCTTGTTTGCCTATGCCAATCACTGATGCTCTTTTATTTTGACTCCTAAGATTATGCAAATTTAAGAAACAAATTCCAAAAGTTAGCCTACATGGCTTTAGATTGCGTGTAAAGGTACATAATTTTCAGTTTTATCCCCATTAGCCACCACAGCTCAACTTTCAACACTATTCCTGTCAAAGTCGAATATAGTGCACCATTTTGCGTTTAGGCTTCTTGAAAAGGTCAAATTTTCAAAGGGGAAGGGGACAACCCTCCCCGTAAACCCCTCACCGAGACCGGCGATCACTCAACGTACTACATGCCCCCCTTTTTCAGAAAAATCCTGCGTACGCCTCCGGGCGCTTGTTAGAAAACTCACCGCCCATGCATGTTCCCACTGCAGATGATTATAATTGGCTTCTTTCGAAAGTATTCGTCTCATGATGGCTTGGTTCTCATGTGTTACACGTAGCAACTCACGTTGACGTTTAGTTTTATTTAAGCTGAGCGTGAAAAATAAGGAAAAATGATGAAAAAATGGTACTGCTGTCTTGATATATTTGCATGATTATTAGCTTGAAACACCTTGTCCCACAAGCATTTTCTAATTCAATTACTCCTGCAGGGAAAACCTCGAATTTTTAATAAAAAGTTACATTAGCGAGCTCCACAGAATAACCGTTACTTGAACTGTTGAAGACCAGTGGATGTAAGACGTTAGCAACACATTCAATTTAATTGCAATCTTTTACTATTTATTCATTTTGTTTTTTCGTGATTACAATTTGTAGATCTCGATATCACCTCGCCATTGGAAGAAGCATTTGCCTGCTTGAAGTTTTACACTTGTAACTACGAAAGGGTTAATTAAACATTTGAAAATGACGCAAGGTCCCCCAACCTGTCGTTTACCTCTTTTGTTCGTAGTCGTTCTTGTTATCAACTCGACCACGCGTGCGCATAATGCAACACATTTTCTCCAGCAGTATCCTGTTGTCCCTCTCAATAATTGCCAGCCGTTCATCTTCCATCTGTAGTTTCTTCAGTTTAAGATGAAGATGCATGTAGGTCTTTGGTGGTTTGTTGTCGATAACTGGTTTAGCTGAAAGATTTAGTTTAAGTTTGGTTAAAATTAATACGTTAGCAGTTAAGATGGGATTTAATATCACAGCAACCGAATGTGTAACAGTGTCAGCTAGCTAGGCTGGATAAAAAAGGAATGTTCAAGTGTAGTTTTAATTAAAATACGGTTCAGGTTTGTTTTCAAATACGTTTCAAGTTTTCCATGTGGTAGTCTCTTACGACGACGAAGAATACCGTGAACACATTCTGCAACTATCAGTCCACAATTTCTGGTCGGTTTTAATTGTTCAAAGCGAGACATCAGAAGCAGCATTTATCAGTCATATTTTGGTACTAAAACTAACCTTTTATACCGCTTCTAAAAGAAACAATAACATCTAGGGCCCTAGATAAACATGAACATAATCCAAGAAAAAAAACAGATTTCAAATGTCGCTCTTCCCAATGGAGACAAGCACATTATTATTTCATGTTAGCATGGTGGTGCCATGTGGTGGTCACTTATCACTCATATTCAGAGTAAATTATAAAATAATGAAGTGAAACGAATGAGACTTTTTCGGAATATTTGGAAGTAGGCCTATGTCTGACTAATATATGCTGGTTTAGTCTCTTTAAGGTATGTTCTGGGAAAAAAACATTTAGGCTTAGAAAAGTTGTCCTTTGTGGGGAAGAGAGTTAACAGATTTGGCTTGTCCCCAGTGGATATCCTGAAACTGGGGCAAGTATTCCAAGAAGAAGGACATTGAAGACTTGTTCCTAAAGTAGGCTCAGCCCAGCAAGCCCGGGTCCCACTAAAACCAATTCGAATCTGATTCTGATGGCCGATTTTTGTGAGTTTTGTAAAATCTTCTCCAGCTCTGGTAGGAAATAGCAAAAAATGCCAACATGTGAATGAGTTGTACCGTACGACTAATATATTTCATGACGTCACATCGATAGACCTTATGCCAATTAAATAGAGGGCGCTTCAAAACTGCAACATGGGAAGGATTATTCCATGTATGGGACCACAGAAGTGAATCATCACATGGAGAAGGCCAATGGTCACAATGCTGATGGGGAACTGTGTTGGAATAATCCTTCCCAGAGTGCAATATTACAGCTAACTGGCATAAGGTCTATGGACAAATTTTACCGGACTAGCCTAGGCTACGCTTTCTAATAGCAACAATTTTAATATTATTAATTATTAATTTTTATAATAATTTTGGCTCTTTCCGCCAAGAGATGGGAAATATTTTAACAAAAACCAGAAAAAATGGGATCTGAATGCAATCAGAATTTTTTGTAGCCTAGGCCGAGCATGACCACGGCTTTATAGTTTCTGTGAAGGTATCGCTTACAAACAGATCACAGTACATAGTTCCTAGTCCTAAGTTTAAAAGAGGTTGTATGAAGCAGTTATTCACCCGTAACTCCTCGTATAATGATTTCTAATAGAACAATTACAGTCCAATACTGAGGACCGACGATTGCCCGCATCGGTTTAATTTTGACATCTCTAATTTTCAAAATTCCGAAAGGAAAACAAAATATCATAACATGCGTTTACCATTTTGAACTTTCTGTCGGTGTGTGTCAAATCGTCTTTGGTCCCATCGTTTTTTCAACAGTTTGTTGTTAGCAGGAGTAATTGGTTGATAAGCCCTATGCATCGTTATTACTTTAAATATTCGGTGTGACAGAAATTTAAGCAGGCTATTTAGCTCTCCAAACCTCCAACTCTTGAAACTGAACACACAAGGTGAAGTAAATGTAAAGAATGAGTGGCACGCATTAACTGAACGCATTTTCGGTCCAAGACCGTAACTTAATTTATGACGACATAACGGTTCTGATGTGTGTTGTGGTAATCCACAGTACAGAGCTATATCACCAAGTTACATTTGACAACGAATAGAGATTATATACGTGACGTCAACACGTTCCACCCGATGGAAATGATAAAAGGTAGTCGTGGTGTTATCGCAACGCGCGCACATCAGCACCTCAGTAACAATTGTTGTAAGATGGACGCCCTGGATGGAAAACAGAGAGATGAGCAACGCAGTGACGTAGGTGAATACGCCCTATAGAGGCTTTTCACATGACGTCATAATACTCTCCGGCGGCCATGTTGGAGTACATGTAACTACGTAGTAAACCATACGGGACGCGCTTGCTCGTTGAATTTGTACACACCGTGCATATCACAGTGCACACTTTGCAGTGCGTTCGGCACAAAACCACGTGTATTTGGCGTGAATGTCCTCCAGCATGGCGGCTCCGTGACGCAATTGCAAAGCCTCTATAGATAGTTCTCACGCGACGTCATAGAGTTAGACGCTTTCCACGTGGATTATTCCAACCATTTCTGAGGGCAACCCCGGTATGTACAGGCTTGCCTTCAAACACGGCGGTTGCTAATGCATGTTTGTGACGTCAAAGAGAACTTGGGGCTTAACACTGCGTTCCATTGAGGTTGTGAAGTCGTGAACTCGTGCGGTGAGAAGCGTTCCATTGCAACACGTGAAGTGGTGAACTCGTGAAGTCGTGCAGGGAACTGGGAATTTTTGAAGCAGCTCGAGTTCAAAATGGCGGACATAGCGAAAGGCGATAAACAATCAAGGTACCTTCGTATTTGACCCCTAAACCTGCAAAAATGATATTCAGTTGGTGTAAGTTGTAAATGCGATCAAGGCAATTATAATTCGGTGACTGATACTGTTGAATATTACCCACAGAGACGGCTTTGCCGCAATTCTCGATCGTCCATTTGCCTGTTCGTCGAACAGTCTCATTTTACGCATACATCAAACGTACCGTCTACGTATAATTGCTACTGTTTAATGGTGTATAGCCATCCGTTTTTACCAATGGAACGCTTCTCACAAGTTGTGAACTGGTGCAATGCACGACTTCTCCGCTTCACAACCTCAATGGAACGCAGCATAACATGTGGCATCTTGTAGTAATCATGCTTAGAAGGTGTGTATTAGGTACGCGCGCAAGAAAGCATCCAAATAACAATTGTTGTACAAAAACGCGAGAATCATGAAATCCGTCTGCCTCTATCAAAAGGTACGGTGGGTGCGCATTTTGTACTGTGACATCAAATGAACAAGTTGTACAGATCATTGCTCTACAGCCCCGTCCATACTATGCAAGGCGACTTACTGCAACCAGACAGTCTTTTCGTGGTGAACGACTTACGACTAACTAGATTTAAGAGCATGGTGTCCACATTTTGTAACAAGACGCAGGTTCATGAAGTGTTACGATGAAGAGACAAGAAAGCGTTTGTCCACTACGATTAAGAAATCTTAGCTGGCTTCTAACTTCCATATAAGTCCATCATTGTTGTAGGTTGCACCTTCCAGTCCCCCGCGACCAAAGTGGGTTGCATCTAGTTGCTAAGCATTTTACTCTTTGTGACGTGTTGGAATGATCTTGCATAGAAAACCTAAGCTTTAGCTACAGCTTAAGATTTCGATATGATCTTGTGGCAAAATGTTGTGTCGCAGAGAGTTGCATAGTGTGACAGGGGCTTAAAAGAGATCATGCAGGAACTTCACTGCGTTGCGCGTTCTTTCTATAGGCCTAGGGATTATGGACGTTTTGTGAGCGCTTTTAACTGGATGGAAATGATCCAAGACAGCCGCTGTGTTACCGAAACTCGCGCACATCAGCACCTAAGTAACAATTTTTGTAAGATGGACGCCTGGATGGAAAAACAGAGAGATGCGCAACGCAGTGACGTAGGTGCATAAGTCCTATAGCTTATGCACTGACGTCACTGCGTTGCGCGTATTTCTATTTTTCCATCCAGGCGTCCTTTGTACAAGAACTGTTACTAAGGTGCTGTAGTGCGCGCGTATTTTTAATAAACGTTCTGCGCATGATCATTTCCATCCAGTATGCCAAATTGAAACGCTTTTACAATACGTGCGAAATACTGTTCCTTTAGCTGTGTGCGTTAAAATCAAGTCCCCAATAAACCTTGTGCATTGACGACAGATTGATATCATCCTTGGACTCAAAACAATGGAACACGTCACTCATGCAAAAGAATTCTTCTACACGTGTAGCAGAGTATGCGCGTATTCGACTGATTGACAAATCAGCTGTCTACATTTGTATTGCTTCCAAATGGGGACGTACTTTCCGCTCTGTGACATCACATACACAAGATTTATTAGGGTGTACACACTAACGTTACTGGTTGCCATTGGTTGGCGTAGAAAATGTGCGTGTGTGTTAGGTGCTGCACGTGTTAACGCCAAAAATAGACAAATCGGAATCTACCTTTCATTGTGACGATAGTTTAAGCGCGTCTTACCAACTCTTTTGACGCCCAGTTATGACGGCCATTTTTGGTATATGGAAAACACTGAATGAGTCTACTGTATTCTATTTTTGGGACGTTCTGTGCGCGACGACTCTTATGATAATATGTAAGTTTTTTACAACAAAATAGAAGTATTTCACATGCATGTTTTTCAATGAGACGTGAATATATGTGAAACAGGATAAGGCTAGCCTTTAATTGTTACATTTCTTCAAGAACTAAAATGTCGAGGACAAGCGTCTCTTCAGATACAAAACCTTCAGACGAAACCAAGCCAAATTGGGTTCGTGGAGCGTCACACTCTGCCGGCACGGCGCCTGGAAAGAAGTTTAAAAAGGTAAGAACTGTAAGTATCAAATTTTGCTTTTCTAGCTGTGATATAGTCCTCAGTAAACGACTAGGCTATAAAACCGCCGTCACACGAAAACGAATTCGGATCGAATTCCGATCAGATTTTGGGGGTTTTTGCTAAAATCTTCTCCATCTCTGGCCGGAAAGAGCAAAAAATTTGTCACCCAGTGTAACTAAGGCCTAAATGTAGTGACTGCATCTTGAGTCGTTCAGTACCTTGAGTCGGTCACTGCGTAAAAAACGTATGACACGTATACACAGTGTACAACACACATTCCAATTAAAAAGAGGGCCCTTCAAAACTGCAACCTGGGAATGGTTATTTCACGTAAATGACCATAGAAGTGAATCGTCACCATGGAGAAGGCCAATGGTCACGATACCGAATCTGAACTGTGCCGGAATAATCCTTCCCACAATGCAGTATTTCAGCTAAATGGCATAGCCTAGGCCTAAGGCTTTGTGGTGAAGCGATCATATAATTTACATCTGATGCCTAGGAAAATAAATTGCCAACTGATTTTTATTGAGGTCACACATGATTTTTTTATCGTACAGCGAAGATATAATCTGTCTATCCAAGTGATGTTACGAAATCAGGTGGAAATAATTAGCATAAATTAAATTTCATAGTCCTGCCGGCGGTACAACTCCTGTAGCCTAGGCCTAAGGCCTATTTAAACAGATTGGAAAATTTTTTGCTCTTTCCGATCAGTGATGGAGGATAATTTCACAAAACTCAAAAAATTCAGATAGGAATCAGATCCTTACTTGTTGTAGTGTGACCGACGTTTAACGTTTTATATAGATGAATCCGAATTTTGAAGTGATAGGCTATGGTCTGATCAGGAAGCTGTAAGGGAAAGAGAAACAACGCGTGGTCCTCCTTTGTGCGTAGCCGCCACTTAAGGTTTGCATTTTCTGACTCCTGAAATTCCTCCAAATTAAGAGGGTTTTGGCGTTGAATACAATTGTTTTCGTCGTCTGTTACATCTGCTCTTAGGATGATTTTCCTGCATAAGGCCCTAGTATTCAGTTACCATGAGTCGATCACTATCATGAGTCGATCACTGCCTTCTAAACGCCAGTGCATTGTGTAAGTGCGATGTGCTTGGAATGTTATAATAACCTGCGATGCATATTCTTCAAACAAAATCAAAACCATCGAATTGTCATTATGTTTGTCATGGCCGGATTTTCAAGTTTCGGCAAAAGTATGAACCAGAACTTTGCAAAAAATTACTAAAAAAGGATGATGAGAATGTCTTTTATTTAGTTCGAAATAAGAATTCTGATAAAAAGGAGATTATTCTGCATCATTATTTGAAAAACTTGCCTTAAATGTGGTAATTTATGGGATTTTATTTGTTTCTTTTATAAAGTGATTGACTCAAGATTACTTCATAATCATTGCTACTTGAACGGCTACCTTCATTACAAGATGCATTTTCAACAGATTACTCAATCTACACCACACCAAAGTTTAGCACAATGAGGGAGACACTTTACAATGTATTACTGTCAATTTTCATTCATTCCTTTTTAATAAAGAAATAGAATAATAATGGAATTGTGCAACTCAAAAGTGACTGACAGTCGTTTTAATAAAAATTGTAAAAACGGTTCACATATCAGCATGTGTAGGCTGAGCAGATATCTTTAAAAAGGCAGCATCCTGACAAGTGTCTTTGCTACAGGATTACTGCACTTGAAAAAAGTCAACAATAAAAACAAAGTGAACTGTCAATCAAATTTCGGTGCTTAAAGAGAATTAAATGATTCTCAAGTACATTTTGTCTGACATGTTAAGTCGATGTTTTTTTTTCCTTACAGCTCCCCGGTATGATTTATTCGGGCATTACTGATGTGCATCAGCTTTATTTACCTCCTATCATTTCCAAAACTTTCCCAGGTCCTCTATATTGATGTTATGTTTACATAAAATATAATCTCAAGATTAATATTCCTTCTTATCAATTTTCAGCTAGGTTTCCGAGTGAAATTAGCGAACAAATTCAAGAAGCAAACAGAAGATGAGTAAGTATCATTCCTTTTTTGGTTTGATTAACGTATAGTAATAATGATTTTGTTGGCCCAAAACAAAGAAAAGTCTGAAGGAAAAAAATTGAATGAATTGTATATTTTGTCTTTTAACTTGAAAAGTTTCAAAATAGAGAACTACCTCTTTCCTTCCTCAGGTTAAAGGAACGGCTGATGTAATAAAACTATGCAGTTATTCAACTCTTCTTTAATTTTACATAGATGATTAAAAAAATAGGGGTAATTGTATAAGCCCGCACTTGATGATAAACTTTTACATGTCTCACAAAACTCAGATGCTTTCTTTTTGTATCTTGCGACTTACAGTATTATTATTTTGACATAATGTCTGTTGACTATTTCAATTTGGTATTATTTTTCTATATATATATATATATATTGCCTTTGGACTGTTTCAATACAGTATTATATTTGTTGTCTATTGACTATTGTAATCGTTTTCCTTCACTCAGGGAGAAGATTGACAGATTATTTACATTTGATCCAAAAGCCGTAAGTAGGCTTCTTATTTAAAACTGTAGATTTTCTTCTTTCAAAATCAACTTCAATAATAATAATGCATACTTCTCCAATATTTGTGCCTCTAGAGTGAAATCGTTTTCAAATAAAGCCATCAATGTTTCGATGAGAAATGAAAGAGGTAAATGACAGAGAGTATAAGGCGAAAGCATTTTTCAATCGATTTTTAAAATTATTCGACAGTTTCACTTCGAATAAACAGTTCAAAGAGCTGTTTGTCCACTCAGTTGCCAAGCTTATCCCAGTGAAAACGCTGAAAGTTGTTAGTACTCCCCATTCTGAATAATCTCAAAAGAATTTTGTCCCTTTCTTGACAAAAAGGTTTCTATTATCGATCATAAATAATCGATTAGTTATTAACAAAACATAAGGAAGACACCCTTTACCAACAGATTTGTACACTGTAAAAAACGTCTGGTGAAATTTCACCCGGTCCGTGTTGATATATCACCTACCCAATCCTGGTTATTTTTTTACCAGGAAGTCATGGTCACGTTAACCATCACAATGGTGAATTTAACCAAATAACTGGCTATTCTTTTAGTTTTTAACCATTTTTTTCCGTTTATTTGAATAAAAGTTCCTGGTTAAAGTAACCAGGATTGTGTGGGTGCTGTGCTGACACGGAATCTAGTGAAATTTCACCAGATATTGTTTAGAGGGTACCTAATCAGTGTCAGCAACGAATTAAAACTTTTGCACAATAGAGTAAAATATAGGCCACTGCAAAGGTAATGTAAAATATTATATGCATCAGAACAGTTTAATAGTATTACCTTTTTAAAGAAATGTCAGATTATTTTTTATCAAAGGTTCAGAAAGGTGTAGCCTTGTCGGACATGTTTGAAAAAGAAGAAGTGGTTGAAGATTTTAAAGATGTAGTCGACCAAGACGATGAAAGGGTTGAAGAAATAGTCTCCCAGGTATGTTGTAAATTCCGTACAGGCTTGAATTTATGGGTAAAAAAGGGAAATTAATATGTTATAGCAGTAAGCAAAGTCTTTTTGTCATTACATATAGAACCTTTATTTTCATTTATTTTTTACTATAATTTACGCGTACTACATATTTCTTTACAAGTGTATAAAACGACTTCGTAGCATCTTCTGCCAGAGCTGTTTAAGACAGCCCCCCCCCTCCCCCAACACCTGGTGGGGGATCAATAGAAAAACCTAGGAAAACATTTAGGTATTTAACAATATTAAATATATTTAGGTAAAGTTAGACACGCAAGAAGACAAGGAAATTCCATAACTGTTATATTACATTCAATTGGTCAACTCTGATTTAACGGCCATTCCAGTCGATGAGGTCCAAGACTTGTTTTGGGAGGGCATGTGATGGGCGGTTGCAGATTATCTTAAAAACAATAGTGCCATTCTTTACCTGCAATAAGTATGCGCCACGGAGTGCCAAACATGGTTTTATAATTCAAATATATTATTACAGTGATGTATAACTTGTAGCGGTTATCCTCTTCTTAAAAGTTGCCCTCCCCTTTTTGCTCCTCTTATTTGCAATGAATAAAGCTCTGTAGATCTCTGTTGTGTCTGTAAGATGATTTATAATAGTAGGTGCTAAACTCCATCCCACTTGGCCCACCCTTTTCACAGCAGCTTTCCTTTTGTGAATCTAATTGAGATTTTGGCTCATAATCGTTCTTACATTCGTTCACTCAAATCTCTCAAAACTCTACTTCTTTTACCCAGGAACTTGTGGGACAAATGGTAGAAGGAACGGCTTTTCGATTTTTCATCCTATTAGTGATCGTTATCAATTGTATATTAATAGGACTTGGAACCAATGAGAAGTTGGTGAGCTGTTTAAGTCGAAAATTTTTAATGCATTTGAAATTTCCTTTTACTGTTGGAAGGATGACTTCCATTATAGGAGACGTTTGTAAATTTATTTTTCTTAAAGAGTCTCATTGAGTTGATATTGATAACTTAATGGGAGTCGCAAAACGTCACTATCACATAACAGTGCTTAAAGTTGGCATAACCAGTCAAGTTTCAAGTCCACAAAAAAGTCACAGAAAACGCCAAAATTTTGAATTTTCTTGCATCCTGACTTGTAACGGTTTTGTACATAATTTGAAAAGGTGTCTGGTCACGAATTTTTGAAAACCGGCCTGAACCGTTAAGCACGCACTCATAAAACAGTTATTTGTGTCCAGGGTGTAGGGATTGTCTAAGTTTGACCATTTGTCATTGATATGTGAAGAAAATGAAACAGGTTTGGGAAAATTTGTTGAAACTCATGGACCAACTTAATGAGCCTCTTTAAATCTATTTTTCTGTTTGAACGTTTATACTATTTTTATGAACATAAATGAATTTCGGTTAGGGATTTCTGGAAAAAACTAAAATATTACTCTAATGGAAATCCTTACTCTTTAAACAAAAAAAAAAAAAATCATATTTAAATGATGAACCACTTTCAAGGTTATGGGCTGGATTGTATAAAGCATTTACTCTGCATACGCTGTGGGGTTGTTTTGACTGTACGCTTGATAATATTAATTAGTGTGAGGGCAATCTATGCATAAAAAAATCAGATTTTCGTCAATTAATTTAAGTTCTCTTTTAATTCTTCGCAGTCTAAGGACTACTCGTGGTTGTTCACTATATTCGACTATACCGTTCTCACCATTTTTACGATCGAACTACTCCTTAAGTGGTTTAGTGGTTTCTTTATCTACTGGAGGGTAGGATGGAATGTCCTCGACTTCTTCATCCTCCTGACATTACTTATGGGACCAGGCAAGTCAAACACGTCCACTGAAACGTACGCAACGGACATAGCGTGATCTTAAAAATAGTCCATACAGACTAATTAACCTACCTGCCTAACATAAATAAACGAGCCAATGTTTTCTAGTTGATAGAAGTGAAATTTGATCCACATTAACATTATTCCCCTTACCCCTGGACATGGCTGTCTGTAATATTAATAAATAAAGTATTTTGTATAAAAGTGGTTGTGAAGATTACAAGCTCAACACTTTCAGACATGTAATAAAATTACTGGTAAATCATTCAATTTTTCTAGTAATTTGTGGTGAACTGTTTTTTTTAGCTACCAATCTATTTGGTTCATTCTTAAGAGTATGTGATGGAACTATTTTATCCTAAAGCAATTAACTGAGATTTTGTCTGGATGAGGATGAGTTTTAGACAATTGTAAGAGCGGCTCCAGCAAGAAGATTAGGATAATTGAAACTGTTTGGGATTAGAAGTTTAGGCCTTTAACGGAAGCTCCAATTTTGCAAAAGGGGGCTGCAACGTTTTGACCAAGAGTAGCAATGATCGTGAAGACTATGTATTTGAGTTCACGATTTAATTTCACTTCTTTCGAGTTCTTATTCACTTAAATTTTCTCGTTTCTTTCAGCTTTTACTTTCCTTGGAAGCAGTCGAATTTTAAGGATTTTACGAGTTATCCGAGCTTTTAGAAGCTTACGAAGGTAGGAATCCACGAATTTATGGCACCATCCATGATAATTATTGGTCTGGCAAACTGCGAAACCGTTGACCCGTTCCTGACTTTACCCTTGCCTTTTTTACCCACTGAAAAGGTTATACAGGTTTAACTCTCTTATTAGGGCAATGTTTTTCAGCTTCAAAACACACCTTATTACTTTTAACTCTGGTTTAGACCAAATTTTGACATAACAGTCCCGGCCTGTGAGTATCTATGAATCTCAAAGAAAACATGCCACAAGTAGGTCTAAATGTTGGAAATTCGAGGTGGATTGAAAGTGATTTGTAGGCGGTTTTTAACATTACTGATTGTCAAAAAATGACATTTTCTGTCATGTTGAAGAGAACTATAGGGGTAGATGTAGTCTGTAAAACTTTTCTTAGCTAAAAACCCAAACCGTCTTTGTATGGTAATTTTGTAATGCCATGGTTTTTCAACCTTTTGGCTTTCAGGTAAGCCCTATCTCGAAATAACTGTTACCTCTAACAGGAAACCAGATGTAGAAACAGAAATAATAAGTCAATGGGGAAATCATTGGGGTTTGATATACGACCGCCAAATGTAAAAGCCTCCCGTAATTTCAATTTACTACATTTTGGGAGAAGAACGTAGGAGTACTTCATTTACTACCGTAACATTTTTATATAGTATTGACAAAAGACCACGTGGTATTGGTAGCATATTCCAAAAGTGGGGCTAAATGCCACCGCTGTTGATTTTTTGATAGGGTGCACAAATAGATTAGATTACTACGTACGGATCGGAAGCGTATACTACCTGGAGAGTTGAAGGAATCTTAACACGAGAAAATACTTTGTCAGATTCAAGCTGGATGAAATGGAGTATCTTCTCCGTCTCTGGTGACTGATTCAATATTTATTCTCATTTTATATTCACAGTGTGAGTGCTTTGACCGGTCTCTCTGTTGTGGTACAGACTATATTTCAATCTATCCCAGGTATGAATAATCATTTTAATATAATCTGCCTTTGAGTTTAATTCATGATGACACACTACTGCAAATGTGAACTGAGGTTATATGAACAAATGGTGATTCTTCAGACTTCGCACGTTCGTTTCCAATTCTGCAATCCCCGGGCAATGTGCATAACATTTCAAAGCAAAACGCCTTTCGTTCCTCATAGGAATCGGTGTTTCCTGTTACTGTGGGAGAAGTATTTGACTAGGCCGTACATGGGCATTGGAGTATCGGGGGGGGGGGGGTCTGGGGTTTTACACGTGAACCATGCCTGAAAAAAAATGATAAAACACCAAAATATTGGTAAAAAAGCTCCCACACAATTTTCCTACTCCATTTCGATCCTCCCAGGCCTCTGTGCATGTGGTCGAAAGTTGATAGAGTGCGGAGTGAACGGTATCGGAATGCGCAGGGTGCGGAGTTTAGTAGCCTCTGTTATGTAGTTGGGTGTTGCATTGTAACAGACAATGCAGGCTAAAATTTACAACATCGAACCTTGAAGTATGTAGCAAGAGTAAACGAACTACCCCTACACATATGTGTGCATATCCGTATCAAAGACGTAGCCAAAGGGGAGCAGAGGGAGTGACTGCTTCCCCTTTCAATGTCAGTTTTTTCTGTTTGAATATTTTCGGCATGACTTTGATTCAAACAAGAAAAAAAACTTCAGATTATTTGATATATGATGACGACTTTGGCAAAACACGGCACCATATTGCATCTAAGAACCTTCAAGTGTTCAACAACTTCTCAAAGAGGAGGAATCGACCCTCCCTTAGACCCCAATCCCTTTCAAATTCCTCCGGATACGTCGCTGTACTGTTTTGTCGGCTTTTCTCCCTTCATGAGCAGTAGGCAGCTTAACGGATACAGCTTAGCTTGACGTTAACTTTAGATATAACAATACATTTATTGGCAACATTTCATTAATTTAACCCTCTCCCATTACAAAATGATGGCTACGCTCCTGCCCATGGTGCCTCGCCTTTTGACTAAGAAGACGTCAAAACATTTTGTAAACCTGTTGGCCCCAGTGCCATTTTCTCATTATTTAAAGGGTCATATGATGAATTGAAACTAGTCATCATGAGATCCGGCATAAGCAAAGCCAGCCTAATTTGCATAATTGACGTCACAGTACTTAAACTAAATACCACCCCCTCCTCCTCCTCTTAACTACAGTTGTCACTGAAGTTTCTTGTTTATTTAATCCGTTTCTTGGGAAGCGAATTTCACTTTAACACTGGAAGTCATTCAAAATGTCACTTTTCTCAGATAAAGCAAAAGCATAAAACTCAAAGCAGTGTTGTAGCTACGGGGGGCAGGGGATGGAGCGATTGCCCCCGCTTTGAAAAATGAAAAATTCTGAAATTTGCCATTTGAGACACCAGTGCAGAGTGCTACCGACTGTTTTTCATGAAATTCTGAATTCGGTCCAAAATGAGTTCCATATTTGTTATTCCAAAATAGCAAAGTTTCCCGCGCCCATCAAATTTCCAAATTGACAAAACCCACAAGTGCTCTCCCATATATCAGTTTGGTAAACTTTTCAGTGCTATGGAAATGACAAAATCGGAAATTTGCAATATGTGACAGCAGATCATCAAGTAGCACCGGCAACAACAGTGATATTTTCTTAAATTTTTTGTCATAAAATTCCTAATTTTCTCCAATTTAAGCTCTTGACCTTTAAATGATGTCAAAGAGCCCCGTTCGTAGGCTTTATATAACATTATGTAGCAGTATTTGGACGCCGTGCATCCTCAGATTTTCCAATTGGAAAAGTGTGTTCTACATTCATCCCAAAACTTTTCAAATTTCCTTACAGGTGAGGTAACCATGAATTCCAAATTTTCTGCCATACAAGCTCCGTATTTCAAATATTTGCTTAGAAAAGGCAAAAATGTCAGCGCGCGAGGCCCGCCGCAAATTACGCCCATTCTACAATGGTGTTCACAAGGCTTGCAAAAAATTCGGAAAAACTGGGTGCTTGCCCCTGGACAAATGTCTTCCTTCGCCACTGACGCAGAGTAGTTCCTGAAGAATCTTCACATAGTTTGTCTGATGATCAAAGGGTATGTCGATTAATTGCTACAACACCGACATCACATACTGAACACATGCCATAACAAACATTGTCTACATACGTTTCATGGTCTATCTAGACCTTATGCTTATACACGTCACGTCGCGTCAAGGCATGTCATATACTTTTCTTCTAAGCGCAAAAGAGAAGAATGTGTGCTTATTTGACCGACAAGTATCCAAACCAACTGTTTGTATGCTATTATGGGCGAAATTACAATGATACGCCCTTGCCTCCATTACACTTTGTTGTAATATGCAGAGAATCAACATTCATAAACATCTTCGGAGGAGAAAAACCTCTTAGAGCAGTGAGAATTATCCCTCACTGAGTATACTACCTTCGGCCAAGAAAACGGTTTATAAATTCCCAAGATCTGAAGAAAAGTTTTAAGCTTTTATTACTCTCTTTTTCCTCTTTTATGTTGCTACAGATATGACAAACATAGTATTACTCCTCATCATAGTAATGATTGTCCTGAGTGTAGCTGGAGTCTCACTATTTGGTAAAGACTTTCCTCTCTTCTTTGGTGATTTGGGTGCAGGTACGTATCACCAATGGAATGCATCATAGACACGATGCTATTAAATGTAAAATTAAATGAAACTCTTTTGGGATTGCGGCTGATTAGACTATATGAGGACTAGTACAAGTCGTTAGCGAGCTTTAGATAACACCATAGTTATTATACTTTTCCCTGGTTGGAAAACTCCTTACGTACACTGTGTATGCACAGACGTAAAAGCTGTATGTTCGTTCATAGTTTTTGTAAGATTGCGTCCGTAACTGTCCGTAAAAGCATGTTGAGCCCTCCAAAAAAGTTCATCACGTGACTTTGAAGATGCACACGATCGATCGGTAGCGATATGGCTCCATTGAGTGATGTACTGTTTCTGCTGGGAAGTGAAATTTAAGTTGACCCAAGGGCTAAAAGGGAACTGCAAGAGGCCTCCTTATCAGTAGATTTTAAGATTTTTGAATAAATGAAGAAATCCTTTATTCCCGGGTTTCTTTTTCTCTCTTTAAGCGTAAAATACTGGTTCCGAGGCCTGGCGTTTGGAGACCTTCGCTGGGGACCTTCAGTAGGCCCTAACGTTACAGGCTTATCATAGAGCAGTCAGTGTGCCGTGAGGATGAAGTAGACCTACTTCATTGCGCTAGGTGGGCTTCCTAAAATTTTGTACAACCATAGTTACTGATAAATATTATATAATACACTCGTCCGATGAACCGTTACACTCGTTTGTTAAATGGTTTAATCCAACTAGTCTAACGTTTGACAGTGCGACTGCTATTATGCTTCGCAATTTCGCGGAATTGTTGAGTGTGCTTAACAAGTTACTGTCGCTAGCACAGCCTTCGGTTGTCCCGCTATTTTAGTTTGGGTGCAGTTATTCTCGCTTTAAGGCCGTTCTGATTAAATACAGAAATCTCAATCAAACCTTTCGCAATAATGTACGCCCTATTTGAAGTCATTATAGTTTGATAATTGTTCGCAAAAGACTCTTGAAGTAATCAGTTTACCTTGTCTGCACATATAAAGTACGTATGGAGAGTCCAACAAGAAGGCTCTCGTGGACTATCAACGTCTCGTGACTGACAAAAACCGGAATCTCAACATAGCAGTCAGCTCGCGAAGTTTCCCAACCAGGGAAAGGTATAATGACTATGATTACACGACACGAACCTTACAACTGAAGTCCCCTCCGTTCCTTCACATTGCGTACGAAACGGCATACATATAGATGACGTCATTTCGTTGTAGATGGAGTCCGCGTCGTGACATCTCGAACTCCCAATTGTAGAATAAACGTACAAGCTAGTTTAAACTTAATTTAATTATGAAACAATATCTTGTGCAACAATTCAACGTTGGTAGGACTTTTCCAAGAAAGGCAAATTTCGATGCAACTTTTTCACGAACATTTTCCACAGAAAACAAGTTTCAGTTTCAAAATGGATTTCCAAATCCACATCTTTTCACCATTTTCATAAATAATGAATGTTTCCTTTGGCATTAATGTAAAAATATCAAGGGAGAGTGCCATTTTTGGCGCTAATCCGTGACTTCAGTGTCACATGTGCGACAAGGAGTCCAGTTCCTTGTCTGAGAGAACGTCATTTTTAAAGTATTATTTTTCTTGTCGCATGTGTGACAAGGAGTTGGTACTTTTCCCAGGGAACATAGTATGAGGATATAGTATTGGGCTACAAATTTGTCAAAACAGGCAAAAAGTTCTGCAAAAGGAGCTGTTTAGATTAAGGTAGAAAATCCATTTGAAAAAAGAACTTGTTGGAACTTTCAAATGCATATAGGTTTTGTTTGAAACTTTTGTTTTTCACAAGTAAAGAAGTATATAAGTTGATGCGTCTCGACCCAACTATTCAACTAATCATGCCTAACTTTACAAATAAATTATGAAGGAGAAGCAAAAAGTCTAGATTACATTTTAACAGAAGTACTTACTTTGTTTTATTTTGCCAAACATCATTCTGTCACGACTTCCCCGTGTGAAGAATATTATATGGCAGTACGTTGGAGGATATTGAGGAGTTGCCGGTTCCGCTACCAAGCAAGGTGTAAAAGATGACAGTTTAGCTAGAGGCTGTGGATACATAGGGGCAAAGTACACTTAAATTTGAAAAGGAAATATTTCCTCATTTTCTAATAGATAAAAATTCCATTCTTCTGTTGCCTCTATTGCTCATATGGATAATATTGACACCGTTCCTAATGACTTTATAACCCACCGTAGTTACAAATGAGACTAAGATAGAGAAACTCAACACGTACATGCAATAAAAATGGCGCGGCGCGTTTTGTAGGACTGACGAATCTTAATTTCCTAGTACACATCGGCGTATGGTCCGGGAGAAGGAGGGCAAATTCTAAAGTGGAATTTTTGTCTTCACAGTTGGAATTTTCGGGCAAATCGAGAAATTCATAGCAATGAACCCCCCCCCCCCCAAAGATGCATACATTCTATCTACAAGCTTGGAAAACGGTCTCTATTCTTTCAAATTTTCGGCCGATTAATGTTGCAGCTCAGCCTATAAATAGTTTAACACATATACTTCGTGGGTTTTACCCCAAAGTTTTCAATGAAGTTTACCTAACATGTTATTAAATTAGATTCAGTTTTTCTCGAACTTGTAGATGTGTAATCCTTTGCCGAAATTCGGGCAGATCTTACTATCGTACATAGGAAAGGACATACGCATATGACTGGGCACTGTTGTTGTCGTGAGGAAAATGATAATACATTTAATTGAAAGTTCTGTCAAAATTAAAAGTCAAAGGATTTTTTCCTTTTTTTCAGCCATGTTTTCTATGTTTATTTGTGTCACACAAGATGGTTGGATGGGAATTTATGAAGAATTCCAGGTAAGACGGGATTCTTAACATTTCCGAAATTTTCTTCTTCATCAACTGTTTGGCTAGGACCTTTTACGAGAGATACACTTATTTATCAAAAATTTGCCCTAACCATCATTTTCCCGCCATTACGATCAGTTAATTGACTCACACGGACTCCATCACTCACCGTCCCCCGTACAAAAAGTCTTTTTTTTTCTTCCGGTGTAAAATAACACCGCTAAGACCAAGCAATAGTATTGTTTCAAGACTCTGGTTAGTTTGCGATCCTACATAGTCGTTCAAAGCCTACTTAGCTTCGCGCCTCTAGTATGCTTATCTTATGAACAATCTGGTTCGGAGTGTTCAAAAGTCAAGCATAATGGAGGACGCAATGCTAAGTGGGCTTCAAAGCCGATGTATAGTGGACGCAAACCCACCAGAGTCTTGAAACAAGACTATACTGGCAACGACCACGAAGGCGAAATTGGTCTATTCAAGCTGATGTATACTAATTGAAATCCGGCTGGACGTGCTTCGATTTTTCTCCTGGTACTTTGGCTTCCCTCTAACTTGGCAAAAGCTTGCCTCTAAAATCGGCTGCCTAGCCGACATAGTTGGTTGCGCGTCCGACTGAAGCACCTTCGGACCGACTTTGCTTTTACTTTACCGAGCAATACTTAGTCAGGCTTTAAAACAGAATTTGTTTTATCTAAAAGGCTGATGAAATATTTCCTCGATTTCCGAGTTCTGAATAGCCGATGCCAGTAGCCACTGATTGATCGCATTATGTGTAACGCAGTAAACGTCAAGAGAGTAGTTGTGATGTCATGGTTGTATACCGGTGTCTTTTGATTTGTTTTTCTCTAGTTTAAAACTTATTGTTTTAAAACTTGATTAATGTGTAAAACAATGTTTCGATGTTTTGAATATATTAACAGAAGAAATGTATCACATTGTTGCAGCGACATGACAAGAATCTCGAGGAATCATGGCCAGGAGACTCAAACCAATGGTATCACAAACCAAGTTCATAAGATCCTGTAAATCGTTTTGGGAAGGAACGGTGTGAGAAGGGTAACAGTGGGACCCGATTCGTTTCCACCTTCTACAACCTTCTTGGTTAGTTCTTGCACACACTAGCTTTAGATTGGTTTGGGTCCCTTGAATCCTTGGGCCCCTTGACATTGCCCACACGTTTGCTACACGGCTGTATGTTTAAGTGTAACAATTCGTCATATTTACCCCTTGCAACACAATAATTTGTTTAAAACCACCACAGGATAAAATTTTTGTAAATGTTCCATGCACCATTTTTCCTTAGAATACCACACATTACATCACAGGTGGAATATATTTCATCATTTGTGTCGTCGTCGGGGCTTTTGTCTTCGCCAACTTAGTGGTAGCTGTCGTCGTAACCAATCTTGTGAGTCAAACCATATCAGAATAAATGTTGCCTAGTCGCTAATGGGTCCAACAATGAACAAGGAATGACGGTTCTGTACCGCCTAAAATGTGGATAAATTTTTATGCAACCTAATTTAAACAAGGACGTAAAATTACATGTACATTTCAGGCCCTTATCTTTTATTAATTTGATATATTTTTACCTCATGAGCTTGGTAATTCATTTACATATGTTGTTAAAGTGGTTTGTCACTTCTTGAATACGTTCGGCTATTTTTTTTCATATTTTGACAATCAATTTAGAAACTGAAAAGCTTTGTAACAGGCTATAATTGATTATAAATGTATTTTTTTTTATGAATTTCATAATGGTAGGACAAAGCTATGAAAGAAGTTAAGGAAGAAAATAAACAAAATAAAGACTTATTGGCGACAAAACCGATGGCTGTTGACGATCCAGGTAAGGCAAGACCCTAGTTAATAACATTTTGCCTTTGTTCGTGTATAGAGTGATTTCGCGGCACGTCACAGTTGGTAAGCCACGCCCACTGCCAACAGTGTGTCAGGGCAAAACTCACACGTGGGTCGTAGCTGTTTCTTGGTTTGCTACACTAAATGCGTACTAGACTAGATTTGGCCATTCAAAAGGGGTGGGACTTCTGACGTAAAAATCGCTTTATGCACCAATCAAGTAGCGTAGCTAGGGTTTATCGCGAAGGGAAGAAACGACATTGGCGTCCTGCCAAAGAAAAGAAAGATATGAACACTAATCTTGATACAAACGAACCATATTAATCTCCATATAATTTTTTCCACTATGTTTTTTCTTTTTTGTTTAAATGACACATTTAATGTAAGGTCTCGGGTCCCATCTGGGAAACGCTGGTCTATAACACCAATTGAGTTTTTATTAGTTTCAGTCTATAACGAACATTCAGTACTCACACGTTAGCTGACTATATCTTTTATTTGACGTTAGCTAGTCTCGGTCTTCATGCTGTCCACCACAACTGATGTGAAGAAAGCATTGCTGTCCAAAATTGCCTACTCCAACACAACATTCCTACCCAAAGCCACACTTACGCTGTACAACACACGAGAAATTGAACACCTCTTGAGTACCAAGATACAATTCTACAGTAGTACAATCAACGCTGGTGTGCGGTCTAAATAAAAGAGCAATGTTAGTGAAGAGCGTTAAGTAGAAAAGTGTGATCTAGCACAACTTTTAGTAAAAAAGGAAGGACGGTTCTGATAATGCAACGTATAATTTCAAGCATTATCCATAAACATATGATAACAAGTGATGTAAGATTTTACCTGATTTGGAGATGATCATGTTTGTCCGTGTTCATTGTTCTATAACATACGCTTAACAGTTCTAATGAATAATTTTATGTCATTGTTGAGTTGGAATGTTTACAGTTAACGTATTTCATATCAATATCACTCTGTATAGATTACGAAAAGACCGTGCCTATTGTGAGCGTTGACGATGTTCTTGTCAAAGCGAACTTAGCAGCTCAAAGTCCTCTTTTCTTTGGGGTAAGTATGCAGAGAGGCTATGAACAACTCTATTGTGTTTAAGGTTACTTAATCATTAAGGGATCGAGAAACTGAATTCTTGAACGAAAAATCGCGCTTCTTTTCACTGAAGTATATTTCTACAAATTGATGCACTAATTAATTTCAGACACACCCTCTGACCCCCTGGCAAATGTCAGCCTTAATGTTCGCTTGGAGCGTCAAATATCTTTGTGCATTGACGCACCTCTCCTTCGTCAGTTGACCCCAAATCTCATATACTTTGATGCACCTTTATTGTAGAATGTGACGCACCTACGCGGCGCATATTAGATTGTTTTGACGCAAATATTCGGAGAACTTTAGCTCACCACTGCGTCACAACTCTGGAGAACATGATTCACATTTGACTCTCCCATGTCCGGGGGTCAAAGCGTGGTTTTTACAATTAATAAGTGGGTAATCCCATAAAAAAGAAGGGTACCCATGGTTTATGGTGTCCCATTTACATTGTGCTATTATCTTACAACAGATTTTGTTTGAAAGATACATTCAATCTTCCAGCAATATCTTAAGATGAAGAAGAAGATCTATCTGTTGATACTTTTCAAACAATGTTTAACAAAGCAGTTTTACTTTTTACGTTCGGATTTAGGGCCTATGGTTACAAATACTGTCGTCATGTTTCACGTGTAAACGGGTAACCAAAGCTTTGATATGAAAAAAAAATAACTGGCACTGTGTTTTTGTTTTGAATAGCATGGAAATTAGCTTTAGCATGTTCTATTTAATGTTCTGCATTAGTACAATGTAGGTATACTATGTTAATTTCTCTTGATAAGTTAGGCCGTTAAAATGGTTAGCTGAGCGAGTACATTGGAACAAAGTTCATTTAAGTTTCACGTGTAATTGTAAACAAAAACGCAACATTTAGTGTCCCATTTTATCGTTTACACGTGAACCATGGTGTGTGCTTGTGACAAACTAAAACATGTGACAAATAGTTCTGTGGTGGTACATTTTACATTGTCACTTCCTATTTTGTGTCTCATTTACACGTGAAACATATTACTATTTTGTAACATAAAATAAAAATTCAAAAATGAAAAATATTTTGGTGTTAATTATTTGAAAGGTATCAACAGATCCATGAATATATCTCAATTTATTTTTGAAAGATTAAATGCAAATCTTCATGAAAAATCTGTTCAAAAAACAATGTAAATGGGACACCAAAAACCATTGGCTCCCTTATATACGGAGTGACCTCTATACATTCTAAGCTGATCTCTATTTTCAAGTATAAGTGGTGGAGGTTGGTTCTAGGGTAGTTTCAACAGTAAAGATTAAAAAATACAGTACAGAACTTTCTCAATTTCTTAAATTAGTTTGAATTATGCTGTTATCTCATTCTTCGAAACATTTCTTTGCAGGATTTTAAATACTTGACACAGGAAAAAGTTGAACATTACATCCTTACGTTGACGGCAATAGAACAGAACTTGGTGGAATATAAGAAGATACACAAAGAACTCGAACAAGTACAAATTTGTTTATTCATTTTTTTCTACTGCTACTGATTTTTTCATTGTTCAGGGGAAATTACACAAACAGCATTTAAACTATAGGACGCAGTCTTGGTTGCTGCTTATTCTCCTTGCATCGTAAATATAATGTGTGAAAGTCTAAAAAAACTGAACGGCTCTTTGCTAAAGGGTCGTTAGAACTTAAGAAAAAAATAAGTTGCATTGCAATATATCATAAGAAAATTTTTAAATGACCCAACTCAAAATGTCTTTCAAAGAGTTCCTGGTCGTAAGAGTCGGATGTTAAAACGTCACAAGTCTATATAAAGCATTCATCCAGGGAAATATTTTGGAAAAAAATTAACTATTCACAAAATTATCTATTCACCACAGAAAAATAGGCCGTGTACATAAATGAGTCTATATTTCTTAAAGGGGCAATCAGAGTTTGACAGTGAATGTTAACTTTTTGTTGCAGAACTTTATTTTTCCTTTCATAACTGATTATTAACCAGAAATTGAAGAGATCTTTTAAGTTAGAAGAAACGTTAATTTTGTGTAAATTACAGTTGAATTGAAATTTTGCAATTTTGTTCGGGTAACAAAATTCCACACAGGTGCAAGACTAGACAGTCTCATCCATTCTGTGACCAATCACAACGTCTGACCATGATGAAAAATCATATTAGTTTAAACTCAATGCATTATTGGGGTGTAGAATTAAAGCAGTGGAAAACTTATAAAAACAAACTCTGCCTTTTCCTTTAAGATAATGACTATAAATTTTTCATGTCTATAACTTGCTGTTACCCTAGTCTGCTGGCCGTACACACGTTGATTGAACATAAAAGACAACAGTATTTCACCTGTTAACCACATAAAACATTCACATGGTGCCAGAAAAAGAAGTTTTAAATGGAAATAGGAAACCTTGTTAGAGGTACAGTATCATGTTGATCGCTTCTCAGCCTTTTGGCTAAGATCATGACTATCTGTTCTTTACAGCAAGTCTAGGATGGAGTCATGCATGGTAGACCAATAATGTAAACGGTCTAAGGGCTGTGAGGTGGGTCACGTGTATAATTGCCCTTTAATGGACGTAATATCTTCATCGGGAAGCAGTGAAAGTTTTGGTTTCGCTGAACGGCCCTTTGCCAGAGGGCTGGGGGACATTAGAAAAAGTATCATGATAATGAATTTGCTGCATGCTTGCCTGCTTCAAACAAGAATAATCAATGCTTCATTTAAGATCATTTTTTCTTCTCATAACTCAAATCTAACTACACATATTATTAATCGTGTCAGATCTTTTCGATAGTTTGGAACCTAAATTTAGACGAGGAAGAAGAAGAGTTTGAAGACGAAAAGCCTCCAGACAGGACTGGAGATACGAATATTGACTTTGGAGCAATCGGGGTAAGGATATACTGATCATAACCGTCAGTCCAACTCACACAACAACCATTTCGGGTTGGACAATCTAGTGTTAAGAGTTTACTCACAACTTCTCCGCCTCTGTTCGGAAAGCGTCAAAAAAGGGAGAGACGCGCACTGTTTAATAAGAAATTTCCTTACTGGCTAACGATAGTCCTAAGCCCTCACCTAATCCCTAAAAATAACAAAGAATACAATCAATGGCAACAACCAATCTAGAAACACCTTGTTAAACAGTGCACATCTACCCGAAAAATGAAAACCACAAATGTATGATTTGTATCATACGACTTCATAAAGTAAATGTAAACCTAACCTATTACTTCGTGATGTTACATCGATATTAGGCATGTATGTGACATGAGCAAAAGAGTCAGATGTTATTGTCGAAAAACATTAAGATCGGTTTTTGATAAAGTAGGACCATCCTTAAAGCAAAGTCCGAATAGGGAATTTTTTGAAAAAAAAAATCGGATCGGATTTCATATTGAAAATCACTATAGTGTGACCGGTCCTTAACACTTGATCTTTGATCGCTGAAGTTTTTCATAAGTGATTGCTTCTTCTGTCAATTATGTCATTACCTGAAAGCATTTAAAAACGTAATCCTTCGCACAATTCATGAACAGTTTACAAAATAATTTCAATCAGGCCCAGTAGCTGCAATGGTTGCCAACGAAACTTACAGCACCATCTTGTAAGTAGTGTGTATATGATCTTCATTTTATCTCTGACAACATTCAAAGTTTAAAATGATGTTTATGAACAAATACCAATAAGTTTCCATTTTCGATTAAACCCTCTTACAGCGTCGGGGAGACATTTTGTCTAATTTACTTCAACTGGAAAAACACAATTTAATAAGCACAAGCAAAGGGATCGGACCGGCTGTAAAGGAAGCAGCGAGAGCTGTCGATCAACATATACAAACTGATATGAGAAGGAAGAGTAAGAGACAGGGCAGTATCTTTGGCAAAGGTTCACAAGAGTAGTATGCTATTGAGGTCCACTTTATGCAGTTTGTCAAAGGTAGCCACTAGTAGTCCTTCTGCATTGATGTAACGATACGTCATTCTGGAGGGTAAACAATGAAGCGCACTGGACACACACAACGAATTCCTCTGTATGTAATTGGTAACAAATCGGCTGTCTGAATTTTATTTGCCGTTGAATGATGAAATAGAAAGAAACAGGTCTTGGGGAATGGGAGAAGTGAGAAGGGAAAACGGGGAAGTGTATGATGCGGAAGACGGAACCACGCAATGTGCAGGCTGTAGAAGGGAGCAAGAAAGTTGGTTCCGTCTTTTACTCGTTTTAGAGGACTCTGATTTATGGTTCCAGATGATAAGTCGTATAACTACCAATTGAACTCATAACTCTGTAACTATTCTTTTAACATTGATTGTGAATATGATGCTTTACAGTGGTTTGGTTAGGTTAGGTTAGGTTAGGTTAGGTTAGGTAAGGTAAGATTAGGTTACGTTAGGTTAGATAGATATTTACGTGCCAGTTTCCAACCATAATTGGTTCAAGTCTAGGCACAGCCAATGAGGCTACATAACGTACGTATACGATGAAATTGTTATATTTACTTCAGTTATTTGGCAAATTCAGACAGTATTATATGCTATCAAGCTTGTTTGATAGTTTGTTATTCCCTTTCTGGATGACCGGGATTAGAGTAATCAAGTCTATCATCATATACTGGTACGTCTGTAAATATATATATATGTGTTCTTCTTGTCATGTAGCCTTGGCATTCTCGAAAGTAAAATTTAGTCAAGAAAAGGTAGGGTGAAAAGTCCAGTAAACTGATGATGTGTTTAACATAAATTTAAAAGATTTTCTCTACCATTTCACACAATGGCGTAATCGAACAAACACACTTTTAAGGTACGTCTGTCTTTGTATATAGATCAAGAATATATTCCGGCATTAGGGATAGTGTTTAATGAAAGTCTTCGTTCAATTTCTTCTATCGAAAATGTGGTATTACTTTAAGCTTAGAGGCGAAAAGCTCTTTCGTGTCCTCACTTGCAAGATGTTTTGAACCAACTTGACTAACCGTAAAAATTATGTAGCACATGCTTATGAAATCTGTAACACCATTAAATGACAACAGAGTGGAACCGGAAATAAAATTCACGGTAACCTTAGATTAAATTTAATGTCAATAATTTTACAGAAATTCACAAATGTGAAATTATGAAGTTAAAAGTGATAGAAGAACAAACATTGTTGATCTATCGATAACTCCAATTTTGTTAATACTATTAATATTAGCCTAGTCCTCTTTCAACAGCGGAACGTTTTATCCTTTCCCCTTCGTTGTTAAACAAGTTTAAAAAGTGTTACGATTTTTTATATATTTACCATGTCAGCCAAGTTAGCCAAATGATCCAAAAACGACCCTATTCACCTCATTATCAACGGTGAGAAGTCGATGTGCAGTAAAACTCAAACTATGTTTCTCTTCCGATTGATATGTCGCGTTCAGTGTCTTCCCTAATTCTGAATTCCTGCTTTATATCATATGACAGAAGTTCGTAAGTAAAATATAGTCTTGTAATGAACTAACTTGTTTCCAGTGGCGTAGCTAGGATATTTTCCGGGGGGGGGGGGGGGACAAAGCTCGAAAATTTCCCCCAAATTTTTCAGTTTCAGTTTCAGTATATTTCCAGTTTCAGTATATTTTCAAGGTCAAGATGCATGCAAAATACGTAAATTTATGATAACAACAAGATTATCATGACGTCATGTAATGTTACCTAAGTTAATACATGGCCTACAAGATCCTGAACATGACTACTATATACATAGGATTAAGACAATGTCATCATGGGCCCGTTGTCACCCTCATCCCCAGTGATTAATTAGATTAATTTTCCGAACAGATTAAATAGATTAATTTTCCGAAACAGGCCTTTAAAAATAAGGTAGTCATCATACGTTTTTCCAGGTTTGCAGGGCTATTATGTCTGGACAACCAGGGGGGATTTGATCTCTGAAAGTGGGAGGGCAACATTGGACAGACCACCAAGCTCCTGGGTATTTACGAAATTGTAGGCATTAAAATGATGCATTTTATCTTCAACTTTAAGTTTCATAAGATGGGCAATTAACAGACCACAAATATCACAATTTGACTTTTTTCAACTATATCCTTATTCCGCATGATTAAAGTCGACAATGCAGATAAATAAATTGACGTTCTTCGGGGGCTCCCTCCTTGGTGCCCCAGATCGTCTTTTCAGAACTAAAGCTAGGGGGATTTTCTTGTAATGTAAATTCAGCCTTTGTCTATGATGGGGCGCGCGAAGCGCGCCGAAAGATTTAACGTTTGCGACATCTCAGTAATGAAACTTGAATATTTAAAACGGGTATGTGCGAAGCGTGTCGAAAAAACAGCGTTGAGACATAAAATGGACCACATTGTTTTTATTTGGTTGTCAATGCAGTGTACGACATGTTAAAACATTATACAACTTAATTAAGTATCAGTTTCAGTTTGTTTTTCTGTAGCAAAAGCAACTAGACTAAGACGTAAAAAAAATTAAGTTCTGGAAAAAATAGGGGAGTGGCAAGTGCCCCCGAGTCCACCCATCCCCCGTAATCCCGCCTATGTAGACAACGGTAAGCTATTGTTTTTAGGTCCATCCATGGTTAAACACAGAGTAAGACCAGTCTATAACCTGTCTGGTAGCTTATAGGATGAGAGGCCATTAAATGCTTAAACTTGACCTAGGGCGATGTCAACCAATAGGTTCGAAACTGGGCTGTTAATCCTCGGCTAACCTAACCTAACGTAACCCAGGGCGTTGTCAACTTTAGTGACGGGTGAGAGTGATACGCGGAGCGCGACCATCGGTTCGCGTGGAGGAAATTTCGCGCCAGGGTAAATTTCGCTAAAAGCACCCCTAAGATTGCAGGAAATGACACTCCCTGTGCCTCATTGCTGCATGCTTAGAGCGCCATATTTTTCTTGTTCTGAAAACTTATAAGGAGACAATTTGTTCGCAATATATATAAAAAAGAAAAATTGGAAGCTCTGAGTCCTACCGGTATGTATTTCTGACAGCCTTAAATCGAATATAAATATAATGGTTGTGGAACGAAAACAAATGGAAATTGTGATAATTAAATGAGGGAATATTTCGTTTACGAGGCTATGATTATGTTACTATTTATTAGCAACGTATTATCCAATAGTATATCAAGTTGATGAACATAACATTAGTTCAACAATACGTAGGGAACTATCTCGATGATGGTATCCTATGCTCCGATTCTAAAGCCTGTCAGTGTTTCGCAGTATACGTTGAACTGATCAAAATACCCTGCACGTGTACCGGAGAACATTCACGCTGCTGCAGAGAGTGCATTTCTGCGGAACGCGAGTCAAGCGCGCTTCATGCTGCAGTGATAAAGCTGATATCAGGGAAATACGTTGCATGGAAATACGAGTTATGCATGAGAAATGTTTCACGTTTACTTATACTGAGAAAAATTTAAATTAAATAGGAGAGGAAGTATTATTTCGGTAACTTGAAATTTCCCCAAATACCAAAAATTTCCCCAAAATATTTTTCGGGGGGGGGGCAACTTGCCCCCCTGCCCCCGCCCCCCCCCCCCATTGGCTACGCCACTGCTTATTTCCCATGTTGACGATACGCCTGGCAAGATGAGTCCCATATCACCTACATTTCGTTGAAAACAAACTGCTTCACAATTTGTAAAACAATATCACCGACATAAAAACAGAAATATGTTAATCTACATGAACAACTAATTATGAATACTAGTCAAGTTATCTTCTACACAGATTTTCTCAGAGAGTCTCGATTTTACCGTAAGTGGACTGAGGGGAACAAAAGGGGCGATGCACATTGTTTAACAAGAAATTTCCTAACTGGCTAACGATAGCCCTAATCCGTGACATAATCTCTAACCCTAACAAAGAATACAATCGATACAATACAATGGCAACAACCAATGAAGAAACATTTTGTTTAACAGTGCGCCTCTACCCGAACAGAAGTCCTCCATCTACTAAATGCAGGAGACTGACAGAAAAGTTTTTCACCAACTCTCTTCTCAAATTCTATATTCTATAATTGAATTTTCCTATTTAGGTTTCATGGATTTTCTGATTAGCACTCTAAAAAGGTTCAGTTCAAGTCTGAACCGACCGGAGTCAGAGGGGGCCAACTGGAATCTGTTCAAAATTTGACTAGATTCAGTTCAAATGATTTAACGAAATTGCGGAGGCCTAAGGTTGGACCAGATAAGGTGAAAGTATTGATTAGTTTCCGGATAGTTGTCTTCCGACCCAGGTCAATTCAAATTTCAACCGACCTTTTAAGGGTGTTACTGCAATAAAAATGGAATGCATCGCATAAGCTTGCAGCCTTAGTCTTAGTTCGACATTTGATCCTAAAATTACACTCATGGTGAAATATGGTTGAGGGTTCAAGTAAATATAGAAGTATATGCCGCCATCTTTATCAGCTTCAGTCAAACGTTTATTAATTTGACAATGCAACTCACATGGCTAGAATTTAGGACGTCGCTTTCATGGGGAGTCAGAAAAACTAATGAAGATGCGATTATAAAATATAGCCTGCTGAGAATAATCAGCTTATGACACCCGACACTTTGCCACCAAGCACTTGGTTTGTTCACTATGGTTCAAGAAGGACCGTAGAAGTACAGAGTTTAAGGAAATCAAAAGAAGTTCTTTCCTTAAAATAACGTCAAAGATAAAAGCCCATAAACAAAGTGAAATGCTTCAGTAAATGTCATACCAGGGAGTTGTTATTTGGAAAAAATAGCCCCTGGTTAAACCTCCGTGGTGAAGCTACAACCACAGAACGGTTACTAAACAGAGATGAAGTCCATCATTGGAAGAATCCTCAGACCACTTCATACCATGATGAGGTCCTAGTCAAAGGTCAAAGATTTATGAAAAAACACGTCAAACATATTTATTTTAAACTGTCGATGGGATCGAACCTATATTACATACAGTAACTGACAACTCAGTGAAACTAATAAATTATAATTTCAAACACGGAGTGATTCATAAGAATAAGGTCCATGAACTTTTTTATTACCCGTCAGTCACTTTGAAGAAATCTTACTTTATACTGCCAGAGCTCTGTCAAAACAAATATAAAAAAGAAATGAATTTAATTGCTTTACCACACGATTATGTTAACTTTTCTAGGGGGAGTGTTCCACTTGTGCAGTTCTCATAAGAAGAAACAAAACCACCAGATTATATTACTGTTGGCTAAGTAGATATAGAAGGGGCGTGGCTTGAAACACCTCAGCGTCCCTGTCAGAACCATGATGTCTTTCTCAATACAATCAAAGGCATAAAAACTTTAAAAGCATATAAAGTGAAGCATTTTTGAAAATATCTTTAGTTCTGAGGACAAAAACACGGAGCAACGACTTCTAAATATTTCGCTATATTATAACCACATACAGCTTAGTAGACAAAATGAATTCGTATGTACTTCGTACGATGATTTTCATCGGGCTGATGAAGATGGGATTTGGATTTGAGGAGGAAGAAGCTCGCTATTTGAATTTCAATGGCTTTGAAGTTCGTATTCCTGTTTCGCTTATTCTTGCTAAAGATGCAGTAAGGTCCATTCTTAAAGAAGGTAAGAAGGACAATTCATGGTTGAGTTTAAATTAAAATTTTATGTATTGAAAAGACAATGCACGGCTGATCCATTGAGAAGACAGACTGGGGTATCCTGTCTCGAAATGTTTTACTTTTCAGTTTGTAGGAATTTTTCTGCCTACACTTTAAATAGGCCTATTTCACTGTTTCAGCATTTTATTTTTGCGCCTCGCTTCCCCAGTTGGAAATTCTGGATAAACCACTTTAAATCGTGTAAAAAATTTTGAATTTCTTTAAATGTCTTCAAATAACTTCATTTCCACTTTTCAGCATGGTGCCAGTTGTTCCTCCAATCTATTTAGGTTGACCTAAGAGACTTGGCATATCGACAAAATATTGGGACTTCGCTGATATTCGTCTAAACAGAATTTTAAATTCGGTTATTTAAAGAGACAATCAGAGTTTCGCAGAGAATATTATACCTTTGGTTCTATTACCTCAGTTTCCCCTTTGAACTGATTGTTTACCTGAATAAAAGAACATTGAAGAGGTATTTCAGGTTAGATGAAACGGCAAATTTGGTGTTAATAACTGTAGGGTGTTCAATGAATAAATCTGTCGGGTAACAAAATTCTATAAAGATGCAACACTACACAGCCACTACTAAACTGTAAACGACTAAGACGTTAAAACGTTGTCTTTGTTTGCAGTCAATGTACAAATGTGATGAAGGATTGAAGTTGTGAAAAATAAATTGAAAAAAAAAAACTCTGATTGCCGCTTTACTAACGGCCTTTTTGTTTTTACTTTTTTGGGTTAAAAATCAAATTTTATTTATGCAAAAATGAGGAAAGTTGAGCAGCTCTGGACCTGTGCAGTAGAACGTGTGCAGTAGAACATGATAATGCATTCTCTGGTTTTATTTCCTCTGTACCTCAAGTCAAAAAATTGAAAAATTTATATTTTAAAGGTGACAAAGTGGATCTTATCTATTCAACTCCAATTATTATAGCCTGTTCCATTGCTGGCATATCAAGTATTAAAATTGATTTGTTTGAATGCAAATAGTTCATAACACAGTATTTTCTGACTTTCTTGTTGAAATACTCCACATAACATGCTTTCTTCTCATTTGAAAATAAAAATTGCTGTATTCTTGTATTCCACTTTTTTCTTGTAAAGCTTGTTAATCAGAGAAAGCTTGTAGAATCATGTCACCCATAGCTGAGTACAAACGGGACCACATTTTGAGGCAAGATCCAGTAGCTTTCAGAAAAACCAAACAGATGCAAAGATTTTAATTTGAGTAGTACAACAATGGCATCACAAATTATTCCGCTAAGCACCATTTCAAATTGAGTAAATTAACTTACACATTTTACATCTCCACTAACGAAGATCTTGTGAAGATTTGATATGGACCATTTAAATTCGTTTGTCATGCTTTGTAATACATATTTTCAAAATTTCAGACTTTTGGTACACTTCAATACCTTATTCTGTTTTAATGAATGATCTCTTGGTGTTTAACCTTTCAACAGCTTAGGTGAAAGATATCCTTAATTGCTTGATAAATTTCATTCACAGACGTTTGATATTGATCAGTTCTTTTCTGTTATAGGGTTATTATTTTGCAAATGAAAAGTAAATATTTTAAGGAGGTGAAACTGTCGCAAATGATTAATTGTATTTGATTTACAAAAGAGCCACGAGAAAGAAGTTTGTGTTTTCATTTGTGCACCCGGCTTGCCAGTTGCCATAGTTGCTTTCTGACGTAGAGCAGGATAATAGGAGCTTCAATATCCTGCTCCATGCTTCCTGATTCAATATTGCGTCACTGCTCACAAAGATTAACCGGAGCCTTTGAATGAATTTGAATTTTGTGAAAACACCTCGATGCAGAATACAACCAAAACCCACTCAGAATTTCTGTAGTACTGAGCGGATCCCGTGTTTCTAGAGGTTTGCTGTTCGCACTTGATTATTACTGGCTCAAGTCAGCCCTTCGCATCTTTTGGATAAAGCGTCTAGCCTTCTTGCAAGTCTATGCAGCACCTTGACAATGAGAAAATAGAACACAAAAAATCTCACAATAACTCATACCATAATTTGTGGACATTCTGAAAAAAAAAATGATACAGTTGTTGGTAGAAGTTGTCAATGAGGCCTAGAATTTTAGTCAAAAAAAAAAAAAAAACCCAATGTCTATACCTGGGAGGTGGCATTTGCAAAACCCTCTCTTTAACAGTGGTTGGAGCTGTATAAACGTGCAGTATAGCTGAGTACTAAAGGGAGGGAAGGGGGAAGGGGGGGGGGCTGATTGACGAAGACGCTGAAAAAAATTAAGCATCAACTTAACTAGGCCAACGCCTTTTTACTGTTATGTTTCCCGAGGAAAATTTGGCGTATAATTTTGAGCATCATGCTTATGGCAGATAGCTTCAGGATGTCACTGAAACAATGACAATTTTAAAAAATGCACATCATCTTAATGTCCCATAAATAGTCCCAGGCATATCCAATTTGCGTTAAATTGTGACACTTGTGATTAAATTGTGATTTTTTTGCATGTAAAGATGGCTGAGTGGTCAAGTGCATTGTATTGCATTAGCACTGGAACAAATAACTACGAAATTTCAAAAGACTTTTCTTTTTCCCTCGACTCGCTTGGGAAGAAACTGGGAGCGGAATAAAGCGAGGGGTCTGTTTCTTAATGAGACATGCCCCCCCAAAACTCAAACTAAACCGGAAAACCCCTTCACTGGCGGCTACAACTCGGGTCGGCCACTCGTGGCTTTTTTCCAGAGACGGGAAACGTTTGCTTGCATGAATGAGTGTTTGTTTTGATTTTTTCCGGAGGGTTTAGAAATGTGTAGTTACTGTGATGTCCGACTAAATGAAGGTGTTTGGTCCAAAATTCTTGTTTCATCTGCCAAGCAATAGTGTTGCCAAGTTAAGTCTTTCACCTCTCTTAGCATAGATAGAGGAAAGTATCTACTGACAAGACTCACACTCTTCGATCAATTGGGGAAATTAAATGGAGGTCCACTGTCAAGAATCATTCTCAGATACTCCGAACATCGGCTAAGAAGAGTATGAAAATTCAGCCGGTGCTTTTCCATGATCAAATTAGTATATGGTGCTATTCGAGTGACGGTTCTGGCGATCCAAAACTCAGATGAAGGTAGCAGGATAACAAATACACCTAAAGATAAAATCTGTGGTCTCGTTGAAAAAAAAATCCAAAATATTTGAGTTTTGTTTGAAAGAAAAATTTGTGATGAGTGAATGATAAAGATACTGCTCATTATAGCTCAAAATCAAAAATGTATCAAGCTTACTAAAAAGTATTGCGTTCACATTGTTTAAAATTCAGTTTTATTATGATATATTTGGCCATTCTATTGTTAGTCAACCTTCTTCGGTAAATACTTTACTGTATTTGACTTCGTTTTCATCTAATGGAGTAAACTGGGGACAAATTCCTCAAAAGGAAAAAAGAATGATTTGAGTTTTTGTTGAAAGCACCTGGATTACATTAAATTGAGTAAGTCATTGGGACGATTGGTCGACGTTGAGCATTGCAAGTCTCCACTTGGCGCCACCGTTGGTATAGGGCCTCTGTATTCCAACGTGACCACCATGCAAGACCTGACATGGTTACTTCTTACACCAGTTTAAATGCTAATCTGTTTCATAAGGTAATTATTATTCTACTATGATTTTTTTCTATTTTATCTTCACCTGTCCACAGACGCAGCAGGGATTGATTTCCCTGATCCTCCCGTTATATCGCTATCTTTTGGGAGCATCGTCGACACTTCGCTCATCTCAGCCAAACACATGCCAACAGACGCTGCCCACAGTTATCGGATGTTAAGAGTGACACTCCCGAATTTACACAGGCAGAGTGACGATCGAATCTTTACCCTTCCCATTCGAGAATTCTTCGACCAACCAAAAGAGTTTTACGAGCCTTTCTTCAACGAGAACGTACCCTCGGCCTCTGCTGATGGTGCCATGTATAATGGTAAAGAATTCCATATGGTAATGTCGGGAGAGACATTCGACGCCAAGGTTACATTACCAAGTCGCTGTGTCACCACTGATGCTGACATTGAAGAACGGGATCGTTACTTTCTGCAAGACGAGATGTTGGTAGAATCTGGGAATTTTAAGCCGAAAGTATGTGATATTCCGGAGTTTTGTGAAGATATTACCCCATTGATCGGTTACAATGTTCTTCAAAACGTCTTCATCACAAGAAAAGCTGGTAAAACTCAGAAATTATGTCGAGCTTACGTCAAACTGGAAGTATCAAACGCCTTCAGACATTTTACTTTGTTAGAAGACGTAGACTTAAGCCTTGCTTTCCCAGGATTGTACACGAAATCGCCGTTTTGGATTGGTTTCACTTCTGACATACAATAATATCGGCAAAAGCACGGTTAGTCGTGACAACTTTTGGACCATTTTGCTCATGTTTTTACAGACTTTCCTAATATTGTTGAGAGAATGGACATCGTCATGTAGTAGGGTTTAAATCCAACAAATAACGACGAAAAACATACTGCTTCCGTTTTCCGTGTATGACGTGGGTGTATTTCATCAGAGCCTATAGTATACTAAACTGCAGATTCCATGGTTGAAAAAACATTCCGCATCTTCACGTTAACCATTTAGATACTTGCCAACATTTCCACCGCGCCACCTCAGAAAACATGTAGCCCATGACTCTCTGTCTGTCTGTATCCACACACAGAGAGGCATGTGCTACAAATGTGTCGGGGCAAAAGTGAATACCTCAATGGGTGGGGTTCAGGGGATGCTACTCCTGTTCCCTCTCTTTATGGGAAATATTGCATTTGTTTTGCAAGATAAATCCATCCTTTTAAAACTAATATTTATTGGCACAGGGTGATATATTAATGGTAGCCAACAGACTGAAATTCAGTTGTTTGTTGCTCAAGAATAATTTGCTCACCAAAACTTTCACATTTCAATATGATGCAATCTCAATGGTCATTCTTGTGCATAGTGTTTGGAAGACATGTAGCTATTGCTGGGGTTTATGATTATGACTGAATTGCTGGATAGTGTCTGAGCCATTTTCCTTTCTTCTCTTTGTTAGAGCATTTTAAACACAATATTTCCCTGTAATTTTAACATTTACAGTACGTGTGAAAATCACTGTATGCAAGAACTGACTTCATTTTGCCAAGCTGTTGTTGCTCGATTTTCCGGATCGTTTTTCTCATTTTCTTTGAAATACTTTAAATCAGTTAGAGGAAACAATCCTGATTTTTACGGGTTTTAAGGCTCGGAAACCGGAGCAGTTCCACTTAAACGGAACAGTTGACAAGTGTGTCGCTCATAAGGTGTGTTTCTATAATGAGAAATTCAATAAAAGAAGCTAAAATAATAAATTCTCACAATGTCTCTCTTCTTTTATAAAAAATCCTCGTTTGATTTTGAGTGTTCAGATTGATTGATACCATCCTCCCAGTCCAGTCAATGCCTATACCCCTGGTAGAAAATAAAGGATGGACGATTTGCTGGCACCATGTGAAATGAAAATCCCACATGAGCGCGAAAGATTTTCCGTTAGCATAAGGAGATACAGATCCTAGCAAATTGCAGATATCATGGTTTAGTAAAAAGAATGCATTTCCTTCATTTCACATTCGCATCGAAAAAATGATTTGTGAAAGTAAAGTATGAAGCAGTATTACTAAGATTAGAAACTTTTAACTTACTATCACACGGTGAAAACGAATAACTTCTAATGAAATGAAGAAAGATCCATTTCAGTGTTTCTATATATTTTTAAATATAAACCATATACTCTAACATGAATATGCAAAGATGACATCACGATAAACATATTTTGCTATAACACCTTCATAAGTTCCGCCTCGGGAAAGAAATTAACCTAAGTGGTTCGACCTGTAAACATTTAGTTTCATATTCTAATTATCTGTTTAAAGCAAACACAATGATAAAACAAAACTGTTTCAGGTAAAATTTTAAAGGCGCATCGAATAACTTAGAATCCCTCAAGTCCCGCCCATTTCGTTGAAGTAAGAGAAATAAAACCGTAACAACTTTTACCCATCAAAACCATGATAAAGGCTCATCAAGATATAACTGTCGTTCTATAGGCAGTTGGTGAGGATACTGTACAAACTGGGGAGTGTCATCAGGGAGGTGTCATTCCCTGGTGTCATTTAAAGATCGCCTCCATCTGTCACCGTACGGATTTTTGCATCTTTTTTGTTGTGTACGGTGAAACAAAGTTGGAATGATGATGACTGTATACTAACTAAGATATGTGGGGGCAATCCTCCCATCGAACGAGGCCACCAAACTTGCAGAGAGCTGCAGACGTTAGATTTCGTCACTAGTTGACTGACACTGAGCAAAGTTTGCAAAGTTAGACAGGTCTCGAGTACATCACAGACAAACAAGAATCTCTGCTTTTCCCAGTGACCAAAATGTCAACTCACGTTGTCAACTCTGTAGACGACCAGCCGTGACATTAATTGTTTGTAAACACGAATGGGCTTAAAACACAACTCGAACTTTAAGCCACATTTAACGTGAAATTTGGTTAGTTACTTATGTCGATGGGAGGAGTTTGACGGCTCAGTTAAAGTCGGTCGGGACACGGCCTTTTTCAGTTCCGGCTCACAGATTATTTTCGCTACTCCAGTGCTTATGCTGGGCACTAAGTACAATGACTTCAGGTTCCATTTTAAAGTCTTTAGTCGGACCCGGCTAGGGATCAAATTCCAGACCTCCCGTCCAAAGTCGGATGTTCCAACCACTTCACATCAAAATTGGTTATATCGTGTGCTGTTACATATTGTGTAAAACACAGATGAACTCTACCCAACGTTAAGTAGTTAAATATCTGCTATGCGTTTAGATCCCTCGAGAAATTCTCAAAAAGCTTGCGAAAAGATCAGAAAAGGACCAAAACTAAACATTTTCTCTTAGTTTTCAATTGTTTGTGGTCTAGTACTGCTATTGTTTAGTCAACACTCGCTGAAAATAAAATCTTCCTGCGATATTAATCAAGCGGTTTTGAATAAAAGCGACGTACTGATTGTACCGACACCTTAAAAGAATGCACTTCTGTACAAAAGCTATGAAGAAATAGCAAGTCATGAAAAACCCATTCGGCATTGAAAACAATATATCTCTGCTCTAACAGGGAGTCATTAAACAGGTCGTACGTGTGTTACTGTTACTGAAACAAAACATGAATGTAGTATTTGTTCGAAAAAATCATGACAGCAAATAATCTGGTATCTCACGATGACGTTACTCTCAAGTCTACAAGCACATACTTCAACCATTCGACATTCACATAACTCTCTGAGCACTTGGTCTAAAAGACAGGGCAATTCCCGGGATGTTTGTCAACGAACTTACAGCTGAGGGGTCCTCAGTGAGCCAATGTGGACTTCAACAGCTTTTTTCAACTCTCTACCACTGCATGGGACCATATAAACGGGGCGATGCGCACTGTTTAAAAAGAAATTTCCTTACTGGCTAACGATAGCCCTGATTCCTAACCTAAACTCTAACAAAAAATACTGTCGATACAATACAATAGCAATAGCCAATCAAGAAACACCTTGTCACAGTGCTTATCTATCCAATTTACGAGGCAACACCTGCCTAAATAGGTATCATAAAAGATTTCATATCTGTGCAAAGTGAGCCACACGCTATTGTTGACTGACACCTAGACAATGTCATCGCATGCTACAATAAATATCAAATGTTAGAATAAATCTCAATTATTAGCATCATTGGGATAGCTGAAAAATAAGTCTCTGGATGTGTCCAACTCTCTATCAAAACTAACAAAACCAAAATGTCTCAAAATAAATACACTCAACTTCTCATGCATTTTCCCTTATAGTTAAGCAAAATACTCTATACCTCAATTTTAAATATTCTACAATTGTGTGCATAATTTATAAGAATGACATAAAATATTCCACATGCACCAATCAAATTCAGAACCCTTAATCCTTTTACTTGCATTGATGAAACACATACCTGCCACAGTACAGCTTAAAATTAAAAGTCATAAAATCATCCTTAACCCCCCCCCTCATCAAATTATGGATAATGACAGAGGAAACATTTAATTTCCAAGAAATAAGAAAAAAAAAAGATGTATTGCCCTGGAATTCCAACTTCTTCAACTCGTTCTCATGTTCGTTCAGCATGAAAAGGGCATTTTCACACTGGATACTCCCTCCCCCAACACCCCATCCCTTTTTCAATCTACTGTGCACACAACTGTACGCATGTTATATAACACTAACCTCTAAACATAAATGCACCAACACAAATGTTTGTTCCTCTTTCTATTGTCCTTTCTCTTCCAGCCAAACAAAAAGCAAGCAGCTATAAATAGTTCTCGTTTAATTTTTAAATAACTAAGATTTCTTTATCTAGACATATTATTTTCTATACATGTTCAACTAAAGAATATATTGCAAAATTGGAAGAAATGCTGCATTAAAGATGCCCCATCTTTTATTTGAAGGTACAAATTACATTGTGTGAAAGCATACACTCTTTAAAACAAAATGTTTCCTTCCAATGAAGCAATGGAAACTTAACCTTACATGCTAAATGAAATCTGCTCCATGAAAGTAAACAGGGTACATTTCTCCCCTAAGTGAAATTTTTCCCAACTTGTCAACAATTAATCCCCAAAGGAAGCAATGTTGCAATTGACAGGCTATTTCCCTAATTACACCAAAATCATATTTTCAATATGAGTTGGTTCCAAGTGGCGTTTTTCTGTGCATATGTAAGTAAACAGAGTTTCCTCTTCCCGACAGCTAGTGGAAGTTTGACTGTGATATGGGCATTTTACTCTTAATTTAAGACACATTTCCAACAGGTTTTTCTTATGACTTCACAATACTCCCCAGCGACCATGTTGGAGTTTGTGCATCTATGTAGTAGTAGACTACAATCTACGAGCTTCCTCGATGTAATGTGTGCACACCATGTTCACCGCCGTGAACACTGTGTAGTGCAACCAGCACAAAGCCTGGTGTACTTGCCATGGGTGTCCTCTAGCATGGCAGATCCATGAAGTAATGGCGAAAGTTCTATACAAATCTTTCAAGAACAGAAATGTTTTGTTGCTTGGTTTCTTACTTTAAACACTTTTGTCTGAACATGAAATTGTTCCTAAATTACTGGAGAATATGTCCACAGTGTATTAACTGAAATCTCAATTGTTTGGGTATTGTATCTAGGATTTCAACCATTCTTCTCACCTTATATTCTTTTCTTTATTGTACATTTTCTTCTTGATTTTGTCCTTTGTCTGTCAATCAAAGTTGACCTTGTGCAAAGGGGGACTACTCATAAAAGCTCTGCTTTTTCAGCCCACCTTGTACCTTCTTAAAAAGACATTAATTTATTAATTTATTTTCTTGAAAAGTATAAACTTAAATATAAGTCCTCTCCTCACCCTGACCCCCCCAAACTCCCCCACCCCCCAAAAACACATTAAAAAGCCCCACTGATGTGATAACCTATTCCAATATATACCAATTATACACATTTACAGTTTCCAAACTAAAGCCTGGCACCAATTTTTCACATACCAATCTTTTTCTACCTTACTCTTTTATTAAGAAAAAAACAAAAAGCCCCAAATTAGGAGAGGACCTGGGCCATGACAAGCCTCACTGACGGAAATGACTTATTAATGGTTATACTTGCTTGACAAGTGCTTATATACTGCAGATATAGGACAGCTGAAAAAATGACTCAATGGTTATACTTGCATGACAAGTACTTACAAAGGACAAGTACTTATATAAGACAGCTGAAGGAAATTACTTATTAACTATTACACTTGTTTGACAAGTACTTATATAGGACAGCTTAAAGAAGTGACTTATTAATGGTTATACTTGTTTAACAAGTACAGGAAATGACAGATTGACAGTTATACTTGCTTTAGAAGTACTTCTTTAGGACAGAAGAAGGAAATGACTTATTTAAGGTCATTCTCACTTGACAAGTACTTGTGAAAAAGATTCTCACTTGACAAGTACTTGTGAAAGAGATCTTGCTTTTCTTCTGAACTGAGAATAATGAAAGTTTTCACTGTTCCAAATTACATGAAATATTCAAAACAGAGGAAGAAGGGAATAATTTACAAAGAATAAGACCAAAAAATTTAATGAAAGCAGGTTTAATAATTCAAAACAATCAGATAAAACAGTTAAAAGAAAAACCACAAAACCTTTTCGTTGGTTACCTCAACTGTTATCTTCCACAAAGTACACCAGTGAAAATAAATAATATAGAATAGATACTTGAATTAATATGCACATAGATATTCTAAAATTTAAAATGTCTGTCATTGTAACTGGAGGTTGCTGGTAGAGCAGTGAAAGCGTTGATCTGAAAAAAAGAAAGAATATATGTAAATATGACAATGAATATGATATAACAATAAATTTGTCATCTTTTGCACCTAAGTATGCAATAAATGACAACTAGTCAACCCTTTATGAAATATCATTGTTCTTACTCTCACTCCATTTTCTGAAATATTTTCAAGACAACAAAAGTACAAATATTTGTCCTTTCTTTTAACAATGAGTACTGTACATCTTTCTATTTTCCTAAGGCTCTTTTTCAGTATTTTATATCCTACATGGAAAAGACAACCTTTGATATCTTTCAAATTTGGTCCAAATCACAGAGATGGATCAGCAGTTATCTTTCGTACATCCCATGCATAACCTCGTCTTCTAAAAAATATTATATCATGAAAGTACTACCTTGGAGTACTTACATGACAATAGTAACATCTGGTCACAAAAGAGAACGCCTGATGTAAAGGATGTATAAACAACAGAAAACACCAGAAAACAAGTACATATTAAATTAAACACAGTTTGCATCAAATTATGCATGGGGAAATCTTTAAATTTCAGAAGCTACCATCCCGAGAGGAAATTTATGCCCATGGCATTCTCCGCCTGTCTTAAGAGGCAGCTAAACAGGAGGACTTGATCAGTACTTAAACAGTATGACATTATTTAACACATTCGTGTTGGTTTGTTGTAACTAACTAACTAACCCATGAGGAAATTACACCTTGAACATTCAGAAGCTACCACCCTTGGGAATATAAAACCATCACCTTTCAACAGATATCAACTCTGGGGATAATACAGTCCTTAACATCCAGAAGCTACCACCCCCTTGGAGAAAATTAAATCTTAAGCTTTGAGAAGCTACCACCCCTGGGAAATCTTAAGTCTTTACCTTCCAGAAGCTACCACCACTAGGGAAAAGTGGACTTCTAACTTTCAGAAGTTGCTGTCCAATGGGAAAATTAACCATGGGACATTTAGAAGCTACTACCTCTGGGGATTAACTTCTATCTATCAGAAGCTACCATATATGGAAGAAAATTAAATCTACAACTTTCAGATGATGCCACCCCCTAGAAACCAGGAAAACATGGGAACATAAGTATTATCAGGAACAATGTGAAAAACACTATGACCTACTCTCTGCTAAATTTTCAGTTTTGTTTGTTTGTTTTTCTTTAAGAGTGTGTTTTTGAGAGAGAGAGAGATACAAGGCAGTTCCTTTCAAATACCACAGAGTTATCATACAAATATTTCTTTTTAAATTTATTTTCAACAATGCATTCCTGTGCATGATACATATAAATTTTGGTTATTAAAGGAAAAAAATCCCCAAAATATGTTCTACAGCTAAGAGCAAAATTGTCATTCGTCTGATACATCACCATAATACTGGATATTACTTCATTTGAACTTTGAAGTTAAACATATAATGGTCAAACATTGTCAAGCTAATCAAGTTTTCTGGCGGAAAACTATCAATCAAAAGTATAATTTCACAAAACAAGTCACCAGGAGGCCAAACTATGACCAGCATATCCTACTAATAGCATGTGTGGCATCATTTATTAACTTGATATTAGGATCAATGGGCTAATTTCATCTCGGGGCTATTAACCACAACATTTATTCTGGGAAGATATGAGACTGGGAAGATATGAGGCACCCACTGAGCTATTTGAAATTGAGATTCATGGTTCAAATTTTGTTGAAGTGTAGGGTAAAACCTGAAAGTGTACCTCAAGTCCAGAATTTTCAAAATATACATTTTAAGGGTATCAAAATGAATCTTATTCATCCAAGTTACATTTTCATAGCTTGTTCTATGTTCAGATATTGAATGATAAAATTTATTCACTTTTAAATACTAAGTAGTATATTACACAATAATTCCTGTTTGCTTGCATAGCATTTTGCACTGAGGGGGCTTAATAAATTACATCAGTTCATAAGAGTAGGAGTGCTATCCCATATTAGTACAAAGTGCAGTAACTTTCAGAAGCACTAAGAAATACACCACAAAGACTGCAATTTGACTAGGACAACAATGACATCATAAATTATTGCACAATGTACCATTTTCAACTGAGTGAGTAAACTTCAACATTTTGTATCTCAGTTCAGGAATGTCCAATGAAGATGGTGGTTGGACTGTTTGAAATATTTTTTCCATGCTATGCAATACATATTTTTGAAATTTAGACTTGAGGTACACTTTAAAATGGTTACATTATGTTATTGATAGGTCTGGTGTCATGGCATTTTCCTACCTTACATGGTTTTTTAATGTAGAAAAATTGAAAAGCATGGAGTGCAGATACAAATAAAACCAAATCCATTAAAACTGAATGTTTTGAAACATTACCAGCTAACTCATACTGCAATTATGCTTCAGTCTGTACTGTCACTTTACTTTGTTAATCCTAAAGTTTATCTGAGTCATTACAAGTTTTCACCAAGGTGGTAAGTGGTATTGGTCCACAGGGTAAAATTATGGTACAATCCTTGACAAAAATGATGGTGCAAAGCAAGTAAAACATGCCAAGGAGCATAGCAACACCCCCACTCCCCCATTCAATGTTGCGGCAGCACAAGATGTCCTGAAACTTCAAATTGTTGCAAGGAGTGGGGTTTGTCCCATGCATTTTTGTCGAGGATTGTAGCTTTGACACCAACAGAGAGGGACAGCTATCATTCCTTCAATAGCTAGAAATATGCAGGTGGCAGTCAGCTAGAGTAATTCTCTGTGAGGTGGTAGCCAAAACCTTTGAAGTGGCTGACCCACAAAATATGCCAATGGGTAAATACTGCAAAATGCATCAGCATTATTACATATTTAAATTTGTAGTATTCTACAAATAAAATCAAAACTACCAATAAGCAGCATCCCAAATGTGAACATAAGACATCAAACAATTTTCAAAACTAAATAAAAAGCAAACAAAAAGTCATTTGACCTCAAAGGAATAAACTTTTTCATAAATCAGTCTTTGAATACGTTTTAGAGACTCACCCACGATATCTAGTTTACACAAGGGACAAGTCCGTCGTTTGATTAGCCAACCATCAACACATTTGCAGTGAAACTGATGATGACACGGAAGCATTCGTATAACCTGATAGTAAAAACAGAGAAATGAACAAATAATTTTTGATATATACTGAACTTTTTTGATGCTGACTAATTCATACTATACTACATGGCTAAAGCAACATGAGCACTTGATATGGGCACTCTTTCCAACAATCATCTGCTCAGATGCCATCAGATGCCATCAGATCAGGGAATAATTTAGCATTCAAATTTTGTGTAGTATTTTTGGAGATTTCTGAGGTCTTTCACACATTGTTTGTGAAAATGCAAGGGTTATGCACACAAAAAATTGCTAAACAATTTTTCATTTGTGTAGCAACTTGGCCTGTTTGTGTAGCAACTTGGGATGTGATACTGGATAAATTATTCCCTGCCATCAGATATTTCTTCCATGTTTGCATATATGAGTCAAATGCAGTTTATTCCATAAATATAATTAAACACAATAGATTAATAAACATTAAGATGAATTAGAACAGTGTTTCCCAACCTTTATAAGCAAGGCACCCCCTTGAACAATTAGTTTTGTTCAAATAATGCCCCACGCAGCTGATCAAACAAGACACAAAAAAACTATGGAATGATTTTCTAAATTTTCTTCATAACCATGACAACTTGAACAAAAGCATACCACAGTATTAAACAAAGCTACATAATTATGTACAGTATTGTGTCCTGGTTTTTCTGGTCTGCTTTTGCAAGACCACTAGGTGGACTGTTCATATCTTGACATTTGTCCTTTGTCTCAAGAAAGGTATGCAAATATATTGAACTGAACAACAGAGGTTTGTCCACACTCCCCCCTCCCATCAGTAAAAAGTTCCCAAAACAAAAGTTATTTAAAACCATCATGCCATGAGAAATTTTGTGCCATGAAAAATCGGCACTCAAACTGGGCAATAGAGCTTTAAACTGGGCGATTCTTTGAGGTCATCCGACCGCAAGAAACTAAATGACCTTGACTGATGTTAAGTCGTAAACTCTTGTAGAAACAGACGGGGAGTCCACCAAATCACCACAATTGGTCTGAAAACATTACTTTTTAGTCATTAATTATGATAAAGTGAAATCTCTGGAATTTGTAGTACCATTTTGATCTGTTTTCTGTCTTGATATGTACAAAAAGACAAAATAAGGAATTAAAATAAAAAGAAAAAATCTCATCAAGATCTGTTGTCTTGCAAAATCTGGCAGATTTTGCTTTGAAATGTGATCACTATTTTCACTAAATGTTGACCGATTTTTTTCATTTTCAAGGTTTAAATTAGTGTCAACTTGTAACGAGAATTTCCTTTTTATGATTAAAAATGCAAAATATTTAAAATTTTTAGGTCAACCTTATCAAGTGCAGTAACATGCGCTCCAACCAAGTAAACCACAAGAATTCACCAAGGTCAGGCTTTCATGTCGGTCTCTGAACAAAGTAGTTTGTCCAAATTTCATGCCAGCGCTATTTCTAATGCCTTTTTTCAAGACGACCTGAACACAAATATCATGGTTATTGAGGGCAGGGCTTGATTTTCGTGGTTGTCCGATTGTCCACGACAACTAAAATTCTTTACAGACAACCAAAAGTTAAAGGTTGATTGTCGAATGGGCAACCATTTTTCTCAGATTGAAGAACTAATACTGCTAACTGATCAACCCATTCAACTTTTTCCATCATACCACATTTCAGAAGTTTCAAGTGTTTCTGTCTCTCAAACATTACATCTTTTTTCATCTTGAAGACCAACAATACATGAAAACAATTACTGTTTTGTAGTTGTGAGAAAAATGTTCCGGACAACCAAATTTCCTTGTGGACAACTTAAATTAATTGAATGGTTGCCCGAAGGACAACCATAAATTTTTCTAACTAGAAAGCCAAAAGGCTTAGTGATTCCTTGCCATATAATATATTGTAATAATGAACATGGATGCCCACATGACAAGCATGAGATCCCTCACAAATACTGAGGTATACTAGTAAGGTCAAAACCTTTTGAGATCATGTGACCCAAAATGACCTTTCACCTTCACTTAAAACAATAGGGAGCAGCTACCTAAAAAGACCAACATGCTAAATATGAGCAATTCACAAACTGAGTATGAGATCCCTCCACAGTTCAACAACCACATAAAAATGTCATGTCTACAAGGTTTTGCCCTTTTGTGACCCCAACCTTTGACCACCACAAACAAGAGAAATCCCCCACGCAGTTATGATGCTGGTAAACTATGTTGTCTATTAACTTGATAAAGAGATATTTTTGAAACATATGGTCCTTTAAATCAAAATTTGGGGTACTGAGGATGTCTCTCTACATAATGATGTCTCTATAATCCAAAAAGTTGACTGCATTGAAATAGTGTTAGAACAAGCCCTAATCCTAACAGTCATCCATAAATTGGAACATACAGTATAGACATCTCAACAGAAAGGTGTAACCTTGGCAATTAGTGGTGGTACTTTTGTATTTGTTTTTTGGTGTAATGCCCTTCCCAATTACTATGATGTCCTTGAAAATTAACAAAAAATGGGAACCCTAATAATCCAGAAATTAACAAGATTTGTAATTTGCCTTAAATTGTCTGATTGTAGGAACACCACATAACAGAGTACAAGTCAAGTGTCCTTTGTTTGATACACAGTAGATACTATTATGCTTGTTTTGATTACCTGAACTATAGTACTTTCTTAAAAATAAGCCTTACTGAGAGGGCTAAAAAATGTCAGACACTATCTCTACACAGGTAGGAAATGGTTAAATCCATTGAGCTGTATGATTCAATGAGAAAACCCCTCAGGACACTGTGGCAGTCAAATGTGATAAATTAGGTAAGATAACAGTGACCAACAACTTTCACAGACTCTGGTGGGTCAGTTACAATTTGATTCATTCAATTAGACAATCTCAGTTCAAGCATGCTCAAGGGTGTTTGATCCAAATGATCAGTTATTTAGTTCTTTTTGTAAAACTAATTACCCGTGGTGTATTTAATTATCTAGTTCCCACTTACATGTCCTTATGGGGACAGGGGCACAAGGTTTGTCTGTAACTTTTGACAATCTTTGACACTAAATTTAATGTTATCTTCATATTTTTCAGGGTTATGGAAGAAACAATGTTTGTATGCTCTAAAAAAAATGTTGGGCATCATACAGAGCACTTTGATCTGTTCAAAGTAAACACTTTTGAAGTTCCCCACTGAACAATTCCTCTGATTTGTGGGCATGGAAGCTTTCTCCAATATGTTCAGACTATGTCCCCAAATAACCCTCACACAGCCTTTGTTTAACTCACATGTTCCAGACACTGCTAGAAACTACCAATGACAAAGATAAATTAACTAACATGTCAGCCTGATGAACAGTTTTTTCTTTTTAACTCTTTCAGATTTTGTTCTACCCATTTACTCTTATGCATATTAATACTGGCGCTAAATGTTATAGGGCAAAACTTCAAACCAAAATCAACATAAATACTGTACCAAATGCACTTTTATGCACTACAGACATTCTTAGTACAGTGAGATTGCTTCAGTAAATATTTTGAAATTACCCAACTTGATCATTTACATAATGAAGTGGATTCCAAAAGCTTACCAATGCATCTTACATTACCCATGCCAATCAAAACTCTTAACCCTATGCACTAATGAATATTAACCTTAACAGTTACCCTTTTGAGATACAGTATGTGCAAGGTTTAACCTCTGATGACCCTAAATGACCTTTGACCTCCAGTAAAAACAATAGGGATCATCTACTCAATATGGACGATCCCCATGCTAAGTACAAGATCCCTCACAGTTACCCTTCTTGAGATATACTGTTTACAATGTTTTGATGTTTTGACCTCTGGTGACCCCAGATGACCTTTGACCTCCACCAAAAACAATAGGGATCATCTACTTAACATGGACAATCCACATGCTATGTATACGAGCCCTAACAGTTACCCTTCTTGAGATACTGTGTTTACAAGGTTTTAACCTTTTTACCTCTGGTGACCCCAAATGACCTTTGACCTCCACCAAAAACAATAGGGGTCATCTACTCAATATGGGCAATCCACATAGTAAGTATGAGATCACTCACATTTTTCCTTCTGAAGATATCGTGTTTACAAGCAATTTCCAAGGTATTTACCATTTGACCCCTGGTGACCCCAAATGACCTTTGACCTCCACCAAAAAAAATAGGGACCGTCTACTCAATGTGGGCAATCTACATGCCAAGTTTGAGATCTCTCAGAGTTACCCTTCTTGAGATATCGTGTTTACAAGCGGGCGTCACACACACACACACGACATCACCATCGCATAGATCCCTTGCCTGCCTTCGGCAAGGAATCAAAAATCAAGACCTGCCTGGCAGGATTGTCTGCAGTTCCTGAAGGGCATGACAGCCATACCTCTATGTGTCACAATATCAAGAAATCAGTGACTCTCCTGAGCTTGGTGTGTTTTCACCAACTTGGTGTTATCTGGCTCAATGTTTCAAAGACAGAGTTTCATGTATCCCCATCAACTGATTTGTAGTCTGCTATGTTGCTTGGTTTGTAATTTTTGTCATTTTTTAACGTTTTGACAGACTCATTTCCAGGTAACGCCCCCTATCTCCCCCTTAGCCCTTACTACCCCCCTTGGCACCTTTAAATGCCTCCCAGGGAGTGGTACTGCCTCCATTGGGAACCAATGAATAAGAATCTGCTTTTCAATATTGTGAAGACCATGTTTGCAGCATGCCTAATTAACAACTCAACCAACTGACTATGATGCCATTTAGTAAATATTAACCCGTCTATGTTACAGTTGATGAATCATTCCATTCCAGCCTACTTCTCACTCAGGGAACAACTATTGAAGGTCAAATACTGATAGTACATCATCTTCATAACTTCTAGGGCAGTGCATGTAATGATCCCCAACACACAATGTTTGAATGGATCATTTGCTGTCCTACAGTCATGTCAAGTCAGAGTTCAGTATTTTGTTACAGATGAAAAAAGTTTTCTGGGTGAATACCAATGTTCATGCTTTGACTGACACACTTGACAGAATGTTAATTGGGCATCACTTTTGCCAGTAAACTTTAAGTAAATGATAAAAGATTGATAGACTTTGGTATATACAGTTTACAGTTTATGCATGTACATGTGGGCAATTTGACTTGACTTCAAAATAAGCAAGGCAACCAATGCTACGTAATAAGAGGTGGGTTAAGTAGTTAGAGTTTTGTCAGTTAGACGAGGTTTATGGCTCTATTTCTAAAAAATTGTTGGTCCTTAGGTCAAGGCATGGTTTTTTTTTTTCGAGGTAATGCCACCTGGAATGTAAATAAGGAGTTCATAATAAAAGGAAAATGTTCATCTGCAAATAGCACTTATATGATGTTTTATAAGTTCCCACCTTATTTTTGAGAATTGTCATATTGCAATTAAGTACTTTTCTACTACAAATACATGTTACATGTACAGTGAACATGCTTTTATTTTTCTAAAATAAACCACTACATACCTTAAAGGCCCAGTTCTCTCACCCCAAACAGTAGTAATTCTCCTAACCTTCTTTACTTAAGCCTTCCCCCCCCCCCCCCCCACAGTTGTCTGAAATTCAACCTCACCCAGATACAATCTCAGTTTATTGCTTCAAGGTGAGTAGAGAAAAATTCTATTTAATCAAAACAAACTCGGTACTATTCATGCTGTTTAATATAAGCTTTGGTACTCTGCATTGTTTGAATTAGCTGTCAATCAAAGAGCTGAGCCAATTGAGAATTTTGGCACCCCAGTACCAAAACTGTAGCTTGGGGTGAGAGGTTTGGCCCTTTAAATGCAAAATTACTATCAAGAGTGGAAAATGTGTCCTTTTTATTCAATTACCTTATCATGGCACTTTCATTGCTCATGCATAAAATGTTGAAATTCTTTCACTTTAACTTTAATTTTTTAAAAAGACTAAAATGTTTCTTTAGTGTTGAAAAGGTTTCATGATGGCTCCTCCTTACGATGTTGTACGAAGAGGCTTGCATAGTCACCCACCCTGTAACAGTGACCACATTTGGGCAAGGGGGTGGTGGCTTTTGGAGAGCCAAATACTGTGGAGCAGTTTGAGTAGTAAAGGGATGACATCACAAATTACTGCAAACTGTACCATTTTAAATTGAATAAATTTTTTTTAACATTTTACACCTCGGATTAGAAACCAGTGTTGTAATAACTCGAGTCAAAGATGTGACTTGAGTCTGACTCAAGTCACGATTTCAGTGACTCGAGTCTGACTTGAGTCCCAAACTCACGGGACTCGACTCGACTCGAGTCACCACTTGCCAAAGACTCGATGTGACTCAAGTCACCACTTGCCAAAGACTCAACGTGACTCGAGTCACCATAAATTAATTTGAAAGACTCGACATGACTCGAGTCACAGAAGAGAATGACTCGACTTGACTCGAGTCATTGTCCACAATGACTCGAGTCACACCCGATATTAATAAAACAGAAACTAAAATTTGTTTTCATCGTCGAGCACAAACCAACGGCCATTAATTACTGCTTTATCCATTATGCGCTCCTCTCTGTACATAGGGGGATCCTAACATACAACTCTGCTTAACATGTGTAGCGCCGTCAATTTCACACGTACAACAAACTTTTCGAAGCTGAGTACCCTGTATGTGTAGTACTAGTGGTACCGTGCCAGTGTAAACATTACGATTTCCCTAGGCCTAGACCTCAGTGTCTAGCCTAGTATACTACGCTCCACAGATAGATGACTGATTTCCCTCGCCTCTGTACTAATATGTGGTATTTTGACTTGAAGTAGCTGAAGGTGTGACAAACAAAATTTCATTTCAATGTAGTCCTATTTAGTTGGTAATATCTGTTATTGGTATTGAGAATTTTGATTAACGAAATCAGTTTGTTTACGGGGACACCTGTGTGACCTGTGGCTTCTGATGAATCACAGTTCAGGCCTATTATAATTATCACTTGTTTATGTAACATTGGGGCCTTTAGTGTCGTGTAACTGGTAGCGATAGTGTTTATATGTTTGCAGCAAGATTAATAAATAGGGTGTATCCATATCGCAAAGTTTCGATCATAAACCTCCCAGATGCGTTACAGTGTGGGGACGCATTTTGCATTTTTAGGTTTTTTGCTTTATATGGTATTCCGGTTATGTTTTAAGATCTGGCTTAACTGAATTTGTGATGTTCATACTATTGCACAACTAGTGAACTAGTGAATGCTCTTTGGACTGGACACACCCCTTACTTTTGTCGTAAAACATTAATTTACGGGATTTGATGTCAATGGGCTAAAAACGTTTTTCATCTCAATTTTACATAATTTAGAGGATTAACACTTCTAGCCACAAATATATTGACACGGCTAAACGCGTTTCTGGGAGCTGCATGTCACAGGTTACAGGAGGAGAAGAATTGGTTTTATTTGGATCTATATTTTTGTCGTAAAACGCGTAGCAAAAGTCATAAAATGGCCCATTATTTGGGGGAATTCCCCAAATTATGACGTCACAAAATTTTGAAATTGTTAAAAATCATGTATTTTGAATGAAAATCGCCATATCATGAGGTCCTCTCATCTTGACATATCATTTCAAAGCATAATTGATTTAGCTTACCTTAATTAGCACATTTACAAATTTTGGATAAAGAATGCGCAAATGATCGTTTTTGTACAAAACTTTTCGATATGGTAGGTCTATATGATAAGGTTATGTGCGGAAGCATATATTGCCTAGTTTGTGTTGTACATGTATGGCTTGAGACTCAATGAAGGCTTGATAGTGTAGTGTAGGAGTTTAATAGGTACTTGATTATATCTGAGTGTTCTTGTATGACAAACATATTATTAGATGAATTATGTCATTGCTCAATATGTAAAGGTTAATATAGTACTAACTTACAGATAATGTGTGTATTCCAATCTTCACATTTAGGAATGTGAAGTCAAATTTCACTTGAAAGTACAGGAGTGGACATCAGTCACCTTCTTAACCCCTCCCCCATAGGCGCACAATGTGGGGTTACAGGGGGGAACTCGCCCTCCCAATTCAGGTGAAAGGAGTTGGTCTATTTGGTAAAACATGGGCAAAGCATGATAAACAATGACATTCAGGAAAAACATGCTCTTGCCCCCTCAAAGAAAATTACCCTCGTATGCCTATACCCCCCTCCTCCAACAAAAGTGTGCAGTCGCTTGGCAAAGGACTGCATTTTCAAAAGATTAACCCATCAGGTACCATGGACTGGATGCCAACACAACATGTGAGAGATCAGGTGACTTGGAGTGACTCAAAGAAAATTAACACATTATGACTAAGGTGACTCGAGTCACAAGACCACTCAAGCTTTTGAAAGACTCGAAGTGACTCGACTCGAGCTGAGGGAAGACTCGACATGACTCGACTAGAATTGCTAAAGACTCGATGTGACTCGAGACTCGACACCTTGTGACTGGAGGTGACTCGTGACTCGACATCAAGTGACTCAATTACAACACTGATAGAAACACATGGGCAGATGGCAGTTGGACCACATATTAAACAGGAAATGCCCATTAGTCAGAATCTAGAAAAACTCCAACACAACAGATCCTCTTCTCTCTCTTAAGCTCAACTTCCAGGCAGAGGTGGACCTCATCTTGACTTCTGAGACCTTTTATTGCTGACAGTCACCTATGCATGACACACTGAAGACATGTGCTGGGCCAACAGGAGACCATCCCCTGACAAATTAATAAGATGGCCAATTCTCCCTACCCAAGTTGCCATAAGCAAGTTGGGTAAGAGCAGGTAATGGGAAATTCCTGTTGTGTATCATTTGGATTCATTTTTCAAGCTTTGTAATAAATATTTTTTATATTTCAGACATTTAGTATGCTTTTGCAGTTAAACACTCTGGCTGTTCAAACATGAAAGCAAGTTTTAATACCTTTTGATGTCTCAATGACCAATTATTGCTGGCAAGATATGAATTGTTAAACTAAAATCAGTTGAGAAGAAACGTTAGTGCTCAATCAAACAAATAAATTACTATACCACAAGTCGAGTTGCGTTCAATATGCACAAGAGGAACTGCTATTTTACTCTCAGTGGCAGAAATGTACCATAGGAGATGTTGGAGAGCATTTTCAATTTAAATGTTGAATTTTCTGAGATCTTTCTTTTCTCAAAGTTTTATCTTTTGACTAAAGAAACACTGCAATATCATGTAGTACACAAACACTAAATCGAATTCGGAGCAAACAGCCAAGAAGACTCAGAGCATTTTCAGACAATATCCCCAACCCAGCGAACAAGATCAGTCAGCAGATTGCTGTTATATTGTGATAATTTTAGGCCTCACTGATACTTTCCTCAGCCCAAAATTACACACCTCAGCTGAGAGTTTGCAGACTGTTGAAATTGTTCTCATATAAGAGTAGTGACCTTTATTTGACCTTGACATTAAATGAATAAATATTCACACCCACAACTTTTGTAATAATACAATGCACTCATGGATGAAAACCTGTGCACATACCAATATTAGATGAACTTTTTAACTCTAATTTAAACACTAGAATTTATATTTTTCATTTTTTCTGTTTGTTGGCTACTTTGCAGACTGTGGGAATATACAATTTGTCTTGTATATGTTGTAACAGATGAATGTCTTACACTTAATGCAATTAAAACTCACCCTTAGGGAACATATATAATTTCATGGTGCAACATGAAGCAGAACCAAATGATAGTAACAGATGGGGTCATACAGAATGTCAAATATGGAATAATTACTCTCTCAGTGAATAATTTACTACAATGAGTCAGATATCTCATGGGGTTTAATTTAGTTACATGGCTAACCAACTGTTAGTGTCTTTCTCCATTACTTCAATATTGACTGATAATGAGGAGCAACAAAACTGTCAAATAAACTGGGACTTACTGAAAAGAGCAACACAGTTCATGACTCCAACGGATAACAAATTAGGAAAACCTACACAATATGCCAAAAAGTAATCATTTGTAGCTCCCTCGAAATAAGGAAAAACAACAATACAGGATTCAAAATGCATGAGCACAATTTAAAAAATGAAGTGTTAAATATCAACACTTCCTAAAATGTTATTTATTTTTACAGCGAACAATTTGTAAAATGACTAACTAAAGACTTTCCTTCCACATCTTCAGTTTTCATACACTAATGTATTGAACTGAACACGGACATTCTGGAAATTTAGAAAGGATGCAAAAAAGGAATAAGAAATGAAAGAAGAAGAAGAAAGAAAAAAAAAAAGAAAAAAAAGTGAAAACTTTTAACTATAACATCAAGTTTACCAAAGGAAAGCATCTTGCTTACTTAAAAGCTCACTTCAAACTAATTTTAGTAATGAAGTTAAGCCTGGACTGGTTAAAAAATATTCAAGGGCTAGGTGTGTTGCTCTATATATGAATTCCATAATTTCTGCAATATCCTACATTAAACAGAATAGACAACACATAAATACCTGTCCTTTGAAAAAGTCATCTAAACATATGGCACAGTTTTCTGATTCCTGAGTTATATTGCATCTTTTTTTTTTATATTTCCTTGTTGGCATTTTTGAGATGGACAATTTTGCAAGCCTCTGTAAAGAATCCTGTAAAAAATGAATTAAAAGAAGGAAGCAGACAAATAAAGCGCTGAAGAAAGTGGAATATATCTTGCATGCAAACTGGTTAATCTTGTTAAGAAATGAGAATTAAAATTGAAACCATGGGGTTAGTATACTCTGTTTTAAAGGTTTGTGGACAATTAAAGAAAGATATATGAAATTCCGTCACCCCCTTCCCCAATAATTGTATCCTTAGCAATTTCCATTGCCACTTTTGTCAATAAAGACAGCAGCCTCCAACACTTCCACATTAAAATTAAGAATGATCAAGAATTAGAAATATCCACTCTACAATGTCCAAAGGGTAGTTGTCCAAGGGGAAGCTTCCAGGTTGGAAGTATCTGAGAAACAAGCAAAATGACTACACATATCTTTATAGAATGCCAAAATTTACAGGTCTGTAGTTATGTTACACACATAAATCTACAACATGCAATCAAATGAGTAAGGGGATGACAGTTTAATTCCACTTTTCCAAGACATTTTTCCTTCTTTGTGACACAAAAAAATCCCCTTTACACCTATAGTTGAATTTAAATAGAACACTTCTTTGCGAAGAAACCGATGTGATAAAATCACCAGCATTTGATCAAGTTTGTCACTTACAGCCAAAAGAAGGGGAACCTACTGTCATTGTGCATGGTGCTCAGCATAAGCAATGGAGTAAGGAAAGTAGCCAGTGAGCCACAACTGGAAAAAAAATCTGTGGACGGCTCAACTTGAACTAATTGGATGAAAATTGGACTGTATAAGTCCAAAACTAACACAGCCAATAGAGATTACAGCTTACTACTGGTAAGCAGTTTTACAAACTATGCTTCAGGAATTTGCCTCTCAATTAGTATTAAGGGGGTTTTAATATCAGACTTGTTCCAAGCATGTTCTTGATTTGAACTGTCCTAATCTAGTAAAACAATTTGTCTGGTATTGTTGCATGGTAACATGTTCTTCCAACCAAGCAAAACAAAAGCTTCCATTTCAACTAATTGTTCTGTGAAAGAAAAATTTACCCAAGAAACATCTGGTTAGAAGGTAGAGACAATTAACTACGATTTAAAAGAACTTAAAAATTTACCTCAACATCATCCAAGGGTTGTCTTCTTCTGTTTTGTCTTAGAGTCATAATGAGATATAAAGACACGATGAAGGAGAATATCAACTGCCACAATGTACCAAACGGGATCTATAGAAGAAGAAAATGGTTAATTCATAAATAATTAATATTTTAAAGGGGTAGTTGAAGCACAAATTAAATTTTCATACGTGGAAGAGGAATCAAATCTACACAGTGTGGCAAAACTTCCATTCAAATTGAACATGTATTTCTCCATATATCAATATTGAAGTCACTAGATTTGTGTTCCAAAGTGAACTTCAGGGCAGCAAAGGTTACCTCACTTCCTAACATTGAAAGTCAATGCTTTATTTTCATTGGTTTTTTTTTTTCATTCTCTGTGTGCTGAATGCAAAGTTTATTAAGTTCTTATGTCACTTATATGCAATCATGTTCTGATAACGTAGGATTGCTGAGGAGAGAATCTGGTTGTGAAGTTTCAAAAAAAAAAAAAAAAAAAAAGTCCATTATTGTAACGATATAATGTCATACATGCTTGTTTCAAAATAATTTTTTGTTGAAAATGTGACAATTTTATCTGCTCGTACCTTGAGAATCACAAATTGGATTGTAGGGCTGTGAACATTTAACAAAATAACTAAGTGTTAATCCACAAAAATTTTCAATCGTTTAGCAATTAATCACAATTACCTTATAGCAAAAAGAAGGAAAATTTTAGTTTGTAGTGATTGATACTGACTGTTAAGCAGAAATAATAATAGTTGTTATCTTGCATGGTAAAATCAAATTATTCTGAAACTTTGAGGCCTACAAGTTCAAATATGCCCAAATTGTTCTATTTAACAAAAACCAGGGATCATCAGAGTATACAAACGGATAAAAAACCGTCAACCTGTCAAACCTGTCAAAAACAGATTTTGTGATTAATCGCTTGTGGCTTTGTTCTAAATGTTTATTCCACAAGCAAGTCTTTAGCAATTAATTGACATAGGTTCACAGCCCTATTGGATTGCAATGCAAATTTCACCAAAATGATAGAAAAAGTGCCCCATTAAAGTATCAAGACTTGATGTGACCCTACTAAACCCTTCTTTTATGAGTATTTTTACTCAGTTGAGTGAAAATGATGACCAGTTTCACCCTCATTCATGCATAACCTCAAAGTGAAAACTGATCCACACAGAAAACAATAAAACACAGGCTTATAGTGCTTTTTATGAAAACTATTAGCAGTGCTATGTGTTTGATACACCGACTTCCTATACATGGACAGAGCATACTGCACGATATATTGTCACTATGGTAATGTGAGAAAGAAAGCACCAAGATGGTCGTCTGCAATGGTTTTGTGTGAAAGATTGAACTTGCTCAAGTATATCCCAATATTTTGCAAGAAAATTGAAATATTTTGGAAATATTGCAAGGTAAGGTCAAAATCACTTCACCTACTGCAGGAATATGATACTGTTTTCCATTGACTTTTAAGTTTTGTGTCAAATATTACAGAGTTGTCATCAAATCAGACAATTTATAGCCTCATGGCAGCCATCTTGGTGCGCCTTTTTTGTTCCAGTTGGTTGCAGCCATCTACAGATAGGGCGTACACGTTACATGCTCTGTCCATGTTTATAAGTCTGTCGTTTGATAACTTAGAGAAATAACAAGAAAGGTGTGCAACCACTATCGATGATGATAATATGACAACATTGGAGGGATGACAGAGGGTTATTAAAGGGGTAGCACATGAAAATTTACCACTCTCTTGAAAAAAAAAAAGAAAAAAAACTACAACAAAACCTGGTAGTTTTTTATCCTCATGTGAAATGCTTAAAAAATTTGTGGCAAATTTGAATTGCATGAATGAAAGAGAAAAACCAGAATGGAAAAATGCATTGAGGTTTTGATGATATACTATGTTCTATTCCAAATAATGTCATGATGTCCTATATTTTCTCAGCCAAATGTTATACAGTATTATCATGTTGGAAACATACAGTAATCTTGTATTACCAAACATAATATATCCACGTACAGAATATGAAATATATCCAAGTTTCCTACCTTGAGATATCATTTAAAGGTTAGATGGGGGGGACCCAGAAGACCTTTGACCTCCACTAAAAATTATAGACAACATCCTCTAACCATGACATCCACACCATATCAAAAATCTATCCAAGATCCCTCCCTACCTTGAGATATCTTGTTAATAAGGCTTTTGTGATTCGTCATCAAGTGACCCCAGATGACCTTTGAACACCATGAAAAATGAGAGTGACCATCTTCTCAACCCAACACATCTACATGCCCTACAAAAGATCTATCCAGGTACTTGAGATATTTTGTTTAAAAGGTTTACAGAGTTTGACACCTTGGGATCCCAGATAGTTTTCATGTGCTACTATACTATAAAATACAGGCCACCTAAATAACTGGATCATTTTTAATTACCTATCACCAAAACCACTTCAAAGGACTGCCCCCATAATGATCAAAACCAATTGAAAAAGTAACTTCCATTCAAAACCAAACTTTCATCACCAAAAGAATATTTTCTAATGAATGTTGCTTTTATGAAGAAAACCACATTCTTTGTCAAAAAGATCAAAACCACTTGATTGATCCACATATTGAAAAAATATGACATCATGCCTGGCAATGATTCCAAAATGCAGTGAAAAGCATTATGAGAGATTGATCCCACTACGATCAAAATCACAGTTAAAGGTTGCCTAACATAAATACCACTGTTTAATTGATTGAGTGCATACCAACTTGTTAATGATGACTGCAGGATACACAACGGAGAACAAAAAGAAACTCACATTGGAATTATCATCTTGGTTTCCATAACAAACAACGCTATGCCATGCCAAGTTATTTTCTACACCACCAGTGACAATACAAGATGAGGACGATTCTACACGAAGCGTGTCAGTCTCCAAATGAAGGCTGCCCTCTACCAGTTCAAAATTGGCCTCATTAGATATATCTTTTTCTGTTGATTCTTCAGATGTCTTTGTGACATAGTTTTCCTGTAGTGCCAAATTTGATATTTTATTGTATTTTTTTTTTTTTTTATCCTGGTACAACTGCCACATGATACAAATAATAAGGCAAATTCTACAATAATTCTTCAAATACATCATTTGACAAGGAAAACAGGGGTATTGTAGGATCTGAGCAGAATACTGCATCTACTCTAGCTCTCAGTAATATGTAATAAATGGCTAGTAGCCAATATATCTGCAATAAGGCCAAGTAATTTTTTTTGTCTCAGAATCAAATGATACGGTTTATCTAAATCTAGTATTTTGTGCTCAGTAGTGGCCAATCACTTACAAGGATTTAAACAATAACTATGTGTCTCTTAAAAAGGCACACAGCCAACATCACAAGAACAAATTCAAACAAATACAACCAGTGAAATTCCAAGTTTTGCAGCACGGGATGTGAATTAAGTTTGAAGCCAACGAAATCACTAAAATACTAGCACCATCCATCACAATCCAACACCATAATCACAGAAGCTGAGAAAATTCACAGCAGATAGGATAGACCACTAGTACTTGTAGTCATTGAGGATGAAAAGAATAATGAACTCTTGATACTTACAGCAGGAGAAATTTGTTCCACCCCCAGACATACTGTTCCTTCCCATTCTCTGTGTGTACCCCCACTGGCTTTACCACAGGTTGACCATAAAGTTAATTCAGGTATGCTCTGAAATCGGAAGGGAACGATAATGCATTATGTCACAAATGTCAACATCAAAAATGTAAAAGACTTCTAAATAAAGGAACTCTCTTTCATGATTTAACAAATGAAAAAAAAAAAAACATTTCTTTTATAAATGGACAATTGCAAAATGATTCATTACTGAAGGTTATTTTTTTCAATACAGGAAAAAGTACAGATTCATTCAATCTTTGCTTTTGTTTGAATGTTACCTTTTAAAATGCTTAAGATAAAGCTAAAGATGCTATTATCATAGCACAAACATTTCATAGGTGTAGTAAAAAAAATTCTTACAACAACATCTGGTTTAGGTTCCTCTCTCTTAGTCTTTGGTGAGATAACAACTTTCTTTGAATCTGTCTTTGAGCTGTAAATACGAACAGAATTCATAAAATAATGATTTTAAGACTATAGAAACCGTAGAATCTCAACACTTTTGTTTTACAACTGTTTGTTAAGGGTTATTTTGAAGCTGTGATTCTATGCATAATGCACTTAATTTTTAAATGCTGCAACAGAACACACTGTTTCAATGATCTGTTAGAATGCATTAATGTGTTAAAAAAGTTTCTTTGCTACTTTCTGGCTATTTATTTTCATACCACTAATCTGTTTCTTCCAAATATTGCACACTTGAATACAGCTTACAAAGATCATTAAGCATGGGAGCTGCCCATTTCTCTTCTCATTTCCTAATTAGAATCTAAACTAACTGTAATGAATGAAACTGCACTCCATCTCAAGGCAATGGTTGGTCAAACATCTGCTACAAGAGTTTTTGAGGTGAGCTTAGACAAGGCAATGTGACAGTTAATTCATACTTGATTTAGCAGAAGTGTGAAGCCAAGACAAAAATTTTCCCTGACCACAGCATTACTGCAGGGGAGGTCTGAAACTGACCACACAAAGTTTTGTGCTAACTGGGAGTGAAAACAATGGGCTGCCTAACAGGGCTGCCATAGAGTCTGTTTTGTGTTTGACTGATTTTTGCCTACTTATCAGAGAAAATATTCTTACAAAGTCAAAGTGAGAAAATCTCACTCAAGAAATTGTCTTCTTTTCTACAATGAAGTACTAAGGTAGGGTTATATGCAGAAAAAAAGAATAAAAACGTTGTAAAGACTTTTTCCTGCACCTGGTGACCAGCTAGTGTGTCCTATGTCAAAACATATTATGCTTTGAGAAAATTGATAACTTCTCACAAATATATATACACAAGTATATGGTGTTTGTAAGATTTGTGATGCTTAGAAATCTCACATATTTTTTACTACACATTCATTGACAAGTTGGCTTCCAAAATGGCTGAACAGGAATGAACTCTTCTGTCCCTTGGTTTCTGCCTTCATGAGAGACCATGTGTTTGATCTAACTGTAGAGCATCCCCCTGACACACAGAAGGTCAGGGTTTGATTCCCAGATCAAGTCATACCAAAGACTCTAAAGAAAAGGAACCTACTGCTGTTGTGCATGATGCAATGGAGTAGGGAAAACATGCCAGTGAGCCACAACTGGAAAAAGGCCGTGGTCATCACAACTTGAACCAATAGGTCGGAAACTGGGTCATTAGTCTCCATGTAACCAACCAACTACTAAGTAACTAACTAACTAACAAACTAACCAACTGACTGCCTTCATGAGGAGTCAGCATACCATTTCATTTTTATGTTTGGAATATATGTTTGTTATAAAACACTATGATCAGAGGCATTACAATTACTAAAACTTTCCAAATGATAGAATATGATGCTGGACCCTTACCAAGGAGAGCATGTCTCAAGATGTTTTTCCTATGTTTAAGGTACAAAATGGAAAAGACAAACAAGAAATGACCTCAGAAACATAGAGTATCAAAGACAAACAGATATAATGTCTCATTGGGAAGTTATTATTGTGAGCAAAGCTTACCAACCAAATTTTCAAAAATTTAACATCTTCCTTGGATCTTGTGGCACTGTCTTCCCTCCAGTCTTTAGCAAAATCAGTTCAGAAAGACAGAGGCCAAAATCCTCAATTTTGATAAACAAATCATTTATTTCTAATCTGCAAATATTTTTATACCCAGTGCAGGGGAATAACAGAGTGTACAGGATACCCAGTCTCAAACAAGACTGACTGTCTGACCACAAAAGGTATACAGTACTACAATTAATGAATATTGGGGTATTAATACCTGACTTGACTAATCAATCATTTCTTCGTTTCATTTCCTGTTCCAGGAAATCTCCAAAGAATTACTGTACATACAGTAAAGAATCAATCTACATTGATGAATAAACACAAGGGGCAGTAAAATTCTGTTTACATTGGCCAGAATATGACACAGCAGATCTCTAAACTTCTTTTGATTTATTTTCTTCTCGTGGTTATGAAACAGAGTAACTTTCTCCTTACAACCATGCACCCCTTATGCCTTGGGGAAGGAAGGTTCACATAATACTCTCATCTCCTCATTTGTACCCTAACAGAAGCAAGTCAGAAGCAATACCTTTCCAATTGCTGCCTCACTGCTTGCACATTTTTCTTTGATGAGACCGTTACTACTGGCTTGGTAAAAATCTGAGAACCATCAAGCTGAAAAGAAAAATTGCAAAAAAGATTTGAAAAACTCAGAGCAATTCTTTTAGTGGATATTGTGGATATTTGTTAATCATTAACATGAGGGTATAATTTCAGTGGACAGACAAAATGAAATTTATAAAAATAAAGACCACCAGGTTAAAAAAAGTTGACTTTCCGTGGAAAGGATTCTTACAGTAATTAACGACCAAAAAAAAAGATCCCCTTCAGGTATCATCATTTCCAAGTACAACCATATTGGTATAGGAAACTATTGGAAGTTCCTCCTTCGATAATTTTTTTTTGGGGGGGGAGTGACTCCAGTCATGGATGCCGGTAGATTAAAAACACAGTAAAAGTAGAGGCATAAAACCACATCTGATACTAGCCCTTTACTAATTGTACCAAAACCATGACATACAATAACAAAATCTTCCACCGTTCAAAAATAATTACCATTATTTTGCTTCATCTGAGAGGCAACACTCAGTATAACCAGAAAGCCAAAAGGCTTAGTGATTCCTTGATACTGAAATGTAAAGCCTTTTTTCACATTGACATTGCTTTGCAATGTTTTTCAATTAACAGGGCTCCATAATGTGCCCACAAAGTACACATGCAAGGCATCCAATCTTGAGATCCCCCTTGCCTGTTGTGAACCCAAATGACATTTGGCCTCCACCAAAAACTTCTGGGACCATGTATTCACTATGTGCCATCTACATGACAAGTTACAGGACCCTACAAGTGATCTTTCTTGAAAGACTGTGCAGGAAAGCTTGTCAGGCTTTGAACATGCTGACTCCAAATGAACTTTGACCTTTGGGAAAATCAATAGGGATCATCTACTAAATATGACCAATCCACACACTAAATATGAGCATAGTCACATGTACCGTTCTTGAGATACCATGTTTACGAAGTTTTGACCTTTTGACCTCTCATGACCCCAAATGACCTTTGACCTCCACCAAAAACAATAGGGAACATCTACTCAATATGACAAACACACTCCCCACATATGAGCACAGTCACATGTACTGTTCTTGAGATATCGTGTTTACGAGGTTTTGACCTTTTGACCTCTCGTGACCCCAAATGACCTTTGACCTCCACCAAAAACAATAGGGATCATCTACTCAATATGACCAATCCACACACTAAATATGAGCATAGTCACATGTACCGTTCTTGAGATACCGTGTTTACAAGGTTTTGACCTTTTGACCTCTCATGACCCCAAATGATCTTTCACCTCCACCAAAAACAATAGGGATCATCTACTCAATATGACCAATCCACACACTAAATATGAGCATAGTCACATGTACCCTTCTTGAGATACCGTGTTTACGAGGTTTTGACCTTTTGACCTCTCATGACCCCAAATGACCTTTGACCTCCACCAAAAACAATAGGGAACATCTACTCAATATGGCCAACACACTCGCCACATATGAGCACAGTCACATGTACTGTTCTTGAGATGTCGTGTTTACGAGGTTTTGACCTTTTGACCTCTCGTGACCCCAAATGACCTTTGACCTCCACCAAAAACGATAGGGATCATCTACTCAATATGGCCAATGCACACACCAATCAGGAGATAAGTCACACTTAATCTTCTTGAGAATCTGTGTTTACCAGCAATTTCAAAGGAATTTACCTATTGACCTCTCGTGACCCCAAATAACCTTTGACCTCCACGAAAATCGAAAGGGATCATCTACTCAATATGACCAATCCACACACCAAATATGAGCATAGTCACATGTACCATTCTCGAGATATCGTGTTTACGAAGTTTTGACCTTTTGACCTCTGGTGACCCCAAATGACCTTTGATCTCCACGAAAATCGATAGGGATCATCTACTCAATATGGCCAATGCACACACCAAATAGAAGGTTGGACACACTTACCCTTCATGAGATACCGTGTTTACAAGCAATTTCTAAGGAATTTACCTATTGACCTATCGTGACCCCAAATGACCTTTGACCTCCATGAAAATCGATAGGGATCATCTACTCAATATGGCCAATGCACACACCAAATATGAGCATAGTCACATGTACCGTTCTCGAGTTATCGTGTTTACGAGGTTTTGACCTTTGTCCTATCGTGACCCCAAATGACCTTTGGTCTCCACCAAAAACAATAGGGATCATCTACTTAATATGACCAACCCACACACTAAATATGAGCATAGTCACATGTACCATTCTTGAGATATCGTGTTTACGAAGTTTTAACCTTTTGACCTCTGGTGACCCCAAATGACCTTTGATCTCCATGAAAATCGATAGAGATCATCTACTCAATATGGCCAATGCACACACCAAATATGAGATTAGTGACACTTACCCTTCATGAGACACCGTGTTTACAAGCAATTTGTAAGGAATTTACCTATTGACCTCTCGTGACCCCAAATGACCTTTGACCTCCACGAGAATGGAAAGGGATCATCTACTTAATATGACCAATCCACACACCAAATATGAGAATAGTCACATGTACCATTCTTGAGATATCGTGTTTACAAGGTTTTGACCTTTTGACCTCTTGTGACCCCAAATGACCTTTGATCTCCACCAAAAACAATAGGGATCATCTACTCAATATGGCCAATGCACACACCAAATATGAGATTAGTGACACTTACCCTTCATGAGATACCGTGTTTACAAGCAATTTGTAAGGAATTTACCTATTGACCTCTCGTTACCCCATATGACCTTTGACATCCACGAAAATGGATAGAGATCATCTACTCAATATGACCAACCCACACAACAAATATGAGCATAGTCACATGTACCGTTCTCGAGATATCATGTTTACAATGTTTTGACCTTTTGACCTCTCGTGACCCCATATGACCTTTGATCTCCACCAAAAACAATAGGGATCATCTACTCAATATGACCAACCTACACACCACATACGAGGTTAGTCACACTTACCCTTCTTGAGATATCGTGATTACAAGCCAAAGCGTCACATACACACACACACACACGCACACACATACACACACACACAACATCACCATTGCATAGATTCCTTGCCTGCCTTCGGCAAGGAATCAAAAACTAATGGCTAAGTCATCTAATAAGGTTGTACAGATAAAGATAAAATTTTGTAAAAATTTTGGTAACCTCCATGCTTTTGATGAAATTTATTTTAGACTTGGTGCTTGCTAATGGCATAAATATGATTATACCATGAAATCCAATACTCAAATGTAATTAAAACTTTTCTTTTCTGGGTACAACGATACAATCCCAATCAGTGGAAAAGCCTGACATTGTTTCTTTTACATAATTCTGAGCACACTAACTTGCCTACCTCTTTAAAGAGGGATGGATTCAATGCCAGGACCAGTAAAGCTGAGCAACCTAACAGCATTGCTTGTTTGACCTGGAAAAGAGAATGAAATTAACACTGTAATGTTAACACTGCATATTAATAACAGCTATGGAGTGCTGTAGGAAGGAAAAAATAGACAAGGTCAGAATGTTCACTTTACTATAGCAGTTATTGGAGCATCTCTTTTGAATGTTTTAAAATAAATTTAAGCATTTTCTGAGTTTTGATTCCTTTATACTCTTTCTTCCCATAAGCTTAGGTCAAAGGGAACCTCTAAAGTTGCAAGTTGAAAGTTGTAAAATGAGACTTGTCCCTTATACAGTACTGTATTTATTACCAAAAAGGCTTTTACACATAACTCTATGGACAGTTACGACTGACTGAATGGTAAAATGGTTAGACCATCCGGAACCTTCTGCTTTTGTGCTTGGTGCTCAGCATAAGTAATGGAGTGGGGCAAACAAGCCAGTGAACCACAACTGGAAAAAAGGCTTTTGCTGGTCCGATTTAAACTAATTGGTTAGAAACTGAGCAGTAAAATCTCACCAAACTATTAACAAATCTATGGACAGCTACAAACAATATATGCTATAGGTGCTACATTTTATTTTTACCTGATCTAGGATAGTACATGTTGTTGACTGAGATTGTTCCTTATGGTTTTTTGATTCATCCACCTCAGGTAGAAACATAATGCCAATTGGCTCATTATCGGGTAAGGGCTGGCGGACAAACTTCTTTGTGCAGTTTCCTGTGACCTATGTGACAAAACAAATAAAAGAAGAAACTGGAAAGCTGGTTCCATGGCATGAAAAACTTTAAGAAAGGAGCATAGTATACAGTTTTACTGTAGCTGTCATCCCTTTTTATACAGTATACATTCTTGCAGTACTGTTATTGCGAAAAGACGAGGCAATAAGTGAGCATAATCTACAGTAAAGCTATGGTGTCTTCGTATAGTGAATACTCTTTGGTGGCAAAGCTGGTTTAGCAGATTCCAAAAAGGGCTGTAGTATGAAGATAAAACATCATTGAAGTAAAGGCTCTGGAAAGTATATACAGTGAGACACACCAAGGATCTTCAGTCCAGGACATCGAGAACATGGCCCCCTAGTAAACTGGATAAAACCATTGTTATTAAAGGCCCAAAGTAATCCTCTGGTTGGAGGCCATTGTAATATGCTTGATGAGCCTTTCGCTCGACTTGACACTAGGATGTTTAGTTTCTCTTTCAGGGTTGTTAATGAGTGGAATAGCCTGCCTGAGTAGGTCTTTTACTCCACATGAGTGCTCTGCTTTAAATTTAATCTTTAAGGTAAACATTGACAAGTTTTTCCATGACTGTGGTAGAATATCTGAGCTTTCTGGGCTTGTTAGGTGTTGGTGGTTTGTTTTTTGTTTTTGTTTTCTGGGGGGTTTTGGATTACAGGGCATCTTAGGGGCCTTTCTAGCCCTTCTTTGCTCTTAAAGGCCCTGTTTTCTCACCCCAAACAGTACCAATTCCCCTAACCTTCTTAATGAAGCCCCTCCCACAATTGTCTGAAATTCATCCTCATCCAGATACAATCTCAGTTTGATGCTTCAAGGTGGGTAGAAAAAACTCAATTTATACAATCAAAACACTCTCAGTATCGTTGATGCTGTGTAATATAAGCCTTGGTACTCTGTATTGTTTGAATAAGCTGTCAATCAAAGGACTGAGTCAATTGAGAATTTCAGTACCCAGGTAACAAAATTGTAGTTTGGGGTGAGAGTTTTGGCCCTTTAAACCTGTTATGTTATGTGATGTTATGTTATACTCATTGTACCGTTGCATGCACACCTAAGAGCTCTGTCATTTCAAGATTTTGCCACATTATGTTAATGCAGGTGTGCACTCGATGGGCTGGTGCACGCCATATAATACAGTATGAAACTTATGTGTGGTCATTGCTAGTGTACTTGAGGGAAATGTCTATGTCATTATACTCCCCAAGTTTGCAGGTGATCATTTCCCCTAACTGTGATTAAATGAAGGATATAGTCCTCAACCTCTCCTCCTCAACATTCTTAGTGAGCTAAGGGTCGATACCATTATTTTTCAAGTTCATCACTTTTGCTTCCAGTGCATGTGTGCTGAATTAGGCCTAGCTTAGAATGTCTTGTATGTCTATGATGGGGTAGCCTGTGAAGCAGACTCTGTAGTAGCCTAAAGATGGTGCCCTCTCAAAATCATAATACACCCAGGTCTCTAAACAGTATAATATACAGAGTCTTCAAACCCTCCCCCCCCATTTCTATTTACAGGAATCCCGCTTTTTGAGGGAAAAATTAGTAAACATGAGATGGTCACGTGGTGCACGAAACAAGTATGAATAGTGTTTTTTCCTACATACAACTGATACAACGAACAGCAAACAATCTAATTACCTTTTGTTCGTGGAAAATGTGGACCAGGCTGTACGTTCGATGCACATACATTATCTATCACGCGAGATATAATTCTGTATTTTAATTTTTGTCATGACATCATCTTTGGTAGTCGTATTATTCGACAGAAAGATGGCAGGCTATTATATACCGTAGGTATGCGGTGTAACTTAGTTGAAAATGTTGACTGCTCAGCAGTGAAGCCGTTGAAAGACTCAAATAGTATTATTCATAGTAGCGAAAGTAAGATTTTTTATTTTTGAATTTAGCCTAGTAGTTGAAAACACAATAGCCTGCTTACAGCAGCTCTCTTTAGAGAGAGATAGTAGAAAGAGTACACCTATACTCCATCGGTTTTGTATTTACTGTAACAAGTCGGCAGTTAAGGTCATGAGTGGGATGATCAAAATGCAGAGACAGATTGATACTATTCAGGAAGAAGTTGTTGCTGCCTCTGCAAGGGTGGTTAGAATAGAAAGTGGTGAGTTTACACCAGAAATGAACAACTCGGTGGTTAAGGTGGTTGAGACAAAAGGAATGGTTAACCATGAAGAGATGCATAAAGATTACTTGGAGATTGTGAGAAGACGTAGCAATGCTATAGTATATAATTTAGCGGAGTCAGAAAGTGCTACCGGGGAAGCAAGAAAGGAATTTGATAGGAAGGCTTTAGAGGATCTTCTGCACAATGAGTTGAAGGTTCCAAAAAATGTTAAACCTAAAGCCTTTTACAGATTAGAAAGAAGGAAAGTATCAAGCCAGTGGGCCCAGACCTAGGCCTGTAAAGTTAATCTTTCCTCATGATTGGGAAAAGCAGGAGCTGTTGAACCGATTTATTGATTGTAAGAAACAAAGTCATGATAATTTAGGTAATGTGCATATTGGTTATGATCAAACAAAATAGGAGCAGTTGGAATATAATAGGTTAAAAGAGGAGATTTTAAGGAGGACGCGAAATGATGAAACTGATTTAGTGATTAGGGATACGCAAATTCGTAAGCGTGTTTGGAAAGGGCCTGGGGGAGAGGCCTAGATCTGGTATTGATGTAAGCTCTGGAAATGTAAATAGTGTGAATAGACTGAAAATTTTGTATACAAATTGTGACTCTCTCCCAAACAAACTGGAGGAGTTAAAAGTTTATATTGAGGAGTTAAAGCCACATATTATTGCTTTAACTGAGTGCATTCCAAGAAATGGTTCAAAGAATCTCAGCAGCAAGAGATGAACTTATCTTTAGTTTGCAAATTTAGGTTATGAGTTCATAACTGGTCAAATGTAGGAAGAGGAGTGGCACTTCATGTGGATAATAATATTAAATCTTCAGCTTTCAGACCTCCTTTTCTTCAGAGGCTTTGTTGGTAGAGGTAAATATGGGACAAGGTAGTCCCCTACGTGTTGGTTGTATATACAGGAGCACCTCTATGTAGCTCTGATGAGAATGACATTTTTTTAAATGAATCCATGAAGGAATGGACAAATAGAAGATTTAGAGATTGTTTAATAGTGGGTGATTTTAATTTTAAACATATTGATTGGTGCACTGAAACTGCCTCAAATATTAGGCCCAATTGTTTTCTCTCCTTGGTGAAAGACAATTTTTTATATCAACATCAGAGGAGTGAGACAAGGCATAGATACGGCCAGGTTTCATCCTTATTAGATCTTGCATTTACCCAAGATCCCAATATTGGGTTGTCTGTATCTTAGTTTCCTGGACTGGGTAACAGTGATCAGGACATTTTATTAGAAGAAACTTGTGGGCAGCCAGGGACTGAAATTCATCAGACTTCTAAATTCTTGTATAATAAGGGTGACTATCAGGGACTAAGGAAGTCTTTGGGGGCGATGCGCACTGTTTAACAAGAAATTTCCTAACTGGCTAACGTAATCCTAATCCTTAAACTAATCCCTAACCCGAACAAAGAATACAATCGATACAATACAATGGCAACAGCCAATCAAGAAACACCTTGTTAAACAGTGCGCATCTACCCAGTCTTTGGCTCTAAACTGGGAGTCTGAACTTAAAGACAAGTCTGTTGAGGAATCATGGGCTATCTTTAAAGGACATCTTTTAGCTGCAATTAATGTCAATATTCCTAAGGCTACTAACAGTGATACAGGGATTAAGCATAGAAAGAAACCTATTTGGATGACAGGGCAGGCTATTGCTAAAGTTAATTAAAGCAAAGAGGAAAGCCTGGAGGAATTACTTATAAACTCAAAGTATGAATGATTATAAGATTTATGAGAAGCTATGGAATCAGGCTAGATGGGAAACAAGGAGGGCCAATTGTGAGTTTGAGAAAAAAATTGCAACTGAAGTCAAGCAAAATCCAAAGGCCTTCTGGAACTATACTCCTAGAAAAACAACAATTCGTCAGCCAGTTCAGGACTTACTGGTGGAGGGTGATGTTGAGGGTAACAAAATTACAAGTGCTAAGGGCAAAGCTGATGCTTTGAACTCTTTTTTTTGTAGTGTCTTCACTAAGGAGGATTTGTGTCTTGTATCCCTTGTTTGGACTGTTATAGAGGTGATTATCTTTTAGATAATGTGGAGATTTCTGTGGATGGAGTTCTATGTAAACTTAAAAATTTAAATGTAAATAAATCTCAAGGGCCTGATCAGATCCATCCTAGAGTTCTTCTTTTTGAAGCTTGTGATGAAAAAGTGGCAGCCTTGGTGATTATTTTTTGGAGGACTCTTAGTCATCACACCTTGCCTAGTGATTGGAAATCTGCTCATGTTACCCCCTTATTTAAGAAGGGTAGCAGATCTCTGCCTGCAAAATATCGACCGGTTAGCCTCACCTCTGTGGTGTGCAAAATTTGTGAGTCGCCTTTAAAAGATAGTATTATGAAGTATATGATGAGAAATGATCTACTGTCTGCCAATCAGTACGGATTTGTTTCAGGTAGATCTTGTGTTTCACAACTTGTGGATGTATGGATGACTGGACGAAAGCTTGGGATGCAGGCAATGGCATTGATGTTATTTATGATGATTTCATGAAGGCTTTTGACAAGGTACCACATGAAAGGTTGCTAGTGAAATTAAAGTCTTATGGTATTAAGGGTGATGTGTTGGAATGGATAAGGCAATTTCTGATGAATCGTAGACTGAGGGTTTGTGTGGAAGGAAATTTCTCTGATGGGCAGATATTGCAAGTGGTATCCCTCAAGGTAGTGTGCTTGGGCCAGTTTTATTTCTCGTATATGGGCAATTACACAGTAAACCAACACAGAATCATCACATGCATACAGTATTTTGTTTTGTTAAGTAGTTCCATATGTTTTATTATGTTCAGGGCTAATCCTTAGATGTACAGAGATAGCCTAAAAAATTTCAACTTGCTCCCTCAATTTTGAAAAATATTTCTGTGTAGGCCCTGTGGAAAATATAACGGGTGAACATTGACATACTTCAAGAAAAATAACGGGTGTAACACATTGACATACAAAATAGAAACGACTATTACCGAGAAAGTTTATTATGTACATACTTTGTGATATTTTCTGAGGATAATATGTAGCATTACTTTATAACTATCCCATTGGTGGCACTCTTTGATCAATATTAAGCTCAGGAGACCATAAATTGTAAGTGTACTTCAATGTTACACCTGTTATAGAATTGTGTTTGCCCATTATAAAAACTGCTGATAAACTGCAGGAATAAAAAAAGTTTACCATATACGATGGTCCTTGCTTTATAAACCTAGAGGTTACTATGTCTTTGATAATTGATAATAAACAAGGTAACACCAATAAATGGTGTTCTCAGGGTAATTTATAATTGTCTGACATACACATGCATCATATAAATGTATGTCAAATATTTTCAAACATGCTTCATGAGTGCAAGGTTCATCATATTTTGATGTTACCTTGTTAGTTGTCAACCATCATCACAGTACAACATAAGTTATTGGCAAGGTCCATATATATGGCAAACTTTTTGAGTTTCAGCATATTTCTTATAACGGGGGAACACAATTTCATAACATTTCATGTAACATTGACATACATTTGTAACTTATAGTCTCATGAGCTTCATATTGATCATAAGATGATTCCATCTGGTTTGTTATGAAGTACTGCTACATATCATCCTAGGAAAATACAAAACCCATCCACATTATGTACTTTCTGAAAAATAGCATTTTGTATGTTGTATGTCAATTATGTTACACCCATTAAATTGTATGTCAATGTTCGCCTGTTACATTTTCCATTGAACCCCCGTAGATTTTTTTTCCAATATTGAGGAAGTGAGCTGAAAATTTTTAGGCTATGTCTGTGCATCTAAGGATTAGCCTTGAACATAATAAAACACAAGAAATTAACATAGAATGGAAATTAACCCTTATGTGATGCAACTGTGTTGGTTAACTGTGTAATCGCCACTATATTAACAATTTGCCAAGTTGTGTTACGGATTGTAGAGTAAAAATTTTTGCTGACGACACTAAACTATATAAGGAAATCCAATCGGAGAGTGATTGTAGTGTTCTTCAGAGTAATATTGAGAATATCTATGAGTGGTCAAGGAAATGGCAACTTCGCTTTCATCCTGATAAGTGTCATGTTTTGAGAACTGGAGCACTCTCATTCTGAGATTTGTCATGGTATAGTGTATGTTAGACAACGAATGCAAGCATCATAGTCTAGAAGTTGAGACTTCAGAGAAAGATCTTGGAGTTATTGTCCATAGTGATCTTGTATTCAGGGAGCATGTTGCTCAGATTGTCACAAAAGCAAACTGTATTCTTGGTATAATTAGGAGGTCCTTTAGGTTTTTGGATAGAGCAACAATAATGCTTTTGTATAAAGCTCTAGTACAGTAAGACCTGTTTTGGAATATGGATTACCTGCTTGGTCACCATTTTACACTTAGAAATTTGAATTTGTTTTCACTTACTCGTAGGCATCTGAGAGGTGACATGTTTTTCATGTATAAGCAGGCTTCGATAAATTCATTTTTTATTACTTGTCCATCGGGCTAGGGATTCCAAAAGTCTACTTGTCCACATGAATATGCACTGATTCCAAATCTGATTATCTAGTACCAGCCATTGAATTTCTATATGAAGAAGACCCCTTTGCTGCTTGCCCAGTGGGCTACAATATTGAGCAGTTCACCTGTCCAAGTCATTTTTTACTTGTCCCGGACTGTCGGGCAGGGGATTTGTCGAAGCCTGAGTATAAGTATTTCCATGGACTGATTACTACGTACTGACCACAGGCTGTTTTTTAATTAGTACCAGTATGTTCTGTAACAAGAGGGCATACATATAAGATTGTTAAATCCAGGTTTAAAACTTTATTGCTCCAAAAGTTCTTTACTCAGCATTTAATTGATCATTGGAATACCTTACCAGATGATGTAGTAACCTCTAAAACTTTAGACATATTTAAAGGTAGGTTGGATATACTTATTGGAAGAAATTGCCTGGACTGTTTAACTATAAGTATTAATTCCTAAGCAGTACTTATTGTCACTTTATGGATTGGTTTTCCTTTCTTTTGGAACGATGAATTGGCCTTTGGCCAGCAATATAAAAATGGTTGAGGTGATGTGATGTGAAAAGTTACAAGATGAAGAACTCGAATGAGGTTTTCAGCTTTGCAAATCTAGTTCAGCATCATGGAAGGTCACAAGCCTGTAAGTTACATTACAAATCTCTTTCGCACTTTCCTACCTCTGCTCTCTTTCAATAGTCAGGGTAGTCGTACAAGGAATCCTCTTCCCAGTGACCCCCTAGTAGCCCTACACTACAGTAGGCCGGGCCCCTAGGCCTATAATATTGGCAGACTGTATTTAGGCCTAACTTTAGGCCTAGCCCCTTGACTACAGTACTGTACATACAGTATCTATTTGCAGGATTCCAAAAGCACGAAGAGTGATCCATTATTATTGTGAAGGGCTGGTTGTCCACCTACCTCATGAACAAACCCAGAAATGACAGCATCCCCGGGCCCAAGGCTAGCATATTGTCCCAGAACACCAACTCCTGATGACAGCTGTACCAATGCATCTTGGTCGCCGGTAACAACATGGAACCCGATTGAGAGAAGAAGCAACCATGCAAAAAACGATCTATCGATCTCGATGAGAGACCTGCTGGCATAACCCGTTGGCTGAAGACCCTCCATTGTGGCACCTTGATATATACTGAAGGCCTACCAGACTGCCGTCGCCGTCAACTGGCGGAGCTCAATTGGACCCAGCAGCTAGCCTTGGCCTGGGCAAAATTGTAGACCTCAGGCCTGTCAACGCGATATGTAACGAGGTACATACACGCATAGAAGTACTTCCATGATATGAACAGCCAAAGTACTGTGCGAGTAAAACTTTGGTTTGAGTACCAAAAATCGGTTACTTAATTGTATTATGAGAAGCGCAAATGAGCCGCATATTTTGTACGCAATGATCGACGCAGGGGACCAACCGACACAAGGTATACGTATATCTCTTTGTTGTAATGACGTAACCTTTGTCTTGTTTACAAGATAGGGATTTAATCGGAACGCGCGAAAGGCCAAAATGGGCAAAGTTTATACCCAAATAAATCCCTTCGTAGAAGAAGGTGGTTAGTACGTAGTAGCCATTCCGACTCTAAAGTTGTGTAGCGTCACACCAGAGAGTTGCATCTCCCTGGTCACACTAATAAACGGGAGAAACACTCTCAATTTCATGTTACTCCCTTTATTAATTTTCGATCTGACCTCGATGACCTTCAGACATACAATAGACTACAATAGGACTATGCACAAGGTTATAAAAGTAAAGTAACCTGGTATAAAATAGCCTGGTCAACAGTGGCGTAACCAGCGGGGGAAGGGCAGGGGGGAAACTGCCCCCCCGGACACAAAAAATGGTAAGGGAAGAAAAAACGGGAAGGGAAGAAAGGGAAGGAAAGAAAGGAAAAAGAGGGGGAAAAGAGAGATGAGAAGAAAAGGGAAAGGAGAAAAAGGAGAGGGAGATTAGGAAAGGAAAGAAAGGCAAAGGAAAACGGGAAAAGCAGAGGATAGCAAAGAAAGGGGAAAAAGAGAAAAATGAGAATCAACTATAACATCAAAAGCAAGATTGATCTGCGTTCATGGAACACAGTTTTGGTAAATATATATTCATTCATGTCGAAAAATATATGAACATTCATTTAGTCGCCTTGAGTTAACAAAATAATATCTGAGGTCCACTTTATCGTAGGAAACACATTCCTCTCTTACGCTCTGCCAGACAGTCCGGAGGACTTTAGAAAAGCAATAATTTTCAGATTTTCCATTAATATTTGGAGGAAGTGCAGATTTCTCAGTACCCCCCCCCCCCAACTCTTTAAACTTCCTCACATGAAACCCAGAATCCAAAGCTTTCTGCAAAATAAAATCCAAATCATCAAATTATTGTTTCAAAAGGGCAAGCTGTCTGCAATTTAAGCTCCATATCAACAGATTATTGTTTAACAAGGGCAGAAATTTCGGCACCTTTCGCGTGCCGCAATACATCCCTTATACCTTTTGGTGTTCACATTTGCAAGGAAAATCGGAAAACTTAGCTACCACTTACAAGCCCGAAACATGCCATTTCCGGCTGTCTGAGGGGTCACGATTTTTCGAAATTTTCTGTACGCTCTGCGCCAACTGAAGAAGGCAGGGGAACCATTAGCCTCCGTACTCAAATGCTCCCATACATACCTGTCATCGGATACCTTCCAGCCCTGTCAGTTGTGTAGTCTTTCTATGGATTCTTTAGTGAGTGTCAAATTTTATCAATTTTGAATGTTGCAGAGCAGTGGCGTAGCTACAGGAGGCAGGGGCGATTGCGCGCTTGCTCGAAAAAGTGAAAAGTTCCAAAATTGCCATTTGAGACACCAGTCAAATACAGTGCGGTTTTCCCAAGTTTTTCTCCATAAAATTCCGAATTCTTCTTAATAAAAGTTCCATATTTGAAATTATAAGTTTTAAAAAGACAAAATTTTCTGCGCGCTTTGTGCGCCTTATATTGCAAGCCTGTAAGTTGTAAGTGATCGCTCAAAAAACAGTCAGTTGATAATTTGTCCTAGCCACTACAGTGCCGCATCCGTAAAATTTTCTTCAATATAGGCTTTCATTTTTGTCTAAAAAGGCAAAAAATTTCGAGAGTCTTTTAATGTCGCCGAGAAGTTTAATCCGCACTCCTTAGATAACACGATCTTTAGTTGACATGCTGTCTCAGATATATGCTGATACAGTGGCGTAGCTAGGATTTTTTACAGGGGGGGGGGGGGCAAAGGTATGAAATTTCTCCAAAACTTTTCCCGGTCAATGTGTATGTATTTCATATAAAATATGCAAATTTACAAGTATAACAACATTACCATGTCATTTTGTAATATTACCTGCATTTTAATCTTAAAGTATAACATAGAGTAATCGGAAATAACAAAGAATATTATTTTGGTAAACAATATCTGGTTTATTTGTATGTAGTAACGCAGTGGCGTACGCAGAATTTCTTGAAGGGGGGGGGGGTCATGCAGTATGGTCTAAGGGGAGGGGATGTCCGGAAATTTTTTGACGTTTTCAAGGAGCCTAGATGCAAAATGGGGCAAGATTTCGACTTTGACAGGAACAGTGTTAAAAGTTAATCGTGGTGGTCCATGAGGATAAAACTGAAACTTTTGTGTCTTTACATGCATTCTTATACCATTTATGCTACCTTACGAAGTAAAACTTGTCATTAAATTTGCACACTTTTAGGAGTCAAAATAAAAGAGCATTGATCGGTACAGGATTGTGGGTTTTCTTGGCCACAAAACGTTATTTTATCATAAAGATTATCTAAGCGGAGCGCCACCATTGGTTGGCGCGGAGCGTAGAAAAAATTTCGAAAATAAGACCCCTCAGATGGCTGGAAATAGCATTTTCCTGACTTATACGAAGAATCTAACGAGTCGCTTTCTTCTTTTGTCTTTTGCAATAAAACGCTCACTTCAAAATATGTTCGCAAACTGCAAAGTGATCAGAGAGTTCAGAGCTAATTTGACCCTACAAATGTAATTTGCCCAAAAGACTGAACGAAGCGCCACCGTTGGTTGGCGTGGAGCGTAAAGAAAATTTCGAAAAATTAGACCCCTCAGGTGGCCAAAAATAGCGTATTCATGCTTGTAAAGAGAATCTTAACATGTAGTCTTTATTTTAATCGATTCCACCAGTGGGATACAGAGTCTACCTTTTAAGTAAAAATTGGAATTTGACAGAACTTGCCTATTTGTAGGAATTAAAAAAATTGGCATCACTGAGGGGCCTTGCAGAGACAATCCTTCCCCTTTGAAAATTTTTGAAAAATTGGGTCTCCTTATATGCAACCTGGTGCCACATATGCTATCTTTTGAAGTACAATCTGTGTTACTAAAGTTTGACTCCGTATTTTTAAGAACAAAGAAAAAATGGCATCGGTGAGGGTGGAGCATGGCCCAGTGATCCCCCCTTCGTACGGCACTGAAGGGAGGCCTAATAGTTGCTCGATCACACAGGATATTCTGTTTCTGAACAGTAGTCTGTTAAGTGTAGAAGGCTGCAAGGTACCCATAGACCGGTTTATTGTTACACCCCAAGTGAGCAGAAAGCTATTTTCCCGAACTAGACTGTAAACCTCCAAGGATTAGGCTACTAAGTAACAAAATCTAAGTATGCCAGTGGATCCCTTGGCATTCTAATTTCTAGACTAACTTTAAGTTTATCGTTGGCCATGGATTGTTTCAGCCCCATCCATCGTTACGAAAACAGAGTAAAATCGGCATAGCTACTAATAGCTTGTAGAACAACATTATAACCCCGGGGGTTTATGGTAGCGATTTGTCAGTTTTCACATCCTTTTACTGAATTCCCAAAGTGCACAACACAGAGACTGTGTACAAGGGGATAAGTTTGGGATGACAGCCTTTCAGTGTTAGTTGCACTGTATTAGCTGTTGTTAAATACCTGAATGTGTGCACTGAAATGCACTGATCATAACCCCAGTGCGTATACAAGAGAACATTCAATCTGCTACGCGGCGAGGACATTTCTGTGGAACACGAGTAGGGCCGGTTCATGCTACACTGACGAAATCTGAGTTAATTTGTTGCATGAAAATACGAATCATGTATGAAAAATGTCTCACAATTTCTTATTCTACCAAAGATTTTGAGAAATTTTTGTAAGAATAAGAAAATTCATCAAATTTCCCCAAAAATTTTTTCCAGGGGGGCAATTTGCCCCCCTGCCCCCCAGTAGCTACGCCACTGTGCTGATAGGAAACGCAGATTCTATGATACTCCCCCAAATATGCAAAAATCCATACAGGAAACCCTGAATCAAATTTATTTTCTGCAAAACAAGCTCCATATTTACAAATGTGTAAAAGGATTCAAATTTCCAAGGTAGTACTTCTATGCTTATACAGAAGTGTTGACCCTTAAGAAAATATCAGATTTATTTTTAAAAAAAAGTTGTGATTTTTCGTAGAAAAAGCAAAAAAAATTAAGCATAAAAATGTACCTCTTGGTCAATGGGGTAGGGTGAGGTGCATGGTCGAAAATTGTTCCCCCCCCCCCCCTCAACACTTTCCTTAAGGCCCTAAGACACCCACAAACTAACACATCTCAACTAGTTAAAATCGGGAAACCTCTGTGCTATTGCCCCCCCCCCCTCCTCCCCCACCCGGACGGTCAGGTCTGGTTACGCCACTGCTGGTCAAGGATGATTAAACAGGCAGAAGGTCAGTGAGAGCAAGCAGTATGGAGAATGGACCACTGGAAGATACTACGATTGAGTAGTCCTATTCTTAAGAAGTCTATCAGTGGCCCACTCTTCCTTTCGATTTAGCTTATGGGGCGAATTCATTAATGCAAACAGCCTCAGAAACTTGCCAACGCATAGGGTCGCCGTCGGCGACTCGCCGACGCTAACCGTGTAATTGAAATTCGGCCCACTGTGACATTCACTTGGTATTGTAGACCATTGTATCAACATCACGAGAACGTAACTCCTACTCACACTCATCCATAACGGTTTTCTGAGAGAATTTCTTATGGAGAAGTGGGCGGCGAAACGGACGGCGTTCAGTCGGTGTTTAACCTTGCGGAGCGGACGGTGGTTTTTTCAGCTTCTCAGCTTTCAAATTCATATTTGGATATGACTGAAAAAGGAATATACCGAACAGCCTGCTACGCAGGTAATCGGTGTTCAGGACATTAGTCACCAACGAAATTTTTTTGTCCAAAATGCTTAGAAACAAAAAGGCATTTCCTAGCCCCCCAAATTACTTGCATATTGAAAATAGGTTTATTTAGAAACTGGCAGTGGCGTAGCCACGTGGGGGGATGGGGTGGGGGGTGGGGGGTCGCGAGAACCCACCGTGACCCAACCTTGCAATGCAAAAACAACTTAAAAATAGCGGGTTTTTCTCTCTATCCTAGACTTTTCCCTCATTTCGTATCCCGGCCAAATCCTCCCACATGACACAACCCCCCATGGCACAATCCTGGCTACGCGCCAGATAATGAATTAGGCTTCACGTCGGGTGGCAACCGACCCAACAATTTGGATCAAATTTGTTTGTTTGTTTGTTTGTTTTCTTTCTTTTTTTTTTGAAAGTCTTGTTCAGATGGGCAAACCGTACATTGATGTTGAAAATTTCATATTGGGGCATGAAATGATAATTGATCTCGTCCTGGGGGATTCGGGAACCCTCAGAAATTTTGAATTAAGGAGGGTAGGGGCTAGATGCAATAGGTGTAACATTTGATACAAGATTTAAATTCACCTTACCTACCTCTGCCTTCCTTCTTCCCCTTGTCTTTTTTCCTCTTTTTATTTTCTTTTATTTTCCCCTCATCGTGGGACGACCAGCCCCTCTGACAAGATCATTGTGCAATTTTGAACAATGTCGACGGCATCTAAAGCCGATGAAGCTACTGAATTTAACGAAGACAAATAAAACTCGTTTTAGCTTATACTCCTTAAGATATGTTAACGCATCGTATTTCGATCGTTTTCAAGACTTGTATTGATTGTCCAACAACTCAAGTCGAGCGAAGAAAAGACACAATGACGTCACGAGAAATCATTGGAGCATAAAAAGTTAAGGCCAAATACTAGATGTCTGTAGGTCACTACATTCTAAAAAATGATTACACAACCTGGGCAAAAAATAATCCAACCGTTGGTTTCGTACGCCTCGGAATTGGGTAAAAACTGCCAAACTCAGTTGGTTTTTACTCATTAGTTGGGCGAAAGAAATTACTCAACCATTTCACCAAACTAATTTTGCCCAACAAATGGTTAAAATTTGTACCAACGCGTCTGCCCAACAGCTTTACTGTTTGGGTGCTTGTTTGGTTTCAACCTGATATATAAATGTATGATCTGGGCAAGAAGGAGATTTAATTAAGTACCCTAAGACTTACACAGTTTGCCCTCCAAGAGTGGTTGGGTCACCAGTGACTTTCTTTTTAAAACGTACATAGAAACAGGCACGCTGAAACAAACAGGCAACTCAAACCGGCCCGACAGAAACACAAACGCTAACCATCAACCATGCACACACACAAAATTAAACACAAAGGTCTTTGACAAATGGAAAAGACGCACCAACAACCCACCAACTTACCCACAACCACCCCAACACCAACCACCGCCCCAAGACAACAAAAACCAAGAACATCCCACACCCCGCCTCACGGTCACCCCCACACCAGAAGGCAACACCGAGCCCGAGGGCAACAGCACGCCCGAGGGCAACACCACGCCCGAAGGCAACAACACACCCGACTGCCCGAAGGCAACAGCACGCCCGAAGGCAACAACACGTAAAAAGCACAGGGCAAATTTACAGGAACACCTTGCCCAAGGGTGCCCCGGAGGCAGTTGTGGCAAAGGGTATAACCTCTTTATTCCCACGTTTAAACAAACTCCACGACCGGATGCAGTTTAACTAACGTTCTACCCAGGACAGTGTCACCAGTGGCAACGCACTTGGTTAATAAACAGTGAAGCGTGCAGTTTGAAATAAAAATCTCAATCGTGAACTTTGTATTTCTTCTCCCATTGATTACGTAGTACTGTAGTGAGAATTTTTCTATACCACCATTGCTCTTTGAGTAATTTCGTCCAGATTTTTATTGCTATACTACCTCTAGAATTTTATTTACCGAAACCAATCGTATTCAACCACTACATCTCAATTAACCACTTTCATTCAAATAATTATTTGTAAGACTTAACTGATCTTGCAACAATCATTTGATTGGTCAGATACATTTTGCCCAAATGTTGGGTACTTCAAAACTTGCCCTACACCTTTTACCAACACTTGAATTTCACCCAACCTTAATTTACCCAACAAACATGGGTAGAATGTTTACCCAATAATTTGCCCATGTTGAGCACTTTCGATATTGCCCAATACTTTTTTACCCAACTGTTTATTACGCGTTTGCCTCCATTAGTGCATGTACCCAGAACTGACGTTCTGTTTACAAAGAAGGTTTGAACCCGAAGGACCTACTTCTCAACCTTCAGTTATAGGCCTATCCATGAGGGGCAGTCCCTTAGCCAGGGTACCAATTTGGGAAGGGCTCATACCAGTGAAGGAGTCCTTCCTCCCTTGCAGAAGGGTCTAATAGAAAGAAGTGCCCCCCGCTTTGAAATTTTTAGCCCAAAGAGCCTATAAATGCCAAATGGTGAGATATATTCAATTTCGACAGATTTGGTCTTGAGCCTTTACTTGTGTGCACTCTTTCAGTTGAATCCCTTTATTGGAATTTGGGGCTCTCATGCCACTATGGGTTTCTGATGCGGGGTTTTGTTCCTAAACTTTAAAGTGAAGAACCAATACGGCACATAGTTCCAGCAGAACAAACCAACCGTTGTTGAAGTCCTGTGTTACCAAACCTCGCCATGTCGCGATATATTCAACGCAAATCATGTTTGAATTTTTTTTGATGTTCTGACGTCAGATCACAAATCTAGTATGATTTAAATCACCTTGAATGCATGGCACATTTTCATGAGAAGTTGATTTATCATGAAGTGCAATCTAAAAGTTCATTTAAAAATTCATCTGACTTGACTAGGTACTATCTTTAATCTAGTTCAACAAGTGTTAAGACAGTAATGGCTTTCCTCTTTCGCATGTACGTTCTGTGGGCTTAAATTTAAGGAGAAATATTGCGTTTAAAAGGGCCTAACATAGCATTAAAAGTAAATAGCTCTAGTCAATAGGTTCATCTCCTGAAATATTATGCGCAAGAAGAGCTATGGAAGTTGCATATTTTGAAATGTTGAAAGTTTGGGTGAACAAATTATTCTTGAGCTACAGACACCTGAATTTCTATCTGTGGGGGAGTTATTTCTTGAAAAGAAGACTACCATACTGCCTTATTTGTAATTATTTATCCCTTTTTGCCAATGAATATTGGTTTCAAAGGATGAAATTTCCTTGTTAAATAAACGCAATATTTCCCTTAAATAAAATTGCGTAAAAAAGGGTACATTTTCAATAAATTCTGAAATTTCATCACGATAATTGCCTAATTTTTTGTTTGGAAGAAACCCGTGTTTCATCCACTGATCACCAGTCAACCATGAGAAGTTGTAATTCATAAATGAGGTAGTGAAGGATCATCCAAGTTCGTTGGCAGACATCCTCAATTCACTCTGACGACCTTCAGTTCTGTACGGCCAAAACTTTTATGTTGAATTTCGCCATTACATTGATCTGATAAGTTCCTCCGACAGTTCCTTGTACAAAAGCTTTTCATAATCATCTAAGGATAGAAAAAAATGAACTAGTCATGAAAAGTAAAAAAGCCTCACATCAACTGGACAAGGTATAATGAAAACGGATGTGATGATGAAGATGAAACCGCAAGCAATGGTTATGTAGACATATAGCATTTATCATTCACCTGACTTACAGCTGAAGAAATGTTTAACATTTGGATACAATTTTAATAGTATTACAATTTGTTGCAAAGTATTGTTAATGTGACGACTCTCATAACGCAATCCGTGCTCCAGGAGTTGCAAGCGGGAGTTGCAACGTCCTCCTTACAGTAACCATGATCAGTACTCAGTAGCCGAGCTAGGCCCTCTGTCCAGTGGCGTAGCCCCCAATTGCAATGCAAAAATCACCTAAAAAGTGTTTTTTCTCTCTATCCTTAGACTTTTCCCTCAATTTGTGCCCCACCCCCCTCCCCTGCATTCCCAATGACCCCATCACACAATCCTTGCCTCGGGCCTGGTTCTGTCAGAGGGGATGAGCTGGTTGTTTGGGCGCTTTTAAGTGGTACGATAAACTCATACCTTGACCTGCGGATACAGAAACTGACTTCCTAATTTTCACTATACCCCCTTCGTTTTCACTAACTCTTTTCAAGGTTAAAGTGGCCTTATAATTCACTCAATGTTCATTCTGCTTCTAAGTTTCTACGTTTACAATTTCAAGAAAATGGAATTTTATACTTGTTGAGGTTTAAGGGTTAGCCCTGATATAATAGAAAGATTGATGTTGGAATTGATTCAGGGATCCTCTCCTATTAAAAAAAAATGAATACTTAACTCAGATGGATGTGATTTAGTTCTGGCATTTAGAAGTCAAGATAAACATCGAAAGCATCTCCTATTTATCTGTTTTTTCCATCTATCTTTATTTCTCACTGTTTACGTTATCTCACTCCAAACGTGTACCAATTCTCCTAACATTCTTTTATCCTTCTCCAGGCACAATCTCAATTTATTTCTTCAGGGTAAGTATAGAAAAGCTCAGTGTGTAATAGTAACACTCTCAGTACGGTTCATGTTGTGTAATATATATTGGGTAATCTGCATTGCATTGTTTGAACTAGGTGTCAATCAAAGAGTTGAGCCAATGGAGGATTTTGGTAAGCCCCTACAAAAATTGTAGTTTGCGGTGAGAGGATTGGCCCTTTAAATTGGCAGTAACCTCACAAGAAAGAAGTACATAGAAACTTTCAACAATGCACTTCAATATAATACAGATTATATTCATTAAGTAGCATCATTACAGGAGTAAGAAGCTCTTTTTCGGACACGACTTTGCCAATTTCCGTCAACTCTCAACAATAATCAAAATTAAAGAGCGCAGATCTCCCGAGCGAAGCCGATGCAGTATATACGGCACGTAAACATCGCCAGCCCTCGAAAACCATCATTGCTTCAATGTATGCTTTGGTATATCTCGAACCCTAAAAGATATTTAATACTTGGAAACTATCTTATTCTTAAAACCGGTCCAAAAATTATGGATACGACCTCTTATATTTATTTTAGTGTTAGCTTTCCTTAAGATTGCAAACAGAAATCAACCATTAGCCAATTACAGACAGATTGAATGAAATCAACGTGTTACCAATTGCGTTTATTACCTCCGTCTTTTGTTCTACATAAGCCTATTGTTTCAGAGTGCTCATACTTACCGAATAAATGCATTGCTTCTTTTGCATCTGGTTCTAAGTTAGAGTACGGCTCTGCTGGCTTTGATGTCTTTCGACAACATGGGCAACACATGGTACCTAAGGCACTGCCAATACCTGCTCTGTAGACTGTAGAAATAAATGCAATTGAAGATGACCTGTGAATTGTAACTTGGAAATTTTAAGTTATTTGCTTGGGTTTGACGGGAGATGTTTGGTAAATGTTTTGTTGTGAGAAAGTGTATTCTTCAATATTTATCGACAATAATTTGTACCCCTTCCTCTCTACTAAAAGTAAGCGGATCATTGATACAGACTTAGTCGATTTGTTTATCAGGAACCCTAAATAAGAACTTTGGTATCTTGGGAAGCATTTCGTTATGGAAAACGAATAAAGTTTATTCCTGAGCTTACCAGGAAAAAAAAACAAAGAACATTGAACACTCATTATCTGTAAACGGATGATAAGTTGACTGGAAAAATACAATGTGCCTAACCTCTTCCCGATCGCATTTTGTTGTCTTAAACAAAACTTACCTCGTTCAACGGGAACAGATGCACTCTCCCTTTCCTCATCGTTTGCCAATACGTTCCTGAAACCATGGAAATCTGAAGAAAGGAAAAAAAACCCGCTTCAATATACATTTCCTGACGAAATAAGGAAAAGCAAACGTAATATACGTAATACACAGAAACATCGTACAACGATTATTCATGCTTTATACAGTACAAGAGAGTTGTTGCTTTAAATAACAACTGCCTGTTTCCAAAATATACTGTGGTTGTATGGAATGTCGCTCCCTCAAGTCCAAAATAAAAGCTATAGATCTGAAAAATGATAGAACTTTTTGAAAAAGGACCGTTTAATAGGAGGAAGAAAATTTGAAAATGTAGATGCATTATGCATGGTAAGCTAGCTGGCAATTATGTATACGATTACGTACAACACATGTTCAATGTGAATTTTTATGTATGAATGAATGAAAATGCGATTTATACCAACCATTTTGAAGATCTGCGCATGCTTTCTGATATTGTTTCTGCATGTCAAAATTTCCCATACCGAGAAAAAGAGCATCCTGCGAAATAATTTTAAACTACTGAATGTTAATCCTAAAACTAAACAAACTTATGTGTATTTTGATTGGGATTGTATCGATTCAAATGCATGTATGAAAGGGGTTCTCACGTTATCCCTGGAATGAAATGCATATTGATGAGATAAAAATTAGAAATGCATGATGTCTCCTTTTCATAACAAAGGTAAAAAGAATAAGAGAAGAAATGTTAGAACCGAAATGCAATTGGGATAAAACACCTTTTTAGGCCTTTCAAACGTTTGGTACCGTAAATAAATAAGAAATAATTCGGTAATTCGTTTCCACACTTCCCATTTACCATATGCAGGGACTAAAAAACAAACATTCCCGTATTTACAACTACACGTCTTGCAAATAAGAGTGTTTTGTACTTAGAAACAATTTGTTGAATCAGCCATAAGCGTCACCAAAAGTTTGCAGTTTGGGGACTGGGGGCCCAGTCAAATACCTTGCCCCCCTCTTGATTCCCAATAAATTCGAAGTTACTATATTGGAAAAATGTGTTTAAGGAATGAAATTCATATGAGCCCTTGGAAGTAAGGAGATTTAGAATTTGCTTTGCTTTAAAGGGCAAGAGCAGTCACCTATCATTGGTTCTTGGAAGTGTTGTGACAATATTTTTTTCTACAATATAAAATTTTACGAGTATTAACTGCTTGTTCCACCTTGAATAGGCAATCCTTGCGTCCTAAAATATTACGAAAGATGCTTTGAAGAGGAATAATAAAAAATGTGTTTTGCCATACAGCATATAAAAAGTGACGTTGATATATTCATGAATAAACATCTTTGAAATTCTCTAACCACCCTCGACACAGTCATGGTGCCATAATGGGAGTGCAAATTTCCATACCCCTTTTTCATTTTAACTAAAAAATAGGAGGCTGAAACTCAAAAGGCCCAAAAACTGAGAAATGCTGTTTCCGCCAATCTGAGTTGTAGGCCTATGTTATCCAAAATTTTCTCCGTACGATACGCCCGAACTAGTGGTGGCACAGTCCGCTTAGATAGCGTTGTTTCTGTTTCTCCTACCACTTGTACACTCCCCCCTTTTCGGCTCCCTAAATGAAACATCTGGTTATACGTCGTCAGTAACAGTACCGGAACCTATAAGAGTATCATACACTCGATCATCAAAAACATGCAGCATCATTCAAAATATTATTACCAGTATCATATCGTTTAGGTTTTCTCTCAGCCGATGTAGTTGAACGGTGTATCGGGTGAAGGATTTTTGATATTTTCGATATTCCTGTAAGAAAACTTTTATAAATTGTATGGCTTTTCTACATTTGTATCCGCTCACTTTGTCCAAGAATTCGGCAATTTCAGTAAATAATTCCTGGATCTTCATGAGAACTTCTCTTAGCCCTGTTGAGAAAATGGTAAAGGGGAATTATTATTTCGTCGTTAAAACGCCATTATGGCAGGTAATTGTTTCGAGAACAGACCGTTATTCAAGCCACGACAGCTTCATCGGGTGAGTCAATCTGATTGTCCCCCTGGATCTGATTTTTTTTTTACAAAAATCAGAAATTTGGCATACTGTGACACCTTGCAGATTATCAAGTGATACCAGTCAACTACAATGCGGTTTTCTCTTTAGTTTTAATTTTTTTTTAAATCCGAATTCTCTTTACCACATACTCCATATTTTTAAACATTTGTTTGAAAAGGGCAAAGTGCGAACTCCTAATGCTCATACTTCAAAACAGTAATGTTTGGGAAACTTTCCACGACTTTGGAAATGAAAAAGTCTGAAATTTGCCCTTTGCGGTGGCGCAGCCTAGCCCCTTTCGTTTCACTGCAATAGTGCTTATCCGAAAACATCGGATATGAAAGGTACGTGTATTTGTATCAACCAAAGAGTAATGTTGACGACCTAGTTTGTAATAAGGTTTAAATTAAATTTACGATGGTTCCATGTTATGGCGCCCAGCTTAGATACCGGTAGTCATTTCCCCTTGCATTTCGCCCAGTCGCCAGCACAGGTTGTTGTCTAAGCTTGCCTTTGTCGGTGTTGGTCGTTGCCAGACTACATAATTGCAATATCGCTTATCATCATACCATTCGTGTGCTCTCAAATTCCTGACACCTTGGATCAGTACTGCTGGGAGCTGCTGGTCGGCGAAGGATGGTCATAGGAAACATTCCTCTCAGGCTAAGTATTTCTTATCGTACAAAATCCCAGAACAAGAGATGTTAATTAAGGGATAATTTCAATGCACATCAAAAGGCCCGCAGATGCTATTTCCTGCCATCTGGAAGCCTTTTGAGGCCAAGTGATGGTCCCGCTCCGCTTAGATAGAAAAACACCCCCCCCCCCCACCTTATTAAAAAATTTGGATCCCTTTGTGACACCAGATCATTGAATGACATTCGTCAATTACGATACCGATTTTTTTTTTCCCTCAAATTCAAGCTCTTGATTTTCAAAATTGCAAATCAATACGATCAGGGGATCTCCGTCGACAATCACCTCGAGCCTTCGCTTGTCGTTTTAAAAACCTTGTTCTCTTGAGTGATTTTCTGGAGTGTGCAATAATTACCGCATTGTGCAGAACATCAAGGATCTTTTTAAAGAGGTTGGGGGAGCGGTGATCGACTATTACAAGTTTTTCAGCTTGGCAAGGTTAAAGCCAGAAGGAATCCTGTAGGGAGCACGCCACCATTAGCAGAACGGCTGCCCCGGGGAAAGTATTTCCACAGTACACCGTCAATTTTAGGTCCTCTTCGAGTTCAAACTGCTCACATTAGAACAATCAGTTGCTGCTTATTTTTCGTGGATATAAAAGGAGGGATGTTAATATGTAAGTGATGCGAAATTAGGATAGACTGAAGGTAATTTAGACCATTTCAGTACCGGGTGTGAAAAAGAGGTAGTTTCCGTCACTTTGGGGATTAATAGGGCTGGGTGCAGAGCCCATAAACTTCTTTCCATGTAGCTCAAAATCTTAACGGTCATGATATGATGAATTTGTAATACCATGATTGGCCAACTTCTTGGTTTTCATGTGAGGGGTAGCTTTAGTGGGTTGTGAACTTTGACAAGACTGTGTGGGCATTTAATGAAGGCAAAATAGTGTGTAAGTCAAAGGAGAAATTAATGGTGATGTGCTCTCTGTATGTTTTTGGATATGCCCGATATTGTGTCTGTACGTAATTGGGCTTTACGTAATTTGCGAAATTTATTAAGATACAATGGGCAAAACATATAACAATGAACAAACTATGAATGTTTATGTATGCAATAGCAAATATTTTCATGAGTTGAAAGGTTGTAGGGCGCGAAGGTTAAATAGAACGGATTGGTTTGAAATTATTCTTATACTATCCCAAGAAGGGAAAAATTATTATTGGTTGTTATTCAGCCCCTTTGATCATTCTTGTGGATCTGCACTCCCCGTTACATAAAATTATGTACACTTATAAATTTTACAAAACACAGCTTCCTAAATAGGTTTTGGAAAAAAACTTGACTTTACGTACGTACCGCCGCGGCCATGATGACTGAGATCACTGCTGCCGATTACATTAGATGCATTCGATTTAGTCGATCGAGCCGGCTTAACTCGCTCAGCTAGTAATAGTAATATTTACAATATCAATAGTACCGTAATATTTACTTTTGCATTATCCACTGGATGAAATCTGACGCAAAATACGTCACACGACTCAACTAGACTACCTTGGAGGGCTGGTCGTTTTTGTCGGCTCAAGTTGTGACGTGTTGATGACGTTAAGATCACTTTTACACAAGATCGATCGCTGGCTGAGCAAGTGGAGCTGGCTCGAGCCGCTACGTCAAACGCACCTGTTGTCACGGTTTTTGTTACATGAGGGTTCGTCACTCCTGTCAATATTCCACACCCTTTGGTTTGCTGGATGAACAAGTCGATAGACATTATCATGGACCACGGAGCGAATTTTGAAGTTAGGGGTTGATCATCAAAGCTACCCAGTATGTTCACAATATAATAGCAATGAAAGGCAACCTAAAATGTCCAAGGCAGAAAACTGAAGTGGGGAGGATTAAACCCCCATTCCCCCGTTCTAATTTTACATGGCACTTAAAGAAACATTACGCCCTTCCCTCCCTAACTTTTGTTCTGATAATACAAGTTAAAGTTTCCGTGCCTCAATTTTATGTGCAATTTCTCAGTCACCGTCTTTGGCAAAAACAGTCACCCCAAACTTATTTTGATGCAATTTCGTTTTATTTCTCTTCCAAGCGTCTTTCATGATATTTTCATGAGATAAATACTGCATATTAGATTTAAACAAAGACGTTACTCCTCTTTAATTTCACAATTGAGGAGGAAAAACGTCGCATTATTCTCAACAGCCGTTCATGAAACTGTTCAAAACTAGTAGTCCACTACCAGACTATACTCATTCAGTTGAAGTGACTGCGTTGCAGTTTCCCTTTAAGCAAAACCTCACTATACACGAATCCGGACAGCAAGTGATTTTCTGATTTCAGTCGGCCATAAATGGGGTATGTCACCTTTTAATCTTTTCATTTCCTCTCTTACCTTCCATGGATGGGGTACACTGAAGTGTATCTTGATTTCTTCAATTCACTGAATATGAGCGTTTGAAATTCATGTAGACAATTATGAAGAAGATGTAAGGCTAATGGATCCCCCTATATAATGGCAGCCTACAGTCACTAAACACAAGTCCTGATCAGATTCGTCTATAAGTTTTCTGTTTTTGTCATTCCGTGGTCTGGTGTTGTAATTCTTTTATGAAATAAACCGTGTAATTCTTTTATGAAATAAACATTTGTCCATCAGCTGAAAAGTCACTGGAAAGGTGTACGGCGATGTTTGCAGCAAAGGGACAATTAGCCAACATGCAACAATTATGAATGAAGGTTTCTGTTATGGTTTAAGACCTTATGCATACGATGTCACAGAGCAAAATGTACGCCCTCCTGAGGGCAAAACAAATCAACACCGACGAATACAGACAGCTGATTCGTCAACGATTCGAATACGCACATAGTTTGCTGCACGTGCAGGGCAACCTCTTGTGCTTGAGGCCAATTGTTCCATTGTTTTGCTCCCAATAATGACGTCAGGGTGTCGTCAATGCATAAGGTCTATGTGGCCCCTAAATAATGCAAGAGAGAAATTGTGGTGATTCCCCTTCTCACCATTTCCCGTTACCACAAAGATGATAAGTTTGTGCTGTGAAATGAGTCATGTAATACGAATGAAAACAAAGATATTAACTTATTACACCAACCAATTAGTACATGCTACATATCCCGATAACCTCTATAAAGATTTAATGACCACCAAATGAAGTTACAAAAAGGAAAGAAAAAATTCTGTGACGGTGAAGAACTTGAGAAAGGGTCGTTGACCAGGTTTATTCAAAAATAAATTTATCAATTATAATGGCCCTTTGGCCTTGACTATTGAATTTCCGCAAGGAGAGCACTATGGCTTGTGTCGAAGACGCTCTCTCTCTCTGACGCTCTCTCTCCCTGTCTCTCTCTCTCCTGACTTAAAGACTTCTTTCAAACTTTTTTTTTTTTAAAGGTGAAGGGTCGCCATATATTGTATTCTCATGAAAGACACTATCACTCGTTATTTCAGTTCCCAGAAGTGAAAGAAGAGCCTGTACTGTATTCTTAGTGAACTAATTTATGATTTAGTGTGTGTCATCAACAAATTACGTCAGATTATGATCTTTTCCACACTTAATATACAGATAGAGCCAATTCTTTGCGATTGCGGAAAATAATATGTAGTCGACACTAAACATAAGGCAAAACCAATAACAAAATTCAAGAGCCGATCATCTATTCACTTTCGCCGGTAATTTATTCCACAACTAAGAGTTTACGTTCATTTAAGTGCCTATGTAAAGTATAAAACATTGTACTCTCCGTTATGGAAAAAAAATCCACCATTTGTAACATTTTGAGCAAAAGTTGTAAGTTAAGTACCCTCGGAAAGTGTAGCTATACACCGTAATAATTACAAAATTCAATTGTAGGGAAGTAACAAAAGAGCAACTGGGAACAAAGTTTCATAGAAAAAACAGAAGGAGATCAATTTGCCCTCAAAGTTGTAGGACGGTTAGAGGGCGCTTTACAGTTCCCCGGATTTTCGTAGGTGAGCATGGTCACCCACTTTGCTCACAATAGCGACGTGTCATTGGTCAGAGACATAAAGCAAAAACTCATAAGTCACAGATGAAAAGCAAAAACTTAAAGGCATGACCCTCTTACCCCAAACAGTTCCAATTCAAACTACTTACTAAAGCCCCTCCCACGTAATGCTTTAAGTTCATCCTCACTCCAGACCCAACCTCAGTCTATTGCTTCAGGGTGAATTTACAAGACCCCAATGTGTAATCAAAACAGTCTCAGTGCAGTACAGGCTCATTAATATGAGCTTATAGGTACTTTGCATTGTTGAACTAGCAGTGAATCAAAGAGCTGAACTTTTTGAAAATTTCTGCAGGCTACCACAAAAATTGTAGTTTGGGGTGAGAGACTTAGCTCTTTAAAATGAAAACATATAACTACCTTTAGGGTAGAAGTCTTTACCTAAATAAGAGTGTTAACCTTCAGTACGATAGCATATTTGTACTTGACAGAGAAGGAGAGTACGTTTATAGAGTACAAAACCGTTACAAATATGATATTCTGCAATGTACATGGATGAGTAAGTGTTCAATGAAGCTAACAGCTTTGGGCTGCAGGCCTCAAAATATACTAAACAATAATATTCAATTAAATCTTACGGCGCTTTAGCAATTAATTATGGCAGGTTCATTTTTGTAACATTAAGAAATAATTAAAGATTGGTATATATAGTTACAATTTTTGGTTTATACTTGTTTGGTTGACTTAAAAATGATTATTTGAAATGAAAGAAATCAAGAAAAATAGACAATTGAACAACCTGTCAACATTAACATTACACGTATTACAACTCGCAAGTGCGGCTACATTAAGAAGTGAAATGGCATTCCTTCAGCAGAATACAATATGAGAATTTCTCTCCTTGATTTAATTTTTTTGTTTTAAAAAATAAATGTATATAAGCTATAGGGAATATACCTATGTATACCCTGTATAGCTTTGTGTTTTGGTTTTAGATATCGCCCAGCTATGCCATCTGGCAGGGTCGATTCTGGTGCGCGTAGAACTTGGTTGCAACTCTCTGATAGAAGACTCTTAAGCCTTCATTTTAGGGGAAAGGGTATACGGTCCTGTCATCTGAACACAGCTAGCGAACAAATTGAGATCTAAAACAGTATGCATGGGTTTCGTTTGAATATATTTTTTAAACGGACAGAAGAATCGTTTTATGATTTTAAATGAAGCACAATCACTAAAACACTGTTTTGAAGGTGTTGTTTGTGTGCGCGGTCCTCACAGTGCACACTGTTAATTTCTGTTCGTTGCATTTTTTCCATAAAAGACAGTTTTAAGGCCGATATATCAATGCTGATGCCTATAAGCCGATAAGTATACAACATAGCCCTGGCGATATCAGGAATTGAAACTTAGTTCAGTAACAGACAGGAAAAGCTTGTACGTGTTCAAGATTTAAGGGCTCGGGTGGAGCTGATTTTACCCTAAAAGGATAATACATGACAAAGATCAGTTAAAAGATAAGGCCACAGAAATCATTCAGTGAAAGATGACCAAGCGGAAAAGAAACACTGAAAAGACATTTCCACAGTTAGCAATACGGATAGCTTCCAAGTTGATGACAGTCGGTATAGTCGGCGTATATATAGGTGTGATAGCTGTTGCAACGAAAAAACATTTGGCAGTTGTCGTCATTAATCCGGACAGTCCGCCTCGGAATCTATGCAAATCCTGTGAGCAGGTGAAAGGGGAAAAACAGTTGAAATACGGTAAATCAAGGAGCAACGTACGTCAACCACAAATCTGCTAGCTCAGTATACTTCTACCTAGTCCAGGGTTAGTAAAATATATGAATTTGCAACCTCAAGTGTAGAGTAATAGCCAGTGGCGTAGCTACAGCTTTAATGAAAGCTCCATTTTTGAAATCTGCAGTTCTAATGGTGTCGTGTTCGCTCATAAATCAGTTTGGTAAACTTTTCCTAACTCTAGAGAACCCCCCCCCCCCAAAAAAAAAAAAAGAAATCACCACATCATCAAGTGATATCGGAAACTAAATTATTATTTCCATTAATTTTCTTTCATTAAATTCAAAACTTTCTCCAATATAAGATTTTGACTCTTAAAATGTCGTCGGGGAGTATTAATTTGTAGGCCTTTATAGATAACAGCTTAGCAACAACCATCTTTGGTCGCCGTACAATCTTAGACTTGCCAATAAAAAAAAAAAAAATCAGATTCTTTATAATTCCAGAACTTTTCACATTTTCCTAAGGCCCAGAGGAAATCCAGAATCTTAAGTTTTACCCAACACAAGCTCCATATTTTTAATAACTTGCTTAAAAGGGGAAAAAATTTGGGGGCGCGAGAATTGCATCCCGATAGAAATAGCGCTCACATTCAACAATTCGGAAAATTCGGGTGATTGCTCCCCTGGAAATATCTCTAGCTACGTCGCTGCTATAACGACGTTGAATTGGTCACAATTAGCAAGTGGTAAAAATTAACTGAAGTTTACAATTCTTTCTAATTGCCATTCAAAAGCCCAGCTAAACTTTCAACGCAGGAAAGGCGCAAACATTTTACAAGGGTTCATAATCATAAAAGCGATTCATTAGTTTCGAAAATTTCATGACTTTATTCCTTTATTCCGTATCTTCTGGTTGTAATGTCTTATTTCAAACATACTGCAAGATGACATAAATACCAATGAAATTTGCAAAACATTCTCTGGACGGACCAATAAGAGAGTGAATAAGTTATTAATCTGATCTTTAAGTTGTAATATCTGACAACCTCTTAATCAAGTTAATCCGGTTCCTGCCAATCAAATTGGCATTACATCAATTGTTTCCATGACAAAGGGACACTTTGACAATATTTGGGTCACATTTGGAAACACTTTATGAAAACCAGACTGTCATTTGCTGAAGTTGAAAATGTGAAGGGAACCTATTTAGGCTACACACGGCGGTATGCATACAACCAACATCAACAACGTTTAAATGGCGCACTAAGCTTAATGGAGTTAAGAATATAGCATTGAGCCCCCTTTAGAGATTATGCACGTGACGTCAGCCCCTTTCACTAGATGAAAATGATCAAAGGCAATCGTTGGGTTACCGAAACGCGCGCAAAACAGCACCTTAAAACAATTGTTGTACAATGGACGTCTGGATGAAAAAACAGAGAGATGCGTAACGCAGTGACGTAGGGCTATTGTTCAGTGACTGTAGGCAGCCCACGAACTTCCTATCGATAGTTCTCACGTGACGTCAAACACGCTTTCCACGTGGAGTAATTCACTCATGTTTGAGGGCAATCCCGGTATGTATGTACAGCCTTGCCCTCAAACATGGCTGTTGTCAACGCATATCTGGGACGTCTGTGAGAACTATCTATACATGGACAGAGCATACTGCACAGTAAATTGCCGTTGCCGTAGGCTATGTGTGAGAAATAGTGTGCTATGGTTTTGTGGGAAAGTTTGGACTTGCTCAAGTAAACCAACCGATTTTGCAAGAAAGTTAAAATATTTTTGAAATAATGCAAGGTAAGGTCAAAATCACGGCATGTATTGCAGGAATATGATATTGTTTCCCATTCAAGTTTACATTTTAATGAAAATATTACACATACGTCGTCAAATTATACAAATTTTAGCTTCACATCGGGAATTTTGGTGCGCCTTTTTTGTCCCAGTCGGTGGAGAAAACCTACGCATAGGACATACTCATTACATGCTCTTTCCATGCATATATGAAGTCCGTGAGGCAGCCATTAGTGGGGTCCATCAGCCTTAAATCGTCTTTATTTATTGTCTACATGAACTTCAAACGATCATACACAGTGAAATTGAGGGAAACAAGATACAATTCCGTGTAAAACCATCCATGATACATGTAAGCAAATAAATTGAAAGGTTTAAAGGTGATAGACCCCAGTAGTGGCCGACTGAAATCAGACCATGACTTGCTGTTCGGATTCTTTTTTCTAAAAGTCCCCTCGACTCTCTGGCGAAGAGCCAAGGGGCGAAAACCAAACGATTACTCCCGGAGGAATTCTGCTCCCTTAAGGAGCTAAACGTCCCAAATAGACAAGTACGCCCTCCAAAGGGCAAACACTGAGTGGTTCTGCTCTCTGGGTTGTGGGTTGTAACACTGAACGTTATATTCTTTGAAGAGGAATTAAATGGCGTGTGAGCCCAAACCGATTTTCCACGTCTAGAGATCATTATTATGTTTTACACCCAAAGTACAGTACAACTTACCATATAATGAACTCTAGCAGAACTCCTCTATTTCTTGTTCCAATTCCTCTTTTATCCTTTTCTCGAATTCATCTAAGATGAAAGATAAAACAAGTTGATGGTATAAAAACTAAATTTGCATAAATTACCATAATATTTAATAAACATTTTGGACTTACATGACCAGGATAGCTAGCTGGGGACCGTTCATGCAACGCAAAATATCCCACCACAAATTCAATAAAAGAGAATATCCGACAGATAAGGACTGGGAGTGACTTGTCATTTGCTTTAATGTTTTCTGTAAATTTCAAGGTAATTACATTTGAAGGGCAAGAGCAGTCACTCCAAATTGAAGCAGTGTAGCAGACTGTCCTGTCTCATGATTGGCTGTTGAGCGTCATGTGATAGCATTTTTTCTTTCAGTGTGAACTTTATTAGAAGCAACTGCTTGGTTTGCCTTGGATATGCAATACTGAAGTCATTAAATATGATGGAAGATTCTTTGGAGAGAAATAAGATGAAAATTATGATATTTAACTGTTGCTTCAAAATAAGTTTGGGGAACTGCTCTTGACCTTTAAAGTAATTGAACAAAAAGACCATCACTAAGGCGGGCCCTGTAAAACGTTAGCGCCTAAATTCCTGCGACTCCAGGGTCCTAATTGCAACAGATCCTGTACTGTTTTTGTGAGTAAGCGCCCTCAATTACATCCTCCACAAGCAGGACAAATGCTTATTTACCCCTCTCTTGGTTTTAAACTGTCTACAACGTACAATCCCTTTCATCTGGTCTATTTTTTCGTAAGAAAATCTACGTGAGATTCTCCTGTGATGAAAACAGAGATGCTTACCGAGTGTACATTCAGCCTCTTTAAGTTTCTCTCCTGACAAGGGCACTATCTGTGGTCTTGTCACTGGTGCAACACTTCTGGAGAATCCTGTCAAATAAAATGATCACATGTGTCAAATATTTTTCTAAAGATAAGTCATGCAGGGAGGGCGCGAAAACGGTACAGTAATTGAACAAACTTTGAAATGTACAGAGTAGATGGTAAATGTCAACACCCTGACTACATATATACAGTTCTGGGACCCAGATGGTAATGGATCTTTCTTTGCTATACCAGTGAGATTCTCATACATCCACTTTTCCTTTACGTAGATGGAATAAGGGGGAGAATTAAATTTCAGTGTCGATGGTAATAATTTTTCAAGATGATTCACAGAATTTGAATGGTATTTTTCTCTTGCATTGCCCACGTTTCTGACGTAATTTGAAAGTCGGATTTTGGGGTACTTCTAGCCTCAGTGTAGGGTTCCCTGTGGGCAAGAACTGTATAATTAACGTATATATCTCTTGAAGAACTATGGGGAAGAACAGTTTATAACAGGTTATGAACGTCGAGGGAACTCTTTTAAAAACACTAACCCACTAATCTCCACAAAGTTGGAAAGGAATAAAGGTGGTAACTTTCTAGAAAAAATGCGCACCGTTTTATGCACACTATCAAGAGGAACGTGCCCTCTGGTCCCTGGGACAATGGCGACTCAAATGAGCGTCATGTTTGTCGAGTTGTGACGTAAAAGGAAGTTGTTATTAAGTTTGAATCTGGACTCCACCTAATACCAGTTCCCCGTTCCTAATAGCAAAAGCAACCTAAAAGGTGTAACATAAGATGTGTCATATTCCTGCAGGCAAGGTGTGTCAAAGCCTTTGAAACGTTGGGTCAATTGTATGATGAAGGGTGTATCAAAGTACAAAAATGTTTGACACTCCTATAACGAACATTGACCGAACTAAATCGGGGATCCAGAGGGTGTGTCTTGAAATTGGTAATGCTACCGCATTAGTCCATCACCTGGAATTTTTCCCTAATTTTTATTGATCTCCAGTCAATGTCGTTTTATTGTTATAACTCGCAAAAGATGTCATGTAAACACAAATTAGTCAAACATTGTCTGATACGCCTAAACCACTTCAGTCACTCATTTTGACTGATTGATAATGATATTTGACTACTATTGTACTATGATGGACCAATAACTATTGGCAAAAAGTTGGTGAAAGAGGTTGTAAATTTAGTCAATTGGTGCGAAAATGGTCAAACGTCTCTGACTATAACTTGGGTTAGGCGTATCAAACAATATTTGACTCTTTGGGAGCACAGTGTGCCTCGATGAAGTCACCTAACTATCGTTAGGCCTTAGTTGTCTGAGAAACATCCTTCTTTTCCACTCAGGTTAGTCTGGGATTATTTCTTTAATCGGTATACACGTTCTCTCAGGAACAGTGAAGCAGACGTATATAAATGCCTCTAGATATAATAATATTACTGACTCACCGGTATCACATGGTGTGGGTGTCAAACTTTGTTGTACTCTAGGATCATCTAGTTGCTCGCCCGCCAGGATGTTTCTAAAAAGTTTTATATCTGTGTCGAAGCAGAACTCATTTAAATTACTTATTTATCTGAAATTTAAGAACATTTTACAGCAATGGCCTACCTTAAGTGGAGCAAGAAGGCTAGGCTACCCCGCCACGAAGCCTCAAAAATTCACCATCGGAAAATTTCACAATTTTAAAAGTTACTTGAATTCATTATCATGGAACAAATGGTCATGCAGTGCATTGCAGGGGGACTGTTCTTTCTTCTACAACTTGTCTGACAGCTATAAAATAGTATAAAAAGATTGCCGCAGCGTTTTCACCATGAACAATTGGTTATGTTTTATTGCTGCAATAAATTTGGGAGTATGAAATACAACCTTCCTCTTAGAGTCTACCATTACCTCATAACACAACAGTTTTTATATTCTTACCGTTGGTAAGATCATTTTGTGCTTTCACAAGTTGCTGTTGAAGATCAAAACTCCCCATGCCGAGAAAGAGAGCGTCCTGCATAGAGACAGTCAAGATTTAATACAACATGGAAACGTATAAAGCATTTTACGAAAAAATTCTGAAGTATTCATTTGAAATACTTCACAGGATGGGTGCATTCTAAACTAATTACACACCTTAAGAGACACATCTATTCACCAGCAAGATTTTTGAGACGAATATGTGTAGATCTCTCTTGATTCTCCTGACAAACATCACACTTTTGTGAAATTATTTAACATTATCAAAGGTTTGCAAATGTCGCTAATCATGTATATATAGCTACATAGTCTATATTTTAAAAAGGGGATATGGCATTCCCCGACCTGGTAGTCATTCGCACCAGCTCTTTCTCATTTAGGCATAGTCCTATATTCCTAAATTCCAGTGGAAAACTGAACTATGATAGATATTCTTTCAAACTTCTACTCTGTCTGATAAATCAATGATTTTGTACAGTCCAGTCAGTTGAAGGTCGCAAACATGTCTTCCCGATTATAGGGTGTTTTCAAGTGACGTCATAATTGATTAACCAAGCCCACTGTCCCCCAAAAATCAACAATCATCATGCACGTCTCATGTCAGTTGCCGGCTGCTTCTCAGTCACATATTCGCACTACACTATAGAGTTTGCACGGCAGTGAGAGAAAAGGCGGAGTTTGTGACGTCAGTGAAAACTCTCTATTGACAATTTTGCGTCACATTTATGGCAGTCAGTCAGTCAGTACAGGTTACTGTCTTGCTTGGACTGCAGTTTGGTTGAAATTGATGGAGGAGCTTGATTATGTTGAGATTAAAGAGCCTAAACACTACACCTTGCATTTGAGCTTATAGTATTCCAATATCATAATGAGTTGCGGACCGTAGACATATATCTTACGTTCCATACATCTATCATTCTACCGGCCTAAATGCATTCCTTTACCTAAAGCACTACATATCAAATTGTTCACCGTATAGAAATAGAATAAACTAAAGGAGAATAGAGACTTGAGGCCTTTCTTGTCAATTATGAAGGAATTTTAGATCATAGCATGAATAAGTCCCTTGTTACGTCACAAGCTTAGTCCCCTAAGTTGACTATCCTTAAAATCGAACTTCAATATGCAGTCCATTCAAGCATTCGGTATTCAATAATTATGCTACAATAATTATACAATAATTATCTTACAATGGCTGAATGGCCGGATGTTAAAATCTTCAAGTACAATCAAAGCCAGACAAAACAGCCATAAAAGAACGAGATATTTTCTTCTGATGACTGGAATGTTTTTGACCTGGAAACCAAGTTACTTATAAACACCAAAAATAAAAACCTTTTAACTTTAAAAAGAAAAATTATGGCAAATAAAAGGGCAAATCTTCTCTCCCTAGACAGATCCAATTCTTCTACCCTGAAAGAGTTGCCACCCAGCCTTTGTTTGCAGCTTAAAGGCATTTATTCAATCATCACTCTAGCGGATAGTTGCAACCTCTCAACCTACTTATTTCTTGCCCTCCTACAAGTGTAAATCACAATCTTAGCTTATTGCTTCAGAATGAATATACAAGGCTCAATGTGTAATGAAAACACTCTTCTAAGTACAGTGCATGCCGTGCAATATTAGCTTCAGCACTCCGCTCTTTTTAAGCTGTACAAGAGCCTGTATCAGTTGAAAAATTTTATAGACCACAACAAAAAATGTAGTCTGGGGTGAGAGTTGACTGCCTTTTAAGCCAACTCCAACTCTTCAGTTACATCCACACTTCCAGCCCTTCTAGGGCACCTCTGACAAGACTCATGCACAAAACAAGATGTTTCCCAAATTAAAACAGGTACAGGTTTACCAATATCATGTCATTCAAGTCTTCTTTCAGGTGATGTAATTCTCTGGTGAAGTATTTAAAAGTCTTCTGGATATCTCTATATTCACCCAAGAAAGTCTTCAAGAAACTAAAAAGATTTGAACATTTGAATTCGGCTACTTCTTTCATGAAACGTGCGATATCACTGAATAACTTCTTGATGTTACCAAGAACATCTTTCAGTCCTGTAGAAAAGGAAATATGGAACGAGCTTACACCTTGTCGATGATATGCCATGACGTAACCTGTGACGTACTGTGAGGGAAAACTTCCAGTAAATGTGGCATCCTTCTTAAAATGTTCACTACTGTGTGGATTGGTTATATAGGTTATTGGTATATTGCAGCCTGCATGATGCCCTATACAGTATTTGCAAATGACACCCCTCAGTTTTTCTCAAGCTGCATAAAACATACGAAACAAGGAATGTCTCGGTACATTTACAAAGACAAGGGAGGTGCTATTTCTAGAAGCCAGAAAGACATTTAAGGAAGAGTCATTCATCTAAATGGCCAGTATGGGCAGTTGGGCAAAGGAAATACATAAGTGACTAGGCAGTAACCGTACAGTTTAATAAATGACTCTGCCCTTATCTCCTCCCGAATGACTTTCAAAGACTACAATAAGTCATTCTCATGTAGAAGCCAATTATTCTGCTTGGCCGTGCCAGTTTGGACACTACCCCCTAGCTCTGCAGTTTTAGGGTTTTAGTCATGTTTTGTGTTTCTGTACTTTATCTCATCGAGATGAGATATTGTAATCACTTTGCCCTTTGAGCTACAAATGGGAATGCCAGCTGAAATTGGCAGTTGCCATGGTAATGGTTGGTGCCCCCAAGTTACTAGTCCAAGGGTCTAACCTAAGGTGGGGTCCCCCAAGCCTCAGGTAACCAAAACTCCAATTCTGTGTGAGGGTTCAAAACGTGTCCGTGTGTGTGTGTGTGTGTGAATTTTTGTTTTGCATATATCTCCTAAACGGCTCAGCGGATTTTCTTCAAATTCTGTAGGAAGGTACCCTAGGTGGAACCACTGTACATATTGCATAACCGGAAGTAAAGGTCAAAGGTCAAATTTGATGAAAATCATATATTTTACTATATTTCTGTAATGGAACATCGCAATGACATGAAACTTTGCACGTGTCATGAGAATATCTAGAACTACCAAAATATATGATTACCATGGCAACAGGTATCAAAGGTCACGTGATGGAAGGGGAAGTGTCTATTTTTAAGCGAAAAAAAGAGGAAATTTGTGACTCTAACTCCTCCTAGTGGGCTGAACTGATCTTTTTCAAACTTGGTGGGAAGGTACTCCAGGGTTGGACCTTGTGTCTCCCTGATTTCCGGAAGTGAAGGTCAAAGGTCAGAGGTCATATTTCGATAGTAATCATTTTGGGGGGATTTTTTGGCTGTATTTCTGGTCTTTTACCGTATTTCTGTAAAGGAACATGGCATTGACGTGAAACTTTGCACGTGTCATGAGGATATCTAGAACTACCAAAATATATGGTTACGATGGCAACAGGTATCAAAGGTCACGTGATGGAAGGGGAAGTGTCTATTTCTAAGCGAAAAAAGAGGAAATTTGTGACTCTAACTCCTCCTAGTGGGCTGGACCGACCTTTTTCAAACTTGGTGGGAAGGTACTCCAGGGTTGGAACTTGTGTCTCCCAGATTTCTGGAAGTGAAGGTCAAAGGTCAAAGGTCAGAGGTCATATTTCGATAGTAATCATTTTGGGGGGATTTTTTTGGCTGTATTTCTGGTCTTTCACCGTATGTCTGTAAAGGTACATGGCATTGACGTGAAACTTTGCACGTGTCATGAGGGTATCTAGAACTACCAAAATATATGGTTACGATGGCAACAGGTACCAAAGGTCACGTGATGGAAGGGGAAGTCTCTATTTTTAAGTTAAAAAAAGAGGAAATTTGTGACTCCAACTTTTCCTAGTGGGTAGGACCGATCTTTTTCAAACTTGGTGGGAAGGTAGTCCAGGGTTGGAACTTGTGTCTCCCAGATTTCTGGAAGTGAAGGTCAAAGGTCAGAGGTCATATTTCGATAGTAATCATTTTGGGGGGATTTTTTTGGCTGTATTTCTGGTCTTTCACCGTATGTCTGTAAAGAAACATGGCATTGACGTAAAACTTTGCACTTGTCATGACAATATCTAGAACTACCAAAATATATGGTTACCATGGGAACAGGTACCAAAGGTCACGTGATGGAAGGGGAAGTCTCTATTTTTAAGTTAAAAAAAGAGGAAATTTGTGACTCTAACTTTTCCTAGTGGGTAGGACCGATCTTTTTCAAACTTGGTGGGAAGGTAGTCCAGGGTTGGAACTTGTGTCTCCCAGATTTCTGGAAGTGAAGGTCAAAGGTCAGAGGTCATATTTCGATAGTAATCATTTTGGGGGGATTTTTTTGGCTGTATTTCTGGTCTTTCACCGTATGTCTGTAAAGGAACATGGCATTGACGTAAAACTTTGCACTTGTCATGACAATATCTAGAACTACCAAAATATATGGTTACCATGGGAACAGGTACCAAAGGTCACGTGATGGAAGGGGAAGTCTCTATTTTTAAGTTAAAAAAAGAGGAAATTTGTGACTCTAACTTTTCCTAGTGGGTAGGACCGATCTTTTTCAAACTTGGTGGGAAGGTAGTCCAGGGTTGGAACTTGTGTCTCCCAGATTTCTGGAAGTGAAGGTCAAAGGTCAAAGGTCAGAGGTCATATTTCGATAGTAATCATTTTGGGGGGATTTTTTTGGCTGTATTTCTGGTCTTTCACCGTATGTCTGTAAAGGAACATGGCATTGACGTAAAACTTTGCACTTGTCATGACAATATCTAGAACTACCAAAATATATGGTTACCATGGGAACAGGTACCAAAGGTCACGTGATGGAAGGGGAAGTCTCTATTTTTAAGTTAAAAAAAGAGGAAATTTGTGACTCTAACTTTTCCTAGTGGGTAGGACCGATCTTTTTCAAACTTGGTGGGAAGGTAGTCCAGGGTTGGAACTTGTGTCTCCCAGATTTCTGGAAGTGAAGGTCAAAGGTCAAAGGTCAGAGGTCATATTTCGATAGTAATCATTTTGGGGGGATTTTTTGGCTGCATTTCTGGTCTTTCACCGTATGTCTGTAAAGGAACATGGCATTGACGTAAAACTTTGCACTTGTCATGACAATATCTAGAACTACCAAAATATATGGTTACCATGGGAACAGGTATCAAAAGTCACGTGATGGAAGGGGAAGTGTTTATTTGTAAGCGAAAAAAAAGAGGAAATTTGTGACTCTTATTCCTCCTAGTGGGCTGGACCAATCTTTTTCACATTTGATAGGAAGGTACCCCAGGGTCGGAACTTGTGTTTCGCAGATCCCGGAAGTGAAGGACAAAGGTCAAATTTAGGTTAAATCATTCTTTTGTCTGTATTTCGGTAATGAAACATCTTAGTGACATGAAATTTCGCACATGTCATGGGGATGACTAGAACTACAGTACCCAAATATACAGTTGCCATGGCTCTGGAAGTGACGGTCTAAGGTCAACTTGAGTCAAAATCGTTTTTTGTACATAATCCCAGGGGAAAACATTGCACCGATATGAAACATGAAACGTATAACAAGAGGGACATGTTCTGCCAAAATATTTCGTTGCCATGGCAACTCAGGTTTGAAGTCGAGTAACAGGAGGTCAAATGTACGGTTTTACTTCAAATACTGCTGGTTGTTGGCTTTTGTTTAAAGGTGGTGAAGATGTGCCCCAAACTGAGAAAATGTGTCTCGTAGAGCCCTGTACAAGGTGTAGCTAACCTTTTCCATAATTGTCTTGCGTATAGAAATCTTCTTCTTTAATTGTATGGGGTTTGAAAGTATTGTGAGTCAATATTTGTTACCGTTTCATAAGAAAAAAATAACGCCTCGTGGATTCACAAACATCAGTGCACGCGGAAGTGACAATTTGACTTGCGCATCGTTCTCTTCGGCAATGTGCTTATACTAAAAACGCACTACATAAAATGCTGTTAATAGCTGAAATTCATAAATTCATCGTCGTCCATGATATCAGTTCAATAACCACTGCAATTGCTTCACAAACTCGATGGTTTTCCACTCTCCAACGTAGGCCTACATAATTACTTAGTTTGACTTACACGTTTCCGCTAAATACTGTTAAAATTAACAGCTCGGTTTGCGCATCTGCTACTCAAACGTAGTTCGAATATCACCACGCGACTTTCATGCCGCATCGTAGAAATCTAAAGCGCAATATTTTCAGGGCGCGGACGTCAGCTCGAAGACGTGAACTGTGGGCTAAAACGCCACGTCGCCCTGGCAACGTCGTGTAATCTAAAGCTCCCTAATGACGCGTGTGGCCGCACGCAGTAGACTTCGTAATGCGCGTGTGGTAAGCTAAGGGCGCGTATCTGATTGGTTAATCAGCTGTCCGAATTTGTTGGTGTAACATGGAATGATATGCGTTTTGTTCGTCTCGGCCTTACTATAGGGAGCTTACACGCGTGTAAAAGCCAACTAACGCAACCACCTTCTGGAGGCCAAATAACACACATGGAAGCTAAGTAAAGAAATGTGGTGCATGGCAGGATGTCTTTTAGAACAACTAGTGTGTCCGCTGAATTTGACTTTTTGACCTTTGGTGCAAGCTCCTCACATGAGGTCATGTGCCGACGTCACTGCGTTGCGCTTTTCTCTATTTTTCATCCAGGAGTACATTGTGCAACAATTGTTGCTAAGGTTCTATCGTGCGCGCGTATCGGTAACACACTTACTGCGTATGATCAGTAACAATCAATAATAATCAGCTGTCCGAATTTGTTGGTGTAACATGCAATGATATGCGTTTTGTTCGTCTCGGCCGTACTATAGGGAGCTTACACGCGTGTAAACGCCAACTAACGCAACCACCTTCTGGAGGCCAAATAACACACATGGAAGCTAAGTAAAGAAATGTGGTGTGCATGGCAGGATGTCTTTTAGAACAACTAGTGCGTCCGCTGAATTTGACTTTTTGACCTTTGCTGCAAGCTCCTCACAGAGGTCATGCACCGACGTCACTGCGTTGCGCTTTTCTCTATTTTTCATCCAGGAGTACATTGTGCAACAATTGTTGCTAAGGTTCTATCGTGCGCGCGTATCGGTAACACACTTACTGCGTATGATCAGTAACATCCTGTAAGCCAAATTAAAACACGCTGACGTCATTATTTTCACTTCTGGAACGCGTTTCTAGCACATCATAATTTGGCATGAGGTTTTTGTAGCTAAAATTCCCAAAGGAGCTTGATAGAATTAAGTCCCACGTTTACTAGCGATGAGATCAGCAACTCCGCGGATTGCCCTCTTGTTTCGTTTTTTTTTTCCTTTTCGCTAGTTGCGATTAACATATTACTGATTTTTTCAACATCCTGTTAATAACTTCACATTTCACCATTGCATTTCCTCTTGTCTTTTAATATGCATACAGTATGATAAACATAATAAATTGAACTAAATGGAATTGAATGATAGGAACTTCTGCCGCTCTTGCAATTGCCACTTTGTACATAAGAATTGAAGACCGGGAATAAAGGAAAATTAACCTTCTTTTGAAAATTTGGACGGAATGCTTCAAATTTCCCACTATTTGGCCTAAGTCCTCGGTGATATTTCAAAATATAACACGTCAATATGTTATTCTACGTGTGTTCATCCAGTCCGTGAAAATATTGTTGCAAGATTAAGAAAGTGTAGACTCTATAAGGGCAATGGGGTGCAGAGTTCATTCAAACTTGGTAAGCTGCATTTTCCCTAAAATTCCAACAGCGACCAGATCGAGACCAAGAGACGAATGTAATGCCAAATTCCGTAAGATAGACGTACTTCTCGTATACCCATTAGTTTACCAAGTTCTTGTTTCGTATGATATCAAATATCACTGATGACTGTTAGACTGTACGTGTTTATTGTGCAGAGCCAAGATTGGTATACCAGGTCAATTTTACTGATTGCCTTTTACGTTGAATTGTATTCAAATATACATGTGGTATCTTCAAACCTTCAAACTCACTTAATGTATAGTGTACGTACATATAAAACCAAGGCCAAGTACATAATAAACAGACCCAGCTCCTTTAAAACTGCATGGTAGGCCTGTCTCACAGGGTGAATCTCAATATCACTTTTCGATTGTGTTTCTGTATCCTATGGCTGAAGTGTAAGTTGAAGACTAACATGTAATGAGGCTTGGGGCTTTCTTTAGCTTCGGTTCCCAGATTGCTGCAACCGACGGCGATGAGTTGAAAAGCGAAATCAACTTTCCTATAGGTACAGTATTGTACAGAAATATTTAAACAGCTTTCTTTGCAAGAGTAACATTTGGCGTGGTGTCAAAAGTAGGGGGGCGGGGCATTAAGCTTTAAGAAAAACCGAACCCGACATTGTTATATAAACCGATATTTCATGCCAAGGAAGACTTTAAGAGGAAGCAGATGGACTTGGTGCCATTTGGGGGACTTTTGTTTATTTTTGTTTTTTTTTTGTTTGATTGTTTTTTTTTTCTTTTACTTTTGCAACGATGAACTGAATGAAAAATCTTCGTCCGCTCCTTGGGATAGTTCCGAGACCTCAGTTCAAACCCTTTCACTGTGTTGGGAGATTTATATGAGAGAAAAAATTCATCGTTACACGTAATCCAAACCGCTTTCCAACTATCATTCCTAACTACTTCCCTTCATGAAGATGGGCTATCATTTGTCAAAGAACCCCTTCAAATTTCCTCAATGGCACAGAATATTATGACCACGGGCACATTTGGGCCTGTGCAAATTATTGCATCATATTCCATTTGTTATTCCTCATATAAGTAAGTAATGTGTAAGTGTCCTCGAAGTTTGACTTATGGAATGGTTTAGATATTTCTCAACATGTATCATGTGGTGCATCATGTGTTATAGCATCAAGGTTTGAAATATTCAATACAGTGTAATGTCCGCCACATTATATAAAGAAAAAGGAAATGCTATGCACGAGTTAGTCCATTTGAACAAAGACACTGTACGGGTTCCCCATCATGATGCAGTATAAGTAAGTGCTCGTCACTAAATACTACATTGCTATTGAAATCGGTTTATATCGCCTTACAGAAAACATTTCACAACATCAAATTTGTATGTCACCTAAAACACGCGTTGGTAGCATTATGTAATGCTATGAAACAAATGAAATAAATGCAAAAAATGAAAATCAATACTGGATGATCAAAGGCTGGATACTCATCTAAGTAAGGAGTTGCATCTCCTAGTTCTAAGCATGATATTGTTGAAAGTTGCGTTTCTACGGTCTTCAAAGTATCTTAAATCATGTTTTAGGCCTTCAGTCATTTTTATATTCATGGTGAACTAGGCAATAACTTCTAATAAATTTCACATCTTGAGGAGGGAAAATGTTGTCACATGACTCTCAAGAGCCAATCTTGAAATGGAACAGTCGACTACTCTACTTCATGTTGGGACGACTGCCCTTGCCCTTTAAATGAGACTCTTTTCGTTTTGCAATTGAAAGCTTATCATATTAACCCATGTTATTGGAAAAATGTTGCACGATGATAGCTTTGTCGAGCTTCAAATTCCCCATGAGAATTCCTGGACTTAATTACATTTAGGTCAAAACACGAGAATGTCTAAATATTCTAACAGCCTCGCCCTTAGCCTGCTCACTTTAGGGAGCCCGAGGAAATCCATGTCAGCTTCAAGTTAATACATATTTTTTAATAGGAACAAACTGAAGCAACTGCAATGTCTTTAGTCTTTTGCAAACGTTTATTTTCTGGTACCTCGAGAACTACTTTGCACAGATCAAACTGACTGAGTGAAAGCTTAGCATTCACCATATTGCAAACTAAACACGTTCCTGTTTCATGTATCAGAAAGCTTACAGACTCAAACCGACCGAGCAGTCGATGAACGTACCGACCAATCAACAGAAAGACATACACAATGATACAGACAAACAGACCGTTAACAGACAGACGGTAGACAGACAGAGGGAGAGAAAGATGGGCAGACAGACTGAACGACAGACAGACAAACAGAATCGAAGACAACTTAGCAAACAGGCAACTTATTGCAAAAATGACCCAGCATTCCCCCCCCCCCTAATACCATGCGGTATTAATGGTGAATTATTTTACCATCCATGTCGTCACCAGTTTCCTCTCCTTCTTTTTCCAGCTTCTTCTGCAACAATTTCACACGGTTTCGTAAAAAGTCCACTTTCTCCATCAATAGTTCTTTCTGTTCTTGAAAATTTGTCAAGATCTGTCTCGAAATATCGTATATACTTTTGGCTGTTGCAATAACATTTTTACACAAATCGATGTATCCACATACGTCTGCCATGTTTAGCATACACTCAAAAAAAGCTCTCTTATTGTGATTGTATGGCACCTTTTACAAGTAAAACAACATTGAGTGGCAAACAGCACAACTACGTACCTGCCGGCCTGTCTTAGTAATTAATTCACTCTCATTCCTAAGTTTGCCGGTAATTAACTGATCAAGTTTTTCACAAGCGAGGGCTTCATTTCCGTATCGACTCAGGAATAGCTATATGTAATGTAAAGTGATAATCCACCAGATTTGTAAATGACATATTCCGAAAATCTTAGAGTCCGATCTCCACCGTTTGCCCAGTAACAATAACATTCAGCTAACATTCAGTAAGCCAGTCGTTGTGTTGTTTTTGGTTTTGGATATTTCCAAGACCCAAGATCGTACCCCAAATATCCAAGCATAACGAGGCAACAAAACTGCCTTTGAGACTTTTCACACAACAATATATCCCGATAGTTGAGTTAAATGAACCTTGGACTTAACAATAAAGATTGTTACAATTCCCTAGTGCGTCGGTGCAATTTCCAGGAAAGTTCAAAATTCCCACTATCCGATAGTATAACAATGCTTGCAACGACTGCTGGGCGGTATGTAGTGACAGGTATACTATAACTGTAGTGATGCACTACGTACACATGTTGCCAATATAGCCAACACGTCCGGAAAATAGGACAATAAGTAACTTCCTTACAATCTATGGTGTACACAAAATAAAATCAGTCATGCAGCGATAGGCCTATTGCCAATAAGTTTGAGAGTAGCAGGTCAAACGTGTAAGTGGAAATTGTTCCCGACACTAGTGTTTGTATTTTATCGACGATTCCTTGTACTGTAACTGCACGCAGTGCCGTAAAATAATACGTTTGCAAAGAAGGCACTGGCACATTTATGCAGTTCGGCCGTGGTTAACTTTTTCACACAAGTTTCAAAAAAAGGTAACTGCACAGGCGGCGGAAGCGGGGGCCAGGTCCCCAGTATTTTTTATTAGAGTTTTGGGGGGCATGGTCCCTCAATAATTGAATGTTGTAAAATAAATTTTAAGTTGCTTTCATTAAATTTCGGTTACTTTTTTGGCTCAATTTATGGCCTAGCAAAATTAACCCTACATCCCAAAATGTTTGTAGCTATCTTGAGGCTGATGTTCAAAACTGTTTCTCTTTTACCCGGTAAATAGCGATGAAGTACGAAGGACAATCTGTAGCTTAAAAATGCTAAATCACCAGGAAATGACAGTACTACTAACGACATTCTCAAACTCATTTGCGATGAAATTGCTTCCCCTTTATCATATCTCATAAATCTGTCTTTCTCTACTGGTATTTTTCCAGCTGAATTAAAAATTGCTAAAGAAATGGGCCGATTTACAAGGCGGGAGACAATACTCTCTACTCAAATTAACGTCCACTTTCCATTCTTCCTGTCTTATCGAAAGTTTTTGAGACTAACGTACAATAGAACTTTGGAATTTATCAACAAATACGGGCTTATTTTCTCCAGGTAGTATGGTTTCCGTAAAAATTATTCAACTTACATGGCGTCCTTAAACTTATTAGACGACATTGCCTTTAATTCGGATAATAGAATAAAAACCGTTGCACTATTTATTGATTTATCTAAGGCTTTCGATACCATAGACCACAAAATAATGCTTAAAAAGTTATATAGTTACGGTGTTCGTGGAACTGCCCTCAGCTGGTTTAAAAGCTATCTCACGGATGAAAAACAGTTTGTTAGTTTATGATATCAATTCCTCCTTCAAGGAAATTAATATTGGGGTTCCGCAAGGCTCTATTCTCGGACCTCTACTTTTTCTTATTTACGTTAATGATATTTATAAATACTCTTCCGTTCTAAAATTTATCATACTTTTTGCTGATGATAGTACTATTCATGCTAGTTATTCAAACGTACATAGAGCAATTGACATTGTAACTGAGGAATTTAAAAGAGTTATTACATGGCTTGCTACCAACAAACTCCCTTTAAACTTAAACAAGACAAAACTTTTAGTTTTCTCAAACACCAGTGGTAACAGCCCAGACTATACTATAACTATTAATGATTTTACTATTGAAAGTGTTCATTGTACTCAATTCTTTGGGCTAATAATTGACGATAAACTAACATGGAGAGATCATATTTGCGAAATTACTAAAAAAAAAGCTTCAAAACAGTAGGTGTTATTGGCAAAATTAATTATTTTCCCCCGTCTGATATTTTATTAACCATTTACAATGTTCTAATTCTTTCACATTTAAACTACGGTATCTTATTATGGGGTAGTGCTGCAAAGTCTTATCTAAGTCAACTTTGTACCCTTCAAAAACGTGTTCTTCGCTTAACAACAAATTCACCTTCCTGCTCCAACGCCAATCCAGTATTCCTTCGTTGTAAATTCCTTATATTAAGTGACTTATTTAATTACCAGACTGGAATTTTCCTCTACCAACACAAGAAAAATTGTCTTCCAGAGGTTTTTAACTCTTTTTTACATCTAACAGTAACTTCCATTCATATCCCACTAGAAAAAGGATAATCTTACTCAACCCTATACTAGGACAATGCTTGCTCATTCTCAAATCAGAAGCTCTGGTGTACTTTTTTGGAATTCCCTTAGTAATGTAATTAAAGATTCCCCCATTCTAAATATCTTTAAGCGTCGTCTGAAATCCGTACTCCTCACAGCCTATAATTAGCTGTTACTTGGCTTTTTTTCTTTCTCTTCTTTTTTCCTTATTTTTTTTCCTTTGAATATTGGTAATTTTATAAGAATTACTTTACTTAATTATTGTTGGGACCAGTCCAGAAAAGTTTTCTCAAACTTACTTCTGGTTCCGCTTCCTACTTGCTTTCATGTTACCCCTGATTTTTCATTTCAAACATTGTTACAATAATTATAATTATTTGTATATGTATATACATGTTGATGTTATGTAATTTACTACGCAAGATGGTAGAAATAAACTGAATTATTACTTTTCAGAGTGCAAAAGTTGCAAAGCTCCCAGGGACTTCGCTCCCTGGACCCCCACATTAACGATAACCCTGCAGGAGAGTTTAATTTCGCACCTTCAAACAGTTAAAACAAAACATTTTTGCAAGCTATCTTTCTTTTTCAAATTACCTTTCTTCTCTAATCAGGGCCTTTTAAACATACTGAGCGAGGGACATGTCCCCAGTGACCTTTTTGACTCCAATGACACACATTTGCCCCAGTAATAATTTCCCTTTTTAGGATTATCAGTAATACCTATGCAAAGGTACCTTTTTGCTTCCATTAAGTCCCCTGAAAGGCCTAAAATTTCAGAGCTTCCGGGGCCATGTTGCGGGCCCCTGGACCTCACGCACATTGCCTCGGGATTTTAAATAGAACACCCTATTGCCAAAATGCCCCAAACTACTTTGATCAATTAAAATGCCCTTTCTTAAATTATCAATCACATGTTCAATTTTGAGTAGCTTCAACATTTTGGCTTTGCCCCCTAAAATTACTGTAAAGTATGTTTCTCCTTAATCAAATGACATATACTTCCCGATTCCGTTTTCGTCCCTTACCTCACCCCACTCCTGAATTCAATTCATAATTTAGAATCTTATATTTGAATATAATTTTCGACCATTTTGGAGCCTCTCAAATCATTCAAATCGCTGAGCTTTCGGGAGCTTCGCCCCTGGACCCCACCAGGGGCCCTTATGCGGGTCCCTGGACCCCACACCGATGGGGTTTCGCGCTTCGCGCAAAACTAGACCACTTGCGGCGTCACTATAATGTCGGCTGCCGAAAACTTGTGCCCCCAATAAAAAACATCTTCCGCCGCCTATGAACTGAACATAGGAAATGTCCTATAGGGCCGTACCGAGGCATAGGTGAAACCCCGTCATGTGGTATATTTGTGTGTTTTATTGGGTGTGAAGGGAGTTTGTAGTTTGTAACACTCTCTAGCTATATGTATCAAGTGGGGTACTTTATGATATCCTAGTTGATACTCTTGAGGACCACAACATTTTCACATGGCCTGTGGGATAAAATAACATCTTCCTGGAAGTTCTAAAAGGGTAAATTTACGCCTTCATGATGTTGGCTAGGGGAGGGGTCGATACCACCCTTTGAGAGTGGGAGAATAGTCGAGGAGATAGGAAGTGGATATGACTTAGCTAGGCTTCGCGTATATTTAATATTGTGCACACGTACAATCATTAGTGAGATAAGGTTTTACGGCTCAGTTTCTAAATAATCGGTAGGCCTGTTCAGGCCTGGGCCTTACTTCCCGTTTTTCTCATCAATTTTAGTGGTCCCCCTACAACCCCACAACTCAATTCACAATATTAATCTTCCTCCGGTTTGGTTGATTGTTCGTGTAGACAGGCTGATCACATTTAGGTTATGGTAGAACTTGAATATTTTCCTTTTTTCATGTTTAATGAAACTTTGAAAGCTTTTTCACGACAAATTTTGTTACAACTGACCAAAATGTTACAATTTGCTGCCCAAAATGTAAAAAATGTGAAAGTTGGTCCAAAATGTAACGACTTTCTTCCCAAAATGTAACAATCGGGGCATGTCAAATCAAAAATGGATGCTAATTTTATTACGGGACCGAGGACCTCAATTTTTAAATCTACGGACCCCATTATCCGGTTTTCACCCCAAATTCCCGAGTCTCACTTTGTCCGCCATTTTTCAGTCCTTACGGGAGACATCCAAACGGGTAAGGCAAGGCACGAGCATCTGACTTGTGCAACTCCCAGGCAGATCCGACCAAGTTTAAAAAGTTTCGGCAGATATGGCCCACTGTTCTTTTGTCGGTCATTTTTATGACGTCAATCGAACCAGAAAAATAGGTAAAAATAGACTTTCCAGAGGTTTATACCACACTGAGTTCAACGGAACAAGTCTTAACCCTTACCTACGTCATGGCGGCCATTTTGATTTGTGTAACCAGTGCACACAGAAGACACCTGAAATATGTTTCAGTATCATGTTCCAGTATCACGTCATGAGTTGTCACAAAGTGATGGGAAGTAATAGGTTCCGTTTGGCAAACGCGTTTTCAGGAAAAAAATGTCTCGGTGCAGTCTGAATGCAAATTTTGTGATCTAAATAAATGAGATCTAATGCAACATTTCGACATACCTGTCGCTCATTCGTCGCGATTTGCAATTTTTAACGAATGAATATTATATATTAAGGAAGTAAAATTTTCTGGCAACGCTTATCCGAAAGATAGTAGTGCATCTTCAGCCGCTGTCTGCAAGGGGTCCCTGTGCGGCAGTGGTGTAGCTAGGATTTTTTCCGGGGGGGGGGGGACAAAGGTATGAAATTTCCCCAAAACTTTTCTTGGTCAATGTGTATGTTTCCCTGAAGGGGGGGGGCAGCCAGTATGGTAAGGGGGGTGGGGGTGTCCGAAAAGTTTTTGACGTTTTCAAGGAGCCTAGATGCAAAATGGGGCAAGATTTCGACTTTGACAGGAACAGTGTGAAAAGTTGAATTGTGGTAGTTCATGAGAATACAACTGAAAACTTTTGTGTCTTTACATGCATTCTTATGCCATTTATGCTACCTTGCGAAGTAAAACTTCTCATTAAATTTGCACACTTTTAGGAGTCAAAATAAAAGAGCATTGATCGGTACAGGGTTTTGTTTTTTTTGGGGGGGGGAGGGGGCCACAAAACGTTATTTTATCATAAAGGTTATCTAAGCGGAGCGCCAACATTAGTTGGTGCGGAGCGTAGGGAAAATTTCGAAAAATCAGACCCCTCAGATGACCGGAAATAGCATTTTCCTGACTTATACGAAGGATCTAACGAGTCGCTATCTTCTTCTGTCGTTTGCAATAAAATACTCACTTCAAAATATGTCGTTAACTGCAAAGTGATCAGAGAGTTAAGAGCTAATTTGACCCCAAAAATGTAATTTTGCCCAAAAGACTGAGCGAAGCGCCGCCATTAGTTGGCGTGGAGCGCAAAGAAAATTTCGAAAAACCAGACCCCTCAGGTGGCCAAAAATAGCGTATTCATGCTTGTAAAGAGAATCTTAACGTGTAGTCTTTATTTTAATCGATTCCACCAGTGGGATACAGAGTCTACCTTTTAAGTAAAAATTGGAATTTGACAGAACTTGCCTATTTGTAGGAATTAAAAAAATTGGCATCACTGAGGGGCCTTGCAGAGACAATCCTTCCCCTTTGAAAATTTTTGAAAAATTGGGTCTCCTTATATGCAACCTGGTGCCACATATGCTATCTTTTGAAGTACAATCTGTGTTACTAAAGTTTGACTCCGTATTTTTAAGAACAAAGAAAAAATGGCATCGGTGAGGGTGGAGCATGGCCCAGTGATCCCCCCTTCGTACGGCACTGAAAGGAGGCCTAATAGTTGCTCGATCACACAGGATATTCTGTTTCTGAACAGTAGTCTGTTAAGTGTAGAAGGCTGCAAGGTACCCATAGACCGGTTTATTGTTACACCCCAAGTGAGCAGAAAGCTATTTCCCCGAACCATCCTGTAAGCCTCAAAAGATTAAGCTGAGTAACAAAATATTGGCATGCCTATGGATCCCGTTCATTCTAATTTCTAGACTAACGTTAAGTTTATCGTTGGCCATGGATTGCTTCAGCCCATCCATCGTTATGTACACAGAGTAAAGTCGGTATAGTTTAAACCCCTCCCGCTACTAGCTTGTAGGACAATACAACCTCGGGGGTCTACGTTAGTTACTTGTCAGTTTTCACATCCTTTTACTGAATTCCCAAAGTGTGCAACGAAGAGACTGTGGACAAGGGGATAAGTTCGGGTTAACAGCCTTTCAGTGTTAGTTGTAATTTTAATTCTTTGCTATCTGTTCCTTTATTTGTGTTTTTGTGTTTCTTTTTCTGTATTATATATGTGTTTTGTAGTAATTGTTTTCTGTTAATTTAAGTCTCTGTAAAGGGGTGTCAACGTACATAAGCTCCCTGGAGCTTCTTGTTGTCACTCCTCAGTCTCTTCAGTACCCTGTACATACAAATAATTCATAACATATTTCTTTATATGAAAGACTGAAATAAAGTTCTATGAAACTGAAACTGAACTGAAACTGTTGTACTGTATCAGCTGTTGTTAAATTCCTCAATAACAGCTTCATGTGCACTGAAATGCATTGATCATAAAAACCGCGCGTATACAAGGGAACATTCAATCTGCTACGCGGCGCGGACATTTCTGTGGAACGCGAGTAGGGCCGGTTCATGCGACACTGACGAAATGTGGGTCAATTTGTTGCATGAAAATACGAATTATGTATGAGAAATGTCTCACAGTTTCTTATTGTAACAAAAATTTAGAGAAATTTTTGTTAGAATGAGAAAATTCCTCAAATTTCCCCAATTTCATCAAATTTCCCCAAAATATTTTCGGGGGGGGGGGGGGGGCAACTTGCCTTCTGCCCCCAGTAGCTACGCCATCGCGGTGCGGTGTCGTTCGAATGAAATCTGGATATATCTTAATCGTTTTCTTTTCAAAATCATTCTGAAATTACCAAACATTTGCGTGAACTTGGTACACTCAAATCTTTGGTTCTATTGTTATACCGTCAAAATCGCATTCAGATTGTCCGACGGTATCGTTTGTTCCACAACGGTTCTAATGAAAAAAGTCTGGCCTGTTTCGAAACCACAATAGCTATGATTTATACTCTATATCTCTTTGAAACCGGCAGAGGGAAACTGGGCATAACGCCATCGACTTCTTCAATATTGCTGGCCCTTTATTCCATTTGGGGTAGGTTGAAGTGTGTCTCTGACCGTGTCATGCATGGGTTTATTTTGATCATGTTCTATCACAAATGGTTCTTGAACTATTAAAACTATATCTTCTCTCCGCGCTCTTCACACTTTGCCTCAGTGTTGTCCCTTGATATGTAAACATCTTCTGGAAACATTTTGACGAAGCACGGCAGCAAAAGTTAAAAGCTATTTGCTAATCATTAGGTAAAAGACTTGCCTTGTGGTTTAAAGATTGGCTCTGATGAGGAATTGAAACTGTTTTGGTGCAGACTTTCAATGCATGTTTCGTTAATGCCTCCCGGTTAGATGAGATTAGATAAAATTTATTGATAACCATCATAAAATAATAATGGACAACAAGCACCTTACAAGCATCTTACTTGAATTAATCAATAAAATTATCTATGCATCTTACAATGTAGGTAACACTTTCATTTTTTATTTTAAAATATTCATTTTGTTTAAAGAATAAAAGCGACAAATTTTTGGCCGGTCTCGGAAAGAGATCACAACAATTTCTGAGACTGCAATGGTCGTCCGAGACCACAGGGTGTCGAGACCGAGACCGGGAAACCGATCTCGATACCAAGACCGGTCTCGAGTACTAAAACACTGCAGAGCAACAAGCACAATGGCAGTAGGTTCCATTTTTAAAGCTTTTGGTACGACCCTTTCAAAACAACAACTGCAGACCTCCCGGCTGTAAGTTGCATTCTCTAACCACTTGACCTTGCAGTCGGTTGTGTGCAGAGAGTGGGTAGCAGTGCCGTCGGAAGGTATTTTCGATTGGGGGCTGACTAGGGCTGACTATCTAAGCAGAGCGCCACCATCAGTTGGCGCGGAGCGTTCAGAAAATTTTGAAAAATCGCAACCCCTCAGACAGCCGGAAATGACATTTCCCGGGCTTGTTAATAGTATCTAAGCAGTCGTTATTTTGACCTTTCGTTGTAATAAAATGTTCACTTCAAAAAAAAAAAAAACTATATATGGCAAAATTAATGGGGGGCTGTGCAGCCCCCCAGCCCCCCCCCCCCGGCTTCCGACGGCCCTGTGTAGTGTGTAGAGTTTACATCCAATGAGCAATTCAGTACAGAACATAGCTTTTGGGATTCAGGGGGGCGCTTTAGGATCACATGATGGTAAATTATAAGACTTGAACATGGATCATTATGTTCTGAAACGAGGACTACAATGTATTTGGTTGCGTGGTGAATCGTCTTTCTGATCTTCTCTATGATACACTTTATACAAGGGTAAATTTTGTAATACACGTATATTTACCTCCCAATTTTTCAACAAATTCTTCAAATGCAAACCAAAAAGTTGTCTTCCGAAAACAGCTTGTTAGCCCTCGACTCCAACACGTTGTGTAACGGAAAAGCTTATTGTCCATGTAACAAACACATGGCTCTAAATCAGAATTAGTTCGGCTTCAGAGGCTGCAGCCCCACGTGGGGAAACTTGGGCCTTTGGCGCTCAGGTGCTACCCCTACTTCGAAATGAGGCAGTTAAAAATCCAAACCACCATTTCAAGGCCATATGATACGAGTCCACAGAGCAAAGATAAACAGGCTGCCAATTATCCCCAACTACCTGTTGCAGATGTCTCAAGCTGTGGCCAGTGAAGCCTGGCCAAAAGAGTGCCATATCGCGACATTCCTGATTATCTGTTTCCTTGTGAATACTGAGTGTCCGTTTCCAATGGGATAGCACTTGTTCTAGTCGTTCAAAATTTCTTCAGCGCTCAAAACTCTGTCTTCCGTATCCGTAAAGCAGTCAACTGTTCACAACTTAGATACTAACAAAGTTTGACAATTTTTGGAAGTAAAGAAACAACTAAAAGTAATTATTAACAAGGGAAGATCCCATACAAATTTTCATTTTATAGTTACATAGTTATATATAAACTATCAGTTTACAAAACGAAAAAAAAAATGATTGTTTAAAGGCATATTTTCATCATCCCAAACAGTTCCAATTCTCCCAACCTACTTACTTCTAGCCCCTCCCACATTTATCTAAAACTCATCTTTATCCAGACACAATCCTAGTTTATTGCTTCATGGCTTGTCCCAGTGGCCATACAAGTCCATAATGTGTAATCAAGACACTCTCAGTGCCCATGCTGTGTAATTTAGCTATGATGCATTGTTTGAATGTGATGCCAATCAAAGAGCTGTACCAATTGAGAGTTTTGATATATGTATACTGAAACTGTAGTTTGGGGTGACGAATGACTGCCTTTAAGCATTTAAAATTTACACTTTACATTTACGAACTATATCAAAAGCTTCACCATACACTCATTCTCTTCCACTTTTTCACCATTATAATATTCTAACTCTAAAGGACCACTACAATTACCAGTTAGGCGTTCTTTTGTATAGGCACAACAGCGGTCAACTCCCTCCTGATTTCCATTCCTTTTTCAACCTTAATAGTTGTCATCACAACTATCCAACAAGAAGAAGAGATAATCTTCTCCAGCAATATACTAGGACAATGTTTGCGCACTCTCACGTGAGAAGTAGCGGGGTATCTCTCTGGAACTCTATTGACATTAGCATAAGAAATGCCCCTAACCTTAATCTATTCAAGAAGTACTTAAAGAAATCCTTCTTGTTATTGTATGTGGATAATTAATTTTATCTGGCAAAAAAAAAATAAATAAATAAATAATCAAATAAATAAATAATTAAAAATCTGGCTAAAAGTAAGCATCAAACTAGGAGCAATTCTTTGTATACAATCATGTAAATGTTATAGGAGTCATATTCGTATTTATGTATTCTAGTTGTGTAAGCAATTAAGAACATCTCAGTTATTAGGGCCAGACTAGAAAAGCTTGCAAGCTTCATCTGGTTCCTTTTCTACTGTCTTCATACTCACGTTTCTTGTAAATATTATTACGTATTGTATCATAATAATAATGATAATGAATGTACGTTTGCATGTAGTACAGTTGAAAAAATAAACAATAAACAATAAACTTTGTAAAAGGGATTATGAAGTGACTACAATTGTTCTTGTCACCTGCTAGATTTGAGACCGTTCCCAGCATTATTCAACCAATTGCTATAGGATTCCCACTTTTCAAACCTGTTAAATAAGAAAAAAAATATTCCATTTTTGTAGGCATGTTTCAATGCATGCCAAGATAATTACCAAATAGCTAAAGAAAATGATACTATTAAAAAAAAAGAATTAAATAAATATGACGACATAAGAGTGCATTTAAATGTCGTAAGCTTCAAATTACAATTTACGCAATATAAATGAACATGGTCTATTCATATTTTTGGTTAATAGTTTTTAATTGACGCAAGAGTTATTCTTGTAAACGAACGAAATTCTAAGGAAAAGATGGCACAATAATCTGTAATCATTAAGTCTGTTACAAATCACAAGTTCATTCATATTGAGAGGAGAGAGTAAGTGTTCCTTTAACAGAACACCATTGGCAAAAAAAGGCTTTACTCGTTTTATTGCGTACTTTATTTTGAAACCTTATGTTTTCTTAACATTTTCAAATGATGACAGAATATATATATACTTAATAGATAATTGTCTTTGTGATGCTCAGTTTGATGAAGCATGTAAATAACTAGACACTTAACTTCCCCAAGTGTAGCCGTGTCCTGGTCGGTAATAGGGAAACAGCAGTTCCCCCAAATTGTGAAAGTCTAGTAGTCGATCCTGTGTCATGAATGGTTCTTGAGAAGCTTTTGACGATATTTCTTACTAATTTTTGAAATCTTGTGGATCGTAACCACGGACTTATATACATGGACACAGCATGTAACGTATACGTCCTATCCGTAGATGGTCGCCACCGGCTGGGACAAAAAAGGCGCACCAAAGGCAGCCGTGAAGCTATAAATTGTCTGATTTGACAACGATTCTGTAATATTTTAAGCAAACGTTAAACTTGAATGGAGAACACCATCATATTCCTGCAATGCGTGAAGTGATTTTGACCTTGCCTTGCCATATTTCAAAAATATTTCAACTTTCTTGCAAAATATGGGAATATACTTGAGCAAGTCCAAACTTTCACACAAAACCATGGCAGACAGCCATCTTGGTGCGCTTTTTCTCACTCGTATGATAGCGACAATGTATCGTGCAGTATGCTCTGTCCATGTATTGGAAGTCCGTGGTGGTAACCCATTGCGTTACCGTTTGGATATGCAATATACTGAGTCCTGAAATAAACGAAATGTAGGCCTGCATGGAAGAGAAATAAGGAAGTATTTGTGGGTATAAGCTGTTGTTTCAAAACAAGATTGGCCAAATGGACTTTGCTCTTTACAGAAATGATTTGGTTTCACAAAATCTACAACTGCGTCACAAGTAAGTAGTAAGTCTGATTGACCTGATCTATATTTTTTCTAAATGCTTAAGGCAGTTCAGTAACCCAGATCAGCCCAGATAAATATAAAATTGGGATTAAGATAAATATTTTAATAATTCGGATGCACAAGTGGCATAGAGAAAGTGTTTCAAAATTCATTGCAATAGTAATTATGCAAAACATTTATCTTTTTCGAAAACTACATGATTTGACAGAAATGTTATATTCGATACCGGTATATGTTTGCGTATGACATAAAATACTTATAAAAAGTGAAAAACATTTTCCCGAAGATAAATTGAGAGAGTAGAGTCATTACATATAAAAGCTTTAAAGGTCAAAAAGTCGCTCAGTTGACCCTAATTATTTGAAGAAATAACTAAATCTCACCATTCTCTGTTATTTCTGTTCAAAATATCTTTCATAATACTTTAGGACTTCAATATTTCGTTTTAAGGAAAACCAAGCAAAAAGTCCTAGTCAATTTCACCTTGAGGGGAAATATTGTCACATGGTCCTCAAGAACCAATCCTGAAAGGGGACAGTCTACCACTTCACGACTTCATGTTTAGGCAACTGCATGTCCCCTTTAATTTTTTAATAGTATCTTTCAAAGCTTAGTTCTTCACATCCATGAAAATCTCCAATCAATGGAAAGCAGACTGACATTAGCTGAAACCTAAACTGTTAAGGAAGCCTATTTACACATAACACACGACGGTAACAGAACATTAAACATTCGTTTCGTTTCTTTTCGTTTATAGCTTTTTCGCTTTAACGTACATACATAATATAGAGTATAAATATAACAAAAGAATCTAAGGACATATAAAAGAGAAAGGAAGTATACAACCCCCCCGGGGGGGGGGGGGGAGCTGGAGAACGTGCACTCCCTAAGAAAAAAACAACAACAACACTGAACCAGATCTAGAGGCGCAATTAATAGGGTGATGGAGTGAGTCATTGCAATGAGCGGCCTCCAAGCCACGCGATATCCGGCAATATTATCTTCCCTAAAGAATGACTTGTTTGCTCAAGCAGGTTTCCACTACGTGTAGTTCAAAGAAATACTCGGTTAGGAAGTCAGATACTTCTGAGACACTTAGCACGTAAGCTTCAATGGATAATTGGTGTATAGACCATTTAAATTACAACACAACTAGCAGTTTTCTAGCAGTACTTCTCCAATTCTTGTTCCAATTCCTCTTTTATTTTTTGTTCAAAATTATCTGGAAATAAAAATGAAAAGACGAAATAAATGCATTGGTTACTTTATCATTCAAATAAACATTTTGAATTTCGAAAGCCAGGGCAGGGGTGGTGCCAGGATTTGCCCGACAGGGGGGCCAAGCTCCCCGAAAGGGGGGCCAGCATATCTAGGCCCTGAAAAAGGCGATGAGTTAGTCCCGGTGGGACGTGACTTGGCAGAATGTGAGGGCGCGCCGAAATTTTTGGATTTATTTTAAACAAATACTTAAAAATTTGGGAGTGTATTTTGAAAAAATAATAAAATTTTCAAAGAAATTTGCCTTTGTAAGGACCTTTAAAAATTTAAGCTGGTTATTATAGAATTAGTCCTTCATATGGTTAAAAAACGTTATTTAGGCGACCCCTCCCCCCCCCCCCCCCCGCTGGCGCTATCCCTGAGCCAGGGTCCAAAGAACTTTTTACATGATTATTACATGGTTATTTTCCAATCCACACCCTACATGTTTATCTTTGTGATGCATCCTTCTATTTAATGACAATGGTGATGCTTACCGAGTACACTTTCAACCTCTTGAAGCTCCTCTCCAGACAAAGTCACTGTCTGTGGCCTCGTCACCGGTGCAACACTTCTCGGGAATGCTGTCAGATAAAATGATCAAGTGTGTCAACTATAGGATTCATTGAACCCCGTGGAGTACCGTCCCTTTTGGGATGGTTCGTCATCAAACTTTTGAGGAAGAGCGAACTTTATAAAGGAATTAAGTCTATCGCCTAGGCCGGGAGAGGAAGGGTGGTACGGGTAGAGGCCTTGTCTTTCTGACAGCAATGAGACCAATGATAATGGATCATAAATTCCTTTGTAAGTAACTACAGGGGGAAGGGGAAAATTGTCCCCCTCCCTATGAAAAATGGAAAATTCGGAAACTTGCCATATGTGACCCTAGATCATTAAAGAATCAATAGTCACCCACAGTGCGTTCGTTTTTCTTTCATAAAATTTAAGCTCCATATTTGTAAACATTTGTTCAAAGAATGCAAAATTTTCGGGATGCTTCACGCGCTGCAAATAGCAATTATTTCAAACTTTAAACTGAAGTTTTGGAAGCTTCTCTGGAAATGAAACAAAATCTGAAGTTCGCCCTAAACGACACCAAACCATTAAGCGACACTTCCAACTACAGTTCTGGTTTGAAAAATTTCCCTAAACTGTCTATAAAAAATTTCAATGTTTCTCCAATAATAATAAGCTCTTTGTTTTCAATATTTAGTCTTTGAAACTTTTAAAATGTCGTCGGAGAGTCTTGATCCGCCGACTTCAGATAATATTATATAACAACAACGAATTTTAGTCGTGTTATCTCGGATTTGCAAATAGGGATTGTTAATTCTTCAATAATCATCAAATTTTCATTTTTACATCCAAAATTTACGGGCTCACATCCAATTTTTTTGTACAATGCCAGTTCCGCAATTTTAGATATTTGTTCAAAACGTGCACAATGCGTTCTTAATGCAGTTTACACTCTAAATCAAATCCGAAAATTTGGGTGCTGCCCCCACTTCTGGACAAATGTCTAGCCATACGACTACGTGAGAACTGATATGCAATCACTTTACTCTTTTGTTTTTTACTGATGATAGTCTTAGTGAAGCCCTCCTTTTTCAGTAACGCTTACCGAGTGTACTTGAAGCCTGACAAAGCAATTCTTCAGACGAATGTACTACCTCCATCTCTGCGACACTTCCCTTAAAACCTGTCCAATAAAAATGAACACATGACTCAGCTGTAGATTCACATAAGTATATTTCCTCATCGGGTTGACTGGTCATCATGATTTTGAACCAAATGGTAATTGGGACCATCCTTAACCAGGAATAGTGCTGTAGGTTGACGCCCCAATTGTCTATAACCCTTGGGCCGAGATGGCGATCGATCCTTCATTACTATATCTGCTGGTTCATGGTATATACTTTGAGGAGGGGCTTTGCAGGGAAAAGAGACACGAAATTTCGTCACTTATAAAGTCAGTTGGCATTTTATTTTCATAGACATCGGATGCAAATCATGTATTTGCATTGGTTGACACATTTTGGTCCTTTCCGACCAGAGATTGAGAAGATTAAACAATCCGAAAAAATCTTGTCGGAATCCGATCCCATTCGTTGTAGTGTTACGCGGCTTTAGACGGCATTGTCCTCTTATGTGTCCCCTAATGTGTGCCGATGAATAGGCAGATAAGACGAAATTTCAAGTCCAACCAGCCCTCTGGTTCAACTTACTTAACCCTTTACCGCTGTGCTCCAATCGGGGCATATTTGCGCGCCTCGGGAGTGGGCGGAAAAGCGGACGTAGCACGCCCCGCATCAGCTTCCGTAGGCTATTGACCCCGTGACCTTACTCTATTGTCTCTCTCGTTGTTGTGACCGAATTTTCGGGTAGTTAAGGGCGACACACACCTATCCGTTTTTTTCGGTCCGTTTTGAACGTGCGCGTTCGCGTCTCAAATCCGCACTCAGAAATTTGCGAACACACCTATCATTTAAGTTCGCGCGTAATATCGGATTCGTTCGGACACGTTCCTTAATAGACCTTGTGCATATGATGTCACAATGGCATAAAGTACGCCCTCCTTTGGGGGCAAAACAATGCAACGCAGAAAAATGCTAGCAGCTGATTCGTCAACCAGTCGAATGCGCGCATAGTCTGCCACACGTGTAGGGGAAACTCTTTATGCATGCGGTGTTCCATTGCTTGGCAACAAAGGGTGACGTCAGTGTGTCGTCAATGCACAAGGCCTGTATTTAACGAACTTTACGACGTTGGTTTCAATGCTTTTCACGTGCGATGAAACGGGGTCGGATAATTTGGAGGTAGAAAAAATACTGAGATTATCCTGGAAGTGGAGGAAAACATTCAGTCGGAAAAATGATCGTAGAGGGGAGGGGGAGGGGGTGTGTCATCAGGTTTTGGAAGGCCGGAAAAGTACTGTGACTATCTCCGTTTGGTAAAGGCCCGGTCCCACAGGCGTTACGATGAGTTGCGGATGAATTGCGTATCGACACTATTCCAAATTTGGGCATTCGTTGTCGTTCGCAAGAGGATTGACCAAAGTATGACTAATTTCCGCAATAGTGTGCGAACAAGAACAGCACGAATTACGAATATATACCGGATATACTGGGAACGTACACCGGATATATGGCGAAAGTATTGGGAACATCACGAATATATACCGAATATATTGTGAATGAGTTACGCACGAATACAGGAATTTGCGGTGGTATTGCGCGTGCGGAGCATCTCTATTGCGTCCACAAAACGGATATAAAAACCACGACGCTCAGAAGATTTCTCAGTATACACAGCGACAGCAGATGGACAAGATGAATGCAAGGCAGAAACGAGAGACAAGGAAGCAAAGGAAGAGGGCCAGGTCTCCCACTGAACCCCCTGCTTAAGAGAGGGCCAAGTCTCCAACCCCACCCGGCCCTGCTGAAGAGAGGGCCAACTCACCCACTTCACTCCTGTCCGCTGCAGAGAGGTCACCTTCCCTAACTGATGAGCCTGAATCCCCTGGTCCTGATGCTCACCACCGTCCTACTGTTGACAAAGGCAAGGGCAAAAAGTGCAAAAGTAGGGCAGCTGACAAGCAAACAGAAAAGAAGCAAAGGAAGACTTTTACCCTTGCCACAGAAAATGAGTACATTGTATTTGAGTGGCTGCAAGAAAATGAGATGTTATGGAGAAGGTGCCACAAGCTCTTTAAAGATACAACCAGAAAGAAATGCTTTGTGGGAAACTAAAGCAAGGGAGCTGGAAGTGACTGCTGAACATCTCCAGGGCTGGTAGAGAGGTTTGCACACAGCTCTTTGTTGTCTTCTTCGCCTTCTTCTCCTCCTCAGGATCAATTGTTGAACTTGAACAATTTGATTGTTGTGTTGTTGGATGGCAGCAACAATTAAGTGGCGTCTTTGGATATTCATAGTTGATCGTCACAAGGGGCAGCTTCAGAACAAGGGTTCTTTTCCTTCTTGACGGAAAGGGCCTTTCCACATCTCCACTCAGACTTGACTGACTCAGACTGCCCAATTTTGGATGTACTTGAGGTGTTCGTAATTCATTCGATAATTTTTCGCAAATCGGATGCATCACAAACGCATAGTTCGTGACAAATCCGCAATGGACTTTTTATGGTTGCTCTACATACGGTAACAAGATGCAATACATTCTCTCCCAGTTCGCAATTGCCCATGATTTGCGGAGTAGATGCGGACAAGAGCGGATAACAGCGAATGTATCGCATACCGATCGCGTTTGTAATGCGTATGGTTTGCGTATGAATTGCGAATAACATCCGCAATCAAAATTTTGATCAGTTTAATAATCTTGGGAGCGGAAAAAGCACTATTGCGAATAAGTGCGGACATGTGCGAATGTTTATCGTCAAATACCAGCATGTATTACGAACATTGAAGATGTTAAACGAATATCAACGATTTTTGTGCGCAATTCATCCGTAACTCATCCTAAACGCCTGTGGGACCGGGCCTTAAGAGAGTTGAATATAGACGCTCATAGATATCACCAATATTTCAGAATGTCTTCCGACCAGATGGAGTATATTTTGAGACTTGAAGGCCCGGAAATCCGCAAGCAAGATACACATTTGAGGGGGTCCGTCACCCCAAAAGGTTATTAACAATGAAATAACCTACTGAGCAGTCTACATGGGTAGAATGGTTGTAATCTACAATGAGTCGGTCATTCAATGGAAATTTCAACAAAAAAATGTTCGAAAGCCTTTGATAAAGTTATGCTAGGCAGCATTATGGTTTCACTGCGTAGGTCAGGTGCTGACTGGGTGAACTTTGAAAGTGTCGCAATTTTTTTAACCTTTTAGTTTTGAATACAAATGTTACCCTTCTTACGACACTTTTTTATTTTTCATGCAAATATTTGAAAGAATTCGGGTATTAGACCATTTAGGCATTGTGCTGTGTTGCGAAAGACTGTAAAGTAATCCTCACGATAAAAGCTCTTTTGCGCTTCCAGAACGTATGATAGTGACCCTTGCGCGAGAGCTGTGCATTGCCATGTAAATCTACAAACCCATAGTCTATACGGAGGGTGACTGAAAATTTTCACGACTACCACTCAAAAATTTGTAACTTGATTCCAAAGGGTTTTAACTGAAGATCACGTACGTTAATTTAGTACGGATTTTTCAAAGGTGGATGTAGGCCTCACAAGACGATATTTTATTATGGATATGATTATATAGGTCTAAACTAATGTCCCATAAGAAAAATTTCAGTTGACAGGGTTTCAGTTCTTATCTCATACTTATTATGTCAAGTGATAAACAAAACGACACTGGAGAAAAAGAACACCTCAGTGTTGGTTGAAAACTTTCTACTCGTCACGGAATCAATCAAACACGCTAAAATTATTTTAGTCCAAACTACTTGAAACTTTAATTGCCAGTATCACTTTAAGGTACCATGCATACAAATTGTGCACAGTGCAGGCAGGTGGTCACAGATATTACCAACACACCCCCAAAACGTCTCCAACTGACGTCCAAATTTTCTTCGTCAACTCGTCACCTTTGTTATTTTGGTGTTTTACATTGAATAAAACCTCTAGCACTCTTGCGAGCACAATTATTTTTCCATGTTAAAAATTTCCGCCATTATTTGTTTTCGCTTGAGTGAATCAACTGGTCGCTTGCAAAGACTACTTTTCAAAGCTTCATTGAGCGCGTCTATCCGTCATCCGAAAAAAATCACTCTTGAAGCGAATTTTTCGGACGCAAAAACGGACGACGGACAGTATTCGGATAGGTGTGTTATGCGCTTACTTAATTCATTATATTTGAATCGTGCGTGCACCGAAGGAATGACGCTCACGCATTCGGACTGGAGTTCGGACGCAAAAAACGGATAGGTGTGTTCCCGCCTTTACTTACAGTTTCGAGCTCCGCGTGAAACAGTTAAGGTGGGTGACAGCCGCGCTCTCCGCATTGGTCCAAAAGGACCCAAACAAGGGAAAAGGGTCAATGGATGTGTGTATGTCTTCTGCACAGTATTCTTGTTACGATGATAGGTAACTTACCAGTTTCACAAGATGTGGACGTCAAAGTCTGTTGTGTTCTAGGATCGTCCAGTTGCTTCCCAGCCAGGATGTTTTTGAAAATTTTTATGTCTGTATCGATGGAGAAACCATTTAAAAGGGGTACATTTTATGACACATATTACAACGACTGTACATCATAGGGTGGGGGCAAGAAGGAAAGACGCTGTCGGAAACTTCTGCCACTATAAAAAAAAATCATTGGACGAAACGTCTCCAGTGGTCGTGGAATAAACTGCTCGTGGGTTCTTGTATCTACACAATTCAGAAATTTGGCACTATACTTGTAAAGCAAATAACTTTTTAGTGCGCTTGATTTTTAGCCAATGAATAACTGTCTAATTCTGTCTTTATTAGCGATGTATATTATAAATAGTGACATTGTCCTCCTTTAAAAGTCAAGTTAAGTATAGAAATTTTTAAAAATCCATTCTTCGAGCAACTACCACCCACGTCACATCAACGTATGATAAGTCTCAGTCTGTGCGATTCAAATATAAATTACGATAAATTTAAATGATGATCCGTTGTGTTTTTCACAGTCTTTTTGATATCAATATTGTCGGATGTCAGTTAAATACCTCATTCTAATTACCACATTTTTATATGCAAAGAACCCTATCCCTCCGGTACTACCGCACCCTAGCAAGCTGAAAAACCGTTTTTCACTAATACCTCATTTGCACCTTCTTGGCTCAGTTTATCCGCGAAACCTACTGTTTGTTTTGGTAGGGTCCACATGCATAGACATCGATGCACTTCTAGCTTCGCGCCTCCACAGGTCACATTTTTTGAGATGTTACAGTATCTTCATATTGTTTGCCAACAGCATTATCTGTACTAACGACCACAGGAAAAGAGGAAACAAGTAACATTCAAAATATCTGTCAGAATCGCTGTGAAATGTTCTTTCACTTCCCATGTTTGGTTCTCGAAATATTTGCAAACGAAATTAACACATTTCCCACAAAAGAGTGACGTGGAGGCAAGCGGGAGTGATGCAGGGGCGGGGCCAGTACTTTCTCGACAGGGGGCCAGCATTTCCAAGCCTCGACAAAGGCGATGAGTTGCCGGTGGGACGAGACAGGCAAAATTTAAGGCGCGAATGCATGGCGCGTCTCAAATTTTTGGTTTTCTTTTTAACAAATATTTTAAAATCCCGAGTTTCTTTCGAAGTAAATTTGAACTATTTGGAGAAACTTCGGCTTTTTGTGAGAACCATTTAAAAAACAGGGTATATCTGGAAACATCAACACTGGGAAAAACAAAAAAATTTTATAGGCGACTGAAACTCGTGTAGATCAACGCATTTTACTGTGGGCCTACGTACTGAGGCTATCATACGAAACTGGAAATTCGCCAAAAATGTTTGTTTTTGAAAATTTGAAAACGAAAGCTTACAAAGGAGAAATTAAATTTGTAAATTAATGAAATAAATTTTTATTTAGGCGAAATTGATAGAATTTGGTTATTTTTAATTCAGTGATATGCCTTTTAAGAGCAGAAATTAAGTCGGTGATTGAAGTTGGCTTGAGTTTTCTATTGAAGGGAGTATCAAACGTTGTTGGGAAATTTTTCGCCTTTTGTCTTATTCATAACAGGGATTTGAAAATATAGAGCTAATATTAGAGACAAAATTGTATGGTGCGCAGGGAATTTGGTTTTGATTGAAGAATCTGACCTTCGAAAAAGAAGAGTCGTAGGCAAGTCGTAGATCGCAGTGGGGTATTTTTAGAAGAGGTATGTTACAACGGGCAGGTCAGTTTGTGGCGGAATCGAAAAATATGTAAGGGGGTGAGGGCCAACAGGACTATCTAAGCGGATAGTCACCGTTATTTGTCACGGAGGGTAGAAAAAAATTTGCGTTTCAAAACTCCACAGATGGCCAGAAATTGTCCAGGTGAATGAACCTGAAAATATAAAAAATTGATGCAAATATTTTTTTCTTCAATGTGCAATGACTAAATTGAAGAGTCGCTTTTTTGAGTTTTATGAAGTGGAAAAAGTTCAAAATTTTATGGAAGGGTTGCCGGAGGCCCGCCCCCCTAAATCCGACCCTGGATGGCCTGGGTTTCCGAATATCATTATTCAGATTATGCGGATGATACTGGAAAATTTCCCGAAAAAGATTTGATTCCCCTAAAATTATTTTAAAAATATGAAGGTTATACACTGACGAAATTTTATGGCAGAAAATTTGAAAAAATTTTGAAATTTTTAAAGGGGAATTAAAAAAATTGTAGTCTTTATGGGAGATCAATTTTTCTAAGTTCATATGGACAAAATCAAGACTGAAGTTGGTTGGGGTTTTATAATATTACTTGTCGTACGGTGTAAAATTGGAAATTCTTTGACTTCCTTTTAAGGATGTTCTGGACCTTATATTGAATTTTTCCATTTTGGTAGGAAATATTGGGAATCGCTTGAGTTTTCTAAAAGAATACGGTCTTCTCGCATAACCAAAATCAATAACAGTCACGGGGAGGGGAAACTGTCGTTTATCGGGCTTACATCTGCTATTGCATGGATAGTGACTATGTCGATCAGAGTAGATATTCTTCACGGCCGGGGGGAGTCTTCCCCGACGGGGCCATGCACCGCCCCCCCCCTCCCCCGATCGATAAAAATGATCTTGCAACAACGGGCAGTTGTTGCAAGATCATTTTATCTTCGCAACTGTGCCTTCTACATCTACGAAAACAGTACTCTCTGCTAGTCTAAAAACTTTTTTCCATATTTGTCGAAAATCAATTTTTAAGTTCATTTAATCTTTACAGATCATTTCATACTTTCAGAAGCATTAAACATGACCTGCTGTCTCTTGGAAATGAAATAAAATCTATGCCAGATTTTGGATGACGTCACATCGATTGGTGAAACAATTTGATTCACTATCGATAATTTTAAAGCAGTGACAAAGTATCAAAAAGGTTCGCATCCTATCAGTTCACAAGCTAATTTAAGACAAGGGTATTTCGTGACGCCATTCAGAATTCGACATAATGTTTATTGCATTTTCTTGAGACGACAGGTCATCTTTTAATATTGGCGTTTATGTTCACCTGTTTGAAATATACCTATCCTTTGTAGAGTATTTAGTATATCTCGTTATGCAGTGCGCATCGCCCCCATTTAATTACGTGAAGCCATTTATGTTTTCACTCGGTGATAGAAAACATACGGAAGTCGAAAAACGTGGCTGGCAGATCAAAAGTGTACGTATTAGCACTTTGGGAAGAAAAATTCCCCTGACAGTTGTTTCAACAATATTTCCAGAAACATGTGAAATTCAGTTTTTATTTTGAAGGGGGGTGTCCTAACAGCTTCCTGGATTGTGTAATGAAGCTGCCACTATAGTTTTGTAATCAGCAACAAGGCATGCTGTGAACGAACACAACTGACCGTATCTATGCAAGCCTGTTTCTTCCACAATTTATCACTTTATCGCGTCGTTAAAATACTCATGTGACTGCTGTTCTTGTGTAATTCGATAATTTCATTCTGCGATAAATGTTGAAGTACGGATTGACCATGCTCTTGTAGTCTTTCAGCATTCCAAAACAAATTAAGAAATTTTACGTCCTTACCGTTGGAGAGATCATTTTGTGCTTTCAAAAGTTGCTGCTGAAGATCAAAACTTCCCATGCCGAGAAAGAGGGCGTCCTGCATAAAACAGTCAACAATAATATAAAAGTATGCGTAATGAAAGTTTTACGAATCCAAAATTCGTGCATGAATCTAAACAATAGTCTTGGCCTTTAGACACCAAGCTTTCAACGGCTCAGAGAAAGACTTATCAATCTCAACTGTCCATTTGCAATGTCGAAGATGTTGCCTATATGTAGTCCTGTGAAACACATATATCATATTCAATTATTGTTTTTACACATTGGTGCTTAAATCTCAACGATAAAATCATAACCGGATAAATGACTTATAAGCGACTGAGATGAAGGCTGGGCAAAGAATTCAAACATCAGAACTTTGTTGAAAACCCTTGCAATAACTCCAGCTCGGACTCCTGGGTTACATACCCAAGCCTTCATTCGCTTCTATGACAAGATTGCATGAACTTAATGAAACATGAAACATGAAGCATAAAAATGCAAGGAACAGTTTACCAGTATCATGTCATTCAAGTCTTCTTTCAAATAGTGTAACTCGCTGGTGAAGTATTTAAAGCTCTTTTGGATTGCTCTATATTTACTTAAAAAAGTCTGAAGGAAAATGGCAAGATTGGTACATTTATATCCAGCGACGTCTGTCATAAAATATGCGATATCGCTAAATAACTTCTGGATGTTACCAAGAACATCTTTCAGACCTGTAAAAAAAGAAAAATGCAAAGCGGTTTACACCTGGAAGAGGAAACGTGAAAAGTAAATTCGTGATGTATCTGTGAGGGAAGTGGACAAGCTTCCATTTTGAAAAAGGACTCCCCTAAGCTTCTTGTGTTAGATTTCACTGCTTAGTGTAATGATTACACATAATTTATCACCGTGATTCTACCACGTATATGTCAGGCCAAATTATTCTTTTGTTTTTACAGTCGTGATTTAGCCCTACAATAGATAGGACGTGCAAGTTTCATTCTTTCGTGCTATCTTTTGTAATGGAAATACCACATTTCCTGAAACAAAATGCATACAGCAACGAGGTATATAGAGGTTCTTCACGGTGCATACTACTTAACATAACGACATTTTGCATGTAGTAATCCTTGACTTTATAATGTTTTGAGACAAAGTCAGAATGAATGTTTCAATGCAAATTACGAATTCAAGGGAGTTCATTTGAGAGCATTCCTTCTCCAGCAGCGCAGTACCGCGACTCTTTAGGGGCCATAAACAACAGACAGTGAGAGAAATCCAAAATTATTTTCCGGTGACCCTCCAATCTCCATGTGATCCAGGGTAAGACCTTGCACACATCATGCATGGTTAAGCATGAATATTGCTTATTTTTAGTCAATCCGTTTGCTAGACCTCTGCTCACCCCTCCCCCAACCTTGTCAATCTTGTTAGAGACTTACTGCTGCATTTGGCATATCAACTTTGTATACAAGATGTTAACTATAGGTGCGTAAAGGGAGATTAGCCTATTTTAAAAATTTGGGTAAATTTACAAATTTTCTCCAACGAAGTCATGAACTATTCTTACCGACAATTCAGAAACTACTCTATCTGTACATCTCTATTCTACAAGATCTTATCAAGTAATTTTTAAATAGCGTCGCAAGATTAAGAAAGCCTGTCAAAGGCCAATTGATTATAGGTCACTTGGTTACACAGATATTTCTGAAAGGGAAGGGGAATACATCTCTTTTGTTTTTCCGCCAGGACTGCATGCACCAGTACGCCATAGTCATTTTATTCATTGTATTTAAAGTTTCATGGGATTTCTGTGGAATCCCCGGGACTCTCAGAATAAGAATCTTACAAACCTGGTACTGTCTGATTGTGGTGTTAGGTCAAGCACTATTGAAAATGCTCTCTGCACTCTTTGAAAATTACATGGTATATCGCTTTTGCAACAAGATATATCTCAATTGGGGAGGAGAAAAGTAAGTGGTAATCCAAATTCCGTGTTTCTAAGGCGTTTATTTGAGATCGAAGTTCTAAGATGCGACTTCCACCTCAAAGGCGAGAAGACGGGAAACCATACCTCCTTTAGTTCTTTGGGTTATACAAGGTCTTTTGTATATATGAATTACATCACGTATTAGACTTTGGACTACATGACAAAAGGCATCGGAGTTGGAGATACTCTTAATGCCTGTAGAGGGCTAGACTTATAAGTCACCCGTACTGGAGTCATTAAAAACAGAAGAAAAAACAGGGGAGAAGAAGAGAAAGCCTAGGAAATATTCCAGTTTTGTCGAGGGTGTAGAAGATATTGTGGAATCGCCAAAGGCGAACATCTGCAGTTTACCAACAATAAACCACTTAGGAAATTTTCATATGCTATACATTTCTGGAACGGGTCAAAGGTGAAGTTGTACCTGTACCAGGCTCAACAGTTGTCTACTAATGCATCACATTGGATTTACACATGCACAGGTCTCGACAAATACAAAGTATTTTTACAGTACCTCGTACGTTATCAAGCAAATACTACATTTGTAATTCTTTATCAAATTTAGTAATAAACATATCCTTCTTAGCCCTCATTCAAACACATTATGAGCAATAATTATTTAAAGAACTATTCTTTATTCCATTAGTGTCCTTAAGGGTTTCGCAATGTTTCACATGACTTGAGTAATATTCTATTATTGATGTTTCTTCTTCATGACTCGTTCTTTATTTCGGGGAGTGGATCTATTTTAATTTCTTAGGTTATCGTTCAAATTTTATGAGCTCTATCTTGTATTTTATACGGAAAAAAAATAAAAAAAATAAACGCAACGCAACGAAACGAAATACTGTTTTACCAATTCAGACGATATAAGTGAAAGATTAACGCTCTTCATCGAGCAGACTATGCCTTAGCATGCGTAGCGCCACTGTGGCTGCAGCCCCTTTAGGATGCCGGCCCTCAGTTGGTTTTTTTCGTACCAATGAGCTGAACGAAAAGACTTCGTCCGCTTCACGGGCTAACTATATGCCCTTGCGGACGATGGTTTTCAAGGTACATTTGACCTTGTGACCCAGTTGGAAGTGCCATATTACCCAACGAGGTCTGATTACGCATATTTGCTCTTGATAAAGTCAAAGTTTCTAATAGAAGAAAAATTTTCTCACAGTTTGCGGAATATTCTTGTTAGTCTTAGTTTTTTGTAATTAAAAACACCAAATTTTGAGAGTTGGATGGGTTTAGAGAAAAACTAACGCCATCACTCCTATAATAAAGTCTGTGGTAATAAAGTGTAAATCTGCTTAACCGTTTCAATTTTTGTCTTGTCACATGTCGCGAACTTGCCTCAAGTTTAAACACTGTGCAATACAAGTTTTGTTTCAAGGGTTCCTAATTAAATCTAAATAATATTATTGTACTGAAAGCAGACGTATTGCTTTCAGAATAGCAGTACGTTAGACTTGTCGTGTCATTTTTTTTATCCCATGTGAATTTGAAGCAAACAATTGGACAAAATACAATCACCTGATTACACTCGATAGAAGAACAAATCCAAGAAAATAGTCGAGGATTGCTCGACCATTTGCCCATCAATAGACCATTTAAAATAGCAATCATACACTGAAGGATTGTGAGATAGATTTTTGGTACCCGTCGTATTCGTCAAAGACGTCTTAAGTGACGAAAAAAAATGGACACCGAGATTGAAACCCACAGTTCTTTTTCTTCTTTGTATTTTTCTATGAGGTAAGGTGATGTAACAACCCCCTCCCCCTTAGTCGAGCTATTTTACTTCAAACAAAGACGTATTAACATCTCCCTGTTATAGTTCAAAAATGAAGGGAATTATTTTCTGCTATCTCCAGACTTAAGCCTACACATCCGACTTGAGTGGAACTTCCTTCAACATCAGTTCTTTTTACACATATGTTAAAGGGATAGTACAGAACAATATTTATGTGTAATGTGTTCAAGAGGAACGTATTTTAAGTAATGTGGGGAAATTTCCATCCATTCAAAGTTATCCAAGTTCGGTTTTCGAAATATTAAAGATTGAAGATGACACTTTTTTTTACAAAGGTAAACCTGAAGCAAAACAGGTATGATGTCATATGTTCACATTGTTAGCCAATGTTTTTTTTTCCTTCTTTTCATCCCCTTAGTTTGAAACCCAGTTGGATTGATTGGGGAAGGTTTCTTGCAATTAAGGCGTATGAAGTTCGTAACATTCTTTTGCTCAGCATGCACTTTTGGTTTTAAAATATCAGAGTTAACTTAACATAAAATTGATGGAAGACTAAAGAGAAAACTATAAAGAATCCATGACATCACATCTGCTTGCTTCAACTTCTTTAGATACAGAAAACTGTCACATTCAATTGCCAATATATCGAAAAACGAATACGTTGAATAAGCAAAATACTGACCACGAAAATGCTTAGAATATAATAGTCCGTAGAATATCAAAAGTAAAAGGTGGTTCTAGAAAACTTTTTATATTAAAAACATTTTAACTTAATACACTCTGTTCAGTGCACATTGATTGAAAAAGGTTCGTCTTAAATGACATGTTTTCATAGTTGCCAACTCACATGCAAATGCAATGTTCTGTGTGATGCGCTCTAATCACTCACTCCAATTTGTAAACACTCTATGAACAGATGTATCTATATGCAGAAGTCAGACATTCGTTCGACCACAAGAACTTTTTTGCGTCATGAGAAACAAAATTAATGCTTCCCCATGCATTCTGGTACGGTGATGATTTAGATGACACATAATTATGATGACGGATTTAACCGATGGCGGGATGAAGAGACGAAAAGACTAACAAAAAGACAGACAGACAAACAGACAAACCGATAATAGGCAGACGACCAAACAAACATACAAAAAGGAGCTAACATCGGCCTTTCTGTAATGACTGCTGGTACACCAAACCCAACCATGCGGTATAAATGGTGAATTATTTTACCATCCATGTCGTCACCAGTTTCCTCTCCTTCTTTTTCCAGCTTCTTCTGCAACAGTTTCACACGGTTTCGTAAGAAGTCCACTTTCTCCATCAGCAATTCTTTCTGTTCTTGAAAATTTGTCAAGATCTGTCTCGAAATATCGTAAACGGTTTTAGCCTTTTTTATGACATTCTTGCATAAATCGATATATCCCCATGCGTCTGCCATGGTATTGCACTCATAAACAAAGATCTCAGCGCATTAGTGGTGATGCCGGTGTACCGTGCAAAAGATGAACCTGTATATTTGACAGATTTCAAAAATGCATGCTGAAAACGTTAACATTTATTTTTTTCTTTCAAGAGCATGGATTTCTTTCACATGGACTGTCAAGAAGAGTATACTATAGGAAGTTTGTCCAATATATATAGGCAGGCAGATTTCACGGGATTTCAAGACTTCATTTCCTCAAAACCTTTTTGTCAATACAATCCAACAGTATAAGCATGCAGGTGCATATTGCCAGCCGTACGTTGTTTCAAGTTTCTTAAGATGGGACCGCGACTATATATGATTTTGAAACTTGTTTGGGAAAAATGAAGCTTCGAGGGAGAAATCTCGATGACTGCTCTCGATGGCCCTTGAATAGAATTGAGAAGGGAGGAGGGGCAAGGTCATGGGTGTTAAATATCAGAGGAACTTTTCATTTCCAATTTTGGGATAGGTATGTGGGGACGCTGGCAACGCAGGGTAGAACGCAATAAGTGGATCTTGAAAAACCGACTCTGTTCGAAAAATATGAGACCTAATAAAGCGAATTTCCGAAAATATGTACACTTAGAAATGGGTCATGTGGTGACTTAATATTCATAGTAAAAGACCATCAAGCAGGTCAACAGTAAATTGTATCTGTGTTACTTCAGCTTAAATGGCTCACGTATGTGTGAAATCACCGTAACGCAGTTTGGAAGGTTACAAAACCTGGACTATGGCTGCCTGTCCACAGAGTTCACGTGTCACGTGTCACGTGTCCCGGGTCACGTGTCACGTGTCATGTGTCACGTGTCATGCATGGCTTTCCATAGAAGTACACGTTTCACGTGTCATATTTTTAGAATCAGTTCATGGTTAGAAGGCTACTGATCATGATGGATTCTTCTGACGAAGAAACCTTAGCTTCACTGCTACAATTGTCAGCCCTGATTTTATTTTGATTGAACAGAAACTGAACAGAAAATAATTAACCTTCTTTGGGAGGTGGCAGTTTTTTTGTCCAGTTGTTCCCAAATTTGCTTGCGTTGGTCTTTGTTTTTGTAGTCTGGGTGTGTCGGATCCCACAGTAATGGCAAATCTTGTACAAGAGTACACAAACTATTTCTGTAGTCATCCATCTTGCAAATAGACTTGTAGGCTGTACGACGTGGCTGTACGTAAATGGAGTTATGGATTGGAATTCTGTAGGCTACGCTCCGTGTCATGTCACGATTAATGTACATGATCATTAAATGGTTCACACGTGGAACGTGAATAGACGTGAACAGTGACACGTGAAATCCTGTGGAAAGGACCGTATAAAAATTCATATGTCAATTTCTCTCTTCACGTGTGACGCGTGAATCGAGACACATGACACGTGAAACGTGAACTTCTATGGACAGGCAGCTTTAACAGTCTAAGTTCAGTTACATGTCACTTATGACCGAATGGTAATTTCTCAGTCACGTTAAGGCTACCTTATATACAAGGGTGGCGTCGACCGCAATGCCCATGCTCCCCTCCCTGTCTGGGAAATTTTCAAATTCCTTAGGGGAGCCGAGAAATATATGTAACCATGACAAGAGCTACTCGTTCCAACAATCTGCTCAGAAGCCCTTCATTCAAAAGCGGTGAGTCTTTTGGCTTGCCATATTTCATTTGCCCTAAAAAGGGAAGGTGCTTCATTTTTTATCCATATCTTATCTGATCGTCATCTTTCGAATTTATTTCTCTGAGAAATTCAAAATTTCACGTGCTAAAGGCAGTATTAGCTGCTCCCCTGGATTTCAAAACCCTGTCCAGAAGGACCGAGATGTATTTTTTATCTTACTGAGAATACAGTCTCAGGATATGTATTACTTGTTTTGGCCGAACAAATTCATGCGCCAGTGAAATACCGACCGTCGTCTCATATAAGAAAAAGCTCCAGTGAGGGTACAGTTGAGGCTCCAAGGTTTTAGTTCGTCTTTTGGTGAAAACAATAAAGTGTCTTGATAAGTTAAATATACAGTATTTGGTTCAAGTCTTACTATGGAACTGCTCTGGGGAAAAAAAGACTTTGACTGGTTAGCAAAGGCCCCCCCCCCCGCCCCTTGGAGTTGCTACTGACAAGAAGACAATTTGCGGAAAACTTTTGCGTTCAACGGTATCTCGTTGCCCATATCAGGTTTCCTAATGCCACCCACAGTCAAGGGGAGATGCAGTTATCCCAATTTAAGAAGTTACAGTGGTCTACCTATATGAATAGGAATCGTGTGACAATATTTTGCTAATATTAATTGTAAAATCTATACTCACTTCGCCCGGTGTATTAAGGGGCCCCTTTTATCTTCCATCAGTTTTTACCTTTCTGGAGGATTCTCACTGCTCCTGTGCTGCAATTTTACAGCTGGTTTTAAGCTTCTTATCATTTTTTCTCTTTTTACTTTTTGTTGTTTATTCTCCAGTGATTTTAAGCTTTATTCTTAACAGGGCTAAGGTTGTGTGGGTTGCTTTTAGCCTTTGTTCGTTTGCTGGTCTGGTAGTAATTTTATTTGAACGCATTTTATTTTGCTTCATTCGAGCCGAGGAAGGCTGAATAAAATAGCCGAAAGCTTCTCGAATCACGGTGTCTTTTTATCATTGTATGTGCAGTTGCAATTCTAGTTTTAACTTTCATTTTCAATTATATATATATATATATATATATATATATATATATATATATATATATATATATATATATATATATATATATATATATATATATATATATATATATATATATATATATATATATATATATATAGGTCGAAAGGAGTGTTAAAGTTCGATTTTGAAATTGAAATTAGTCCCGAGCATTGGCATTAGCCCTAATAAACAAGGGAAAATAAGAAATAAATTCAGAGAGAAAATTAAGTCACGACCAGGACTTGAACCCGGGTCTGTCGCGTACATGGCGACCGCCTTAACCACTCGGCCATCGTGACACTTGTGATTTTAGACGTAGACTTGGGTTCTTATACCTGCCGCCCTCAATTTTCTCTCCTGTTACCATGGTAAGTCCCCAAGCGGGGTAATTGAATAATCAGTAGGTCGAAGTATGGTAAATCGAACGTTGAATGAATAGGTCGAAAGGAGTGTTAAAGTTCGATTTTGAAATTGAAATTAGTCCCAAGCATTGGCATTAGCCCTAATAAACAAGGGAAAATAAGAAATAAATTCAGAGAGAAAATTAAGTCACGACCAGGACTTGAACCCGGGTCTGTCGCGTACATGGCGACCGCCTTAACCACTCGGCCATCGTGACACTTGTGATTTTAGACGTAGACTTGGGTTCTTATACCTGCCGCCCTCAATTTTCTCTCCTGTTACCATGGTAAGTCCCCAAGCGGGGTAATTGAATAATCAGTAGGTCGAAGTATGGTAAATCGAACGTTGAATGAATAGGTCGAAAGGAGTGTTAAAGTTCGATTTTGAAATTGAAATTAGTCCCAAGCATTGGCATTAGCCCTAATAAACAAGGGAAAATAAGAAATAAATTCAGAGAGAAAATTAAGTCACGACCAGGACTTGAACCCGGGTTCAAGTCCTGGTCATTCAACGTTCAACGTTCGATTTACCATACTTCGACCTACTATATATATATATATATATATATATATATATATATATATATATATATATATATATATATATATATATATATATATATATATATATATATATATATATATATATATATATATATATATATATATATATATATATATATATATATATATATATACATGTTGAAGTACGCGTACTGGATTTCCAACATAATGAAAAAAGAGAGGGTAACGCCTTCATCATATCCAGTAAATCATAGAAAACAATATATTTCAAGCTACCTCGCTCTTCCTCAGTTGTTAACGACAAAATGGAAGTCAACAAGCTGAACTACGAGCAAGCCCAGCACTTAGTAATACAGGGAATACAGCATAACACAAAAGAATTACAATTAGATAACAATTAGACATAATGGGCCTAAAGAGATTAAGAAGATTACGTTTGTTGTACCCAGGAGTAGTTACTCAAAATTGATAGATCCCTATTTAACCCTGTTATATGTGACTTAAGCTTAAGGATAGTGCTCAATTCGTATTGTTTTCGTTTCTCCGCCGAAGGAAAATTGCCTGCAAGTAAAAGAAATCGTAAATCGGATAAAGAGTGGCCAGGTAAGTTAAAGTGAGGTGCTACAGGAAAACCCGTTTTGTTGTGTCTGATAGAATGTTTATGGTTATTAAATCTTAGTCGAAATCTATCACCTGTCTCTCCCACGTATGCAATTTCAGGGCATTTAACACAAAAAAGGTAATATACAACATTAGACGAGTTACAGTTGAAGGGACCGGGAGTAAGTTTGACCCCAGAGGAAGTGTCAATGAAGTGGGTAGAGTTGTCAATAAAAGTACAAAGTTGACACCTAGGTTTATTACAGGGTCGGTTGCCTCCTGAGGTAGCGCTGCGAAAAGGTTTGTTTCTGCTAATAATAGATCTTAAATTACGGGGTTGTTTACGCGCTATGGTAGGAGGTAGAGGAAAAATTTCCTTATTTCAGGGTCACTTTGGAGGATGCTCCAGGAAGACCTGATTTCCTGTAGGAGGGGGTCAAGGTCGGGATGATGGGTAAGGACTAGGGGGGTGCGCTCTAAAGTGTTCGTCTCTCTATACTGTAGAAGCCGCTCACGCTTGAGTGGTTCAATACGTCGGAAAGCGGTATCTAAAAGTTTGAAAGGGTAACCTCTGCATAGGAAATAGTGGAAAAGGTTTGTACTTTCTTTGATAAAATCAGAGTTATCGGAGCAAATGCGTTTGTATCTAAGAAGCTGACTGTAAACTATAGATCTTTTAATATGTAGCGGGTGAAAGCTCCTATAATGGAGGTAAGAGTGTCTGTCGGTAGGTTTACTATACAATTACTAAGTGCTGGGCTTGCTCGTAGTTCAGCTTGTTGACTTCCATTTTGTCGTTAACAACTGAGGAAGAGCGCGGTAGCTTGAAATATATTGTTTTCTATGATTTACTGGATATGATGAAGGCGTTACCCTCTCTTTTTTTCATTATATATATATATATATATATATATATATATATATATATATATATATATATATATATATATATATATATATATATATATATATATATATATATATATATATATATATATATATATATAAGCCACCACAACAGGAGCGCTTTATCCCTCAACCTTTCAGAAATCTATAAAAAAGAGATGGACGCCACCTCCCAAAAGGAATGCATTCATAGACGCATTCGTTTCTTCGGTAAACTCACACCTGAACTCGTTTTTAAAGTCTATAAAGCAAAAGCCCCAAGCATCAGTCAATAACTTAAGCAAGTCGGAGAGCAACGCCCTGTTCAGCCTTAAGGCCAATAACGACATTGTAATAAAACCTGCCGATAAAGGTGGTGCTGTGGTTATAATGGACAGGGCTAACTACATTTCTGAAGCTGAGAGCCAACTGTCTAACACAAAATTCTACAAACCGCTTCAGGTTGATCCAACCCTCACCTACTATAAGGAACTAATTCGTTTGGTCCAAACATTTGACAATGATATTAATGAGGAGGTTACACCCTTGATACCCACCGCGCCCAAACCAGCTATGTTCTACACCTTACCAAAGGTCCACAAATTGAAAGATATTGTTGGCCGACTCTGGGAAGGGGATGAACAACCTACAAACACAGAAGCAATTGAATTCGTTCGTTCTAACAGCATACCCGTCCCTGGCAGGCCCATTGTTTCCGGCATCGGGACTCTGACTGAATACATCTCGGCCTACGTTGACCAACACCTACAGCCTCTACTTCCTACCATCCCAAGTTATATTCAAGACAGCACTCATTTTATAAATAGACTTGATGAAATTACGTCCTTGCCCAAAGATGCCATACTCGTGACGATGGACGTGACTTCGTTATATACAAATATCCCCCATGAGGAAGGTACAACGGCCTGTTTAAATTTAATGAGGAAAAATTCTGTCACTGGGTACTCTGAAGTAACGAGTTTAATTCGATTCATTTTGAGCCACAATAACTTTCAGTTTAATGACATTAATTATTTACAGGTAAATGGGACGGCTATGGGTACAAAAATGGCACCGTCATATGCCAATATATTTATGTATCATGTGGAAGAGGGAATTTTGATGCAATCTTCAAACAAACCCTTATTCTATGTACGATATATAGACGACGTTTTTATGATCTGGGACAAAGGGCTGGATAATCTAAAACAATTCTTTTATGTTGCTAACAGTTTTCATCCTTCCATCAAATTTACTTTTGATTATTCCTTTAAGACTCTGCCCTTCTTAGATGTTCTGGTAATGATTGGAGACGGTAAGATCACCACGTCCGTCTACACTAAACCTACAGACAGACATACGTATCTCCACTTCAATAGTTTCCACCCCGTCATACCAAACACTCTATTGTGTACAGCCAGTTCCTTCGGTACCGCCGTTTATGCTCCACTAATAACATTTTTGTGGAAAGGGCCACTGAATTGGTTAACTTTTTTCTCAACAGAGGATATCCCTATAAACTCCTCAACAATTACTTTCATAAAGTTCTTGCTACACCGAGGCATAATCTCCTTCGGTATCGCACAAAATCGAACTGTGACCGCATTCCTTAGTCATCACATACCACCCATCCAATCGCACCCTTACCCACAATATCAAGAAATCTTGGGAAATACTCAAATCTGACCCCTCGATTTCTGAAATTTTCAGGGACCTCCCGATGATTGCTTATAAACAGCCACGTAATTTTAGAGCCATGTTAGTTCGCAAAACCCTTCCCACTGTAGACAATCCCAAAACAGGCAACAGGAAGTGTAATAAACCCCGGTGCCAAGTTTGCAATCATTTAGAGCTTTCCCCACCATTTACCACCATGCTTCAGGTATAACTCTAAAACCGGGAGACTTCGATTGTGACTCATGTAATGTAGTTTATTTACTTTTCTGCACCCAATGTCCCTTAGCTACGTACATAGGCGAAACAAGCACAAAATTCCGACTTCGTTTCAATAATCACAAGCTCAGCATAAGAAAGAATAACCCTGGATTCCCGGTTGCCGAACACTTTAATCTCCCTCAGCATAACCTTTCCCATTTAAAGTGTGCCTTGTTGTACGGCAATTTTAAAAGCGCTCAGCAGAGATGCAACCGTGAGTTACAAACCATCATCTCACTTAACAATCATAAATCGGGTCTGAATAGGGATTTGGCGTTCATGGGCACCAAGCAGTTGATACCTAAGCGAGGAAGCAGAACGAGTAGGTGTATACAGTCTTTTTTGCACTATAGTGTTTTTGTACAACTGACGAAGGGCTGTGTAATTTAAGCCCGAAATATTTTGTATTCACGGATTTATATTATAATTTAGTTGGAAATGAATGTATCCATTTTTTGTGTTCTTTTGTTATTTGGTTTTATATATATATATATATATAATATATATATATATATATATATATATATATATATATATATATATATATATATATATATATATATATATATATATATATATATATATATATATATATATATATATATATATATATATATATATATATATATATATATATATATATATATATATATATATTTGAAAAGGAACTGCAGAATCTCGTTAACTCTTTTTCCTCTGAACTAGCTGTTAAGGTAAATCTGTACATTCCTAAGTCACCTAATCCAGGTACATTTTATACAATACCTAAATTACATAAAGTTTCTAAACTAGTTGAGGCCAAATTGTCCTCTCAGAATGCCCCTACTGATACCGCAAGTCTCAGCCCACGTCAATTATTTAACTTGGCAAAATCTCTAAATGTTTCCCCGCCCGGTAGGCCTATTGTTTCTTGTATTGGTACGCTTACTGAGCACTTAAGTGGGTTTGTCGACAGTATTCTTAATCCCCTTTTACCTACCCTCAGAAGTTACATTCAAGATACTACTCATTTTCTTAGAATTCTCAACGAAATTAAACCCCTCCCGCCTGATTCCCTTCTTGTCACTATGGATGTAAGTGCGTTATACACCAATATACCACATGAAGATGGTATTCTAGCCTGTAAAAAGATTTTGTCTTTTAACGGGTATTCTCAACCATTCATTAAGGATTTCACCGACATTATTAAATTTATTCTTACTCACAATCATTGTGAATTTAACGGCCAGCATTATCTCCAAACGTGCGGCACTGCCATGGGTACTAGAATGGCACCTAGTTATGCCGTAATTTTCATGGCTGACCTTGAAACCAGAATGCTGGCAGATTACCCCTTACAGCCGTTGCACTTTCATAGATATATTGACGACATCTTTTTTATTTGGCCACATGGCCTACCCAACTTACATTCTTTTGTATCATTTTGCAATGCTTTTCATCCTTCTATTCTATTAAGTTCACATTTGATTTTTCTGCCAAGGAAATTCCTTTCCTTGACGTACTAGTTAAACTTAACAATGGTTCCATGGCTACGACACTTTATTGTAAACCAACAGATACCCATGGCTACCTCAATTTCAAGAGCTCGCATCACTTAAGTTTGAAAAAGTCTATTGTGTTTTCTCAATGCATTAGAATCAAACGTATTTGTTCTACCAAGCCCGAATACGAAAAACATGTCAATAACCTCGTGGATTTTTTTCTCAATAATGAGTACCCCCTACCCGTTATAAAAGCGGGAATCAGCAAGGCCCCCAGTCACAACCGGGACAAACTATTGTCTTACAAAACTAAAGTTGAAAATGCACGTATTCCACTTGTTTTTGATTATTCGTCTAAAACAGAAAATTTACATAAATGTATTCGTTCAGATTTTGCTATTCTTCGGGCAGATAGTTCAATCTCTGAACTTTTTGAAGACCCCTCTTTAACTGCGAGAAGACAACCCCCCAACCTCAAATCCCTCCTCACATCATATAGGCTTCGTGCAGCTGGAAACGCAGGCAACAAAAAGTGTGGCAAGCCTAGGTGTCAGGTGTGCCCTTTCATTATCACTGACGAAATTTTTACCCCTCCGGGCACTACTTGTAACATCCGTCCCCCTCCCTTAAACTGTGACACGGCTAATGTAGTTTATTTACTGTGCTGCAACGTGTGTGAGAAAGGCAACTATGTGGGTCACACCGGCACCAAATTTAGACTGAGGTTTAACAACCACAAAAAAACTATTCTAGACAAATCATTAAATTATCCTATATCCAAACATTTCACTAGTAACTCAAACCACTCTTTGTCTAATTTAAGATGTATCCTACTCAATTCTAATTACCCATCTGTCACTCAAAGGCTTAAATCCGAAAGCAAATGGATGCTAAACTGTCAACACATACCCGCGGCCTAAACAAAGATCTTGGTGTTTTGAGCGACTTACCTTCTGTGGTTTACAGGGAAGCCGGTTCTGTTTAACATTCTCGACAGGATTTGTATTTTTGTTTGTTTTTGTTTTGTTTCTTGTTGTTTCTAAATTTTTCTTCACTCCGCATTGACGCTGATGACGAAGACAGGTGTCTTTGAAATATACGTTTCTGTTATCTTGTATGTGCTCTAATATTGTCATATTTGTGGTGTTTTCTACTTATTCTTTTATATATATATATATATATATATATATAGGTCGATGCAAAAACATGGTAATACACAGTGCAATATAATTGAACAAAAAATGGAGTTGAACAAAAAATGGAGTTGAACGAAAAATACAAATTACGACGTTTCGGGTTACATACCCTTCAACACGGTAACAGAAAGTCAACTGAAGTCACACAAACGAGGAGTCAAAGTCAAGGAAAAAGCACCAGTTAACAAAAAGATTAAAATCATTCAAGCAGTGATTCTAGCTTAGAATTAAGGCCATGGGGGTGAAGAGTGCCAAGTTTAAGGATAAGACGGTTTTCAGTCGTGAGACGATCAATATGGGTTCCATTACAGGTTAATGCGGCCGTGACCAAAAAGTCTGTAATTGTACAAAGGAGTTGCTATGGGGACTAAAATGGGCCCTTCTGTGGCATGTCTCACTCTTGGACTTTTCGAACGTAACCTTTTCCAGCAGTATAACGGAACCACCCCAATTTTATATAAACGTTATATTGATGATATTTTTGGTGCCTTTTTTGGCACTTTTGATGAAGCTCAAGAATTTGTGAACTTTGTTTCCACCTTTGATCCTAATTTTAAGTTTACCCATACTATTTCTACCTCTAGTGCTACCTTCTTAGACTTAAGGCTTACCATCGTAGATCGTTCTATCAGATCTAATATTCATTTCAAGGATACTGACTCTCACAATTTCTTATTGTATTCCTCTTGTCACCCCCCTAAGTGTAAAAACTCAATCCCCTTTTCTCAGTTTCTTAGAGCTAAAAGAACTTGCTCTGTTAACGCCGATTTCATTCACACTTCCAATCAACTTTCGAATTTCTTTGCTAACAGGGGTTACCCCGATAAAATCGTAAAGGCCGCTAACCATCGTGTTAAATCCATCAGTAGGTCCTCTATTTTAGACAATAAGGCTCCTAATTCTAATTCCGACCGTATCACTCTGGTGCTGCCCTTCCACCCTTCCGTGGAACCCATTAAGCGTTTCATTATTAAGAAATTTAAGACCCTCATGTCTGACCCTACCACTAAGTCCATCTTTACTCACCCACCTTTGGTTGCCTTCAAAAGAGATCGCAGCATTGGTGATCATTTAGTAAGATCTTCCCACCCCACCCCTCTCCTGTCCCCAAACCTGAGACCTTTCCTTGTAAACGCAAACGGTGTAACACCTGCCCTGTTGTCTCCGGAGACCAACTGTTATCGATTCAAGGACCCTCTCATGTGTTCAAAGTTACTAATCATTTCACTTGTATTTCTCCCAATGTTATTTACATTATAAGTTGTAAACGCTGTAAAATTCTGTATGTTGGTGAAACCAAACGGAGGCTGGCCGATAGAATTACTGAACACCTCCGATCTATTAAACTTAACTTGTCTGGCTTTCCTGTAGCAGCCCATTTTAATCCGCCCTCCCTTTGTACAATTACAGACTTTTTGGTCACGGCCGCATTAACCTGTAAAGGAACCCATATTGATCGTCTCACGACTGAAAACCGTCTTATCCTTAAACTTGGCACTCTTCACCCCCATGGCCTTAATTCTAAGCTAGAATCACTGCTTGAATGATTTTAATCTTTTTGTTAACTGGTGCTTTTTCCTTGACTTTGACTCCTCGTTTGTGTGACTTCAGTTGACTTTCTGTTACCGTGTTGAAGGGTATGTAACCCGAAACGTCGTAATTTGTATTTTTCGTTCAACTCCATTTTTTGTTCAACTCCATTTTTTGTTCAATTATATTGCACTGTGTATTACCATGTTTTTGCATCGACCTATGTTTTCTCCAGTGCATCGCAGTACCTTAGTCCTTATATATATATATATATATATATATATATATATATATATATATATATATATATATATATATATATATATATATATATATATATATATATATATATATATATATATATATATATATATATATATATATATATATATATATATATATATATATATATATATATAAAGAGTGAGACAACAGAAAAATAAAAACTCGGCAGACGTAGCTTCGCGTTACTCAAAGATTAAGATTTAATCAAGCTATCGGCCAGTATGTATATCGGCCTTCTTCAGGATACTATATAGGAGAGAAGGGAGAAGGGAAAACTTCGTATAAACAGTAGCAAAAAATAGAGAAAATGACTAAAAAACGGGTAGTATTACTGTAATGTATACGTAGAAAGGTTTTTTTTTGCATAGTAGCCTCTTTAATTAGAAAGCTGTTTAGGTTAGTTAAGTGTAATTTAATTTGTTCACAAATACTACCCGTTTTTTAGATATTTTCTTTATTTTATATATATTCATACATATATATATATATAAATATATATATACATATATATATATATATATTTATATATAAATATATACTATAAAATGCTAAAAGTCAATCTAAAAGTTAAAATGTCATATCTACAAGCTTGTTTCGCGAGGTTTATAAGAACATCACTCTTCAGGATAAAACGTATTGATTTTCTGGTCATTAAGACCGCAGTTGATAACAATGACAGCCAAACATACATAGGCCTAACAGAGAATACCTTCAAACAAAGATACAATGCACACAAAAGCAGCTTCAAGAACAGCAAAAACAGAAATGCTACTACACTAAGCCAATACATTTGGGTTCTTAATGACCAGAAAATCAATAATTCCACCCGATGGAGAATTGTTGGCAGAAGTAATCCCTACTCAAATTTGACCTAAACCTGTAATCTCTGCATGAAAGAAAAATACTTCATTATCTACAAGCCAGACATGGCCAGTCTGAACAATGGAAATGAGCTAGGATCTGCTTGCAGACCCAGAAAGAATTCCCTTTTGTGCAACTTTAATCCGGCTAAATCTGAAATAAAAGGAGCTGACTCTGCCCTTCCAGCTCATACAATGTTTTATCCTGAAGAGTGATGTTCTTATGAACCTCACGAAACAAGCTTGTAGATATGACATTTTAACTTTTAGATTGACTTTTAGCATTTTATAGTATATCTGCTCCGCTCCTTCTTTGTTGAGCACTCTACCATCTGCATAGTCTCAACCTTCATATTCCTATATATATATATATATATATATATATATATATATATATATATATATATATATATATATATATATAAATAAATAGACGGAGACAAAGTAGATTGATCCTTTTTTTCAAAGGTGTGTTTGGCCAGCAGTGGCGTCACCAAGGGGGGGGGGGCAGGGGGCACGTGCCCCCCTGAAAAATCGTGTGACCCCGTGTGCCCCCCCAATGAGATTTGAGATTTTAAAAAAACGATATGCCTTCTTTAGTTAGAGTGTGACTATGAAGATATTTAAGATTGGATTCTTCTTTTGACGAGAAAAGGCAGTAATTTTCATACTTTTCAACTAAAAATATCGCAAAAACACCTGGAAAATGCCATTTCCGGTTGACTGAGGGGTTGCGTTTTTCAAAAATTTCTGCACACTTTCAACTTTGATAACTGAAGGTGGCGCATAGCTCAGGTAACCGTTCAAGCCGGATTATATAGGCCTACATTTTTTCCTTAAGAGGATCGCATCTAACTGTTTTCTCTTTCTCTTTCGAGTTCAGCTCTTCTCCTCCTAAATATCAGCCGGATCCGCTCTTGAAAGTTGTTTCACTAGTTTTGTTACCAAAAAATTCTTAATTGAAGTTGCCCTAGAAGTTTTTTTTTTTGAGACCAGTGTTAAGACAACAGAATAACCGTACATAACGACCTGAATACCTAACAAACCCCTTAAAACCCATGAACTTCCGGGGGCTTCGCCCCCTGGACCCCAACCGAGACACACATTGAACTGCCCATCACATTCTTTTCTGAATAGTTCATCTCGCCCTTTTTCAAAATGTCAGCCGGATCTGCTCTTGGTAGTTGAATCACATTTTACCAAAAGTCTTACTAAAAGTTACCCTTTAGGTAATTTTGAGAAGAGTGTTTAGTCAATAGAAGAACACTTAAATAGCGACTTTAGTGCCTCACAAACACGCTAAAACCCAGGAGCTTCGGGGGCTTCTCCCCCCTGGACCCCACCTGGGCTTTGCCCCTGGACCCCACCAGGGGCCCTAAAGCGGGCCCCTGAACCCCAGCCTCTGAGGCTCGCGCTTCGCGCTCGGTGGCGCCTACGGCGCCATGTGTGGAGTTTAGCAGTGCCCCCCTGCAATATTGTTGTGCCACCCCAGTGCCCTCCAAGAAAAATCTGGTGACGCCACTGTTGGCCAGGCTGTCATACTGTTGATTGTCTCCCTCGGCCTACTCGTAGAACCCGTTTAATGCACGACTTCCATTAGTCTGTCTCCCACACTAGTTCAAACTGTTATAAATTTGGTTTAATGCCGCGAACCATAAAGGATTGGAATCGTCTTCCTCTCAATGTAATGAGGGTTGCCTCTGTCCATAAGGACCCTGTCACTTATATTATTGGGCATATTTAGCCTTTTTAGCCTATCGACGAATGCGTGGTGAAAGAATGTCCTTTGGACGTGTCACCTTTTTGAAGGGTGTCCGGTCAACTCGGCCACCGAGACAACTCGGACCCCGGACAACTCGGCCACGGAGACATCTCGGCCACTGTTCACGCCATATTAAGTGAACTAACCAAGTAGGAGTTTGCATTTTTGAGGAAATTTACACAGCCTAACCTTCAGCTTTTAGACATTGCTTAAAGTAAACCTAATTTCGATAATATAAGTGAATTTTTTTGAAAATGAACATATCTTATTGTTTCTTTTTTAATTTGACAACATCGATTTATTCAATGTCATTTGAAACCACTCTTTAAAGGGGCCGAAACACCTAATAGTACAAGGCTATATTCAGTCCTAATTGCTTTTCAGTCTTTTGGATAAGATCGTAGAATCTGTTCTTTTCATCCAGTCTAGAATAGAGCCATATGTGACAGTCCAATAAATTAAATGTAAATGGTCTGAGGGCCCTGAAGTTGGTTACGTACTGTTTGTCATTCGGTGGACGTAGCTTTTTGCGGGAAGCTTGGTCATGAGAATTAACCAATATCTTTAAATTCAAACCCAGCCCTCCTTTACAAAAAAGTTTAATATCTTTCACATGAAATCCGTTAGTCGATTTCGGACATTCCCTTTAAAAAATGTGCAAGGTTCATTGACTATGATACTGTCAGATGGCGCACCGTCCACCCCAGGCTTAGTTTTACTTGATGGGCTGTTGAGAGTCATGTGACCGTAATATTTTGTCTCTTCAACTGTGAAATAGTTTAAGAGAGAAAAACTGCTTGGTTTCAAGTTATCTTGAGTATAAAATAGTGAGGTACTACTAAGCAAGCCAGTACTTTCTAACGTAAATACTCAAAAGTAATATTAATAAGGGTAGTGCTTATTCAATTGTGGCCGAGTTGTCGAAGGGTCCGAGTTGTCCGGGGGCCGAGTTGACCAGGGTCCGAGATGACCGTAAACCTTTTAAAGAAGAAGAACTTCAGTCCTTTTCTTTCATTGTTAGGCCTCCGTCTCCGAAAGAAATTGTCGTCCTTCCACGACAGGAGGAGATACAAGGTACATTAAATGAGACAAGGAACATTAAATGAGGTTTAACCGAGGAAAGAAGGAGTGATGGAAAATCGATTGTATTAAAAAAGCATTTCAAAATAAAAAGTATGTTCACCCATCCAGTAATTTCGGTCTTTGTAGGTTTTTTCCTTTTTTCATTGTTAATTTTTATTTTTAGACTTCCCGGCGGTGGGGAGGGTCCTCGAAGGTCCATTGCCCCCTCCCCGCTGACGCCATCCCTACAATGAAATAAACAAACTTGGGGTAAATATTGAAGTTTGTTAAAAATAAAATGGCGTTCCACAAGCGTTTCAACAACTTACTTGAATTGCGCAATGTGCATAGAAGTTAATCAAAGACAAGCTAAGTAGGCAATTACAAGGACGTTATCAACATATTCTTCCTCTATTTCTTTCGTTGAGATTAGAATAAACTTACCAAAATGAGCAGAATTATTGTTAAAAACCTTCCAAAAAATGTAAGTATTGAACGAGAAAGATTCCGACTGTTACTACTCTCAAATCGTTTCCGAGGAAGAATCACATGTGTATGAATGTGGACGGCAGGTTGTTCTTCTAGCGTATTTTATGTGCGTAGCTGTTTCGCGATGACTAGCTAAGCGTTGCTCTTAAAACTGCTTTAGGCTAGGTGTTGCCTTTACAGTATACTAGCCTAGGTAGCGGGCAACTAATTATAAGTCCCGTTGACTTACACACTAAATTAGGCTACTTCCGTACCCCCTAGCTCCCAGTACAAGTTTTCAACCAGGACATGCTACCCCTCTGATCGAAGCCCACAACCTCGGCTTTCATGGCACCTTCAAATTTCCATACCATGACCATTGAAATTTTGAGCTAGAGAGCCTTGAATGATAGGGTTGTGTTTCCCGCCATAATAGCTACTCAAAAACGGCATTTCACAGAGCGGAGTAATACAATAAAAAAATGGCACTAAAATTGGTCACATTGCCTTGAATTGTACACAGCATGTATTTCAACTCATTGTCTACAAAATCCAAATGCAAAAATGATCATATTTTGTAAGTAACACAGTCAGAAACAACATCCCATAAATTTTTTATGGCGCTTTGTCTGGCAGTAAACATTTTCCCGGACATGAGTATTGGAGTTAGTGGTCTGCTACCTACTACGCCAAAGGTTGTCCTAGCGTTATACACAGTACATATATATAGTATATATGAAAAGGAGAAGGTAGGTCACACATCGCCTAACACCAACGCAGTACTGCGCACAAAACTCTTGTGATCACTCACCTTAGGCTATAACGTTACTAATATTATGTTAGTCCTAGGGCCTAGGCTAGGCCTATATTTTACTCCTTCAAATCTCTCAAGTCAAGAACATTCCTACATCTTTGTCTGGTGAAACAAAACAAACTTTGGCTCTAATTTAGGATCAGTGCCCACAAGTCAAGGTTATTGATGAAGGTTAGGGTTAAGAGTTAAGGTTAAGACTAGGGTGAAATTCAGCCAAAATCACAGTTTTATGAAGACTTACCTCACTTCCGGCCACTGATTCTAAATTAGTACTGGATCACAGGTCGTGTTGTGTTCACGGTACCATTCTGGGAATTGTCTAAAATGTGTGATGGTTCCTGGGATGTGATGATTCCGGTGATGCCTTTACAAAAGCCCATAATGTCCAACCGTGATGGCTTTCCATGACTGTCATTTGCTTAGGCCTAGGCTAGGCTATGTTCGGTCTAACGTTACAGCACGAAAGCCAGGAACAGTAACATCATTATACTATAAGCCAAGCCAAGCTTAGTAGCCTATTAAACAAAGAAACTTCTTTCAAAAAAGTTATTAAAGCAGTTTAGGCCTAAGTGTCAATTTCAACTACAGCTTTGTTTTCCTAAGGCGCCAGAAATTTTCTCACTGTCAGACTTCTTTAACCTTAACCTTCCGACCGGCGCACTGCACGTATCATATATATGGAAGTCACATACAAAGGTGGTAGTATTTAAAAAGAGGAAAGGTACAGATGCTTTGACAAACCATTGACATATATTTAACTTTGCAACATGGAGAAGACAAATATTACAATAGAAAAGTTCAATCACATTCAGTCAAATTGCAAACAGAAGATATGCAAAATTTCTTAACGGAATGTACACACTACATGAAAGCCATGTTAGGAATGTGGTGCGTATTACGAATATTAAATTTTGAACAATAAGGCATTTTAGACTTCTTTTTCATCTTTTCTGTTTTGCCTTGACATTTAGGATGAAACCAATTACAGTTACACAAGTCACAGGAATTATATCTCAGTAATTAGCATTCATTTGTCATGTTGGCTTAAATGGTTAAAATTTTACAGATGTGAGCCAATGACTATGGTAAGGAGTGACTAAGTTGGAAGGAGCAGAATAGACAGTGAAAATATAAACCATAGATTTGTATACATGGATTGGAGAGAGCATGTAGCGTGTACGTCCTATCCTTAGATGGTCGTCACCGGCTGGGACAAAAAGAGGTGCACCAGGATGGCTGCCATCATGAACCTGTAAATCATCTGATTTGACAAAGACTCTGTTATATGTTAATCAAAAGTAAAACTTTTTTTAAATGGGGAAGAATGTCATGAATGTCAGAAGAATGAACCTTCAATGATTTTGACCTTCCTTGCCATATTTCAAAAATATTTCAACTTTCTTGCAAAATATGATGACATACTGGTGCTAGTCCAAACTTTCACACAAAAGCAGACTGCCATCTTGGTGCACTCTTTCTCACATTACAGGAGAGACAATATACTGTGCAGTATGCTCTGTCCATGTATAGGAAGTCTGTGATATAAACCTACTTTGTGAAACCTACTCTGTGAATACTGATTCATGATGGTAACACTGGCTTGTAATTCGGGAATTGTATAGGCTAAAGACACAATTGGTTTTATTGTATCTGGTGCAATGGCTGAGTGGATAAAGGTGGTGGCATTTGAAGTGATGAAGCTTAGCAACCGGGTGGCCTGGAGTTTGATTCCTGGCCCGGTCAAAGTGAGGTGAATTTTTCATCCAAGAGCAATCTACTGTTTCCCTTCTGAACTGACCTTTCAAAAAATACCAAATTTATTCTGGGACTGTCCATCAAGTTATTAAATGGATTCATGACATGTACCATTCCTTTGACAATGATAGCATGGCCCTTGAATAACCTGGCCCTTGAATATGAGCAGTTTTTATATGGCTCCATAACTAGCAAAGTTCAGAAAGCAGAGTTAAAGAAGCTACGGTTTTTATTTTCCACTTCCAGGTTTATGTTGTGGAAATATAGATGTATTAATGTTTTTGAAAGGAAAGCTACTCTTGGGTCTGAAATGCAAAAGGCCATTATCAGGAAATTAAAGGTTGAATTCAAGCGGACTATATCCTCTGGCCTCTCTCTAAGTTTACCAAAGTTTGGGTTCTGGGGAAATCATTAGTACAGGTATTAAGGAATCAGAGTCTCATATTTTTAAAGCTTTAATAGTATTCTAGAAGGGTTATTGTTTTCTTTAGTTCTTTAGGAAAAAAAAACAATTGGTTGAATTACACAGAATTTATTTTTTTTCTTCCTTTTTTTTCCCTGTATTAATAATTTCAAATGAAATCTTAAAGAGCAAGCATGAAATTACGTTATTACTGGTATACAGGGTAAATGAAATTAAGAAATCATATTGCACACGCCTGCAAATATTATATTTATTCCACTTGTCCTGCATATATATTTATGTATATTCAAGATGTAAATAAATTTCTTCCTTTTGGGAAAAAAACAAAAAAAAAACAAATTTGATCCAAATTGTTGAGTTGGTTGCCACCTGAAGTGAAGTTGTAATTCATAAGCCAATGGCTTCTCCCTTATTCGTGGTCGCTTAGCGTCGTAAAATAACTGTCCTTCAAGGCCTGATAATTATTATTATTATTTTTGCATCAGTTTACCCCACAGCAGACATCAGTCCTTACAAAAGTAGAATAGATGAAAAATATGTGTTGTCAAAATCAGTTTGTTTGTCACAAAAATGTTTGCATGTCAAAGTCTATCTTTTCAATCTCCAGATTTTACATTACAAGGATATTGCAGATGTCTTGCATCACTGAAATTCTTTGAGTGGTTTAAAATTTGAATGCAACTTCTTCTCCTGTAGAATTTCCTGTGAGGATAAGAAACTTTGTTTACATCAGAATGCAGATGAACCACATCATAAAGCAGTGTGGAAAATTTGTGAGAGGTCAAATCTTGTTTTGTGGATTGTGTAGTAGGCCTGCAGTGATAAAATTTCTGTATGACACAACAATATTATGCAGAGAGCATTCTCGTGAATTAGATATTTGAAATTCTCCAGTACAGTTTTTTATTCAGGGAGAAATTTAACATAGAAATGAAACTGTCAGTCTTGGTTCATGCATATGTTAAGCAATTTTTTTATAGTTGTAAATTTAAAAAGATAAAACAAAAAAGTCCAGAAAATGTAATTGCATAAAAAAGACACTTTAAATCCATAATTTTACTTTATTTACAGATGACGAGTGAAAAGCTCAAAGGGATATTTGCAGCTAAAGGTGACATAACAGACCTTCAATTAAAATACACTAAGTCTGGAGTATTCAGAAGATTTGCATTCATCGGCTTCCAGAGCAATGCAGTGGCAAAAAGTGCTATTGATTTTTTCCACAATACTTTTATAGATGCATCTAAAATTCAAGTAAGTAGAGACATGTGTAGCTACTTTTATTTTGGCCTGTACGGCATTCCATGAATGTTGTTTACTCCTCAACCAGATATTTATTAACACCTCTGTATCTTACATTACACATGCCTTTAAAGGGGATGATCAAGAAAAAATTTAATTTTCATATGTAAACGAGGAACAAAATCTGCACAGTGTGGTGACAGTTCCATTCAAATCGGAAATGTATTTCTTGAGATATCAGTGAATGAAGTCAGTAGATTTGTGTTCAAAGGTGAGTTTTAGTGCAGCAGAGCTTTATATCACTTCCTCACGTTGACAAGAAACGCCTTGTTTTCCTTTGTTTCATCAGACTGTTGTGTTGATCTTGAAGTTTAAAGGGAGTATGACCTTCTTGTGGGGGATGGAAAGTTTGTAAAATTCTCATGCCACTTCTGCAAACTCATTTTAATGATATGGAATTATTGAGGAGAAAATCTAGTATAAAGTTTAAAGAAAAACAAAAGACTGCTCATTAATGTGGGAATGTGATGTCATATGTGCTTCCTTCGAGTTCACTTTTTATTGAAAATGTGAAAACTTTACCTGTTCATATCTTGAAAACCACACATCGGATTTCAATGCAAATTTTACCAAAATGCTTAGAATAAGCACCTCTCTTGCATACCAAATCCTGTTGTGACCTTAAACCCTTCTTTTCAGAGGCAATAATAGTTCTAAATTTCTTGAGGGAATATCTGATGGCAGTTTCAAGCTTAAATCTTACATGTGAACTCTACTGTATGTTCGTTACGACACTTGAAGGTGATAAACATATTATATTCTTGACGTACAAACTCAGGTGGAAGAAGCAAAAGATTTAACAGCATCTGAGAAACCTCGCCCTTGGAGCAAATATTCAGAAGGAAGTTCAGCTTTCAAGAAGAAAAGTGACAAGAACAGAGGAGAAAAATCAAAACTGAACAAAGATCAAGGAAATATCAACAAAACTAAAGTACTACAGTTATATATATATATCTTAGTTTGCTTTTTTCCTTTTCTGTACCCCTTCCCACAGCTATGCCTAGTTTGTTTTCATTTTGTTCCGATATGTTTTTTTTTCTTTATTTTGGGGTCATTTTGTTGTGTTGGTGTATTTTTATTTTCAATAGGTGGGTCGCTAGCTTTGATAGCAGGATATTTGTGGTCCCTGACATCATTGCTTTTATTCTTTGAGCAGTGAAGGGTACAATGCCCTTTGGTAATCCCTCTCCCCACTGCCCTTTATTGGCTGTGGGGAAAGGGTTTCTTTTGATGCATTTTTTTTTTTCATTTTTCCTTAGCATTTTTACTTTTATTTTAAAACATTTTCTTAAAGTCAATGACATTGATTTGAATTGATAGGACTGTGTTTCTCTGCATGCTCATTGTGAGATTGCCTTGATGTTATTTTAGAGCAAACTCGGATCCAAGATTAGTGAATTAAAGTTTTCCTCAAGTGATTTAATATGTGCTATTAAGCAAAAAGAACATGAAACATGTATAATTTTTATTACAACGCTGCACCCTTTGAAGACTAAAAACCTGTCCTGCTGTATACCTATTTTTCATTTTCTAATTGGTTCTCTAGTGACATGAGACAGTCATGGGTGTCCACAGAAAAAAGTCGGGGGGGGGGCAAAATTGCTAGAGGGGGGAAACCTCAGAGTCACCATGAATTGGCAAAAAGCGTGCAAAAATTTTGGCCCGAAATGCCTCCCAGATCGCTGAAAATAGCATTTCTAAAGCCTATTTTTCACATAGAAACTTGGAAAACACATTTTGTTTGGTTTTTTTCCTTGGATTTTTTTCCATCAATTTCTAAACGTTTTTTCAAATTTTTGATTTTTCAGGGGGCAAGTGTCCCCCTTGCCAATGCCTGCAGATGCCTATGGAGACAATGGAGTATGAAAATTAAGAAAGATTTAGACTGCTTGTTTTGTTACTTACAGTAAAATAAACATCATATCAATTGCTTCATACTGACATCATTATCTTTTCCATTGTTGCTATTTTCTTTGCAATAGTTATTTGGGGTAAAGCAACCAATGAGAAACTTGATCCCCACACAGTTTCAGATTCAACATCTGTGTTGCTTTCATTATCCCCCCTACACTTTTAAAATTTTTAATTTTAAGTTTGTTGTGCATCAAGTTTTTTTAAAAGTCAACTTTTGCCTGAATACTAAAGAGTCATTGAGCATTAACTACAGTATTTAAAAGGAAACATATTGCCTCAGGAAACTATAAAATATCGTTTTTTAACTTAAATTTTTTGATTCTTAATGTAAATGCAGATTTATCTTTCTTCCAACTTTTGAAATCTAATTTCATTTTGTTTTCCCATCCCCAGGAATCTAAGAGAGAAACTGCACAAATAACTGGTTTGGATCTGGGAGAGGTGAGTCCAAAGTGTTTGGGTGTATGGATTTCTCCAGTACTCCAGCTTTCCTACGTATGCAGCATTCGGTTTGCAATCAAAATTGGTTCCTCGGCAGCCCTGAGCCTTCAACCAGCAGTCCAAAGTTATCACAGGATTCAGCACAGGATTGCAGGATGATTCAGCACAAGATTGTAGATGGATGACAGGATCTGAATTCTATGGAAACCCTTTGTGGACTCTTAAATCCTGTGCTGAATTATGTGGAAGGTTCTTCTGCATGATTAAATGTATCACAATACTCATGAAGCCTTTAAATTTTGTTTAACCATTGTTCCTGAGGAAACTTCAAGTCAAGGTGTTACCAACCTTTTACAGGTTCCAGCAAACTACCACATGTATACTAATCATTATAAAATGGCATTCTTATATTTGCAAGTTTTAGTTAAAGAATCAACATTCCATGTAATATTGAAAGTATTTTAGTCTTGTAAAAAACTTCAGCAGCAATAAAAGAATACTTGGTACATCTTAATGTCAAGTGGCAAGGGATCCCAACGTCTTTTGGTGTTTCTGGTTTAACGTGTCAGCAAACCTTAGTAGCAATATGTAAATTTACCTTTGACTTCTGCTGTACAAGAATCATTAATGTTCTATTTAACATTCACATTAATGTTCAGCATGAGGATGTGGGTGAGGGGAGCAGGGGACATGTAGTCAACATCAAAATAATGATGTAGAGCTGTGAGTCATTTCGGAAAATAAGTGTTACATGCCTCAGTGTACAGTACAGTGCTTTAAGATGGCCTTGCATTCATGGTGGTCAAGTGATTAGAGCATCCTCCTTGCAGCCGGGATCTGGAGTTTGACTCCTTGCTGTGTTATACCAAGGTCTTAAAAAATGGAACCTACTACCATTGCACTTGATGCTCAGCATAAGGGGTAGAGTAGGGATCAAAGCCAGCGAGCTATAACATGAAAATAAGACTGGCTGGCTCGACTTAAACCAATTTGATACAAACTGAGCCATAAGACATCATCTACCTATACTGCAATCACTCAAACTATGTTTGTTTTATTCCACAAATAACCATGCTGCTAGAATTGAATAGGACGTTGTAGCCAAAGTTACCTGAGAAAAAGGCATTTTCTTGGTGAAGCTTGTCTCTGTAATTGCGACAGTTAATCCAGTTCAAACCATCCTTCTTGCTCTATAGAGCAAATAGTCTTTGAAGGGGGCAAATGTTTTTAACTTTATTGATGTCAAGATACCTGAACTGGAAGTTCTCTCATAGATTTTGGATTATAAGTTGCCAGCTTGAGATGGCTAGAACTTGCTTTTCATTTCTAGCATCATGAATTGGTTGCCATTTGTGCAACCTCCCTTTAAAATATTTTTACCAATGTCACAATTCAAAGTTATTTGTGTTGAAGGGATGTTTATATAACTTTGCCCAACTCTTTCTTTACATTTTCAATTTACAGCTTGAAAATGATCCTGATTTTCAAGAATTTTTGGAGGTTCACAAAGTAGGAGATAAGAAGCAGACATGGGCCAATGATGTAGCCAGTGGTCAGAAAACAAAAGGAGGGACAGAAGAGAAGATGGAGGGTGATGAGGTAGAAGATGAAAGCCCAAAGGGTACTGCAGGGGGTAAAAGTGAGGCAGTAACAGGTGAGGCATTGTATCCTGGGAAATCAATGTAAGAGAAATGAAGTCTCTGCGTTATAGTAGTAATATTGTTTTCTCTTTCATTCCATTTCTAAAGGGTGGGTGCCATCCCCTGACAATATCTTAGCCACAGCAATGTAATAAATCAATCAAGAACCTGTTTTGCTTTTTGTGTATTATTTATCTGTTTGCCAAGAAACTGACAGCCATGTGCCTGCCAAGGGTGTAACATTTGCAGGGATTTCTCAACCCATGGAACATTATCAATGCTATTTAAATATTTTATAAATACATACAGGTAGTCCTAGTCATGTACTGGGATTGTTTCTGTGTCTCAGGAGACACTCAAGGTTCATTAATGTGTCCATTGTGAGAATTCCTGTACTAAGCATATATGATTTAACAACTGTCTGTAGACTTGAAACAGTTGTAATACATAAAACTTCTTACGTGATTGAACATTACATTTTAATTTCATGGGAGGAATGTTTTACTTAAGTTTCAAAGATTCTGAAATATCTATCAAAGTTGCCATGATAAAACCATAATGGTGCCATGTTTATGGAGTATTTCTAAGCTTTGCATGCTTTACATAAAAGGGACTTGAATAAGGCAACAGCATGACCTTTTCTTTGTGGGAGGGGGTGGCTAAGGGAGCAAGGGGATCTTGCTCCCCATTTTTCCTAACCCCTGCCCCCCCCCCCCAAAAAAAAAGAAGATGAATTAAGTACATTTTCATATTGACTAGTGATGCTCTTTATACTCTGAATACTCTTTATTCAGTTGTATCTTCCCAAAAATTATGTCCCTAAACAATTTCTTGGACGGGCAAACTATGTGTTTCATCTTGGGGACTATCGTGTTAAGTTAATTCTTAATGCAATATTTCTCTTTCTTCTGGTTTTTCTCTTGAGATTCATAAATGACTGCAAGTCTGTAATGAGCAGTTATGCCAAATTGTGCAGTTTCAGGTGAAGGTTGACTAAATGTGTCAGGTGGTCAAAGCATCTGATTTGCAACTGGGAAGTCTGGAGTTAAACCCCTGGCAGGGTCATACCAAAGTCTTTAAAAATGAAACCTGCTGCCATTGTGCTTGGTCCTCAGCATAAGCAATATAGTAAGGAAGACAAGCCTGTGAGCCACAACTGGAAAAAGGCTTTGGCTCACCAGACTTAAACCAAATGGTAAGCAACTGAGCTGTAAAATTTCATCTCACTAACTATTAAACTCAGGTTAAGATTATATATGATTGTTCTGTAGGTTGGTGTGTGAGCCACAAATGTGTGACGAATAACACCATACACATCATGACCTTTTGACCTTCTGTATCTTTGAAGGTGATGAGGAGATAATAGAGAAGAAACAAAAGAAGAAAAAGAAAAAGAAGAAAAAAGAGAAAGAAAGAGAAAAAGAGGATAATGATGACGATGATGGGGATAAGGAGAAAGAAGATGACATTTCATCAGAGAGGATGGAGAAGAAGAAATGCAACCTTTCAGATATGGAGGTCAGTAATGTTGGTAACTTTGTCTTCATGTAGTATAAGGTCCATAAAATAATGCTGCAAGTTTGATGTTTGGTGAATCTAGTGGGCCAGAGCTGAACATAGATTTGGTCAAGCTATGATTTCAGATTTCGTGGTAACCTTTTTGGGGTTGCTGCTTTTAAGTCATGGTAACCCATGGTAACCCTTTCCTGGGCTGTTTGCTCTTTTGCATCATTACTGTTTATACAGTCACTGATGATCCAGTGACCTTGAAACATTTGACCTTGACACATATAGCAGAAGGCTTGCTTCAGTTCTGACACATTTGGACCAGCCACTTTCCTTTGGAAAGCTGCTCTTGCTACCTTGAAAAATTGAATTAATATAGTTTTGAATGTAAGTGGACTAGTGTTTGCACAGGCACCAAAAATAGAAACAGGGTACACGAAGCCTTGGTAGCCAGTTTTTCAGTGACTAAACTATTAAATTTGTTAGGCATGTTCCATAAGACATGCATGATATATTTACAGCTGCATCAGAGATGTAGTGATCCTATTCACAAGTTCAAAAACACCTAAATTGTCACAAGATTTTATCAACTTGTTTTGTTTCAAATAAAAAATGACAAAATAAATGTGACAGAAAACAGCCACATAAGAAAATGAGTACCTCCCATGGCCTATATCTTTTTATATTGAATGTTGGGACATTTTCTTACTCGAAAAGAAAGCACATTAGAGTTGGAAGCTGTGTATATTTTCTCCTTTTAAAACACAGTTTAAAAAATTATCAACCAATTGGTACCCTGTACGTGCAGTATTTTCTTGCACATCTGAAATTACAGAAAGTGAAACGATGTCATGCTTATGAATTTTTTATTCACAAGTGTACAATATGCTGTGGCATTATCACTAACATGTGCATGTTCCTACTTTGCTCAGCTAGCCTCATGATGACATCCAGGCATGCTAACATGACTTTCAATCAGAAACTTTGTTGTCTGAGCAAGTGCCATGTTGGGGCAAACTATCATAAATGTGTAAAGGCCTGTTTCATTTTGAACCTTTTGTGAATATTTACTTTTTCATTACATTCATCTTAGTACATTAGACAGAGCAGAAAAGTGTTGATTTGTGTAATATTGACATGTTTAACCATTATGAAATATTCAGGGATTTTTTGTTAATTGGGGAGGAAATGTTGAGCAGGTGACCATGAACTGTAAAAGTACTACAGCCTATAATCATATTCACTCAGATTTGTTTATTTACATTTCACCTCTTATTGACAATGAAATAAGGCATGGTAACCAATCTTTTGGTTGTATGGGTTTGCCATCACATTACTGACATGCATCTGCAAGGGATGGCTTGCATGATATCCTGTGCTTTGATTGGTGTCACTATTAGTTGTTGGACACATGGGGATGGAACACAAAGGGATGTACAGTACCTACTATCGCAATAAAAATTGAAAGAAAGGTTTCTCAAATTTCAAAATAACAAATTTCCCTTAATTGCAAACATTTAAATGTGTAGTTTCACCATGGTTGATATGTTTAGCATCTAAGAGGTCTTAAACATTACTCTGATAAAGTTCCACCAAAGATGTTTCAAAGCACTGAACCAAACTTAAGTGGTTCAGGGAAGTCTGATTGTGAATTTTCTGTGGCCTGTTGGTTTGTCCACTTTTTTTTTAATGTATTTGTGTCTATGTTAAATCATGACTAAATGTTTGGAATTTATTTTCCCTTTGTCTTATTGTCAGTCATATACTGTGTGTATTGACTAGTGGAAGAAGTCAAAAGGATGAATGCTTGTACAAGCAGGACATTTTTTCACATTTGTTGGATAATAGTGAGAGAACAAAAGAATTTTTGAATGGAATGGAATCAGTGTTGTAATCGAGTCACTAGATTAGTGACTCGAGTCACCAGTTTTCAAACTTTTAAGTGACTCGAGTCACTGTACTATTTCAATGGGGAAATTTCTCCTGAATTCTATCAAGTCACAATCATTTTGAGAGGAAGTGACTCGAGTCGTGACTTGTTACAACACTGAATGGAATACATTACAATACTATTAACCTAGGGATTTTTTCTGTCATACATGATACCAAGAAATGATCACCTGCTATGAAGAAATAGATTTCTCATGGGATGGTATCCTGTTTGCTTCTGGGAAAAATAGTTGATGCATTACACTTTGAATAAACAGTGCTGTGGAATGCATTTTGAAGCTGAATGTTAAACTTTTGTACAATATTGTGATATCCATGATGGTTTACTCATTTTTGGTTTCCCTAAGGACCCATCTAATTGGACCCATATGTAGTCATCTAATGGGACCCTCAAGGAAATCATAGCGGGTTCCTGTGTTTTTTTGATTTTTGCTTTTTTGGAAGCTCTGTAAACTATATGTAATAGATATCTATCACGTTTGGAAGGAGATTTAGTACATAAAAACCTAAGAACTATGTTGGTGTGCAGGAGAAAGATGTTCTTGCTTTGCAGTCAGGGGAAGAAACTTCTTTACTATTTGCTACTATTTTGCCAAACCTTCGGAGAGCATTTCCAATTCAGTTTTGATTTTTGCAGTAGTTATTTCTGTTTGTTGCTATTTCACTGGAGCAAATTTTTTTTTAATTGCATCTTCAGTATCTTCAATCAAAAGTTGTTAAGAAGAGGGATCTGGACCCTTCAGAAGATCATCCTTCATCAGAAACAATCCCTGATAAGAAACAAAATGAGGTAGGCTCTGTAAGGCGATGCGGTTCTGTGAAGGAAGGGGTGGGTGGTGTGGAAAATCTGGGTTGCTTATTAATGTAGATTTAGAATAATCAAGATTGCTTTTTGTTTCAAACTGTCTTTAATATGATAGTCAAGTAGTTGTGCTGGTATGTAAAAAATGGACTTGATGATTTGAAATTATGATTTGAAATAATGAGAGTGAAATGTGAACAATTTTCACAAGATGTATTTATAAATGTTAGTTTCTAGGGGGTTGTTCTTTATGCAAGAATGGTGGTGGTGCCTCAGTTAACAGGGGTGTAGTAGCAGTTAAGTTTGAAAGCAAATTAGTGAAAATTTTGCTCCCAGCATTATGTTGGTGTGAGTAAGGAGTGATTAAGGATGGAGTCAATGCACATCCTCTCCTTTAACACAATGTGCTCTGCCAATCTCAAGCTCTCAATGATTGAAAAATCTTTGTGACTAAGAGGGAAGTAGCAAGGATGACAGCAGTGCTTCATATCATCATTTTTCACAGACAGTTAAGGAATTATGACTTCATTGCTGCATTATTGTTTGTTTTCATGAAAATCAAGGGCCTTATTTCTTGATGTCATCAACATGTATCAGTATAACTATAACTAACTGAACTTCCTTTTGTATTATAAGAGCAATAAAGAACCGTGTTAAAGTTTTATAGACAAAAGTCTGCCTTCCTGTTTTGTCTGAAAGAAATGATTCGGAATGACAATAAAATTAGAATCAGAAAGGATTTGGAAAGACAATAAAATTAGAATCATTTGAAAGGACTCATAAAAAAAACAGTAATACAATCGCATAAATGAAAACTGGAAAGAAGGTTTCACCCCCCAAGTAAGAAGAATAGCTGAGCAGATGACTTCAAATCATTGTCTTCGTGAACTCTTCAATGACCTCAGTATCAGGGATCAAACAGTCACTGAGAGAGTTAAGGTCAAACAAAATAGATCAGAACTAAAGAACATGTGACACACGTTGTGCCCTTACAAATGGATTAAATTATTCTCAAGTATGTATCGATAGTGAATCAGGTCCTTGACTGTAACAGCTTCATTGCATATACAAGTGATTCTGAAGAGAGAATCCCATGTACTGTACTATAAACAACTTTAAAATTGAGAATTTATTATACACGTATTGAAGGTGAATTAGAAAAGGGAGTCATACTTAATCAGGAAAAGTAAGAATGGTATAGATGATAGAAAGGAATTGTTCTATGATTGTGTAAGTTGGAATCATTGAAAGGATCTTCCTTCTGTTATTGCAATTCTTTGTCTTCAGCAAATAACTTTTAAGGTTACCAACGGACTTCTTTGGTACCTTCACTTGATTTTTCACAGCTTAGAAAAATTGCTTAAAATAGGATTGTGCAACCAAATTAGATGCATCTAACAGGAAGTACATGAGAACAAACGTGACATGTCTTATATTTGAACTTTGTAATAGGAACTAAATGCTTGATGTTTTTGATCTTTTGGTTCAACTGTGGCAACATAAACAAATTCACTGACAAATATTTAGCTAACAACACACTAACAATTTTAAATCTGTTCAGAATAGCTAATGAATAATTATTCAGTACTGATAATGCAAAGATATTTCACATGTTGATTATGACTACTTACAAGGTGATTTCTGTCACCTGTCAAGGACATATTAGGCCTTTAAAGGTAGTCATTCATCACACCCAAAGTATAATTTCATAGGCGTGTGAGTAGATGGTGCATGGGGGCACTCGCTCTCCCCAATTCATGCAAAAGCAGTTGGTCTATTCGGGCAAAACATGGACAAAGCGTGATAAACGGTGACATTATTCAGGCAAAAAATACTCTTGCCCGCTCATAGAAAATTACCCCTGTATGCCTATGTACAGTTCTGCCAGTAGTCTGCAGAAATTCTCAAATGGTGCAGCTCTTTCATTGATATCAAACTAAAAGAATGCAGATTAGCTTATTCTACACAACATGTACTTTTAAAGAATGATGACACATCAGGGCCTAGTTACTCATCAGGGTATGCTCTGAATGAATAAAATTGGATTGTGTCTGTATAAGGATGACTTTGAGATGGCTGTGGAAAGGGTTGGAAGTATTAAAGTAATGGGAGTGTTGGAATTGTCTGAGATATAAATAGATACTTTTAATGACAGAGCTTGTAATATCACTATGTAGAACAGGAAGCTGACTTATCGCAATTTCTTCCCATTTTGGCATACTGATGAATCTCAAATTGACATAGTGGCAATAAGGTTTGTTTGGACATTTCTGTATACTAACAAGTACAATTTTCCTCTGAATTTGTTTATCTTAGCATCAGAAAGTGAGATTACATTGTACGTAATATATTTTATTTTTTATTTTCCAGAATCTAAAAGGTAAAAATGATTAAGGAAAAGTCTTCCTACTGAGAGAACTTTTAACTATGCAAAATAGAAAATATGAAGATTTGTGGAATTTGAGTTTTGGCGATTTGTCATTACATCAGAAAGGAGACAAAATTATAATACAACGTACCATTTGAAAAAAAACCCCTAACTTTATGATACTAGCTCATTGTGAACAGTACCCTTTTGCCTACAATGCCAGGTTGTAAATGTTCTTCTCTTTCCTTTGCAAGGATTCACTACTTAGAGAATATAAAACAACTGAGAAATATCAACGAGGAGAACATGTAGTGAGAGTAACTGGTGTCCACAGAAATTTTACTGAGGTAATGTTTGCTACACCCATATTCTTTGGTAATCCAAACTTTGAACAAACTTTCTTTCTACAACACTTTTTTTTAATGTTTTATAGCAAAAAGTCAAGGAGAAAATGCAGTGTGCTTTAATAGTCACTATTGCTGCAAAGTGAAAAGTGGCAGAAGGATGTGAAAGATTCATGCTGGTTATTTTACAATCAGGATACAGCCAGGAAATGTTATATGTTAAAGAAATACACCATAAGATGGCGTGTGCCTAATGCTTGAAAAATAATACAGGTGGGTGATAGCATCACTAGGTTATATGCAAGGAGGTGTCTAACAGCTTTCACAAATTAGGAGTGGTCTGTTAGTCTGAAACCGAAAAAATCAAAACACATCCTCAAATGGTACACAAGGGAAATCTTAATGTCAGTAAGCCTATCATTTAATTTTGAAGGAAAATGATAAATGACATCAACAGCCATCATCAAAAGCCTCTGAATTTTATTGTAAAAGACACTGAGAATAGGCAGTATGATAAGTGCTTTAAAATTCAAACTCTTTCAAAATTCAAGTCTTACCTGTATTTGTCATGTGTTTGGTCTAGCAGTAGAACACCCACACAGGGAGACCTGTGTTTGATTCCCAGGTCACTACACCATAGACTTTAAAAATGGAACCTGCTGTAATTGTGCATGGTGCTACACAAATGCAATGGAATAGGGTTTATAGTGCTTATCCACCATATCAGCTTGTAAGAGAAGCAGGATCTAGTAGTTCATGCTGCTACCACTGTACATAATGAAAGGTCACATGCAGCTCAACTCAACATTGGAATCTTTTCAATCAAAAAGGTCATATCAAAAAGAAGATGAACTACTACCCTTGTTAGAAAATTCCAACTTTGTATGTTGATGGTACTCCTAGAATCTTGCTGACTACTTGGTGTGCCACTGCCTTAAGTCATTCATCCACAACATCAATGTTAGTGGAGTATCCAGGAAGGTCACTATCTGAGGGGCACAAATGGTAGACCAGAGATGACAGGGATTATTGTGGGTACTCTTGTTTGCCTGTGAGATATTTTAACCCGCAGGAGACAGCAAGAAGAATAAAAATTGTTGTGTCATTGTGCATTTCCTCTTTTTTCCTTTTCTGCCGTTGCAATCCATCACTGGTTTAAGTTTGTAAACCACTTAATGTCATATCTTTGTTGGTCAATTTTGCTAGTGATATTTATGCTTTCCCTTTATGATATTTGCTTGGGGGTATTCTTTGTGCTGTTAATCAAATGGATACAATATTATTTTAAACTTACATGGACCCTTGTCCAAATAACATTAGAAAGAATTGTGGGACAGCATCTTGGTGACATCATTTCTGGCCATGGTAAAATGACATTCACAAAATTGATGTACACCAAAAATCTGTCTACAGTCCTTTGTTATAGATATTTGGAAAAGGCTCTTTCGACCAATCCAGACAGCAAGTGACAGTCTGATTTCAGTAGGCCATAACTGAGGTCTATCACCTTTACAATCTTTAAATTTCCTTGCTGACCTACATCATGGATGGTTGTACACTAAAATGGAAATTGATTCTCTCAATTTTACTAAAAATGAGGGTTTGAAATTCATGTAGACAATAAATGAAGACAATTTAAGCCTGATGGTCCCACTAATGGCTGCCTACAGTCATTAAACACAAGCGCTGACTGGATTCATCTATAGATTGTGTAGAAATATGAAGTAAGAGTTGTAAATGGTAATGCCTCAGAATGTTAATCTTCTTTTTCTGATATTACAGGAAGATATTGTCAACTTTTTTGCACCTCTGAAGATTAAAGTTATCAGAAGCATGTTGAATATAAATGGTCGTAGGAAAGGAAAGCTTTTTGTGGAATTTTTTTCTGAAGAAGATGTTTCTAAAGCTGTCTTAAAACATAAAGAATATATAGGTTTGTACTAATCAATATTCATACCAATTTAATTCCAAATATATGTATGTAAAAGTTGACTTGATTAATGAATTATCTGAAGTAGCACATGCTTGGTTCTCAAGAAAGGCATACTTTCGTAAGCTAATAAACTAGCTGCACATCACACAAGATCCAAGCACCATACTCAATGAGACTTTCAAGACCTAGTTGCTCAAATTTGGGCAATTTTCAGCCTTATGATTGACCACACTGCCTGACTTGTCAGCCCATTGTAAAGGGATTGTACTATGGTATAGAGTGCTTTCGATAATGCCACAAGCCCCTCCCATTTTGACTTCCAAAAATTGGTGTAGTAAGCATTTAGTGTCGCTAGCTGAGAAGCAGCTGGCCACCAGCATGTGACTGATGCATTGAAGCAGCATTAATTTTTGCCTTGCAGTGGGCGTGGCGTAACCCGAAATGCACTTTATATCACACTCCCCTTTCGTCTTTGTGCAAAATTACTCATTCCTGATTAGTCAAATTGCCCCAGTCTTAAGACTCTCCCTTACAACAGTCAGAAAAACCACCTTGTATGTTTTTCATGACTGAAGATTATGTGAATTGAAACTAGTCATAAACTGCCTGTAGCAGTCATAGGTCCACAAACTTTATGTGACAATTGGTCACAGACTTCCTATATACATGGACAAAGCAGGTAACATGTATGTTGTGTCCACAGATTGTTGCCACCAATTGGGGCAAAAAAGGCACACCAAGATGGCTGCCATGAAGCTATAATTTGTATGATTTGACAATGACTCTGTTACGTTTTAAAAAAAGTAAAATTTGAATGGGAAACAATATCATATTCCTGAAATACGTGTAGTGGTGATTTTGACCTTACCTTGCAGTGTATTATTTTGAAAATACTTGCAAACTCTGTTGATTTGAACTACTTGAGCAAGTCCAAACTTTCACACACAAAAACATAGCAAACAACCATCTTGCTACACCTATACTCACACGTACGGTAGTGACAATCTAATGTGCAGTGTGCTTTGTTCATATATAGGAAGTCTGTGCAATTGGTGACCCAATGGTTGAGTCAAGTTGCATTGGCAAAGTCAGGCCTAGTTTTCATTTCCATTTTTATTTCATTGCTGAGAAAGTTTCTGTTTAGCCACATTTGGTCATAAGAAGTGAAATATCATGTTAACATCATTAATGTTGAACCGAAGAATATTTGTTTGGAATACATTTAATTCATTTCTGGTTGTTAAAAGACTCATTCATGTTTGTCAATAAATGAATGCTCAACATCAAAGTTGATTGTTGTCACAATGACATGTCAAATATAATTTGTAAACATTCGGAAATCCTCAAGATCCCTGCACCACATGTCAACAAGCCCACTTGAAATGGTAGCAGAGGCTTTATTTTAACTCCTGGCTTGACCTTTATTTGAGAGTATCCCATTGTAATGAAAAGTTTGTGTAAAGATAAACAGCATTTTATCTTTAAAAAAGAAGAAGTGCTGAAGAATTTTATTTTTTTGTCATCAGGTGAGAGGTATGTACAAGTGCTACGAGACAGATCTGGTCAAAAACCTTCAGACAATGCTCCCTCTGAGAGAGTGAATGAAGAAGATGAAAAACCACCATGGTCGCAACAGGTAAATTACTTTTGTCTCAATTAAAACTTTTAGCTGTCCTGAAGTTGTATGGATTTACTTAATCACCAATATTCACTGTTGAAATATTCATAGTGCTAAGACTTGACTAAGCCTTTAAGTAACTGTTGAAAGATTTGGTCTTGTAGATGTCAGGTGGGGGTAGTGGGGGGGGGGGGGGTAAGGAGCAATCCTAATGAGGAAAAGGGAAGTTTATATGATTTATTTAAGGTGTTTGTACCATCAGGCATTAAGTTTTGTCCCTTTTAGATGCATTCATAATATTGAAGCAGGCATCAGAACACTGTGCATGTAAACTATAAAAGATGTAGATTTACAGTTGTGAATAAGATGGCTGAAGGTTGTACATTTGTATTACCAATTGTGTTAATAACCCCTTCCTTCAGTAACATCAGTAGACAAATACTGTGTTATTTGGCTTAAAGTGTACTTCAAGTCAAAAAATTCAAACCTATATATTAAAGACTATGAAAAATGAATTCTTACAATCTAACTCCTATCTTCGTAGGGCATTCCTGAGCTGAGGTATAAAATGTTAGAGTTTATTCACTTAAAAAAAATTGTTCCATTGCACGATAATTTGTGACTTTCTTGTCGTACAACTCACATTACCTGCTTTGTTTCCCTTTAAAATCGAAACTGTTTTTATGACCTTCAACACTTCCTGTTAGCTTGCATAGCATGTTAAACAGAGAGGGCTTCATTACATCACCCCATAAGAGTCCTATCACATCTTGGTACAAGGTGCAGTAACTTTTAGAAAAGTAAAGAAATACAAAGATTGTAATTTGAGTAGTACACGAATGACATCACAAATTATTGTGCAATTTATCATTTTAAGTTGAGTGAATAAATTTCAACATTTTATATCTCAGCTCAGGAATGTCCTGTGAAGATGGAAATTGGACTGTTAGAATTCATTTTTCATAGTCTTTATTGTATAGCTTTGAATTTTTTGACTTGAGGTAAAAAGAGTGGTTTTTACATTTGCCAAATGAATTCGTTTGTGCCATTGTACTTGGTATCGAGTGTTGTAAATATTTTTCGAGGCACAGTTCATATCAGTCAGTAGTTTCAGTAAAAGTTTCCTTTTGTATTGGTGTCACAGACTTATATACATGGACAGAGCCTGTAACGCATACGTCCTATCCATAGATGATCACCACCGGCTGGGACAAAAAAGGCGCTCCAAGATGGCCGCAGTGAAGCTATAAGTCGTCTGATTTGACGACGACTCCATAATATTTTAATCAAAAGTTACACTTGAATGGAGGAAAATATCATATTACTGCAATATGTGAAGTGATTTTGACCTTACCTTGCCATGTTTCAAAAATATTTCAACCTTCTTGAAAAATATGGGAGTATACTTGAGCAAGTCCAAACTTTCACACAAACCATACCAGACGGCCATTTTGGTGCGCTTTTTCTCCCACGTATGGTAGCTACAATGTACAGTGCAGTATGCTCTGTCCATGTATAGGAAATCCATGATTGGTGTATAACAAATGCTCAGGCAGGGTTTCCGTCAGAGGGGGGAAGGGGGGGATTTGTCCCCCCCTTTCCAGAAGAAGGGGGGGATTGTGGGAAAAATCCCCCCCTTTTCATTTCCATAGAAATTAGAAAATTGTCAACATCTTGGTTTCTTACTTTAAAAGATGACACTTTTTGCAGCAATGTTTGAACTTACACAAATGAATGGCCTGTAAAACCTTCAAATTGTACCTTACAGGGGCCATGAAGCAAACTTTTGTCCCCATGAACCCACTCATAACTTAAGCCTAGGACAGAATCAATTTGGACTTGGGGTTTAGCAGTAATAAATCCCCCCCTTTTTGTGTTTCTGGCGAAATCCCTGTCAGGGGTCATTTTAACTATTAAATAGAACAAAGACGGCTGAGATGCAGTCGGTTGACTGTTTAACATTTAGATAGAATTGATGGATATTTTGCTCTCATTTTTTTTTCCAGGCAGAAGAATTAAAGAATTCTGATGAGCAAGTAGCAGAAGTAAGTTTAGTGGAGCTGCCTTTGGGTTACTTGATATGTATGTGTAATATTATCTTTGCAGTAATACTGAGAATGAGAATGATGAATGGCACAGCACAGTGAATTTAAGAATGATGACTGAGTATTTGACTGACCAAAGTTTGCAGTATTTGTTTTGCTTTGGTTCTTTATCACTTATATTACTTCAAAGTTTTGATACTGATGAAATTTGTTCATAATACTTTCCACACCACCACCACCACATTCTCACAACCTTCACTAGTTTACATTGTTTGTTCATTTATTGAAATTGTCCTGGTGTTTCTTATTCATCAGTGATGTTAATGATATTAACTTAAAAAAAAATCCTCACCTATTTTTGTTTGCCTCTGTGTGTACGTTTCTCTGCTTACAAATGATCGTTCCATATTTAGAAGTGAGTGTCAAGTATTTTAGGAACATTAAACTTGTTGGAAGTCTTCTTCAATGAAATGATTTGATGATGGCAATGAAGGTAAAAATGATGTTAAAGCTGTTTACACTGTTACTTATTTGCATACAATGTCATGTTTGCTTTCAGACTGGTAGAATTTTTGTCCGCAATCTTGCCTACGTATGTTCAGAAACTGATCTGGAACAGTTATTTAGTACATATGGTAAGTTTATTGGCATTATTAATTTTGGCCATCTTGTACTAAAGCATGAAATCTTTACAACTGAGCAGAATATGCATCAACTCAGCTACACTAAAATGCTAAGTGTTTTCCAAAAATGACCTATATAATGTTTCACTACCAACCAGCGGGCAGAGAAAGTTTACAAAAAAGATATATACCAAGGAAGACAGGGATTCATTGCCTCAAACTGGTGTTGTACAAAGTCATCAGTTCAAAGTGTCCATCTTAAGTAAAAAGCTACAAGGTTATTTTTATGATTGACAAGTAACTTTAAACTGTGGCTTAATGCGTATTGTGTACGTATTTTTCCTTCAAAGGTCCATTAACAGAGGTAAATCTACCAATAGATAAATCCACTAAGAAGATCAAAGGCTTCGCATTTGTCACATTTATGATGCCAGAACATGCTGTGAAAGCTTATACTGAACTGGATGGAAAAAATTTCATGGTAACGTGACATTTCTCTTAAATTCGAGTTCATGTCTGAGTTCATAAAGTAATAATTATTCTTCTGTACCACCTTACAAAAGAAAGAAGAAAAGCAAAAAGCCAAAGTTCAAGGATCAGATGCCATGATCATTTTACTCGTTTACTCTTTCAGTCTTGTTTTTTGTCGTCGGTATAAACCAGATGGTTGTGCTTGGATAAGTGTACAATTCAGATGACTGACCCCTTATATTCTCCTATGTTTGTTTTTTACTTTGTTGGTTGAGCTCATAGTCTCCATTACATAAGGCAGTGGTTCCCAACAGGGGAGGTAACGCCCCCTTGGCGGCGTGTGAAGGTTCCAAGGGAGCGGTAAGAGCTAAGGGGGCGGTAGGGGGGCATTAGCAGGAAATAACACGGACACATTCTGCAGTCAAAACATTAAAAATAATAAATCAATAATCACGCACCTTCATCTCATTCCAGCATTAATGTCATTACTGTGCCCCTCGTCTACCATAGCCGTTTTCTATAGCACTGCAAGAAGAAAATTCAGAAAATTATTCAATAGCATTTTTTTGTTTCTTGTTTGATGAGTTATAGGGGGCATTTATACAAAACCAATTGACAAAAGGGGGCACTGTGCAAAGTTGGGAAACACTGACATAAGGTATCACCAGAGATTGAAGGGTAAGGTAAGATGAAGTTTTACTGGACAGTTTCTGTCCAATTGGTTTAAGTCGAGCTGGCAGTGGCCTTTTTTCCTGTAGTGGTTCACTGGCTTGTTTTCCCTACTCCATTGCTTATGCTGAGCACAAAGCACAATAGCAGAAGTTTCTGATTTTAAAGTCTTTCGTGTGACTGGCCAGGACTCAAAATTCTGCATAGAAATTGAAGGGAATAGCATTCCATTTGCATGTGCCACCTGTGTCATTCAACAATTTCTAAATATCTAAGGAAGTTTATGAAAGAATATTATTAAAACAAGGGACTTTTGTATACTAGGTTAAAAGGAGTCAAGGCCAGGGTGTTCCAGTAGTGGTTCCAAGAGTGGCTCAAGAAGTCAATCAGTGAAATGCAGTTTATGCCATATCTCATGAAAGGTTGCTTTGATCTGCCAGGGCATTCCATTAAAATATGTATTGCAGACCAATCGAAATAACTGATGATCCTGTTGTTCTATCAGGGCAAGCATTGTTTTCATATGTCTATTGAAGGTTATCAATTCACTTCACTTCACTTCAACTCTGTTTTTCAAGGATCTCTGATGACCTCCCATTTCGTAATATGTTTATTCAGGGTTATAACTTCTTGGAGGATCAGATTAAGATTTAATTCTGAGGTGGGAGGATGCCACCAAGACTGACCTTATGTGGTTATTAAACATGACTAAACTTTATCAACTTGAAAATAACATACTCCAAAACATTTCCAGAGACAAGGAATCTTTAAGCCTTTTTGGTTTCGATGAAAAGAGAAACCTATGCATTCATGATGGCGTGTGTGTGTATGTATGTGTGTGTGTATGTGTGTGTGTATGTGTGTATGTGTGTTTGTGACACTTTGCTTGTTTACACGATATCTTGAGAAGGGAAAGTCCGACAGTTCTCAAACTTGGTACACAGATACCCCTTACTGAGAGGAAGAACCCTATTTATTTTGGTGGAGGTCAAAGGTCATTTGGGGACACAGGGGGTCAAAAACCAAAATCTTTGTTTACACAATATCTCAAGATAGAAAACTTGGATTAATTTCAAACTTGATATGTAGATGCGTTATGATGTAAGGAAGAACCCTATTGATTTTGGTGGAGGTCAAAGGTCATTTGGGGTCACGTGGGGTCAAACCCCAAAATCCTTGTTTACACGATATCTCATGGTAGAAAACTTGGATAAATTTCAAACTTGATATGTTGATGCGTTATGATGTTGGGAAGAACCCTATTGATTTTGGTGGAGGTCAAAGGTCATTTGGGGTCACAGGGGGTCAAAAACTAAAATCTTTGTTTACACAATATCTCAAGATAGAAAACTTGGATTAATTTCAAACTTGATATGTAGATGCGTTATGATGTAAGGAAGAACCCTATTGATTTTGGTGGAGGTCAAAGGTCATTTGGGGTCACGTGGGGTCAAACCCCAAAATCCTTGTTTACATGATATCTCATGGTAGGAAACTTGGATTTATTTCAAACTTGATATGTTGATGTGTTATGATGTTAGGAAGAACCCTATTGATTTTGGTGGAGGTCAAAGGTCATTTGGGGTCACGTGGGGTCAAACCCCAAAATCCTTGTTTACACGATATCTCATGGTAGAAAACTTGGATTAATTTCGAACTTGATATGTTGATGCGTTATGATGTTAGGAAGAACCCTATTGATTTTGGTGGAGGTCAAAGGTCATTTGGGGTCACATGGGGTCAAACCCCGAAATCCTTATTTACATGATATCTCATGGTAGGAAACTTGGATTTATTTCAAACTTGATATGTTGATGCGTTATGATGTAGGAAAGAACGGAATATATTTTGGTGGAGGTCAAAGGTCATTTGGGGTCACAGGGGGTCAAAAACCAAAATCTTTGTTTACACAATATCTCAAGATAGAAAACTTGGATTAATTTCAAACTTGATATGTAGATGCGTTATGATGTAAGGAAGAACCCTATTGATTTTGGTGGAGGTCAAAGGTCATTTGGGGTCATGTGGGGTCAAACCTCGAAATCCTTATTTACACGATATCTCATGGTAGGAAACTTAGATTAATTTCAAACTTGATATGTAGATGCGTTATGATGTTAGGAAGAACCCTATTGATTTTGGTGGAGGTCAAAGGTCATTTGGGGTCACGTGGGGTCAAACCCCAAAATCCTTGTTTACACGATATCTCATGGTAGAAAACTTGGATTAATTTCGAACTTGATATGTTGATGCGTTATGATGTTAGGAAGAACCCTATTGATTTTGGTGGAGGTCAAAGGTCATTTGGGGTCACATGGGGTCAAACCCCGAAATCCTTATTTACATGATATCTCATGGTAGGAAACTTGGATTTATTTCAAACTTGATATGTTGATGCGTTATGATGTAGGAAAGAACGGAATATATTTTGGTGGAGGTCAAAGGTCATTTGGGGTCACAGGGGGTCAAAAACCAAAATCTTTGTTTACACAATATCTCAAGATAGAAAACTTGGATTAATTTCAAATTTGATATGTAGATGCGTTATGATGTAAGGAAGAACCCTATTGATTTTGGTGGAGGTCAAAGGTCATTTGGGGTCATGTGGGGTCAAACCTCGAAATCCTTATTTACACGATATCTCATGGTAGGAAACTTAGATTAATTTCAAACTTGATATGTAGATGCGTTATGATGTTAGGAAGAACCCTATTGATTTTGGTGGAGGTCAAAGGTCATTTGGGGTCACGTGGGGTCAAACCCCAAAATCCTTGTTTACACGATATCTCATGGTAGAAAACTTGGATTAATTTCGAACTTGATATGTTGATGCGTTATGATGTTAGGAAGAACCCTATTGATTTTGGTGGAGGTCAAAGGTCATTTGGGGTCACATGGGGTCAAACCCCGAAATCCTTATTTACATGATATCTCATGGTAGGAAACTTGGATTTATTTCAAACTTGATATGTTGATGCGTTATGATGTAGGAAAGAACGGAATATATTTTGGTGGAGGTCAAAGGTCATTTGGGGTCACAGGGGGTCAAAAACCAAAATCTTTGTTTACACAATATCTCAAGATAGAAAACTTGGATTAATTTCAAATTTGATATGTAGATGCGTTATGATGTAAGGAAGAACCCTATTGATTTTGGTGGAGGTCAAAGGTCATTTGGGGTCATGTGGGGTCAAACCTCGAAATCCTTATTTACACGATATCTCATGGTAGGAAACTTAGATTAATTTCAAACTTGATATGTTGATGCGTTAAGATGTAGGAAAGAACAGGATATATTTTGGGTGGAGGTCAAAGGTCATTTGGGGTCACAGGGGGTCAAAAACCAAAATCTTTGTTTACACAATATCTCAAGATAGAAAACTTGGATTAATTTCAAACTTGATATGTAGATGCGTTATGATGTAAGGAAGAACCCTATTGATTTTGGTGGAGGTCAAAGGTCATTTGGGGTCATGTGGGGTCAAACCCCGAAATCCTTATTTACACGATATCTCATGGTAGGAAACTTGGATTAATTTCAAACTTGATATGTTGATGCGTTAAGATGTAGGAAAGAACGGGATATATTTTGGTGGAGGTCAAAGGTCATTTGGGGTCACAGGGGGTCAAAGACCAAAATCTTTGTTTACACAATATCTCAAGATAGAAAACTTGGATTCATTTCAAACTTGATATGTTGATGCGTTATAATGTGAGGAAGAACTGGATATATTTTGGTGGATGTCAAAGGTCATTTTGGGTCACGTGGGGTCAAACCCTGGAAATCCTGGTTTACACTATACCTCAAGGTAGGAAACTTTGATCCATTTCAAACTTGATATGTTGATGCGTAATGGTGTAGGAAAGAACGGGATATATTTTGGTGGAGGTCAAAGGTCATTTGGGGTCACAGGGGGTCAAAGACCAAAATCTTTGTTTACACAATATCTCAAGATAGAAAACTTGGATTCATTTCAAACTTGATATGTTGATGCGTTATAATGTGAGAAAGAACTGGATATATTTTGGTGGAGGTCAAAGGTCATTTTGGGTCACGTGGGGTCAAACCTGGGAAATCCTGGTTTACACTATACCTCAAGGTAGGAAACTTTGATCCATTTCAAACTTGATATGTTGATGCGTAATGATGTAAGGAAAAACCCAAGAAGTTTGGTGGAGGTCATAGGTCATTTGGGGTCACATGGGGTCCAAACACTGAAATCCTTGTTTACATGATACATCATGATAGGAAAGTTTGATTCATTTCAGACTTGATATGTAGATGTATTATGATGTAAAGAAGAATCCTTTTTATTTTGGTAGAGGTCAAAGGTCATTTGGGGTCAGAAGGGGACAAATCCTGAAAAACTCTTTAACACAATATCTTAAGGTAGGAAACTTGGGATTCATTTCAAACTTGATATGTTGATGTGTATGATGTAAGCTGATTGTTTGCGAAATATCTTAAGGCACAGTATGAAATTTGTAGAATTGTTTGGGTTAAAAGAAAAAAAACCAGTTACTAACATGTGGAGTCAAAGGTCACTTCGGGTCACCAGTTCTTACAAGAAATGTAGCATTTCATTGAAAAGAGCATGTATGTATCATCGAAACCTCAATGCATTTTTGCATTCTGGTTTTGCATTTTAATCTCCTTGTAAGGATGCATTACTGTACCACAGAAAATATTTCAAAATATGTGGACAATGTAGAGGGATTAAAATAGTTACCTGAAGCAAAGTATTAAAAATCAGTTTTTGTCACGGGAAGTGTGTAGGCAGTTCATTTGCTAATTACATCCAACATCTCAGTTTTTCTTTTCCTTTTTTCATTTTAACAAGAGAAAAGTGAGGGGTGCAACCATGGGTTAAAATAACTGAATGTTTCATTGAAAATGTTTGTGATCATAAGAGTGATTAACTACAAGTATGTTACCCCAGCTGCAAATGTATCTTATATGTAAATATTCATGTATTGCTTATGAGTAGCTCTTGGTGAGGGACATACTGTAAATCCCTGATCCCCCCAAAGTGATAAAGTTATACATAGGTCACTGCAACTTTGAATGCCTCAAGACTGGTATGAACTATAGTTAGAATGTGTCATAGGATGAGTCAGTATTCTCTGCACATAAAAAATGAGACTAGCAATTAAGCAAACACAAGTTTGGCAACAAGATATGCTGCATGTGACTGGGTAATACTATGCAGTGATAGTTTACCATACCTTTTATACATGGTACAAATGCACATGGTTTTTGAAGCACATAATAGTTCAACCAGTCAATGACTCCTGCAACAATTTGCACAAAGTAAACTCTCATGGCTATTGTGCGTGTGGTTTGTATTGCTGTATGGGATGGCTATTAAGGCCATTTCTCGTAAATTTCTAGCTACATTTTACTGACCACTTAGCAAGAATTTTCCTTGTAGTGCACATGTATTAAGTGTATGCAACATTTTGCGTGGACTCTGATCATAATATTGGTTGACTACATCATTTAGACTACAAGATTTAGAATTTCTGGTCGTTAGGTATCTTGTGAATATGTGAGAAAGATTGACAAGACAGACGGTAATTCACAGAGTTGTAGTTGAGTCTCTCTTGTCTCGTCAGGTCAACTGCAGCTAGTTAAGCAACTCAAGTTATTGGTCAAGTCTCTGTTTTAGTTCAGTAGGGGAAAATTGCTCAGAAATTTTCAAGTCTGGTAGAGTTGGAGTTACAGCTACCGTTGCCACTTTCATTTTTGGTGATTCAAATATGACTTGACATATTCAGATGGTTGCAGAAAAAAAAGAAGTGTGATTAATTCCCAAATGGAAGCACATCTGTCTTGACAATTTATAGATGTGATAGTGTGGTAACTTTTTTTTATGTACTACTTCACAGGGTCGATTGATGCACCTATTACCTGGGAAAGAAAAAATAGTCAAAGAAGAAGAAGAAAATGAAGGGAGCAGCTACAAAAATCAAAAAGCAGCCAAACAGAAATCACAAAGTGGCAGGTAACTAAAGTAAATGCCCTTCATCTTGACAACTTCATGATGATTTTTTTTATATGGTTCAAGTTATCAGTGTGATGTTATACATCAAAAAAAAAGGTTTGATTGCTAAGAGAGTAATCTCCCAGGAGTGTTGCTGACTGGTTCATTCAAAATAAGGTCTTTGTACCTTGCATTTTGAATTTATTTTGTTTAATAGTTTGCCAGTGCTGCCTGTGGCACATTGTTAAGTGGTTTTCTGAATTTCTAGATGGTATGAGTGCTTTGCCTGTTCTGATTTGTCAAGCTGTGGTGCTAGCCAAAGTGTAACAATTTACCCCAACGTCAGTCTTGTCAGTTTACGCTACCTGTGAGTGTGGCTGAACTGTGAAGTGGGTGCAGCAGGGCTGGTTAGGAGATACAGCAAAGATTTTAGTGGAAATTTACGATATGTGCAATCAATTAGAAAAGATTTTTGTTCAGTACATTAATCTCCTGCAATCTTCTTTTTGTGTTAAATAAACTTTTCCTGCATCAGGTGAGCTTGTGGGTTGAAGGTAATTCTTATGTGACTTCGTTATTGAGAAAAATATAAACTGATCTGAAGAACCAGGAAATATTGGACAGCAAGAATACTGCCATTAGTGTGGGTAGTAACCCTTACTTTTCTTTATACTTTTGCCTTCATATATACCAAGAGCAATACAACCACTTTTGAACCTCATACTTCTGTGGAGTAATTGGAGGACTGGTGTAAAACCGTCCTTTAATACAGAAACAAAGAGGTGAAATGATTAAGACTGGGGGCTGCTGGTTTTCGCTGACTAGAATTTCACCATCATGGGCCTGTTGTTTTGGGGGAGCTCACCCCCTCATTATTTGATTTATGTGCGTTCAAGTCTTTTATACACTCAGTAGTTACTACAGAATCATAAAAGATCACAAGAGGGTCAAGGTGAAGTAATAATGAAATATATTGTCATGGGAGTTACTAGAGACATGAAAGAAAGACTTGGGCTGTAATATAACTTTCTGACTTTAATTAGATTAGGGTAGTTTAGGTGGAATTTTAGTGTCTTACCAATTGGTTAAAGTTGAGTAGGTCACCTCATTTTTTCAACTGTTGCTCACTGACTTGTCTTCTGTACTCCATTTCTTATGCTGAATAGCAAGCACGTTGGCAGTAGGTTCTTTTTTAAAGTCTTCAGTATCAAATTCTAGAGCTCCCAACTGCAAGTTGGATGCTCTAAACCATTTGACTGTGCAATTGGACTGTGATTTAGGGTTTGACAGAGAAGAAAAGCATTCTTCTTGTGACAACAAATAATTGGTGAAAGGTAGGGAACTTGTATTCCACTGAAAGTAGAATCTAACTTGTTTGTGTGATTACTTTATTTCAGCTCTCATAATTGGAATACCCTCTTTATTGGCTCCAATGCAGTAGCCGATGCCTTAGCAACCAGGTACAACACAACAAAGAAAGCAGTCCTTGATCCGGTAAGCTCTATTATTTCAGAGGTCATCAGCATTAAGGGCATTGTGGGTAGGAGTGGTTCCTTCATGTAATTGGTACTATTCGTTTACTGTCACCCAAAATTTGTTGAGTTTTGTATAGAGAACACAGTCCTTAGTAGCCTTGAGCTTAAAAATAATTTTTCTGTTTTGATGAGTGATCAGCTGTGACCAAAAAGGTCAAAAGGTTATATCAATTAAAGCTTTCATGTTAGGTGTTTGCTCTTGCATGACACATGCAATAAATCAAGAAACATGTATCCTTTTATATTAGTTCAATTGTTACCTTGTCAATTATGTTTCAATCTCCTCTTAGGCATCTAAGGGCAGTCTAGGCGTACGCTTGGCATTAGGGGAAACTCAGATTGTAGCAGAGACGAGACAATTCCTGTTAGACAATGGAGTTGCTTTGGACTCATTCAGTCAGGTAAGAATATATCCATGATTTTCTTTCTTTTGTCCTATAAAATGTATTAACCATTATATGTTTCATATTTTGATATTCCAGCATCTTACAATCATTAGAGTCATTATCAGAGGGTACATTCATATTATACCATAGTTTATAACAATCTGTGCCACACAATATCTTTGTAAGGGAAGTTGTTTTTCTTGTTTTCAGCTGCTCCTTGGTTACCCACCTTACACTCTGAAGGGGTAGGGACAATAGAACAAGCATCATAAGCAACTCAAATAGGCAATGAAAATGCATGGTCACTGGTCTTTAGGGGTTTGTAATAACATTTTCTATATGTGGCGCACCATTTAAAAGTGTGTGCCTGAAAAATTTCTGCCCAAAATGGTACTTTCCATGTCTTGTAAGTGCATTTAGACATCAGTCATTCATAGTATAATGATTTAGAAGATCAGTGTGTAATTCGAAAAAAGGGGGGAACCTTTTCCTGTGAAAAATATCTTGGACATTTGAGTCAACTGTCCTTGGAAAGGCAACTGTACAGAGGAATTTTTCCCCTTGCTTTTTAAAACTATTGCTGAGATGCAATGGTGCTTTAGGTGTTGAGGTCTTCTCATTTTTGGTCATTTCCACAAATTTTCAGTTTCTAGTGTCTGAAAAGTTTAATTTTGTTATCTAGAAAATTCATTATAAAACAGAGCAATATTTACAAAATGCACACTGGAAAGCTTCAAAATCATCATAAGAAGACCAGCAGTTTTAACTTCCCATTGACAAACCCTCTTTTGTAGCAGTGTAGTGCAATGGTCGGCAGAATTTAAGTGGATGCCAAAAATTTTGAAATATGATTTGACAAATTTGTATAGAAGATGGTCATAACTAAAATCTGCTTCAAAGGGAATAGCTAATATTGCTTTGTATTGTGTCACAGACAATACAACAATATGCAATTTAAGATGAACTGTCTAACCTTAGCAAACAATAACTGTGAAGAAGCATATTTTAAATGCTTGGGTTACACTGGGTCCTTTATATTTACTGCATGAATGCAATAAATATGAAAAGAAGAGCAATGAAAGTATATACACTCTATCACTAACGTCACAAAAAAAATATTTTTTGTGTGTGTTTGTTTGTTTGGATGGTTTTCTTTTTTTGAAAGCAAAAAATGTTAATTAAGGAAAACTTGATTGGAAAAACTTGTTGAATTTACGCATTGACATCATGCTGACGTACTTATGGAGGTAGTTAGTTAGTTGTTAGATGGATCCTCCTGTGAGCTGGGGTTGTAGAGTATGCCCACCGTATTCCCTGCCTCTGGTAAGAGGTGACTAAACAGGAGGACTTGAACATTATTTGAGCAGTATGACACTATATAACATATTGGTGTTGGTGTGTTGTTAAATCTTATCTAACTAACTTGTTAAATGGAGTTTTATGGCCCAGTTTCCAACCTATTGGTTCAAGTCGATGCTGGATTTAACTGTCAAATGACAAGGTTTGGTTTTAGCAAAATTGGTTAAGTTTCACATCCAATAGTTGCACCAAAAGTAAGATGTCCAATATTTCTTATCCTGGTTGCTAATACTTTTGTGCACAATTTGAAAAGGTATCTGTGGTCAATGAAATCTTAAAAAGGGAAGTGAATCATTAATTACTCACTCATGAAACATTGGTATCTTAGATGTTGGAATTGACTGAAGTGTGACCATTTGTCAATTTGTAAATGAAGAAAATTTCACAGGTTGGGAAATATTCAGTGAATTACATGGACCAACTGAACCGACCTTGGTGTCGCAGTTAACACAGGAGGAGTTAGGATTTAATTGAAGGGAGAATTTCACTCTCTGGGGCAAAATTGTAGATCCATTAAAGGTCTGAAAGAACATGCAGGCTAAGAACAAAACTATTTCTAATTTACTTTTAATGTTGCATCCTCTGTCCCCTCCCACTGATAGAATATTGCTCATCATCTCATTTTAAAGGATTTTCTTTTATTTGACAGCCCTCAGCACCTCGCAGCAAAACAGTCATGTTGGCCAAAAATCTCCCAGCTGGTACTGAGGCAGAGGAATTGAGGGAGCTGTTTGGAGAGTTTGGACAAGTAGGAAAGGTACTGCTGCCCCCAGCTGGAGTGACTGCTATTGTGGAAATGTTAGAGATATCTGAAGCCAAAGTAGCATTTTATAATTTAGCATACACAAAAGTAAGTCCTAGAATCTTATGAAGGGTTTCTTTTTTGAAAATTTGGTAGAACATTTCATATCGCATTCTTCACCTAAAGTGTTGTGTTCCATATATAATAATTGCAAATCTTAATTGCACACTGTCAGAAACAAGGACTCTCAATTCGTTGAAGTGGTATTACAGGTTTAGTGGCATTGTTTACATGTGTCCCTGTTTATGTACATTTAAATTCTTGTATGAATTGTTTAGTTAGTAAGTAAGATGAGGTTTCACTACTCAGTTTTTAACCAGTTAGTTTATGTTGGGCCAGTCCACAGACTTATATACATGGACAGAGCATGTAACGCTTACATCCTATCTGTAGATTGTCGCCACTGACTAGGGCAAAAAAAGGCACACCAAGATGGCGGCTGTGAAGCCATAATTTGTATGATTTGACAACGACTCTGTAATATTTTAAACAAAAGTTTAACCAGAATGAGAAACAATATTAAATTACGGCAATATGTGTAGTGATTTTGATATTACCTTGCATTTTTTCGGAAATACTTCAACTTTCTTGCAAAATATGTTGATTTACTTGGGCAAGTCCAAAGTTTCACACAAAATCCGTAGCAGACGGCCATCTTGGTGCACTTTTTTTCACGCTACGGTAGCAACAATCTAACGTGCAATGTGCTCTGTCCATGTATAGGAAGCCCGTGGGCCAGTCACATTCAGTTTTTAAGATCCATTTGTGATCCACCGACTTGTTTCCCTACTCCATTGCTTATGCTGTGTGCCAAGCAAAACCCCAGAAGATTCCATTTTTAAAATCTTAGGTATGACCTGGCCAGGGGTCAAACTCCAGACTGTTATCTATTGTTTAAAGACAAAACATACTTTTGTAAATTCTTTCTGTAAATACTTTTTCCAAGGTAAGGGTCTTTGGCTTCTGATCTGGAGCAGACCTGTTCAAATGATTTTTTGCAGTTGCTTTTTATTGTAATTTATCTGTTATGCAGCTTTGAAAACACAAACCTATAATTTCAGTTTTTCACTTAACTATTTTTTGCTAACGAATTGTCATCACTTACTGCTTTTTCGCTTAAGTTGTTTGTTACAAATATTTGCTGTTATATAATTATCTACTGCAACCCTTTTCATGGATGATGCATTCAGTGCATACTTTAAGGGTGCCTTAATTAAAGTAAGATCATCATTGCTACTGGTTCAGTGATACACACACCCCCCCCCCTCTCACTCCTTCTTTCCTTATCAGTATTTTTTAATTTTTTTTTTTTAGTTTCATCATGTTCCATTGTACCTAGAGTGGGCTCCTGTTGATGTATTTACTGGCAACAAATCAGGCAATGATCAGAAAACTAAAGAGAATGCAGATGAAGAGATGATAGAAGCAGAGGAAGAAGATGAAGGTATGCAGTTGCCATGGTTATTAGGATGGCCTTCAATATTGGAGCATGAAAAATAATCAGTTCATGTGATAAACACATATGGAAACTGTTATGACACAAGCTTGAAAAGTGAAATAACAGCAACAAAAAAAACAACAACAAAATTTGACTGCACCATTTTGAATCTGGAGACCTTAAAAAACCTTTTTTCTACAAAGGGGAAAAGGGACCACCCTCCCCACAGAGCCCTCCTGTCAGACCTCTCATCCATGTCACTCTTCAAAATCCTCTGCCATGACATATTCCGAGGTACAAACCTGGTTTGACTTCATTTTGGATGGCAATACCTTTTAATGGTTTGTACTACAATATTAGCAAAGCCAATATGCATACTGGCATATCTAAGACTGCTTTGACAGATCATTATGTACTGAAGCAAGTTTACCTACATAAAAAGGGAAACTCTTATGTATTTAGGTGGATATTCTCTACATTGTAATCAGCCTCAAATTTGTCAAAGTCTTTCCATACTTTGAACCAAAAATTGGCAGTGATTAGTATTCTTTAACTTTTTAGTGTTACTTGTTTGCCTACATTTTGATTTTTTGTTATTGTCTTTTAATAATAATAATAATAATAATAATAATAATAATAATGATTGGATTTATATAGCGCCTTATATGTATGTTCAACATCTCAAAGCTCTTCACAATCATTACCCTGGTCATTGGTAACTTGCCAAACCCACACTATAAAAGTGCACATCCCTTGCTGTTCGTACCCTGCGGGACTTCCCATAGGAGCAGCCACATACAGCGCATCACTATACAAGCTACCTCACAGGTACCCATTTAACATCTGGGTGGAGAGAAGCAATCGAAATAAAGCATCTTGTTCAAGGACACAACATAATGACCCAGGTGGGAATCGAACCGGCAATCCTTAGATCACAAGTCCAATACCTTAACCAGTAGGCCATCACGCTCTCTCTTTTTGTTTGTTTCGTTTTACGTGAGCTTTCAGTTACCCTTTGTGAGGTGTAATAAAAATGTTCTTATCTTATCTTAAAAGACATTACATTATACAACAACAATTTTATGATGAAATTATTATACAAGAGGTAAATGGAATGTGTACTTTAAATCTGCCAATGGAAAAAGAGATTGCAAAACTTTGGTTTCTGCAAAAAAGATAAAGAGAGATATAAATCCTACACACCTATGTAACTGTTCAGTATCTTTTAACTCATGGACCACCCTGCTTTACACTTTTCCAACAACCCCCTACCCCCTTGCCATCACCTATGTGCACTTGTGCACATGCACTTTAATGCATCATAAATATCAAAACATTTGAAAAATGTTTCAAATCATTGTTCCCAGTTTCTTATGTATTTTTGTGAATATTTATAACCAAATAGGTTAGTGAGTTAGTTAGATAGAGTTTTACAGCCCAGTTTCCAACCTATTGGTTGGAAACAAATAGGAAACTGAGACATAAAAGCAGTGGATCTAGAGCAAACAAAGGTCATAGAAATTAAATGCAACCTTCCCATCCTTATCATCCCCAACTCAAATAAAAAAAAAGGAGACAACCAAATATTCGTCTCTCCATCTATAATGTACAGATGATCCTTCCATAGAGAATGAAGCAATGCCAGATGAGAAGATGGAAGTAGGAGACCAAGAGAACAAAGAGGAAGATGAAGATGAACAAGAGGAGGAAGAGGCAGAACCAGAGAGTACTCTGTTTGTGAAGAATCTCAACTTCACTACTGTTGAGGAAACTTTGAAAAAAGTATGTCCCTGTAGATGAGGCTTTGTTGAACTAATTACATGTATCAAGTTAAAATGCAGAAATTAAAGTGAATTTCTAGTAGGAAGTACGAGTAAATTTAAAAATAGTTCACTGGTTGAGATTTAGAGGTTTCAGAAAAGCTGCAAAAAGATCTTTTTACTATCTCATGCACTGAAATTGAATGATGTACCCCACTACCCCCAGGGTCAGTCAGTCATTATTCACATGACTTCTGGCAAAACATCTCCTTTGTGACTGGCAACATTTGTAAATGACACCTCAGCAATGTGACAAAGCTGATGAACAATTTGGTCACCATAAAGACTGCCTAAATGAGTCCAATGACAGTTGGGAATACTGCAGAGGTGTATATCTAATGATTGGCTGACAATGACACCTCTTGGTGATCAGAGTTGTGACTGACAATTGAAATAATGTAACCAACCTGTCTGTCACCCAAACGGCTTTACACTGTTGGATCAATTATGATCAGTGACCCTTATTGAACAGTGTACTGCAAAATCATGACAATACATAGGTAAAAAAAATATTGCACCTTGTACAGGACTTTGAAGTTTAACCATCCACAGGAACTTTAAACCTGATATATTCTGTCCATTGGTGTTTATTACAACAAGTATTATACAGGTCTGTGACACCACGTAGCAAGAGACATGTACCACGTTTGAAATTTTAACACCTTTATTACGAAAAGTATGACTGAAAATTTATTGCTGGGTAGGAACATTAGCCATAGGAGAGACGGGGGGGGGGAATACCTGCCTCTGAAGCCAAAAGTTGATTGCCCCTCCCCCCATCACTGTGTGTCTGGTCTAACAGTAAGAGCATCTGCCTCTCACATGGAAGGTCCAGCTCTATTCCCAGATCAAGTCATACCAAAGACTCTAAAAATGGAACCTTCTGCCATTGTGCATGATGCTCAGCATAAGCAATGGAGTAGGGGAAACAAGCCAGTGAGCACATCTGGAAAGTAGGCTGTGGTCTGCTTGACTTGAACCAATAAGTTGGAAACTGGGCTGTAAAACTCTATCTAACTAACTCTTCCAGAAAATACTTGTTACAATGAGCTTTTGTTTAAAGTAAAGAAGGAAAGTTAAACAGAGTGTGCATTGTATATGTGTTTGGTAAGAGATGGGGCAAGGTAACCATAAAATCACAGTTGATATGATAAGGAACAGGCTTTGACAAGGTCGTCTACATATGCACTTTTAATTTCTGTTAATTGAGTCACAATCTTAGCAGTTGTGTAATCTAAAAATTAAACGAGACCCTAAGGTTGATGTTTGATTGGGATTCTACCGAGTATTACATGAACGGAAGGGGATTACATGAGATTGCATAATTGACTAGCCAGGATCAGTTTTCAAAGTCATGAGGCATGTGAAGGAACACCCCCGGGGAGGGATTCAAGTTCGTGTACGGCATGCACACCGTATGTACGGACAGTGTATGGGCGGGCATGTAATCCCCTTCCGTTCATGTAATACTCGGTAGAATCCCAATCAAACATCAACCTTAGGGTCTCGTTTAATTTTTAGATTCTACCTCGTTATTACATTCCCTTCAGGGCATTACATGAGACTTTAAAGCGGTGTTTCAAGCATGCACAAAAAAGTACCAAACTCCAGGATAAGTACTTTCCTTTCTATTTCTGTCTTTAGGCATAGACTGTATGTACACACTGTATCAGTTAGGTCTCAATGTCTACTAGCTTGGCAACCATGATTATTGTTCTTGAAACATCTGGTACTCAGGCTCCTAGCCTTTCTCCTAAATAACAACAAAGCATATTATGAAGGCAACGAACGCAACGTGTCACAAACGGATTATTTTGCTCAACTGACTTTTTATAAAACCGTGCGAATGTTTTTTCTGAAGACCAGCCTGCAGTTTTTAAAATGTCGTCAACAGGCACATTCTTATTACTCGCTGCAGAGACCGCCGCAGCCCTGGTGCTATGTGCACTAAACTGAGTCACGTCGATACCCGCTAAATTTAAGACTTCCTTTATCCAGCGTGATAAGGTATCTTTTGACACCGACTTATGAGGGGGTACATAACTTATGAAAAGTTGGGATTCACTTCCTCTTATTGATGAAGTGGTCTGCACGTAATACTTAAGTAAAGAATAAGCATCCAATTTTTCATCTGAATCGTATGAGGTCAACACAACCTGCATTGGCTTGCAGCCTGGGCGTGATTGTTTAAGTTTGTTGGGTAATACAAACACAGCCTGTTTGTCAGAAAAGTAAAGGTTATCAATATCCAACAGCTGTATGTTTGTAGCCGCTGGGCTGAAATTAGAGCTATGAGCATCAACAACTTTTGTGTAAGCTGTTTAAGAGTCAGCTTGCAAGTAGGATAATAAGATCGTAGAACATTTAAAGCTGAAGACACGTCCCAAATTGTCCTGTACCTAGGTTCAGGAGTTCTGAGCTGGTAAACGCCTTTAAGAAACCTTCTTATAAGTGGGTGAGAGCCAACTGTGTTCCTGTGTTCCAGGTCCAACAGCGCCGAGAGCGAAGATCGAGCTGTGTTGATGGCGCTGTAACTCGAGCCCGCTTGAAAGAGACTTGTTAGAAATTGAAGAACCTGTTTTACAGAGGGACGGGATGAATTAACCTGTTTTCTAGAACAGAATTCAAACCACCTGTTTTGGTAAGAGAGATACTGTTTCTGGGTAGACTGTCTCCAGGACGATAAGAGTATAGCGATAGTGTCCTCTGAAAACCCAAAGTTTCGTAGTCATTGCCCGACACTAGGCATGCCAACAACTGCAGTTTGTGGGATAGCGGGTGTGCACGGTGCTCCTCTTCTGGCAGACTTAGCAACTTTTTCCCCAGAGGTAGGCTTCTTGGCGTATCGATGATCATGTTTAGTAGTTTCGCATACCAATGCTGGGTTGGCCATTGTGGGACTATCAGTACCCCTTTTGCTCGATCTTTCATTATTTTTTGCAGAATTCGGGAAATCAGGCTGAAAGGAGGGAATGCATAAAAGTAAAAATTTCGCCAATTAATGGAAAAGGCATCTATAGCCAAAGAATCTGGGTCCGGTTTCCATGACACAAAAGGACAGATTTGTTTGTTTGTGCGGGAGGCAAATAAGTCAACATCGAACTTTCCCCATAAATTGGATATAGTATGAAACACTTCACGATTTAACATCGATTCTGTGTTTGTGTCAAAATTACGTGACAAAACATCTGCCTGCACATTGTGTTTGCCTGGCAAATGACTGCAAGACAGCCAAACCTCTCTCGAAATACACCATTCCCAAATAGTTTTGGTGAGCGAATTGCATTGTTTTGAATGTGTGCCCCCCATAGCATTGATATATGCTACAGCTGTTGTACTGTCTGTTAGAATCCTGACATGTTTATGTTGACAGTTTGGAAGCAAAGCTTTAAGGCTAAAATATATTGCCAAAATTTCAAGCACATTAATGTGTTGACTTTTCTCTATGTTCGTCCACCTGCCCTGAGCCTTTGTAGAGAAGGTGGGAGAATAACCGCCCCAGCCTTGCTGGGACGCATCTGTCTCTAAGATAATATCAGGATCAGTCTCTAGGACCCTATTTGAGGCTGAAGTAAGGTTTTCTTGCCACCAAACTAGTTCTGCAAGCTCATTTTCAGATAAATAAATTTCTGCATCATAATTTCCACCACAGTGTTTAAGGAGTTTCACTTTAATCATCTCCATCTCTCTATAATAGAGAGGTCCAAATCGCACACCAGGGAATAGTGATACAAGGAGACCAATTATGTGGGCTAGTTCCCTTAATGTTTTCCTCTGTTTACTTTTAAATTTCCTTATTTCATCTAAAGATTTAATTATTCTCTCTGGTTTTGGTCGGACGGTCATATTTTGTGAATCAAGAACAAACCCTAAAAATTTTAGGGTGTTACTTGGTTGGAGTACAGACTTTTCTGGGTGAACTATAAAGCCTACCTTTTGCAGCAGATAAACTGTTTGATAAACTGCATACATACATTCTGATTTAGAGTTGGCTTGAATATATATATCATCAATATAGCTCAGGCAAGAAACTCCAAGTCTCCTTAGTTCTGCTAAAACAGGTTTAAGTACCTTGGTAAATATGCGAGGAGCACTAGCAAGCCCATTAGGTAGACAAGTGTATTGATACAAAGACCCTCTGTGTAGTAGTCTCAGAAATTTTCTACTGGCTTGATTAATGGGCACTGAATATTAGGCATCCTTCAAGTCCACAGATGCCATGAAACAATTTGGTTCCATAAGCCTTAAGGCAGACTGCAGTGTGTCCATTTTGAAATGGTGGTATGCCACACTTTCATTCAAATGTTTTAGGTTAAGAATCATACGGTAAGTGCCATCAGGTTTTGGTCGCAAAAACACTGGGGAAATAAACTCGTTTGGTGAACGATGAGTTTGTTCTAAAACACCTTTTGCAAGCAGCTTTGTAATTTCTTGCTGCAATCCCAAATCTTCTGATTTGCTCATTGCGGCATTCACCTGTGTGGACTTAAGGTAATTGATAGGTTTTTCTTTGTTAAACTCTATGTCATAGCCAGTGACACAATTTAGTATGCAAGGATCACTAGTGATATGTTGCCATTGAGCCAAGAAAAAATTCAATCTACCTGCTATTCTTACAGGTAAAGGGTGTATGAGCAATGAACTAACCTCACCTGAAGTGCTTAATTGGCTTGGTTTTTCTGGTTCTGGTTCTTTATTGGAGGCATTCTGTTGTACGGCCGTCTCCATTGGGCCTGACGATTGCCTAAAAAAGGCTGATACCGTTGACTTGCATGTGTGCGCCCTCTGAATTTCATTCGTCCATAGCTTTGCCCTCTCCCACGAAGGGGGGACATGCAGTGCTTAGTAAGTTTGTTGGCATCGCTGATATCCCACAGCTTTTGTGGGATATCATCCCCAAAGAGAAATTTGGAGGGTGGTGTAGATTTATCACACAAGCCTTTGTACTCTGGTTTTAGCTCTGGTTTGATTAAATCACGACGTAAGTGATTCAAGTCCACATTAGCACTGCCAATAAATGCCAAGGCATCTGTAACTTTGAGTAATAAGGACTGTTTATCCAATTTGGCTTTGCTCACATATAAAGTATCATTGAGCAGACTAGTTAAAGCAGTCATTGCCTTCATATTTAGCATTTGAATCTTTTGCATTTTAATGTCTCTCGTCCTGGTTCCCAACTGCAGATGGTCCCAAATTAATTTGTTGACTTGGGTCGTCTGCATTAACTCTATATTTTCAGGGGTCTGATACTTCTCAATTTTTTCTTTTAGTTTGCTGGGTGGTAATTTGGTAGAGCAAACATTAGTTATAAGAGAAGCGACTTTGTCCTGGACTTTTGGTCCAGATTTTGTGGCTGCTGTTAAATCAGAAACTAGCTCGTCAAATAAATGTTCATCAGAACTTTCTCCCCCAAGTATGATTTCACTTACTGTATTAGTTTCAGGCTCTTCATCAGAAGCCCCTAACAATCTTTGAATTTCTTGATCAAAATCTAAATGACCCCCAATTTCCTGATTACAGGTAGGTCTTTCACTCAGTGCCTCCTGAATGTTAGGAGACCGGGACTTGGCATTAGGCTCATCCAGTGACGGCTTACAAACTTTTTCAGTAAGCAACTGTATTTGGGCCTGCATTTGTGCAAGCATATCTGTGAGTTCTACCTTTTTGGTGGATGTAGCTTCCCTCGAGGGGCCTGGCAAACTAGACTCCAATTTCCCTTTTGGGGAGTCTAGGAGAGGCAATATTTCCTCAGAGTCATGGTAGTCTAAGTCTTCGGCGTCCATAGTAGGTTCGCCAATTTCAAAAGAGCCAAATAGAATGAGCTCTGTGGTCAAATGATGACTACCTTACGCCGTATTGCTAAATACCAAATTATAGAATGGCTTGTCACAATAAGCAAATGTGCACACAAATAAAATGATTTGCAGTTGTTAGACAGAGCTAGGACAGCCACTTAGAAAATTTCTGCAAATAACCTCCACATACAGCAAAATACTATGAGTGGAGAATAATGTACTAATTAAATTTCATTAACGACACAAGGATGGCAAAATACCTCCTGCGAAACCTGACACTGGCATGTAGGCCTATGAAAAGAAACGACCGGGTTACTTCACTCTTGCTTTAGACAACGAAGCAAAAAAAAAAAATTGTCGAGCAAAATACTGACAATAATGAGCTTTCAGTAGGTCAGGTAAAATTCTTCCACTACACCACTACTAAAGATAATGAAAGCTACAGAGAATACTTACAAACCTAGCGCTGCAATGTCTCGCCGCCTTCAAGCTCTTTCCTTTTTGTGCTAGTAATTAATGATCTAGCGGTGCGAAGTGCAGTAGCTCATGAAGGTAAGATATCCTCGGTATGTAGTGGCAATCCAAGACGAACAATTAAATTTGACAAAGTGTAGTAGAAGTGCAACGAATGTGGCATAAGGACAACAAATGCCACGCCTGGCTAGAGAAGAGAGCGTCAGCAAAATACGTCCGCTCTCTGCGACTCCAAATCATGCACTGATCCTGGCTAGTCAATTATGCAATCTCATGTAATGCCCTGAAGGGAATGTAATAACGAGGTAGAACCAGAAGAGAGCCTGCTATAAAGGATGGTTTTTGTTTTGTAATTACTGCAGTGGATTCAATTTTTTCCCTCTGTTCAAAAGAACTGTTCAAACTGTAAAATAGAACTCTCCTCCCTCCCCCCCTTGTGAATTTGTCTTTGGTCTGATTTTCACCAATGAATGTCAAATATCACCTCTCTGTTTTAACATTGAATGCAAAATGGAGAATTCATTCATTTTCTGACCTGAAATAGTGTTCGTAATCTTATAGTTTTCCTAATCAAAGCTTTAAAGTACTTGCAACAATGAGTTAATTGTGGTGACTAATGATTAGAAACCGTCTCAACTTGTTTAGAAAAGGTTTGACTTTTTGAAGTCTCTTCTAGAATGAAAAAAAATATAGGAAACATACTTGGAAAATGCAATGAATATCAGATTTCATGCATATCATGTCTTCATGTAAAAGGCAACAACCACTTCCTCCTTTGTAAGAATAAGAAACGGATATCGACAGCAAACAGCGGATTAGTCAGCCATTGGATACACATGTAAGACTTTGGCAAACATGAGGCAAATTCTACTGCTAAGGACTCACTAATCCATAAATATCCTTCACAAAGGTCACCGGTGCTGCTACGTGCTCATTCAAGTGATGCAAATTCTACTGCATAGGACTCAATAATTAATAAATATTTTTCCCAAAGGTCAGCGGTGCTGCCACGTGCTCATTCATGTGAGGCAAGCTCCACTGTTTTGGACCCACTAATCCATAAATATCCTTCTCGAAGGTCAGCGGTGCTGCCACGTGCTTATTCACGTGAGGCAAATTCCACTGTTTTGAACTCACTAATCCATAAATTTTGTACACAAAGATCATTGGTGCTGCCATGTGGTCATTTTTTTCCTCCACCAGGTTTTTCATGCGTAAGGTCTGTAATGAAGGATATACTCAACATCATTAGCTTATCCAGTTGCTCTGAGTTAACGTAACGCTAAAACGTGTATGGTTTCTTTTAATCACATCACATTTTTATTACCAATTGGCAATATGCGTTGTTCCATTTACGTAAGATTGTTTACCCAGGAAACCTTTGCTCTGGAATATTTATGGTTTTGGAGATAATTTGTGAGGAAAACCAAGTACAATTTGAATAACCCAACTGTTGGGTCAAGTTGAGGGTAGGTTGACTGCTCATGTAGGGGGTTGGTGGAAGGGGATGGAAGGTAGGGGTGGTGGAGGGGGAATGGAAGGTAGGGTGGTGGAGGGGTAATGGAGGGTAGGGGTTGGTGGAGGGAGAATGGAGGGTAGGGTGGTGGATGGGGAATGGAGGGTAGGGGTTGGTGGATGGGGAATGGAAGGTAGGGTGGTGCAGGGGTAATGGAAGGTAGGGGGTTGGTGGAGGGGAATGGAGGGTAGGGGGTTGGTGGAGGGGGAGTGGAAGGTAGGGGTTGGTGGAGGGGAATGGAGGGTAGGGGTTGGTGGAGGGGAATGGAAGGTAGGGGTTGGTGGAGGGGGAATGGAGGGTAGGGGTTGGTGGAGGGGAATGGAGGGTAGGGGTTGGTGGAGGGGGAATGGAGGGTAGGGGGTTGGTGGAGGGGAATGGAGGGTAGGGTGGTGGAGGTGGAATGGAGGGTAGGGGTTGGTGGAGGGGGTAGAGGGATGCGGGATTCATGTGTTAAGGTTTATACTGTTTGTGCCAGACTGGTATAGGAAGTATTTGAGATTTCAGGAAAGATTTAGGATAGGTGGGTTTATTAAGTGTGTTCATTGTTGAATGACAGGGGGAGGGCAAAAATTGGAACTCTTTTACCTGCAAAAAGTTCTCAAACATCTAAGAAAATTTTTTTGCCTTAAGTTGTAAATATTTTGTTTAATTCCTTTGTCTGCTGAGCTTGGTTGGGGTAGCAGACAGTGGCAGTGCCAGATTTAGACATGTGGAGGCCTGTCGCAACCTTCAGTTGTGGAACCCAATTATCGCTGTCCCAGGAAGGGGTTTTAGGGACAGTTCTTCTCCACCTTTGGATTTATTGTTAAAGGTGCTGAGATCCAAAATGGTGTTGCAGTATTTTGTGATTTCTGAAGTGAATTTTTGTTCAAAACTTTTCTTTGCGGTGTTTGTAAGTCTGTTTACCTGCCCAATTTTCAGTGCAAGTGAACAGTTTGCTGCCACCTATCTAAGTACAAATGGACAGGTTGCCACCAACTTTACTGCAGGCAAATGAACAGGTTACTACCACATCTGTTTCAGAAACTAGCCTTATATGTGGCCCTGATTTTGCAGGATTTTAATCCATACCATCCAAAACTTGCCTAAATCCCTAAGTGTGAATTTAAATTACCTTATTAATTTTTAGGACTCTGTACAAATGTTCGGCAACGTAGGTTGTCCAAGGTATAAGCTGCAAACTCTGCTGAAATATGTGGCTGGCGAGTATTTTTGATGACCCTGGGCTTAAACTTGCTTTTAGCTAAGTTGTTGCATGAAAAATCTGTTAACCAAAGTAAAAACTCACTAACAAAACTGACAGGTAAAATAATATCAGCAAACTAGCGCACCTGAGGTGAATGCCAACTGTTATGAAGCATTCAGGTGAATAATACAATAATGTTGAGGTTTGTGGGTGTGTGTGGGTGGAGGGGTGTAGGGGAAGATGGTCATGTCATTTCACATAAAAGAAGTCATGGCATACATACGCAGTGTCAGGTTGTATTGTATTATTGTAATGTTTCAAAACCAACCACTAACCGCATTCTAAAAAAAAATAGATAATGAAGTTACAGATATTATGCCAATTATGTTTGTTTGCCAACTTGTGCTTTGTAATGGCAGGAAAACAACCACAAAATTGTTTGATCCATTCATAAAGTGATACATTTACAACTGAATATTGGTGGCATGTGTAGATGATGTAAAACCACTAAAAACCCATTTAATATGATTTTGATTGATGGTACATTTGCTTTTTTATTTTTTGTTTTCCTGATATTTTTTTTCATGGAATGTGTGTTGGAAAGGACTATGTTCACCTGCCCATAGTGCCAATTCCTAAATCAGGCACTGGGCTTGGGTGTTCCATTTGAGTGACTCACTGTCATTCTGTGGCATACCATTTTTTTCTTTCCCATGTTGTCAGGGTAATACAGTCCTGCACCAAATGTTGACAGAATCATAAAAAAAAATTGCCATGGATTGTGAGGCTGATGTAAAGTGTCAGCCAAAAGAGTGCACGAACAGGGGTCAAAGTAAACCTTCAAACATTAGGGGCCAACCTGCTCCCTACCTCATGAAATGTAGGGGCCAAAAGAGAAATCAAGGGGCCCAAAAGTAAATAAAAAGGGACTGATACACTAGAGCAAAACCAGTTTCACCACACGTTCTTCTTCTTAGACCGTTGCTTTTTTACTGCACATTTTATATACAGTGTATATTTTCATGACAGAGAAAGTTTACACTGAATATTTTTGTCAACATTTTCTTGTAACTCCGATATGATGCTCAGTAGACCAAATATACACAGCTGTGTGGTGTATGGAGAGGTTAATGTACGGACTGCACAATTAGACTTGGAATTTTTTTAGGAGCCAATTGGGCCTCTTTCTTGCAGCAGCTACAGACCCACAGACCCAAGCAAATTGCTGGGGGCATTGGGTCCCCACATACCTGCAATTTTGACCCCTGTTTTTAAGGTGGATTGGAGGGGGAAAGAAACAGAAAAGGAGAGGATGCGATAATGGGTGAAAAGGTTGAGGTGGAATGCTGCCTCAGACTGGATTGCCAAATGTGCAATGCAGTGCTTTCAGTGTTACCATCTGTGATCATATTCAAAGCTGTCACATCTGGAGAGGGCACAAAAGAGGAAAATGCTGCCTCAAACTGGATTGCCAATTGTGCAATGCAGTGCTTTCAGTGTTACCATCTGTGATCATATTCAAAGCTGTCACATCTGGAGAGGGCACAAAAGAGGAAGAGGGAAAATGGAGGAGAAAGATAGTTACATTCTGCAAACAATGTGTCACTTCTTTGGTGGTATACATTTACTTTTGTGTATGAACTATTTACACAAACGTTTTTTTTTTCCTTCTAATAGTTAATTCTTGACTGGTTTCAATGTCTATCAATTTTAGGTATTTTCAAAATGTGGGAAGGTGAAGAATGTGGTCATCTCACGAAAAAAGGACCCCTACCATTCAGGTATGAGAGAGTACTCTGGGAGGGTTCCGCAGTCTTGTTGAAAGTTAGTTACTTAGGTGAGATTAAATGACACACGAACATGCATGTGTTGTATAATGTCTGTCAACTCGATAAAAAGTTCAAAAGTTTAAATTTATTTTCAAGTATGGTTCAAATAGAAATTTGGTTTCCCTTTAGTTGCCTCTTACGAAAGGGGGGGGGGCATACCGTGGGCACATTCTACAACCGGGCTCCAGTCTTGTTGAAAGAATTAGAATAACTCTTATAAAGGATGGGAGAAGGGGAATTGGCTGCAGGTTAAAGTTATTGTTTAATTAGGCCTTATCTCTACTCTGCCAGCCGGCAGAGTTTACAAATTTCTTACCAACATCTTGAATGACCCTTACTGGAATAGCTTAAAACAGGTCTCAAAGAGATTTTGTTAAAAACATATATAATTCCCTCTTTTGAAACTTATTGTCACTTTTTATGTAAGATGCATTTTTTTAAGTTTTTAGGTAGATTTATTATTATGAACTTGAGAAACCTTTCTATTAAAATTATTTTAGATCCATAAATGTAGTTATGTGCAAAACAGTGTAGGTAGTGCGTAAGTGGGAGCTATTATGTGTTTGTATTTTATTTTGTACTAGGTCTGGTATTGTGTAAGTTCCTTAAGTCTAATATTGTATGTTTTATTCAGGCAAGCACTTACCTTATGTTCAGTGCAATCATCTCTAAAGTGTTCAGTCCAGTTTTTGGTTTCGATGAAAAGAGAAACCTATGCATTCATGATGGCGCGTGTGTGTATGTATGAGTGTGTGTGTGTGTGTATGTGTGTGTGTTTGTGACACTTTGCTTGTTTACATGATATCTTGAGAAGGGAATATCTGACAGTTCTCAAACTTGGTACACAGATACCCCATACTGAGAGAAAGAACCCTATATATTTTGGTGGAGGTCAAAGGTCATCTGGGGTCACAGGGGGTCAAACCCCAAAATCCTTGTTTACACAATATCTCATGGTAGGAAACTTGGATTAATTTCAAACGTAGTATGTTGATGCGCTATGATGTAAGGAAGAACCCTATTGATTTTGGTGGAGGTCAAGGGTCATTTGGGGTCACGTGGGGTCAAAACCTGAAATCCTTGTTTACACGATATCTCATGGTAGAAAACTTGGATTAATTTCAAACTTGATATGTTGATGTGTTATGATGTAAGAAAGAACCTGATTCATTTTGGTGGAGGTCAAAGGTCATTTGGGGTCACATGGGGTCAAACCCTGAAATCTTTGTTTACACTATATCTCAAGGTAGGAAACTTGGATTCATTTCAAACTTGATATGTTGATGCATTATGATGTAAGGAAGAACCCACTTAATTTTGGTGGAGGTCAAAGGTCACATGGGGTCAAACCCCGAAAGCCTTGTTTACACTATATCTCATGGTAGGAAACTTGGATTCATTTCAAACTTGATATGTTGATGTGTTATGATGTAAACAAGAACCCTATTTATTTTGGTCGAGGTCAAAAGTCATTTGGGGTCAGAAGGGGACATATCTTGAAAACCTTTTTTACACAATATCTCAAGGTAGGAAGCTTGGATTGATTTCAAACTTGATATGCTGATGCATTATGATGTAAGGAAACTTGTGTTAAGGACATCCTTTCGTGGTCAACCACCAACAGTTTAAAACTCAATCCTGAGAAAACTGAAGTACTACACCTTGTTTCTCGCTTCCGTGATACTATACCACTCACCAGTATTTCCATTGGAGACTCTTTAATAACGCCTGCCCAGAGTGCAAAAAATCTGGGTGTTATTTTCCAGAATGATCTTAGCTTATCTCAGCATATTAATAATGTGTGTCGCTCTGCCTCCTTTGCTTTGCACAAAATTGGTCAATTACGACATTATTTGGATGCCCAAACTACTGAAAAGCTTATTCATGCATTCGTTACCTGCCGTCTGGATTATGGAAATAGTCTTTTCTATGGTTTACCTAAACACCAAATTTCAAAACTCCAGCGAATTCAAAACTCAGCGGCTCGACTTGTTGCATTAAAAAAATCATGTGACCACATCACCCCTGTTCTTCGTAATCTTCACTGGCTTCCTGTGCAGCATCGTATCAACTACAAAATCCTTCTTCTTACATACAAATGCATCCATGGTTTTGCTCCATTATATCTAAAGGATCTTATATCTAATTACAAGCCTTTACGTGAACTATGTTCCAGCTCTCAATCTCTTTTAAATGTGCCGTCATCTGTTACCCATTCTTATGGTGATCGTGCTTTTTCAACAGTATCTGCGAAACTGTGGAATGACCTTCCATCTTTTGTCAAGAACTCTTCCACTGTTGGACAATTTAAAACTAACTTGAAAACTCATTTGTTTACTTTGTCTTATTGACGGCATGTTGTATAGTTTTAGCGCTTTGAGACTTCTTGTGTAAGGCGCTATATAAGAACTGTTATATTATTATTATTATTAAGGAAGAACCCTTTTGATTTTGGTAGAGGTCAAAGGTCATTTGGGGTCATAGGGGGTCAAACTCAAGGTAAGAAACTTGGATGGATTTCGTAATTAGTGTGTGGATGAGTTATGGTGAGAAGATGGTCTGTATAATGTTTACTTGTGGAGGTAAAAGGACATCTGGGGTCATGATCGGACAAACTTTGAAAACCTTGTCAAAATGGGATATCTCAAGGTAGGAAACTTGGATGGATTTCCTAAATAGTGTGTGGATGTGCTATGGTGTTGAAAGTACTGTACCTGTTGTTTTTGGTGGAGGTCAATGGTCATCTGGTATCACCTGGCATCAAACTCTGAAAACCTTGTTTGCAGAATATCTTAAGGCACAGTATGAAATTTGGCTTTTTGAATATAGAAGTGTTTTGATTAAAGGAAAAACCAGTTACTTACAGGTGTATTCAAAGGTCACTTTGGGTCACCAGTTGTTACAAGAAATGTAGCATTTTTATTGAAAAGAGCATGTATGTGTCATCGAAACCTCAATGCATTTTTGCATTCTGGTTTATACAGTGTTCATTCTAGTATTCTTAAGTGCTCAGCCTAGTATTTTATACTGTAGTCAGTCAAGTATTTGATATGGAGCTCAGTGTAAACATCTGCACAGTGCTGAGTCTTGTATACTTTTTAAGTATCGATCAATCAAGAATAGTGGTATTATAGCCTAGCATTGTTTGGTCAGTCAAGTATTATATATAATTCTCATTCTAATACTATATGGTCGCCTTGTAGGGTTCAGTGGAATGATCTGTGTAGTGTTCAGTGTAGTATTGTTTTTTAGTTAACTCAGTACATTACTTTATGAAGCATTCAGCTTAATCATCTGTGCAGTACCCAGTCTTGTACTGCATTGTTCAGTCTAGTATCTTGAAATATTCATCCTAATACTCTATACATACATGCATGTAGGCCACAGACTTATATACATGGATAGAGCATGTAACATGTATGTCCTATCCATAGACTGTCCCCCACTGACTGGGAAAAAAATGACACATCAAGATGGCAGCTGTGAAGCCATAAATTGTCCGATTTGACAATGATTCTGTAATATTTTAAGCAAAAGTTCAACTTGAATGGGAAACAATATCATATTCCTGCAATACGTGAAGTGATTTTAACTTTACCTTGCCATATTTAAAAAATATTTCAACTTTCTTTCAAAATATGGGGATATACTTGAGCAAGTCCAAAGTTTCACTCAAAACCATAGCAGACGGCCATTTTGGTGCGCTTTTTCTCACTCTACGGTATGGACAATGTACCGTGCAGTATGGTCTGTCCATGTATAGGAAGTCTGTTATGTAGGCCAATATTCTTTTGCTCTGTATAAAACTAAGTCTAGTGTTGCATATAGTTTTCAATATAGTATTTTGTGCTTTGCTCTGTATTTTTTTTACATTAGTTCTCAGTCTACTATTCTACCATAGTCATCATCCCTGTCTTTTACACAGTGCCAAGTCTAATTATTTTCTACCAGCATTGTCTTCTCTTTTTTTGTTCTTCCTTCCAAAATTAACTTCTAGATTCTCTATTTTTAAAAACAAAGATCTGGTAAAAATAATCATTTTGCTAAAAAATATTGTGTTTCAAAGATGAAAAAAATGTCCTTTCTTTTTTTTTTCTTAACTTAGATGAGCTTTTATCAATGGGGTTTGGTTTTGTTGAATTCTTCAAACGTGATGAGGCAATGAAAGCCTTGAAACAGCTTCAGCATACGCACGTGGAAGGCCACCAGCTAGAACTAAAAATATCAAACAGAACCACTCTTCAGTAAGTATTCTTTAAAGGATTTAATGATATTTTTTGTCTCCAGTGTGGGTCTTTTTTTTTTTGTTAGTTTAAGCTGCTGAGTAATTGTGGTGCATGATATATGGCCCTTGGGATGTCACAGAATCTTGCAGATACCTCTAGGCCCCCCTTTAAGTAATTTAAATGCAAACAGTTCTGCAGATTTATTTGTCAGCATGAGGGAGTGAAATTCTACAGAAACGTAACATGTCTTGCTTGACATTTTTTTCAGTGCTTGATTTGTTATGCAAATCATTTTATTTATCATCTGCTGGTTGATAAAGAGTCATTATTCTTTTTGTGAGATTTTAAAGCTGGCAGGTAAAGTTCTTTTTTGGTATTACAAGAAGGTTTCTTGAAATATTAGGTCAACTTTGTCAACACAACAAGAATTTTAGTGCATGCCCCCCCCCCCCCCATCTGAATTACTTCCCTTGTGCTTGCCATTAAAATGTCACTTTCAGTTTCTCAAAATTCTTATCCATTAACCATTCATCTTTAACTCGTAACATCCTTGTCTCACTTGTACATGTCATATTTATTCCCCTCCAAAGCTTATCTTCTTCCCTCTCTATACTTTCAACTTGTTGTTCTAAGAAAAAAATTGAGGAACCAGAGGTTTACGCTATCCCATAACCCAAGTTTGTTTTTTGGTCACAGTTACGTTTCAAATCCAATAATGCAATAATGGATCCCACCTAGTGCCGTCCTAAAAAATATTCTGCCACTCCACCTGTTGAAATCTGAGTACTGGTTTTCCCTGACATCACCTTAGCTAATTAAACGTTACCTTAATACCATAGTTCACCTCACTTACTCTTCTTCACCTAACTTCATCCACACCTCACCTCACGGTACCTCATCCACCTCCCCTCATCTAGCCTTCACCCTCTTTCCTGTCAAATACCTGTCCCTCCTAACTTCACTACAATCCTGCTTCCGTGCCTGTAGAATCTATCACTGTGCATGGTTTTACGGCAAAACCCTAGCTTACTACTCACTATAAACTCCTTACTTGGTGTGTACATCATGTTTTGTATACAGAATAGGCTTGAAGAGGAAATTTTCAAATATAAACACCCTCGTAGGTCACAAAGAACACAAATTTCATTTCATTTCATTTCATTTATTTGTTTTTCCACAATATTCGATAGTAATTGGTACAATACACAGAAACAAAAGTAGAGTAATACATGAAATCAAAATATTGTGAAGAGAAGCACTTTAAAAACCCCATAGGGTTTGTCGAGTAGAGTGCTCCCAGGAAACAGAAAAAGAAACAAAAAAAAACTAGGATAGTACAAACTGAAAAAGTAAATGAGGGCAGGATATAACAAAACCAAGATAAAACACATAGATGAAGAATACCTGTATGAAGTCACACCCTAAATCCCTCCCTAGATACAATCCTATCTACCTCACCCTCACCCTTGCTCCAAATACCCTACAAATAAGGCAGCCTTTACACAAATATAAAACAGGGAGATATACAGTAATCTAAAAGTAAGTGCAGCTCTAAAAATAGACCTGGGCAGTGGTGATGAAGATCTTGACAAGGAAGAAGATGGGAATGAGAAAGAGAGTGAAAATTATTCTTTAGAATATGATTCCAAAGATAATGAGCAAAAACCCAACAAAAGTTACATGGAACTAAGTATTTTTCAGAACTGTATATACCTACTGTGTGTGCAGAATATTATATATTACTCCGTTTGGAGGAATGGGCCCAATTAAGTGGCAAAAGGGGTAATTGAAATCTGCCCTGTTTTCTTTGTTCCTGCCACCCAAGCCGAACATTTTACAACTTTATTTTTGCTTTTATAGGAAACAGAATGTATCCTCCAGGAAGTCAGTTTCCCGTAAGAAGCAAATTTCCAGCAAGATCATGGTGAGAAACATTCCATTTGAAGCCCAAGTGAAAGAAATTCGTGACTTGTTCAGGTAAGAATGAAATTTCATTTAAGTACTTGTCAAAGAATCATCAGAATATATCTTGAGCCCAATTTTTGCCACAAGATAGTCATACAGGCAGATCTGGACACCAAGTGATGGTCTGATTTTAATGGGCCATAATTGGGGTCTATTACCTTTTAATCTATCAATTTCTTTGCTTACCGGTATCATGGATGATTGTACACTGTAATGCCTCTTGACTCCCTCAATTTCACTGTGTAGCATGTACAGTGTATATTTGTTGTAAGATTTTGCAGCTTCTTGACCTAGCAGTGAATAAAAAATATATGTTTGCCATATTTGATGACCACAAATTTCTGTACAGGTATAATGCAGGAATACATATGCTGTGCTGTAACAGTCTTTGCATAGCATCGGCATGGCTACAGGTAGCGTGCAAACAAAATATTAACAGGATGGTACAAAGGTGAAAAAAAAAATTGGTTCCCATGCGCTGCATCATTAATGATGGTGCAGAAATGAAATGGTTAAGGAAGTGCGCTCTGTATATTAGTTCATCATGTGAAGAGCAGCTTGACTGATACATCATCAGCCAAAAGTTGCCTTCAATAAGTGTGTGCAAAATGTCTGTCAAAGGCCAAAACAAAATTTACGTCAGTGATGGCTGGGATGACCGTCATGAATTTTGAGGCCTGAGATCAGAGAGGCATCATACCTTCTGTATACAATCACAAAATAGGAAATACCTAATCATTTGTTTCTAAAATAAGAAACTGTTTTGCCTCCATGATTGATAAAGAAGGGACACCTTAATATTTGCATAAGTTTTTTTTCACATGTCACATACAACATTGTTCATAGCCTCTTGGTACAGTACACCTTTGTATGTGTTGCCACTCCATTTTGTACATGTGGCAGCTATGATGTTAGTGTAAAACTGCAAAATGTTTTGTGGGTACAAATCATGACATTTGTTGCAGAAGTCAGAATATTGCAGGTTAAATAAATGGCTATAGTTTGGTCCATATTTAGCCTGTAAATTTTGACAGGCTAAATTATTCTGCAGAGAAATGTTCATTCAGGAGATGTATCTAATATTCAGCTTATTATGATCCTTAGGTACCCTTTTCATTGAAAGATACCCCAAATTTCCCTGATTTCTCCATCATGTGTATCATTGTCATTTTACATCATCTACATTACAATTTGAATACATCTCTAAAACAACATACATTGTCTTCAATGAACTCCGGCTCCCACTCCCACTCCCCCCCTAAAGGACTTATGCAAATTTCTGTGCAATTGTGTTTTCATAAATCCAGCCCCAATTCTGGAATAAGTGCTCTTGTTTTGTGATGGATATATTTTAAGCATTGTTAGAGGTTACATAAAAGGAGATTCATCATCAATTCATCAGCCATATGGCAATCCCAAAGCCAATTTTTACTGAAGTCTTTGTAGTTTGTTTTTTTTAGCTATGAAGATGGCAAAATTGTTACCTAATGCTCCCAATTTTAAATAGAAACCTTTGAAGAAACCATGCAACAAATGGTCTTGTGTTTATGAATTTGATTTTATGCAATGGTAATCAATGGTCTTTACATGGGGATGAAAATCATTGTGAACGGTTTGTTTGAGTAATATCAATATTTACATAAGATTTTGTTTGTTTCAACATTAGGGGAGAAAAGGTTAAAAAGAGTGGCAATATTATTCTGCTTTAGTGTTTAACACACATTTTAATAGGGAATATAGTCCCATTAAAGACACAATGTACATCAAACTATGTGGGTGTATACATAATCCTAGTGACTGTCTTGTTTACAGTTACTATATGTCAAGGTATATTGTCCATTGTAATACACATTAGTTTTAATAACTGCTCTTAAATTGATGCGGACTGTTTTGTTTATTTACAAGGAGGTGAGGGAGAGAAAAAATGCTTTTAAATAAAGGTTAATAAGTAAAGTAATGGTTCCCCACATATTGGTCTCTATTTTGGTTTGAAAGACATAAAAATTATTTTCACTTGTAAAACTGTGTAAGTATCTTGTGTTATTCTTTCCATAGTACATTTGGTGAAATTAAATACGTACGACTTCCAAAGAAGATGAGTGGGACAGGATCTCATCGAGGATTTGGTTTTGTTGAATTTTTAACTAAACAAGATGCTAAGGTAGGATTTTTTGATTGCTCTGGCCTAAAGTAATAAGTGGACTTAATGCTGTAAAATGCTTGTAACTAAAACAACAGACGATAGATGTAAATAATTGTAAAGTGGGATGTCATTATCATTGACCTTTACTTTTGTGTTAATTTTTTGTGGACAAGGGAGAGTGTAAGGGGAGCATTTACCGAGGCTGTGAACGAAATGTAGTTCCCTGAACAATTAGTGGCCAGTGTGGGCCATTTGCAGCCTGCTAAATATTGAAACAACTAAAACATGTAACTTGCAATTTCCTAAGTGCAATGTTGCATTTGAAACCCACTATGGCTTCTATACTGTTTAACCCTTTGGTTGTTTGAGTCCTTTTGGACCCAGATGAAGAGGGTGGCTGTCACCCATCTTAACTGTTTCATGTGGAGCTCGAAACTGCAAGTAGCTACCTGAAAATTAGGCCACAACAACAAGAGAGACAATAGTTTAAGGCCACGGGGTGAGTAGTCTAAGGAAGCTGATGCGGGGCGTGCTACGTCTGCTTTTCTGCCCACTCCTGAGGCGCGCAAATATGCCACGATTGGAGCACAAGGGTAAAGGGTTAAAAGGTGATTCTGACCAACTGGTGTAGACAAAAGTCTACAAATAACTTTATGCTTGAAGTTGGATTTGCTCTATATCTTAAGTGTTTGAGATGTAAAATTTTGGCTTGCAGCAGTCATCATGACAAACTTGTATTTAGGATGCAATTTTTAACAATTTAAGACAGCAAAGATGCCAACGTTCACCCACATAATAGTGGCACAATGATGTGAGCCATGGTGACAAAGTTATTTAGAAGTGTGTCTTTTTATGCTATTTTGCCTTTGAGTGTAATTATTTTCACTTCAAACCAAGCTTGGTAGGTCTGAGGTTTTTTGGGGTACAAGTTGCAATGAAATAAAGTTTCCCTTACCAATAGCTTTGAAAAACTACCACCCAGGTGATGAATTTTGGTGGAATTATCACATCCATATGAATGCAAATGGTAAGGCAGAACTCCAAGGAATTGAAGACCTTTTGTGTTAATAAGAGATGAGGCACTGCAAAATTCATGTCCTATAACTTTAAATATCTGTTTATTACAACCTGCTTTAATATGTGTCACATTTTACTAAACCAACCGATGTATTCATAAATAATTCAGGCATCTACTGTCCTCTAAGGTTTTTCTTACTCTCTCCACCTCATGAGGAATACATTTGCTTTAGAACTCTGTTCAAAAAATTCCTGTGGATGCAGGCATTTGGACGGGACCCTGGATCAGTATCATTTACAGTGTCAAATGCAGCTCGGACTCACCCAAGCATAAGAACAAATATAGAAAGAAACTGATCTGCCAGCTGAAACAAATAATCTTCCTGCTCGCTGATGGGAGAAAAGAGAGGATTACAGAAACTTTTGTTTTGATTTGATTGTGGTTTTGGGTTTAGATTATTCACAGTTTGTAAGCTTCAAATGACTTGTCCATCTAATGTCCTCCCCAAACCCCAAATTCAACCTTGTGCTCTGCAAAATTGAGTTCTTGTAAAAAACTTTCCAAGTTAAAATGTTTTGGAGAAAATATAAAATTATATTTCTGTGAAGAGTCTGAAATTCATAAGCAACTTTTAGAAGAAGAGTTTACAAGTATGATTTTATCATGTATTCACTGGTTAAAGGGCCAATCCTCTCACCCCAAACTGCAGTTTTGGTAGGGGTGTACCTAAATTCTCAATTGGCTCAGATCTTTGATTGACAGCTAATTCAGACAATGCAAAGTGCCAAAGCTTGTATTACACAGCATGAACTGTAGTGAAAGTGTTTTGATTATACACAGTGAGCCTTTTCATACTCACCCTGAAGCAATAACTGAGACTCTGTCTGGATGAGGATGAATTTCAGATAATTGTGGGAGGGGCTTAAGCAGGAAGGTTGGGAGAATAGGTACTGTTTGGGATAAGAGAATTGGGCCTTTAAGTGTATAAAAAGTCTGGTATGCATGCATAGCCTCCACGTTGAAATTCAATCATGAACAGCCCCATCACTTTTGGTCCACAAGGGGTGTTGAGACATCCTGTACACATAAATGACAATTCGCCTGCTTTCACACATGACGTGATGCCAGGCGTGAACAAGGTTTAGGTGTCAAAAAAAGGGAAGATAACAAACAAGCTAAAATGCGTTAGTTGAGGCTTTGTGTAAGGATAAAGTAGATGAACCAAAAGCAAATGGAAGGAAGTGATGTCTTTTCAAATACTTTTTCATATTGTTGTTGGTTGTGTTATAGTATTTGGAGCAATGCATGCTGTTTTTTATGTTCTGACTTGGTACGGGATTGCAATTTGCAAATTTTTCCTGAAAAGAAATATCTTCTCATGTGACCTTAAATACCGTGGTCAGTATATGGAACTCACTACAAAAGACTTTTAAGGAACTAAAAAGATGCTCAATCTTTTTTCATTAAAAAGAATTTATTTAAATCCCATTTGCTCAGTTATTATTACTCATTCTAGGTGGTTTAGATTTTTTCTTCTTGCTCTTGTTCTTCATTTTTTTCTGTTGATTTTGTTCTTTGTTATGGTGGGGGGAGGGGAGGCTGCTAGCATAAGCCTCTGTTCCTTAGTCCCCCACCATCATGTGTGAAGTTTTGCATTGTGTTTTTTCACTATGGAGGTAAAGTCAAACTCAAGTTGAAGCTTTGAAAGGCAAAATATTGTCAGTGGGGTCTTCTGGAGAGTTACAGAAGGCAGGGGAGATAGAAATGTCAGTAAATTTCATATATCAAAACTTTCCTGTCTTTTTATGTTGACTTTTTCCACTCTTTTAGGTCTGTATTTTTCGTGTTATAACACAGGTAGTAATAGTTTCATACTTTGCATTTCATTATAACACAGTTTGTAATCATTTTATATTTACAGTTACTTACAATGCAAATTGCAAAGTTTTCTAATTATCAGTATAATATTATACGGTTTAAGATTTATTTTTCTTAAAAGGCATATTTCATCTGATATGTTTATGATCAGGTATCATTCACCCTCCTCAATGTTCTCATCTTTTTATTTCTTCAATTAAAAATCTTTTCTCTGACTGTGTTTTATGATGATGATGATGATTTACGGGACTTCCACAGAGAGCCTTTGATGCATTGTGCCACAGCAGTCACTTATTTGGAAGAAGATTAGTCTTAGAGTGGGCAGAGGAAGACGAGAGTGTGGACAAACTGCGCAAACGGACTGCGGAGCATTACTCGGACGGTAAATGTCCTGTTAAATTTGTTATTCTCTTTTCGACAGACTGCTTCAAAATATTTGTCTAGCAAATAACCTTAGAGGTCTCTGAGGTGCCATTCTAAAACGGCAAGTTCTCAGGTGCAGACAAACTTTATTGTGCATGAATAAATCCTGTCATATTGAGTGAGAAACCATTCAGTCTTGTATGGATGTGCTTAAATTTATTCTCTCCCTCATTTCAAATTCAAAGAAAATTTGAAAGGTATAGTTTTTGACTGTTAACCTCAGATTGAACAAAAATACATGTCAAAGATAACCTTCATTCTATATTTCAGATTATCCTTCACAACAAACCTCATGATTTTTATAAATGTTTTGGTTGAAAACCTCCGTTGGATTTGATCTTCATGTGCATCATAGATGGTTAAGAACTGAAGAAAAAACTTCCTTTATAAAACACTGAAAGTATAATATAAAAGTATTATATATTTAGCATCATTCAATTTTGCAGGCGTCGTCAGGAAACAACTGAAAAAGTCTAAACTGAAAGAAGATTTGGGGGTTTGAAAGCAATCCTTGACAAACAGACAGCTGAAGAAGAAGAAGAGGTCAGTGAGATTTTCATATAAAATATTAGTTTATGTTATGTCGTTCTTTTAAGATGATGGATGTAACAAACTTAAGTAACTAGACTGAGAGGAGGTATGAATTCTGCATTCCTTGTAGAGATGGGCATCTCCATATATTTCCCAACTACTGTGGTATCACCATTCCAGTTTTTGATAAGACCACTGCCATGTGCCATTTTAGCAATTTAATGCATTTGGGAGCACACCACCATTAATTTCTCCATTGACTTACACACTATTTTGCATTCATTAAATGCCCCCCACGGCCCTTTCAAAGTGCACACCCCACTAAAGCTACCCCTCACATGAAAGCAAAGGAGTTAGCCAATCATGGCATCACAAATTCACCATAGCATGACCGTTTAGATTTTAGATTTTACACGGGGAAGAAGTTTATGGGCTCCGCACCCACCCCTATTTATCTGCAAAGTGACGGAAATTACCTATTTTTCACCCCAATACTGAAATGATCTAAATTACCTTCAATCTATTCCAATTTTGCATCACTTACACATTAACATCTCCCCTTTCATATCCACAAAAATAAGTAGCAACTGATTGTTCTAATGTGAGCAGTTTTACACTCAAAGAGGACCTAAAATTGATGGTGTACTTTGGAAATACTTTTCCTGGGAAGACTATTCTGCTAATGAAGGTGTGCTCCCATTTGCTTTAGCCCAGGAGGGTGCACATTGGTAAAACTATCTCCTCATCAAGCCTTTTCTGTGTCCAAAACATGATTACACACCTTTTATGTATCAGGAGCAATTCCATGATGCACCAATGCAATAGTTTTGGTGCACAGCCATACATATGTAGCATGGTAGATTATGGTTACTCAGCAAAATAGTGCGCAGCAAAGGGGTTAATTCTTAGATCAATATGGTGCTCCTTCTCATGAAGTGATGTGATTGAAATAATATCACTACATTAAATGTATTCCTTTCTTTGGCTTTCAAGTTTGGATGAGTAATATGCAGGAATGCATGCTGCAACTTTTCGATGTTGTTTCTTGTCAAAGGGCATTGATATGGATGCATTCACCCTTCTGGGCAAGATGGTGGGGGGAGTCACCACCGAGTGAGGCTTGGAAAGGGTCACATTAATGGTTGATAGTACTATAAGGGTATTGTATTTTGCTGATTACTTAATAAACATCCAAAACAGGAAAAAGAGGCAGGTCTTCTACTATTATTCTTTACTTGACAAGCAAGCTGCTTAATGGCTATTACTATTAAACATGATATGACATAGCCTGTTTTACTAATCGCTAGTCATTCTGTGTGTAAAGCATTGAGTCATGTAAGTTTATCTACAGATGTTCTTTCCTTTATGATGTACCTCAATAGGATACAAAAATTGAGAGTTACATTTGAATTTGAGTGTATTTCCAAATATGCTATCTTAGCAAAAGCAAAAATAATTAAACGTGGAGGTGAGGACGACTGAAGACGCAAAAATTTTTACCAACAACTTTTCCTTCAAGAAATATAAAGTGAACACAGAATGAAAAGATTCAAAGAATCAAGGCAAAAAAAAAGCAAATACACAGAATTAAAAGATTCAAAGAATCAAGGCAAAAAAAAAAAAAATAACAATAAGTAGAATTATGTATTAAAAAAACCTTAATCTCCCAGCTGAAAATTCCCTTTGGAACCCTTTAGGGTAATACCTTTGAACCAAAAGGTTTCAAATGGTACTCTTTCAAAAAACCCTTTGCATTCAAAGGGTCCCCTTTGGTTGTTACTGGAAATTTGACAAATCTCAAAGGGATTTATAAAGTTACCCTGTCCATAAACCAAACCCTTTGAAAACCTTTTAGAACCCTTTGGAACCCATTGAAACCCTTTGGTGAATGGAATTTGAACAAAGGGTCTCAAAGGGACTTTTCTGCTGGGCTGGTGATGAGGTGACAAGATAGCAACAGTATCAAGTCTGCTTTGATATAACATATTAAGATTTTAGTACATGCCTACTGCATGTGGTTGTATTGATACTGTTGATTGCAGTCTTAGTGCACTAGTTGAGTATGACTGTACATCTATGTGTCAGTTGTACTCTGTGGTGGGGACTGAAAAGGTTTATGAGTATAAAGAGAGTATTGAATGTAAAAAAAGCTGGTAATGTTAGTGATGTACCTCAGGAATATCAAGGTTGTGCATTTTAATAAGTCTAAACTCTGGTGACTAAGAACATAGTTTTCTCTCTAAGGAGTAAGGAGCACGTTTTCCTCCACACCCCACCCTTTTTTTCCTGGTTACAGTCCTTATTGATTGAAAATAGATTAAGCACTGTCACTTAAAATATGTCTTTACCCCAGTTACCCCAGGGTCATGCATTTTGGTCCACTTCACCGTGGTTTTCTAATTTCCATGTAAAGGGTGAATTTTTCTTGTTTTTGCAGGATTTTTTAAACCAGAAAATATCTTTAAAGAGCTGATGCATTTATTCCTTGATAGTTCTGCACAATTTGAGGGCTTTTAAGTTTAACTCTACAGTGTTACTGGTTAGGTGCAGTGATCATCTTATGTTTCTTTCCCCTTCCTCCTGTAACGTGTTCATCCTACTACGTCTTCACACCTTTTGCTGTCAGATATTGGATAAGACCACTGTTTGTATTGAAGAAATTTAGTATGATATTTATTTTACTGCCACATAGTCATAATAATGAAAATGTCTTCTCAGGTGGTTTTTTTTTTCAATTGTAAAGATACATCAACATTTTGAAGTTGACAAAACATTTTTATCAGTGAAAAATGATATATCAGCACATGAGTATGTATTAATCAATATACACCAGATACAAATAGAAAGAATATTTAAGCCTTCTGAGAACATGAATGATTGGTGATTTGTAAGCCTGTTAGACTGCCACACCCTGTACCATCCAACAATGGCAGGACCAAAACCTTGCAGGTTGCAGTTTGGTTGATATTCATTGTGTACCTGAGGCTGGGATGGGGGGGAGTGAGGTTTTTCAAAATTGAGTATGGTAATGACAGTGAACAGCTGTCATTGACTTGACGGTGGCACCAATTTTTTGTACAGCCTATTCCAAAGCATTGTGAAATCAGGTGACACTCTCAGGTAAGTAAAATGGCAATAGTGACCCTTGTGTATAAAATAACAAAAGGTGAAATTATTGATGCTTAAACCGTCCATGCCATATCTACATAATTTACCTCATGACAATATAGTACTAAAACTGTTAAAGCTGCTCATTGAGTTGATTCATCAAATTCAACACAATTTTTTCAAAGCTGTTAAATTTTAGTCACTTTCACTTACAAATGATCAGACTTTAGCAGTCCCCATACGATGCAGACAAATAACTGTTTAATGAGTGAGTACCTAGCGCCTCAGTTCATTTTACAAAAATTTACATTAAGTAACCAATGTCAACTTAATGAGCCCCTTTAGAGCAAGGACCTTCTGAGAAATAAGAGCAGAGTTCTGGTAATGGCTAGGGCTGTGCATTTCTGGTTAATTCACTATCCGTTTAACCAGACACTTTTTCAAATTTTAACAAGTCAGAACACCTCAAAATTCAAAATTATAATTTTACCATAACCATTGGATATGAAACTTGACTTATAATGCTAATTAGTTAACATTTTTTATGTGTTAGTAGTTTAGTACCCTTTAACACCTTCATTAAGTAACCAATGTCAACTCAATGAGCCCCTTTAGAGCAAGGACCTTCTGAGAAATAAGAGCAGAGTTCTGGTAATGGCTAGGGCTGTGCATTTCTGGTTAATTCACTATCCGTTTAACCAATTTTATTAACCGGCAGTTAACCGTTTAACCAAAAGTGACGTAATGTTCACCACAGCAACAAAAAGTCAACATTTCCAAAGAGCGCCATCACCTTTGTACAGGAAAGTACAAGTCTAAAAATGGCGACGTAAGTCATGTTCGCCAATGTAAGCATGTAGCAAAAATATTGGTATTTTGTGCTGAGTTTATATCATCTTTTCACAGTGAAAGCCCATCCCGCATTTACTGAAGCTTTCTTCAGACCATGTGCACTTTTAAACATTACACCAACTGCTGTATTTTCCCGCCTAGTCCTATGTAATATTGCCAGTTACTTCATGAAACACTCTGACACCACTACTTTGATGCAGCTTGCTTGCGATACGGTGTTCAATACATGTGCAGCGCTCACATGTTTGTCTTAGTAGCGACCTGTACAATTGCACTGTAAACAGCCCACCAGCCGCAAACATCCCAACCAAGTCCTATTATCCTGCATAAATTAAGGAATTCCCAGCATTCCTACCGTAATGTTGTTTACAGTAGGACTTATGGAATGTTATCATATGACGTCATTAGGAACGAACACAATGAAGCACGTGGTCCCATGCATGCAGTAAACTTGCGTGCATATCTGTTTTTACCACTAAACAAGGGACCATATTTTGCTCGGTGACATCATATGCATACAATCTATTGCAAAATTTGAATTGCCTCTTCATCGTGATTGGATCAAATTTGTTGATTCTGAGTCAGCCAATCACAACTCGCGCCATCGCCTATGGGATTTAGTGTGTGAAAATCCCCGACCTCCGAACGAATTTCCCCATTGAGTTTGCATTATGAAGATGGCACTTCCGAGGCTTACATAGCTGGCCTGTGCAGCTGGCCAAGCCTCGAGCTAAATTCACGGAGAAATGGCATCACAAATCTCTGCGTGCGTGGATTTTTCGGGGATCAGACTAAAGTGCATTTCAGTTGCTGATTATTTTTAAACCGGACGTAATGTTTGGACAAGATGTGCCAAAAATACGGGGATATGTATATCAGAAAGGAACCATAAGATACATTAAACGAGTTCTTTTTTGATTCCTTGCCGTAGGCAGGCAAGGAATCTATGCGATGGTTATGTCGTGTGTGTGTGTGTGTGGGGGGTGTGTGTGTTTGTGACACTTGCTTGTAAACGCGATATCTTAAGATAGGAATTTCCGACACTTTTCATATTTGGTATATAGATTTATCATGTTGAGAGAGAGAACCCTATTGTTTTTGGTAGAGGTCAAAGGTCATTTGAGGTCACCAGCGGTAAAATTGCGACAATTTCAAAAATAGCTTGTAAACACGATATCTTCAGATAGGAGTGACTGACACTTTTCATACTTGGTATATAGATTTGTCATGTTGAGAAGAAGAACCCAATTGTTTTTGGTAGAGGTCAAAGGTCATTTGAGGTCACCAATGGTAAAATTGCGAAAACGCCGAAAATGGCTTGTAAACATGATATCTTCAGATAGGATTGTCCGACAATTTTCATACTTGGGATATAGATTTGTCATGTTGAGAGGAAGAACCCTATTGTTGTTGGTAGAGGTCAATGGTCATTTGAGGTCACCAGCGGTAAAATTGCAAAAACACTGAAAATGGCTTGTAAACATGATATCTTCATTTGGGAGAGACCAACACTCTTCATATTAGGTATATAGATTTTTCATGTTGAGAGAGAGAAGCCTATTGTTTTTGGTAGAGGTCAAAGGTCATTTGAGGTCAATAGCAGTAAAATTGCGGCAATATAAAAAATAGCTTGTAAACACGATATCTTCAGAAAGAAGTGACAGACACTTTTCATACTTGGTATATAGATTTGTCATGTTGAGAAGAAGAACCCTATTGTTTTTGGTAGAGGTCAAAGGTCAGTTGAGGTCACCAGCGGTAAAATTGTGAAAACACTGAAAATGGCTTGTAAACACGGTATCTTCCAAAAGGACTGACAGATACTCTTCATATTTGGTATATAGATTTGTCATGTCGAGAGAAAGAAGCCTATTGCTTTTGGTAGAATTCAAAGTTCATTTGAGGTCACCAGCGGTAAAATTGGGAAAATCCAGAAAATGGCTTTTTAACATGATTTCTTCAGATAGGAGTGACAGACACTTCTCATGCTTGGTATATAGGTTTGTCATGTTGAGAGGAAGAAGTTTATTGTTTTTGGCTGAGGTCAAAGGTCATTTGAGGTCATCAGCGGTAAAAATGTGAAAACACAGAAAATGACTTGTAAACATGATATCTTCAGATAGGATTGCCCGAAAATTTTCATACTTGGTGTATAGATTTTTCATGTTGAGAGAAAGAAGCCTATTGCTTTTGGTAGAGGTCAAAGGTCATTTTAGGTCACCAGCGGTAAAATTGCCAAAACTTCGAAAATGGCTTGTTAACACAATATCTCCAGATAAGAGTAACAGATACTTTTCATATTTGGTATATAGATTTGTCATGTTGAGAGAAAGAAGCCTATTGTTTTTGGTAGAGGTCAAAGGTCATTTGAGGTCACCAGGGGTAAAATTGGGAAAATTCTGTGCCTAAAATATAAAGAAAAATCTATCAAGCACTGTCAATTTGAAAGCAGGTAAGGTATTTGATGGCAAGGAATCACTAAGCCTTTTGGCTTTCTGGTTTTTGCTGTCCAGAACTGCTAAAAATTAGATAGTTGCATATTTTTACGTGCATCGTAGGGTGGCTTCTACAGTACAGTTCATTATCGCAACTATATAGCCCAGGCGGTTCAAAGAACTGCGTATGCTTATTCATAAATATCAACATGGAATGTTACATTTTGTATGATATTGGGCAAACAACAAAATGGCGGGAATTATCTGGCACTTATGATCATATTTTACAGGTTAAATTTTTTTCCAAATACTGCTACTAACAATGAAAAATAATGAAATTTACGGAGGTGCAGCATGATAAAATATTTCGATTAGCTACAAGTGAGGAGATTTATTCAAATATACTTGTGCCCTAATCATGGTCTGACTACAGTAGGAATGAAAACTCGACAAAATCCAAACTGTTTTTATCCGTTTTACAGCCTTTCATGTTTTATGGTAATCTCTCAAACGTGCCACTTATTTCTAAAGTTGTGCTTGGGTGTAGCTATGGAAGGGATTAGGAGACGAGCGCACGGAGTTCTGCCAACGAAAGTAACAATGGGTGGGCCACTTGTCACTCATTATTATGTACTTAATTCAGAGAGCTGCTGTGGAATTAATCTGTTCAATCGAACGGCCGATTATAAAACTCTTTTTACAGTTATTGGTCAGGCGATAATTTGTGAGAAACCGACACTGTTGCACGATGTTTGTGTAACAATTTAGTAACAAAGCCATGCCGTGGCGACTGAGTAATTGGCAATACAAAAGCGGTTAATCTATGGTGAGGAATGACGGACAAGTAACCGACCGGTCGGTCGGTTAACCGATTAACCGTCACAGCCCTAGTAATGGCTACCATTTTGTTTCAAGTTGGAAGCATGCTTTTGTTGTAGTTCACGGTGAAGTTGGTGTAGTTCACGGCTGAGGTACGACCTGACATAGAACTGACACACCTGTATGCAGCTCACTTCTGATGGTGAGCTGTGCCAGGTTGTGATGAGAATGCCTGTATATTTTTACAGGTGAAAGAAATGTTCCTTCACTTGTGTTACTTACACCTAAATATCCATGCCAGTTTTTGTTTGATTTTTTGAAATAACATGGTTTGATTTTGCCTTATGGTACTGCAATCTTGTTATCATTTAATGTTGGCACTAATTCTGGTCAAAAGTTCCCTTCAGATTAGAGATGCTTAAATACCCTCAATGGCAAGTACACTGCGCTTTGATCTTCCAAGGTTTGACCTGACCGAGTTGGAACCCTACATAGTCTCAACTGTTTCATGTCGATCATTGCTACAATGACACTGACTTTCTCTATCCAACCATAGCATTCAATTGACTTTCATAAACAAGTACTTCAATCCTGTTCATCTAACAGGTCATTGCCGTCTGCTACAGAAAGTTTTTTTATGATGTGGGTTGTGAGGTAACTGTTACCAATAATTCTAGTTCCATTCAGGTAAATAAATAGGTATTTGATTGGAAAAAAAAACTGTGTTACAAGCTGCCCAGAGTTGACCCGGCCGAGTTCAAATCCTGAATCGTTGCAACTGTTTCATGTCGATCATTGCTTCAATGACACTGCCAATTTCTATTCAGCCATAGCATTCAATTGAATATCATAAACAAGTAATTCAGTCCTGTTCATCTAACAGGTCATTGCCATCTATTACAGGAAATTTTATGAAAGGAACAGAAAAGATGCTGCAGGCATTTTTTGAGTGGAATTATTTTTTGGAAGAAGTCCTTTTCTCCTGAAAAGAATGCATCTAAACAAATGCTTTTGTTGTTTTTGAAAAAAACAATGAGAGTTTTCTGTGGCACGTGTCGAAAAGTGATGTGGATAGAAACAAGTCGTGTGCTTTCTTAAATACCAGGCTGTGCAATTTGAACAAACAAATAAAATTGTGACGCACGCCAGCAAATTTCATCAAACGCACCCTATCATTGCATTAGGACAGCTTCATGACGATGGTTCAAAAACAGTATTTTGGATGAAATCGACCGTGCAAAGGTGGCAGAGGTAATCCACTTTATCATAAAGCGCGACTGTTGATACTCTAGATTACAGTATATTACACAAACAGAAAGCCATGTTGAGACTGGGTGTTTACCCCCTTCCGAGTGTGAAAGTTTTCCCTCCATAATCAATCACAAGTTGTACACATTTGTGATCGATTATTATTATGTCAAACAGTATATTTCAGTATAATGAACATATGAAACTCATGTGCTTTGTTTGGTAAAAAGTGTTTTCTTGTCTTTAGAAAGTGAAAGGAAAATTCTATTCCTGAAAGTTTGTTGTCTATAATACTGTAATAGGTGTACTGCTGAGAGAACACCAGCCAATGGTGTCATTTGGTTCTGTAATGGCAGGCCATGCAACTTGTTGTGTGATTTCCCCCTAGGAGAAAAGTATTCCCATCTCCTCTGGAAATGTTTGAAAAATGAGTCTTTGTATGCAGTCTGGTACCTCATGTACTACCTTTTAAAATGAAACTTGTGTTAAAATAGAGTATGCACTTTTTGGCCTAAAATCCATTGGCATAAGTCAGGGGAGCAAAATCCATCAGCAGAAGTGAGGGGGGTGGCCTAAATTCCTTTCTACTCCCCCAGCTATGTCACTGGTGGTACCCATGTTGACAGATGAACCTCTCAAGAAGTCAATGCAAAGGTTACATCTCTATGTTCGGACAAAACAGAGTCAAAGTACAATTTCATTAGTGCCAAAGTACACTATTGTCTGCACCAAAGTGCATTTTTGTGGACACTCTGTCCGTACAAAAGCACTTTGTTGGTACCAAAAGTACATGGTTGTCAGAACATAGAGAAGCTCCCTAATGCGAAGACAGTTAAGATTATTATGCGTTTGAAGTCAACTAGAATTTGTTATATTGAAGGTTCAAAAAATCTAGTGTAGCAACTCAGAACATGAAAAAAATGAAAGTTTGGAAAACTGCTGTACCCAGATTTAAAAGTTGGAAATAACATTGCAGCCTCCAGCTCAGGGTGTAGGTGAGATTTAACAACACACCAATGTGAATGTATCATGGAGTGTCTTTAGATAAAATGGTAAAGGTTTTATATGTTTTCAAATATGTTACAAGATCAAGTTCGGTTTTAGTACCTTTCAACATGGTTCAACTCCGTCCCTTTAGCGGCCTCCCATGGCAGACAGGGAATGCAGTGAGCATATGCTAGAAACCCCAGTCAACAGATACAGCGTGTTTGGTCTAACAGTAAGAGCATCTGCATCTCACGCGGAAGGCCAGGGTTCGCTTCCCAGGTCGAGTCATACCAAAGACTCTAAAAAAGGAACCTACTGCCATTGTGCCTGATGATCTGCACAAGCAGTGGAGTAGGGAAAACAGGCCAGTGACTGGAAAAAAGGCCGTGGATGGCTCGACTTGAACCAATAGGTTGGAACCTGGACCCTAAAACTTCTATCTATCTAACCCAGTCAACAGGGACAGAGCTCAGATTGGAAGAAACCATTTACAAAAAAAGAATAATATATGTCACAGGAGAGATATGTTACGCATCATGACTGGATAGAAAAATCTATGTTCAACATTTGTAGAGAGGAGAAGTTTTCAACTACAGATTCCATAAAAATGAAAGATTTTCATTCTGGCTGTGTATAGGTTACATGCGATTTTCAGTCAAGCTTTCTTTCAAAAAAAGGTTTAGCGATCTTTCAGACTATAGAAAAGATTAATTGCTATAATCAAGTTTGTTTGTGCTCCTTTGCTACCGTCAGGCTTTGAATTTTAAGACGTATGAGTGCAATTTTATACCATCACTCACCTTAAATCACTGTAAGGAGTGTTATTTTTCGCATTTTTAGATGAAGAATGGGAACTAATCATTAACATTCAATAACATTCAATAAAACAACACGCCTACTACTCTTCTTAAATTTCCTGACAGTTGTGATTCTCAGTACCTCTGAAAAATCTTATTTCAAGTCCTGTTCTGTCTTGATGAATCAGAGAGCCACTTTCAATGTAAGCTTGACTATGTGTCTAGTCATGAGATAGTGTACCTACTGAATAATGCTCATATTGTAGATAGTTATTAACTACTACTGTTATGTTTGTGTTAATTACACTGTGCTCTACTTGAAACTTAATGCTCTTTGAGGAATCATCTGCAGTATATTAAGTAACTGTATTTTAGTTTTTATATTGAGGAAGATTTCGTCAAAGACTATGACTGCTGCAAAGTCTAGGTCAATTCTTCTCCATACAACAGCTTTGTTGGTTTCACAAAGTATATCCAAAGGAGATGGCTTCTTCCTTGTGAAGGTCAATAGCACCATAAGTCAAGTTGTTGTTAGGGAATATCAGGTCGATGGATTTTACAGGAGTATTTGTTCCCATTGGATTATAGCTTAAGGTGATGAAATCACAGAGCCCAAAAATTGGTATATTTCAATCAGTTACCCATCCATGGATTTTTAATGTGGGTTTCCAAGCCAGTTCCCAATAGAGAATTTTCATGGGTTGCCAGCCAAGTTCCCATAGGAAAAGAAGCCAGAAAGCCACAGCACATGAATGGGTTACCATGACTTTTGAAATTCAATCAAAGATTTGATTATTGCAGTGTTTCATTGTGCACAGGGCTCTAGCCATACTGGCTGGCACTGGCCAGTGCCCAGCTGTAACCAACACTGATGCTTGCCAAGGGGTATGATGGGCAAATCACCAGACTTTTGCTGGCACGAAATTTAGTCACAACTTTGTGGAAATTCAGAAAATTTATGGAAACTGTCTTTTTGCAACATAAAACAACCCTTGTGATTGAGCAAAGCAAGGCATTCATCAGTCAGAAAACCATTGCTGATATTAGGGGGCTAAACTGAAAGACCCTTTCTACCTAAGCAGTTTTGTAACTGGGATAGATGGTAACGACCCACACTGGCCTTTGTGCCTTAAAATTATCACAGGGTGAATGAAGATAAAGGATACTTTACCTACAAGAGGTTCTACTAAAATTTTATGTCAATTCAGTCTGTAGGCCACATGTTGTTAAAATTTTTGTAAGCCTGTTGGTTCTCTAAAATATGCTTTTCATGAAACTTCCAAAATGCACTTTTGTTTGAAAAAGGAAGTGATAGGTGCCTGGATAATTACAAGTATATAATAAGGTAGTTTAGATTCATGGTTGACTGGAGATCAATGCTAATATGGAGGCAAATCTAAAAGTAGATAGTTTTCCTTTTGGAAATTTTTCTAAAGTTTAAAAATTCTTGCTAGTAGAATTTTATACAGGACTTAAAACCTTCTCTGAGCTAGCCACATGTTATGCATTTTATGTTAGACCCTTTGTTTATACCTTCTTAAAGTATTTTTCTGACTCCCCAAGTTTTCTCCCCCTGTCGGCTGGGGGTTGTAGAATATGCCCACTGTGTTCCCTGCATGTAGTAAGAGGCGCCTGAACAGGAGGACTTGAACAGTATTTGAACATTATGACAGTACATAACACATTCATGTTGGTGTGTGGTTAAACCTTATCTAACTAACAAACTATCTCCAAGTTTTCTTGTATAGTCATTGTTTTTACATGTCCCCAGTGTGTGTCTAAGTTGCTTCTGAGGACCCTCCCCTATTCTTTCATAGTTGCTGCCTTCAGGCCAAATGTGAGAAACTGAAATATTTAAGACATGACACTGACCAGATTTGTGATACATATATACATGTATATGAACCTGATGAACATACTCAGGGCTGAAATTAACCCCTCGACTGATCCTCTGTAATGGGTAAAAATGGCATCAGAAAACCACTTTCTTTGAGGTTGTTCGATGGAGGAGTATATTTACTTTGCAATTGACTAGTTCACTACATCAGCAAGATGGTAAGAGCATGCGACTCTCATGCAGAAGGCCCAGGTTCTATTCCCAGGTGGAGTCATACCAAAGACTCTAAAAATGGAACCTTCTGCCATTGTGCATGATGCTCCACATAAGCAATGAAGTATGGAAAACAAGCCTGTGAGCCACAACTGGAAAAAAGGCCTTGGCCGGTTCGACTTGGACCAATATGCTGGAAACTGGGCCGTAAAGTCCATCTAACTACATCAGCAAGACAAAATGTTATGGAAATCTATAATAGATCTAGAAGCAGTCTTGACTACCATTCATCATTGAAACAGATAGAAATAAAAAAAAAATGTAGAAATAAGAACAATGTGGAATAATAAATGGATGTTTCTTTTCTTTGGCATTGGCATCAATGACAATTTCTCATTTATTATATTTAATTTTCATTTGGAAAACCAAAACCTTTTTGGGACAACCTCAATTTGAATCCAACTTGTCCTATGACAACCTCAATATTTCCTCCAAAATCAGGCCTAATATTGCCCAAACTGTCAAATGCTAGTGATGTGTTTACAATTTCATGCATTGAGTAGCCTTCTTTTGAAACAGTTGAGCTTACTTTTAAAAAACCATCTGGAGTTTACTTTTTAAAAATCATCTGCTTGTATTCTACATGACCTTAAAATTGTATCCTTTTTTTAATTGGGGGGCTATTGTGCTTGAGTTGAAGAACTTCTGCAACGAACAGGTAGCCTTATGAGCATTGTATACAATCTTTTGTACATATAGAGGGCTATTTGATATTCTTGTCTGTGTGATCCTCAATTTTTCTTTTGCCTGCTAATTTTAGATTGTTATTGAAAGGTTTGGTAAAGTTTCTGGAGTTAATTTATCCTGTGTAATCCTGTGGCTCCCATGGTCCCTTTTCCATTCATGGGATTCTTGGTTGTTTAGGTAGAATTTGTATGCTGATTGAAAATCTAAAATACAGTATGATAGTTACATTTCTGCTCTTTCAGTTTCTGTTTTGAATGATGTGAATTTAATTAGATCTTTATGTATTTACTATGACACATTTCAACTTTTAATTATGAAAAAACTGTAAAGTGTCTTACTGAAAATAAGCAATGAAACATCTCCATCCCCTATTCACACTTAAACCATGCATTTATAATGCCCCATAATGATGGCTTATTATTTTACTACATATCAGTCGTCCAATTTTCCCAGTTTCTATCCAGTCATTCAGAATCTTTGAGTTACTAATCATGCATGCTCAACTTAAAGAAATAAAGCCCTACCTTGCAGTACAAGCCCCATTTGCATAATCCATGCTCTGCTGGAACAGTCAGTTGCAGCTATTTACTAGCTTTGCAGCCTAGCTCCCAATCTTCTACTCCGACAGGTTTTAAGAATAGACTGCGTTCTTTATCCGGCTGCCAAGCCTTGGCAAACTGTTTTGCATTTAACCTGGGATGCCGCGGCCTTTGTGGAAAATTGTGGGATTATAGGAGGAACTTTCGTCACCGTCATAAAAACAAATAGTAAACACAATTTAAGAAAGAAGGGTAATTTGGTTGAGTAAGCAAACGGTTATATCAGGCATTTAAGTATTTGGAGGGAATCGCTATTTTATTTTCTGTCAAAACATTGGTATAATCCCCACTGAAATTAGGTACTGTAATTGTTGGGGTTTAAACCAAACTGAACTTTAGCGAGTTGGAAAACTGACTTATTAAATGAGAAATACTAGTCGAATGCACTTTTGGTTTTTTTTTTTTCTTAGAAACTTTGCCTCTGATAATATTTCATTTCATCATTTCAGAAGTCGTTACCATTTCATATATTATTGACATTATATCAAGTTTACTGAATTGTGACCATGAAAATTTGAAATACATTCTTGTTTATTGAGGACAGTCTCTTTTTAGCCATTTTTGATCTGTTTGGGGCTACAAGGAAAAATTTGCATAAAGAAACGTTTCTTTCAACACATTTGTGTAGTCCCCTTAAATCCTTCTAAATCCTCCTAAAAGTCCTTCGCAGAGAAGGTGTCAAAATAAGCTCCATTGGGGAGCTGCTTGCTGCATCTAAATGATTGCTGGAGACATAACTGTACGTGTTCAAGGGCCCCATTTTGTCAAGCTGGTTGTCTACCTGACAAATTGTACACGTGATCAAACAAAGCAGAAAATAACGTCACTTTTCACCCTGCGTACAAAGTTACTAGAGTGGCATTAGCCTGTGATAAACTTCTGTGGAACAATTAAGTCAGTTATTTTGTCATAGAAAGTGAATAGATTTGAATGAAACTCAGGTTTGATCAGAAAATAAAAAAAAAATACATAATTTTCATTCACTTTTGTAAGTGTGTATATTGTCTCCAGCCTATTTTCAAAAGTGAGAATGTTTTCTTCAAAGGCTACCTTTTGTGATGACAGAGAAGATTATGAGGAATATTCCCCAGACATGAGTAATAAAAACACTTTATATGCTAAGTAGGCTGCTTTCATGTTGTGTGAGAAGCTTCTTTCACATTCTCTCAAAAAAAGAAGTTTCATCTGCATAATGATATTCATAGACTTTTACCTAAATGTGTGAAAGCGATTTTTCATCTCTACCGCTCTCTTCTAGTGACAAACAAGTTCTAAAGGCATCCGATGTTGTTAATATTGACAACTTCCAAAGTCAGCTTTTTTATGAGTTTCTGTCCCATGCATTCATTTCGTTTTCATTGGAACTCCCAGCAAATCACCAGTCAACTTTTGATTTGTACGAAAAGGTGTATATGCTAGGAATGCCATATAAGGATGGCACTTTCCATTTCAGTAGTTCGGTAAAGGTAAACGTTTAAAGCCAAGCTGTATGAATATAGAAGCTATTTCAGTTCAGTGAAGGATTTGAAGTAACTGAAATTATTTTTGAGGGGACTGCAAAAGGGTTACCAAAAAGGTTCAAGTGAGGTAAATTGTTGCAGCTGTGTCCCTATGGCATTAACATTAAGAGAAAGCTATTAATGAACTTCACTTTTTGCTAATTGGATTAAATTAAAGTGAGTGAAAAAATCAATTATATTGTTTTAGACAACTAGGCTGTACACCTTCTTGCGGGAGATGTTGCACAATGCAAATACAGTTACAGCCCTTTATTTCAGGACTCCTTAATTCCGACAAATTCATTACGTTCCAACACAGGCTTTGCTCTGACACCCCTTTGTTCCAACAACTCAAATGTAGATTAATATGGAGATAGTGGGAATATAGGGGTTTCGGAACATTGGGGGTCTCGGAACATTGGGCAGTCACCTCACATACATCACATCCTGAGCAGTAACTTTCATTGTTTGTTTATTCATTCTTTGGTTGTTTCATACCCTTTTTCAATTGTTTATATGTATGTTTAATTTGCTCTTTCTTTCTCATTTTGTCTAGCATTCTTCATTGTTATGTAAATATTGAGTCAAAATGTTTCACGTTTAACAATGTGAAGTCAATAAAAAGCTAAAAGTTAAAATTTGACAATTATTTATGCAGAGTATAATGCCACACAAGAAAAAGACAAAATGGCCTCTCATAAAGAAATGAAAAAATATCCACTTTTTCCTCTCATCTCGTAGAACTTACTGGTGTATGTAAATTCAGTTTCTTGCCTAATACTTCAAAAGATTGGAATAGTCTACCTGCTTCACTCTTTGTGATGGCTTTCTGGGTCATAGTGACTAATTTATTACTATTTTCATTATGGTTTAAGTAAATTACATAGTGACACATGTGTGGTGAGGCATTGTCTTTACAGAGGTATCCTCGTAATTGAAAAGAAGACCTTGTGTACATTTATGTTGTGAACCATAAAGTATCATGTCCTTAAAAGTCAAGAGCAGTCTCCCCAAACTTATTTGGTAGTCAAAGCTAAATATCACAATTTTCTTCTTATGCCTCTTCACAGTATCTTTCATCATATTTTAATGAGTTCAGTTTTGCATATTCAAGGCAAAACAAGCAGTTATTTCTTGTAAATTTTACATCTCTAGAGAGAAAGTGTTATCACATGACTCTCAACAGCCAATCATGAAATAGGACAGTGCACTATGCTACTTCAAGTTGGGGTGACTGTTCTTGTCCTTTAAGATTTAGTATGCAACCCTTACATGAAAGGTAATATCTTTAATTTAGGCCAATGCTTTATTGCTTTTGTCCAAGATATTTTAGTGTAATTCAGAATCAAATTTGTCAATATAGTTTTAATCCATTAACTTTACAAGGACTTTTGGGCTGTAATATATCAAAATATAAAATGTACAGTATACTTTTTTTCAAAATTATCATAGACAGGATTAGTATCATTCTATGTCGATTTGACTTACACATTCCAGAGATGAATCATTTCGTTCATGGGGTCAAAGACTGTTTTAATGGGACGACTAAACCCATTGCATGCCATGCAAATCTAGGAGTGTGCAGATAACTGTTCTGTAAAATGCCTGCGGGAATCAAAACATGGTTCGTTACTTTTATTGAAAGAGATAAATGTCCAGGCGTGTGCATAGCTGTGCAAAATATTTTTCCGTTTTAGAAATTTTGTATAGTTAGTATTCCTATCAAAACAACTCAAAAACCTCAAACAGCCTGTCATATTTTTACCGTCAAAATCTTCTTAATTCTTGGTCCCATTGTGTTACAGAATTTCACGGTCTGGTCGATTGTTATCCTTACGTGGAATACCATTACATGCCTTGAACTAAAACCTGGTTTAAGTGATTCAACATTTAATTCAAAGTCAGCTAGATACATATTTGGCTTTCTGTCAGCAGCCTTAGACTCTAAAGTGACTGGCAAAATAACCTTAGGCCAACTTAGTTGTGTACTTGTTCATTGATAGGCTTTAAAAGGGAGGATAAAGGAATTTTACAGATCGTTATTTTGCTCTTTACTGCCCTGTGCCATTCCAGTAATCAAGGGTTTAAAAAAATCTTCCTTTATTTGTCATTTCATATTTTGTTGTCTGCGCTCTGCTTTTTTTATTGTCAACCTGAAGTGTCGGAAAAGTGCATTAGTTTTGAAATGAAAAGAGAAAAAGTTCATTCACTGGGCAATAGTGTAGAAGTCTTTCAACCAACTGCTCAGACTAAGCTTGTACTTTAGCTATGCAACCAGTAATCCTAGTTGCTGTCTGTGGCCATATGCTAGATACAAAAATATGAAATCTGATCTGTGTTGACACTTCAGCATATTATTCATTCCAGTGGTTTGGCACATCCTGCATGTCTTCATTGCAATTTCTATGAGTTTGCACATTTCTGTTGCTTTCAAAATATTTTAGGCTCTTTGGATAGAAAATACATATTTTTTTCTTATTTTGTCAGTTGGATGGGAATGGGGTAATACTCAGGATATTTAAAATGCAACATCCATTTTTATGAATAAATTAAATGCTCTGTACATAATTAAGCATTGGTCTCTATGAAATGAAACATTTTACGCAGAAGGTGGTATTGTTCATTTATCATGCTAGTAGATATGTGTATCGGCAGTGAAAAAAAAACAGTTTGAAGGGGAACAAATAAATTTGGATGTAGCCAAGTAAAATGTTCTCTATACCAAGGGTTACTTGCAACCATGTAATGCAATTAAATGATTTTCAGTGGAGTTCTTGAGCCAAAAATTTAAATGTTAGAGCATATTTTATTTTATGTGCCAAGTAAGAAAATATTGCTATGTGTAAGCTCAAGCCTTGAAATGTCCCTAAGACCAAAATACTCAAGAGTACTTTGTAGATGGATACTTAAAGGGCAGAAGCAGTCATCCCAAATTGAAGGAGTGTAATACACTGTCCAGTTTCATGATTGGCTGTTGGAAGTCATGTGACAATGGTTTTTCTCTTCGAATGTGAAATTTACCAGAAATAACTGCTAGGTTTACCTTGAATATGCAATAGTACAGTCATAAAACGTAATGGAAGATACTTTGAAGAGAAATAAGATGAAAATTGTGTTATTTAGCTTTTTCTTCAAAATAAGTTTCGGAGGACTGCTCTTTACCTTTAAGATTTGCTTAACATACAAGTTACACTGATGAAACCGCGCAGCCCAAGGGGTTTAATGTGTCTTTTTTCATCAATCAGGAACACTTGTACCAGGGAGCTCCCTGCTTGTATCATTCACTGAATGCCCTACCAATGTTTAGCAACATTTAGAACTCCAGACTTTTCAGTTACCCTAAAGTCAGCATAGCAGGTGGTATTGTGCATGTTGCAATTTATTCAGCCCACCTGTGAATTTAAATGACAAGGGTCAAAGATCACATGACTCCTATTTAGACTGAGCATTAGTTCCTTTTGACTCACAGGTAAAGGTGCCATTTTCGGTTGTCGCTATAAACCCACTTCCCGTAGAGGTGGCACATGCCTGTAGGTGAACCTACTGTATCTTAAAGTGATGTGCTTATGACTAGATAAATACCATTTTGTGAAATAGAGCTAACTCAAATTGACTACCATTAAACAATCTGAAATCTTCATCTCTGGGCAGAATGTCAGGACTTCACTAGATGTTTGGGTCTAATTTTGATGGAATCTTATCCCATTGTTTAAATTTTTTAGTTATATTTTAACCCCAATCTTTTATATCTTTTGGCCGTATTCCACTATTGAATTATTTCTTTACAAGCTAGACTGTATAAAATGTAGGTGTCAGTAGCATGTTTAAAAAGGGAGATGATGGGGGCACAGGCCCACCACCTCCAAAGTCAGTCATGGGAAAGTGACTTGGGGGATTAACGGGTTCAAGAAGATGTCAAGTTTGAAGAGACACACAGCATTTCACCACACACCGGCCCCTTTGAGGGCAGAAAAATGGTTGTCAAAGCAAAAAAAAAGTCCCATGCAAATTTGGATAGCACAAGTACCCCGAGGTGAGTCAGTCACCAACAACTGAGATGCAATAAAGCAAATCATCAAAATCTCTGCTAGTCGAGTCGGGAGAATCACAGGTTGTGCCCCCCTCTCCCCCCACCTTCAAAATCCTACACAAGCCACTGGTAGGTTTTGGGATGTGTATTTAACTCCCATTTAAGTAGCTGCAGTTTTATCCTTTCTTCAAACACTACTTTAGAAAGTTTTATCAAATTAGAACTTGTTCAAAATAGAGCCTGTTTAAGGGCCTATTACCATCTAGAGTCCAAAATAACATCACATAAAATGAATATAAAATTTTGTGAGAATTGCTTGTGAAAGATTTTTGTAAGAACCTAGCCCTCAAGCTTCATGGCTAAAATTGCTCTAGCGGATGGCCATATAGATGTACTGACCATTTTCTAAGAGTTACAGTAATATTTTTTTTTTTTTTGCAATAAAGATTTAAGTGTTTTTGTTAAAGGTCAAACATTTTGAAGTATTGTTCACTTTCTGCCATGAAACTTAACACTGTAAACTGTAATACTGACATCAGATAGAGCCATACCCCTCACCTTAAAGGTCATGTGACATGAAAATGATGAAATTGGGTATGTGAACTTAAAAGCATGAAAAAACAAAAAAATAGCCACAATCCCCATCAAAATCTATCAAAAATTGACCATTTTACATTGGAATTTCTGATTTGCCCTTATTCATTTATAGATGAATTCGCTGAGCGCTTGTTTTTAGTGACTGTAGGCCGCCACTAGTGGGGTCCATCAGCCTAAAACCTTCTTTATTTATTGTTTACATGAATTTCAAACCCTCATATTTAGTGAACTTAGAGAATTTAAGATACAAATTAGTGTACAACCATCCATGATAGAGGTAAGCAAGGAATTTGAAAGATTTAAAGGTGACGGTCCCCAGTTATGGCCGACTGAAATCTGACCATCACTTGCTGTCCAGATTCGTGTATAAATATGAGCTCAATATGCAAAACGTGATTTCATGGGATTAACATGCCACATATGGCTAATGTTATCCTTTGTTTTTGGTTTCGATGATAAGAGAAACCAATGCAATCATGATGGCATGCGTGTTTTGTATGTATGTATGTATGCGTGTGTGCGTGTGTGTGAATGTGTGTGTGTTTGTGACACTTTGCTTGTTAACACGATATCTCAAGATAGGAATGTGTGACAGTTTTCAAACTTGGTACATAGATGCGCCATATTGAGAGGAAGAACCCTATTGTTTTTGGTGGAGGTCAAAGGTCACCAGGGGTCAAAGTCTGAAAACCTTGTTAACACAATATCTCAAGATAGGAAGCTTGGATAGATTTCATATTTGGTATGTGGATGTGTTATAGTCAGTAGTAGATGGTCCCCAGGGGTTGAAGTCTGAAAACCTTGTTAAGGCAATATCTCAAGATAGGAAACTTGGATAGATTTCACATTTGGTATGTGGATGAGCTATAGTCAGTAAATGGTCCCTATTGTTTTTGGCAGTGGTCAAAGGTCTTCTGGGGTTACCAGGGGTCAAAGTGTGGAAGCCTTGTTAACAGGATATCTCAAGTTAGGAAACTTGGATAGATTTCATATTTGGTATGTGGATGCATTTTAGTCAGTAGATGGTCCGTATTGTTTTTGGCGCAGGTCAAAGGTCATCTGGGGTCACCAGTGGTCAAAGTCTGAAGATCTTGTTAACAGGATATCTCAAGGTAGAAAGCTTGAATAGATTTCATATTTAGGATTTGGATGTATTATGGTCAGGAGGTGGTTCCTGTTGTTTTTGGTGGAGGTTAAAGGTCATCTGGGGTCATCAGGGGTCAAAGTATGGAAATCTTGTTAATGGGATATCTCAAGATAGGAAGCTTGGACAGATTTCATATTTGGTATGTGGATGCGTCATAGTCAGTAAATGATCCCTATTGCTCTTGGCAGAGGTCAAATGTCATCTGGGGTCACCAGGGGTCAAAGTCTGAAAACCTTGTGTATGTGATATCTCAGGTTAAGTAGCTTTGATAGATGTCATATTTGTTATGTGGATGGGTTATGGTCAGGAAATGGTACGTAATGTTTTTGGTGGAGGTCAAAGGTCATCTGGGGTCACTGCTGGCCCAAGTCTGAAAATCCTGCTTATGAAACTTGGATAGAATTCATATTTGGGTACGTGGATGCATTGTGGTTAGAAGATGGTCCCCATAGTTTTTGGCAGAGATGAAAGATCATCTGGGGTCTCCAGGGGTCAAAGCCTGGAAACCTTTTTAAATGTGATCTCTCAAGAAAGCGGTTTGTCCATTTGTCTGTTTGTTGTTTGTCATTCTAGCTATGTATGGCTTTTATGGAGGTCAAAACTTCATCTGGAATGACAAAATTATTTTTTGAACATGCTATCATTTGAATGAGAAGATAATGGTGCATGATGGCACTCTTTGAAACGGAACATTTATGTATCATCGAAACCTCAATGCATTTTTGCATTCTGGTTATTTATCAGGGTTGATTGAACTCAAAGCGTCCTATTATGTTACTAGATCTTCAAAAGGCTTACTTCTTAAGGTTCCTTTCACCACTCGCAGTTCTTTTGCTGTCTCTGGCCCAAAGCTTTGGAATGCCCTCCCGTTTCATATTCGGCAGTCGTCTTCTATTAATTCTTTTAAGGATGCTTTGAAAACTTATCTTTTTAGGAAATCTTTTTCTTGATTTTTGTTCTTTGTAAAGCGCCATTGAGTGTGTTTCATCGCAGTAATGTGCGCTATATCAAGTTTTGCAACCTTAACCTTACTATCTTCTTTTCAAGGACAGTTGTTACATTAGATTGTCCTGATAGTTTTATTTTGGAAGTGTAAATTGTGTCCTTGACAATCACCAGTTCCAAGTAACAAACAGTAAACTGTGTGATGTAACTTAGAGATAATTAATATAAGGTTGACAAAAGAAATGTAAACATTGTGCAACACTCCACATCATTATTTTGCATAAGCAACAACTTGCTTCAGAAACATTCCAAGTTTGAAAAGGTATATCTTGATAAACATAAAAATATTGAAATAATTGCTAGCTATTCCTTCTAGGAAAGGTCACTCCCTAAACTGCCAAGTTAAGTGAGGTCATTCTGCTGACATGTCACACTACCTTCAAGAATTAAAAGAAAAAAAGAAAGTAAGAATGTAGAGAGAAGGTCCCTTGAAGTTTCTGAAACATCACTCAACTCACAGACTTTTATAGACAAACTCTTCTTAAGAGTGGGACATTATTTCATTCAATTATTCATGATCATTTACATCATGACAATAAGTTCACTAAAGACAAAAAGGATAGTAGCCCTTCATAAACTTCTTGATATCAGGGGGTTAATATTGGTAACTCCTTACTATTGAGAGTGTGCAATATAAAGCCAGTCCAATTGTATGGCAGTCGCCCACATGCCCATAGTGATAGGCTGGGGGGGGGGCACTCACCCTCCCAATTCAGGCAAAGTATTTGGTCTATTTGGGTAAAACTTGGGCAAAACATGATAAACGGTGACATAATTTGGGCAAAAAGTGCTCTTGCTCCCTCATAGAAAATTACCCCCCCCCCCCCAAGCCTATGCCCATAGCTTGCTATTGTTGCATTAGTTGCTGATGGTACAGATGGTGAAGAAGATGCTGACATAGACGCCTTGAGTTCCTAAGGTATATTAACCCTTTACCGTTGTTCAGGTCCTTTTGGACCCAGATGGAGAGCGCGGCTGTCACCCATCTTTACTGTTTCGTGTGGAGCTCTAAACTGCTAGTAGCTACCAGAAAATTTGGCCACAACAAAGAGAGAGACAATAGTTTAAGGTCACGGGGTCAATAGCCTATGGAAGCTGATGGGGGGCGTGCTACGTCCGCTTTTCCGCTCACCCCCGAGGCAGGCAAATATGCCCCGATTGGAGCACAACGGTAAAGGGTGAAGGTAGTTGGAGTCACAGAGCAACAGTACTTTCACTCACTCTCCTTACACTAGTAAAAGTTCTACAGCAGGTACTAAAAAAATCTGGGAAAGTTAAAAACATGAGGGAATGAAGAAGTTTGAACTTAAAGTGTCTTGTTAAAGGGAAATATTGCGTTTTAAATGCTCAGACAAAGTATTAATTTAAGTAAAAAGCTCTAGTCATTTTTTAATTATTCAGCCTCAACAATAAACCCCAGCAATAGCTTCATCTCCTCAAAATGTTATGCACAAGAAAAGTATGGAAGTTGCATGATTTGAAATGTTGAAAGTTGAATTTCTCTCTGAGGGAAACTTATTTCTTGAAAAGAAGACTGTCATACTACCTTATTTGTAATTATTTATCACTCTTTGCCAATAAAAATATTGGTTTAAAAAGGATGAAATTTTCTTGTGAAACAAATGCAATATTTCCCTTTAATATGGCATTCCTTCAGTTACAGAACACAATTGACATTAGAAGACAAAAGCAGTTACCCTAGATTTTTTGGGAAGCAACAGTTAAATCACATAACTTGCTTCTTATTTCTCTTCCAAGCATCTTTTAAACTATTTTCTGGACTTAAATTTGCATTTGTAAATACCAAACAGTTAACCCTACTAAATTTCAATATTTAGGAGGAAAAAATATTGCCATATGATTCCTAAGATCTATTTATGAAATAAGATAGGCTACTATACTTGTTCAAATTGTTGTGACTACGTTTCCCCTTAAATCAAGAACAGGTCTACGTATTTGCTCTGTTGTCAAAAGAATTCCGTGGGTAATGCTTTAAATGCATCTCTAGTGACAAGTGTGGGTTTGCCTCAAGGAGCATTTACCTTTTCACCACATCCCAACCTTATTGCCCAATAAATGTTCACATGTCACTCCAATAGCATCATACACCTATACCACTGTCTACTGACCCCCTTTCCTCTGTATCTGTCGGCTTGTGCGTGACTTTTACTCAATTCTTCCCCACAAATCCCTAAGACTTTTCTGAGCAAGATCAAGATGATCGTGCAGAGTACAATAGGAGTGGTAACCTAATCTGTTTTAAGGAGAGGTGTATACGCAGCATATTGCCCCCAGGTTGAATTTTCTTCTATGCTTCAACATCATCCTCCAGTCACTGGAAATATACATCTGCTTTTGAAATATTGAAACATGTCTTTGCTGTGTTTGGTATCAATGGCTTAAAGGGATATGAAGAATATCTTATCAGTTCTGACATAAAGATTATCATAAAAAAGTTTTTGATAATTTTCTTTCTTTAAAGCACTTTTTGTCATGGTGTTTGTATTGTTTGTAATAATGTAGGTAGAATATCAGAAGCTTTTTATTGGCCATCTGTGTGACAGCTGATCTGAGAAGCATTTTGACTGGGAGCAGTTCTAATTTCTTAAATAAAAATATAAGTAGATTCTTTTTAAAGTTACTGTACTTACATTCCTGTCCAAAGTGGTCCCAAGAAAATTACTTGAAGTGTGCCTATTTCTGTTGGTAGAAGCTGCCAGCCTTGACCACTATCTAACTTTAATGTTGCAAAAATATTAGCCCTAAAAAATTCATTTACATGGTTTTAATAATGGTTTTAAAATTGAAAATACATGGTTTGTATGATCATATATCATTCCTGCTTTTATAATGTGCTGTTTAGGTGCTGTTGTTTCAAAAGCTTTTGCTACAGTAGGCCAATTTTGATCATGATTAAATTGCTAAGTTCAAGATACTGAGAATGTTGTTCAGGTAAATTAATTGAAATATGGAAATGGGAGGGTGAAAGGAAAAACTCTCTTCCTACTAAAGTTTAATTTGGAAATTTACTTGTCACAAATCCCCACCCCTTCCAAATTACCTTCAAAAATGCAAAAAGTAGTTGAAGAGTACTTACATGCAAACTTTTCTTCAAATTTCTATGTCTCAGATGTCATGCATGTGAGCAATTACATTTCATGACTGGTTGTACAAAATTATCCTTGGCAACAAATTGGTTTAAATTATTTTATCTCACTTTTATTTTACCACAACCTAGTACACCATATGTCAACTAGTGTGAAAAATCCTTAAAAGGGTAGGGAGGAGAATTTTGAGAGGCTATGCTTTTACTACATCCTTTTTATGACATTTTATGCACTTCAGGAAAATGTAATGTTTGTCCATTTGAGGGCAACCATTAAGCAGAAAATTTAGTTGTCCCACAGGAAATGTAGTAGTTCCACTGATATTCCACACTACACTGAGAAAAAAAAATATATATATATATATATATATATATGGTTGTTACAACTGTATTTTAATGCAAAGAAGAGGAAACCAAGTTGGTTGAGTTCATTGTTGTTCTTGAATGCATGGAAGCCCTCCCTATTTTTGCCACATCAACAATAAAACACATGGGAAATTAGCAGTGCAACTTCCTCACACCCCTGCTTTGTCTCAAGTCAGCCCCCCCCCCTTTTTTTTGAATGTCTAGATCTGTGCCTGCAAACTACCATGTAAACATCCTAAGTGAAACAATCATCTTTTCTTGAGGCAAGACTTCTTTTCTCTTTGGTGGGAAATGTCTCCCTTACCTCCACCCTCGACCCTCCCCCAAAAATGAAAGGGTAGCACCACAAAGAAGAGGAAGGAAGGATGACGACACTTGTACGTTATAGCTTTAATCTCCTCGTACATTTTATCTTGTGGTGGCACATGTCGGAACATTCAATGTTGAAGGAAGATGAAGTATTGGTTTTTCCTTCGGGGAGAAGCAAAAAGTAAACAAGAGAAAAAGGGTCATCCAACGTTAAGGTTCCACACATGTCTTTCAGATGTCATGTTGCATACAGCAGGTATAACGATAGAGATCTCAGTCTCTTCATCTCTGGTTTCGTCGCGGGTTCAGTTCCTGATGTATTTTAAGATTATTGTACCTGACTTCCAGATTTTCTTAAGTCAGGAAAAGTTGCCATAGCAGGGAGGGCAGTGTCATAGGCTTGAATGGGGGTTTTGTGACCTCGTACATAAATTGGATAGATAAAGAGCACAAGAGGTAGACTTAAGAACATGTGCTCTGTTGGATCAGTAACCTAATAACATCTTGGATTGGAAAAGGACTGTTCTGTAGACAAAGAGAAAAGAAACGGTATTTCTAAAGTACTTTCATTGGTTGTTTTCCATGGTTGGAAACTGCAAACAGAATAATAGAATGGAGCCACAAAAGTGTGCTTGTAATTTAACTCAGAAAACCCAGGAGGTGTTGGGGAGGAGGTGCAATCTTTGATAGTTTCTTTGAAGCAATGACTGTTTCAAATGATCATCTTACTTTTCTTTCAAATTTTTTTTTTTCTTGGTCAATTAGAACCAGGGAAGTATTGTCAAAATGAGAAGTAGACACACCCCTTGCTCTGTCAACCTTTATGCCAACATAAGAAATATTTCACTGTTGTCATTACTGAATAACTTAAATGTGTATTGATTACAGTAAGGAAATTTACATGAACTCACTCAAATGGGTAAAGTGATTTAGACTGAACAAGTGCATGCTAATAGCAATGCATCAAGTTGATGGGGATAAGAATGGATGGAAATTGTTTGAACCAGGGGTCAGCAATAACTTTTTATCCATGGCCTATAGTAAAATGTAAGAATGTATGTCACAAGATTGTATTCAGTGCATGTTTTCCTTGGCTCAAATAACCTGGGGTTCCTGTGCCTCTGAAAGTATCTCGATCCCCAGGTGAGGGTTGGGGGGGGGGTGAGAGGAGAGCTCAGGTGAGCGTTGAGTCAGAGGAGTTGAGAGGGGAGAGGGGGCAAGGAGTAGGAACAAGGCGTCAGCAATGGTCTTATCAAGATTAAGGCAGTATTTTTACAGGACAAGTTGCTCTTATTTCAAAATGAAGTTAGTTGAACTGGGTTTGGCAAGAATATTCTTTTAAATTGGTGTTGACAGAAACTTCAAGGACTTAAATAAGCTTGTCACTGGCCTGGAATTTGCTGGTCAGCCTTCCTCTCCTGACAAATGGGATGTGACTTTTTGTCAAACAAAACAATTTAAAAACCCATTATGGTATTAGTTTGCTATTATCATAGGGGTGTATAGGAGTATTAATTCTAACCAAACAAATTGAAGATAACACCCTACTGGTTTTGTTTTGTATCATTGTCATACTGTTTTGTGATGTCAGTTTAGCCAACATACGACATTGATCAGCAGGCCCTGTTTGATAAAAGGAGATAGGAAGATGGCTTTGGGCTAAAGATAAGATCAAACCCAAGGTAAAACTCTGAGGTCCTCCGTCATTTCTTTGTTTGCCTCACAAATCAAACAGTTGCCTTGAATGTTTTGTAGAAAATAAATTTACATCAGTACTCCATGTATTTTTGAATTGCTGATAATTTAGCAAAATGAAAGATCATGTTGGAAACTTGTATCTAATGAACATCAAAAAATTTGAAGCATGTTTAGAAACGATATTTTTTTTTATCTTTTACATGACTGTTTATTCTCCCACACTGAAAAAAATTTAATTGGATACAAGAGGATTTATTAACTCATACCATCCAGGCTAGGCGTATCTGGCTGTTCATGTGTGTAGTGAATGAACGATTTAATATCACCCCACTTTTGAGGTATGTGGAGTAAGGGGAATGCAGGCAATTTATCCTGTGTAATGTATATGCGGAAACATATATATATATATTTCATTAATTTCCAGCTTAGGCTGAAAAAAAGTTGTTGCAAAGTCAACCATTGGGCAAAAAATAAAATACGGGGAAAAAACGGATTCCCTGTAATGTTTTCACACGCTTTTTTATAGGAATATGTAAACATATGGAAACATCCTTTTAAACACACAATCTGTATGCAATAATATATATATATATATATATATATTTATATATATATAGGTCGAAAGTGTTGTAGTAATACATTCGATCATGAATTTCATACCGATCCAAGATAGAGTATAAACTCGTATCAAAGAAGGAACGGTTGAAGAAAAACACACAACTCGTACGAGTTGTGTTAAAGGGTACTGTGTTGCCCAAAAATTAAACTGAATCCTCGTGTGGTGAGTTGTGTTCAAGGGTACTGTGTTGCCCGAAAATTAAACTGAACTTGTGTGTTGGGTTTTTGTTTTACTATACATATGTATATATATGTATATTTTGCTCTGCAGTTTATGTATTGAGCACTCTACTATGCCTCTGGTGTGCAACGTATTCATAATTTTATGTATATATATACAAAATGCTGGGTGGACTTGCTGGGCGGAATCGGTATACTGCCGGTACAACCGGAGAAAATAAAAACAATAAAATACATAAGATTATATTTTCCCTATTGGTTCTGAGATAAACATGCTCATTATTTCATTGGCCAGTTAGTCCTTACTGTTAACAGTTATGTGTACGTAAGTTGGTCAACATCAAAGTAATTGCATGGACATTATGTGGTAAATTGGACTCGTGTTTAGAGTTACGCATTCCCATATAAAACTGTGTAAAACATTTTTTTGCCCAAGGTTAAAGTTCTCCCAAGAAACTGAAAGAAGATGATAAGTAGCGGAAACAGTCGCATTTTTTTAAATGTTTGTAGAACCATAATATGTATATATGTATATGTATATATATAGATATACATTTATCCACTGTAAAACAAAGCATATATTTGATTTGATGAGTACAAAATAGTATGGTGCAAAATTTAATTTAGAATTTTGGGTTACCCTGGATTCATTATCAATGATAACAGAAAACTAAGCTCCAAATTAAACTTTGCACTTTTTTGTAATCTGCTAGTCAAACAATTATGCTTTTATTTGCATCTTGTTTTATGGTTTATTTTCTCAGAGTACACATGGAACTTCTCTCTTTGGTATATACCTTTCTGTGAAATGGAGAGAATTTTGGACAAAAAAGTGAATATTAGGGGGAATTTGCCGTAGTTTGTTGCATAGGTGTAAGGGGATACTTTTTGTGGGGAGGACAGGAGCAAATTTTGCCTGAATAATGGCACCCTTTATCATGGTTCAATTTGCCCGAATGGACCAACTCTTTTTGCCCAAATTGGGAGGGTGAGTGCCCCCTAAGCACCCTTACTTCTTATGCCTATGGTTTTTTGTTTGGTAAATTGATAATGATGATTGTCAAGGACAAAATTTAAACTCCCAAAATAAAATTCTCAGGACAAACTAATTCAACAACTGTCCTTGAAATGAAGATTCTAAAAACAAAGGATAACATTAGCCATATATGGTGTGTCCCTCTCATGACATCCCAAGGTTTGCATATTTGAGCTCACGTTCAATAATGAAGTGCAAATCAGAAATCACTCTGTAAAATAGTCCATTTTTGACAGATTTTGATGGGAATTGTAGTTAATTACTTGGTTTTTAATGCTTTTTATATTAAATACCCACTTTTGTCATTTTTATGTCACATGATCTTTAAATCCGTGTTACCTTTCTCTTACAACAATCTTTTATGATGTTTCCAAACTACTTAAAAACTGAATATTCAATGTAAACCAAGGGCATTTTCGATGAGTTTAGCAATTCAGTCACCCTTATAAATACTGTCATGTGACAAGAAGGAGCTTTGTGTGAATTGTGGTACTGATGGTTTCCTACCTTGACATTGAAGTGACTGCATTGTTGTGGAACTGGTAATGACTTCGTTCCCAAAAACAGCAACAAAAAAAGGACAAAGAGGCCTTCACTTAACTACCTAAACAGCAAAGTCAAAGTCAAATGACATTCGGGAGATAAAATACTCTAATAGTGACATGTTTTGCTGAGTAATGTTATTATGTCACAATAATTATTCAACCAGTTAATGAAAGACCTTGAAAAGTCTGACATGTATGGTATGACCCAAGTACCATAATGTTTGGCAGTCATGTATGAAATTAGTTACTGTAAATCAGGCACGTAGCCAGGATTGTGTCTTGGGGAGGGGTTGGAGGCACGATATGAGGGAAAAGTCAGGATAGAGAGAAAAAACTGCTATTTTAGGTGTTTTTTGCATTGCAAGGTTGGGTCATGGAAGGGGTTCTAACCCCCGAAACCCTCCCCACAGCTATGCTACTGCTGTAGATGATGTTTTATGGTTCAGACTCTAACCACTTGAAGTTGGGACAGCCACAGCCCAGCCACAGCCTATTTTCCAGTTGTGGCTTCTTGGCCTGTTTTCCCTACTCCATTGCTTTGCTGAGCACCAAACAAAATGGCGGTAGGTTCCATTTTAAATGGAAAGTTCAAGCAAAAATTAAATTTCATATATAAAGGAGAAATCAAATCTACACAGTTTGGTGAAACTTCCTTTCAAATAGTCATGTATTTTGGAGATATCAGTAAATGAAGTTACTTGATTTGTGTTCCAAGGTTAGTTTGAGGGCAGCAAAGCATATATCACTCCCTCATATTGACAAGGAATGAATTTGTTTTCCTTTGTTTTGTTGGACTGTTGCATTGACCTTGAAGTTACTAGGGGTAGGACCTCTCTATAGGGGATGCAAAATCTGCAAAGTTCTCATGAAATTTATGCAATCACATTTTTGATTATATGAAATTGTTGAGGAAAAAGTTGGCTGTAAAGATTGGGGCTTTAAACTCCAGACCCTCTCCCCCTAACCCCTCAACCCCAAGGCAGACTCTAACCACTTGACAATGCAGTCATGTATGAAACTCCACACTGTCCCTGTGTTGCAAACCTGCTCACAATAACTATCATTTCCCTTTTAGGTCGGAAAGGAAGTCTATAGATAGAATGGTGCTTTGTTACCTTTGCACATGTCTGAACAAAATCTTGCCCTTAATTGAGATAATGGATGGAAGTAAGAAAAATAGACCAGAGAAATAATATGACATGAAGTATTTAAGAAATTATGTAAATATTTAAGATAATTTTCCATAAAAGCTTTTCCTACTCCTACAATTCAGTTCTTTCTCTTGAGGTCATTAAAGTGGCTCATTGAGTTGGTTCATGAAATTCAACAAATTTTTCCAAACCTACTGAGTTTTCTTCACATACTAAATGACAAATGGTCAAACTTAGACAATCCCCATACCCTACACACAAATAGCAGTCTTATGAGTGAGCGCCTAACAGTTCAAGTCGATTTTCAAAAAAATTCGTGACCAGACACTTTTTCAAATTATGTACAAAACAGTTACAAGTCAGGACACAACAAAATTCAAAATTTTAGCGTTTTCTGTGACTTTTGGACTTGAAACTTCACCTGCTATGCTAACTATAAGCATTTTTATGTGATAGTGACCCTTTGAGGCTCTCATTAAGTTATCAATATCAACTCAATGAGCCTCTTTAAATCCAGAATATTGGGAATTAGAGACTGCTGACCTTTGGTTGAGTGGATGGGAAGGGAAAGGTGGTACGGCTTAAGTCCTCTGCATGGTGCCTCCTAACTTCCTTTTTATATAACATAACCCTACTTTTATCCGCTTAGGGGAATAAACAGGCCTAATTTGTTCACTTTGTTGTGACACGTGCCATTGCATGTACAGGATTTTGAATGTGAGGGGCGGGACAACATGTGATTCGCCATTTTTTTCTTTTTTTGCTTAACTGCGCTTCAGTTCTTGGCTGTTGACTCAAGTCTGCATACTTTTGCTATCCAAATTTTTGAGGACATTTTTTTTTTGCTTTGACAACCATTTTTCTGGATGGTGTGTGGTTAAGGATTGAATGCTCAATTTGTCCCTTTCAAACTTTCCCTCTTCCTTGAACCCATAAATCCCCCTACTGAGCGATTTTTCCCTTGACTGACTTCAGAGGTGTGGGAAGCCTATGCCCCCCTTTAAAGATGCTACTGGACATGTGGTGTGGCCAGCAGGCAAAGGGAACATGCTACTGGACATGTGGTGTGGCCAGCAGGCAAAGGGAACATGCTACTGGACATGTGGTGTGGCCAGCAGGCAAAGGGAACATGGTATTTGAAGCAGTGAAGCTATAAAGTAACTAGTGGGTATGGGACTTGACTTTCATCTGGGCCTCAATAAGGTGGCTTTTTCATCCAAGAGCAATCCACAGTGTTTCCATCTTAACTGACCTTTCAAAAGAAACTAATTTTGATCTAAGTTGTTGAGTTGGTCAGCCAGCTAACATGAAAATGTATTTCATAAGCCTATGTAGGCCTCTCTCATATTTGCATGATCATGAATTGTTATTTTGTATGTGGGGGAGGGTTGTTTTTGTGCTTTTTAAAGGCATATTTTCATCATCCCAAACAGTTCCAATTCTCCCAACCTACTTACTTCTAGCCCCTCCCACATTTATCTAAAACTCATCTTTATCCAGACACAATCCTTGTTTATTGCTTCATGGCTTGTCCCAGTGGCCATACAAGTCCATAATGTGTAATCAAGACACTCTCAGTGCCTATGCTGTGTAATTTAGCTATGATGCATTGTTTGAATGTGATGCCAATCAAAGAGCTGTACCAATTGAGAGTTTTGATATATGTATACTGAAACTGTAGTTTAGGGTGACGAATGACTGCCTTTAAAACAATTGCCCTCCAAGACCTTAATTGTTAAGCCTGTGCAGACTGTCCTTCTTTTAGATCAGAAAAATTGATGTTTTATCACAAATACATAGCTACAGTATACTTCCTTCTCACAAAGATACAAGGATAAAAGATATATAGACAGACATGCATCACACCAAACTACACTTTTGACTACTGTGATAGTTGCAAACTCATTATATACAGGTGTGGTTTGGCGGGAGAGAGAGAATGGTACTACTGTAATTACTTTAATTACTCATAGATAATGACATTCATGGATTACACCACTATGTAATCTTATAATGAGTATTCTGCATGGAAATAATTATCTTGTTTTATATTGAAGAGAAATAAGTAATCCTTGTTTACATAAGATTCACTTCAAACAGACTGGAAGGCTTCATCTAGCAGATGGTCTGGGTATTCAAGAGCCTTTTGATATCCATCTATAATCCAGAATGGGAGATTATCATTGCTGAAAGAAGGGTGTAACATTTTCAGGTTGTAAGAGATTTTCGTAACTATTGGTTTGAAGTATTGTTCCAGTATAAATAAAGATGAAAGAAACTTATGTTGGTTGATTTTTCTTCATTGTTTTATTTTGGGTTTTTTTTCTACTATTATTTTGAACAAGGGAGTATAAACATACATTGAGAAAGAATTTATAAATAAAAAGGGGTGTGATGTATGTTGAAAATTTATCATTTGTACATTATTTTTTTTTGCCCAGGCAATATTAAGGTATAAAGAATACTATAGTCATGGTAGTTCTTGTGAAATATTCTGAGAGTAATTATTTGTAGTATTGTGGAATTATATATTTCCTCATTCACAGCATCTCTTAGAGCCTTTGACCTTATTTTAGAAAGATTTTCTGCTTTATTGTTTTACTTTTCCAAGGTGAAGAACCTAAAAGGGTACCTAACTGTTATTGCAAAAGTTGAGACTTGCAGAATTTGTTTGAAAATAGTTTACCATTGTTATTATTGAAATATTGAGATAAATGTGTTTGTCATGTCATGCTGATAAAAAGTGAGTTATGAGTATGACCAGCACTCACCAAAAGGTTGTGATTATATTGTTGTTCAGCAGATGGACAAGTTTTGTGAGATTTATTTCGAAGTTCAGTTGTTTCTGTTGTTAAGGCGGTTGAAATTCTGAAAAGTTAGGTTGATATGTATGAACAACTTTGCAGATTTACAAAAAAAATCCTCATGTTCACTTGCTGCAACTACTCAGTTGGTAGCAGCCCCACAGTCTAGTGAAAGAGGCCAGAGGAACTTCCTTTTGAAATTCTTATCCCTCCCCTTCCCCGAGGTGTGTAGTTGCTATTGAAATAATATGTTTTCACTCGGGCCATCTTGAATCGTTTAGTCATTTCAGTGCCCTGGGTGGCGTTGAGCCAGGTAGGCATTAGCATATTAGCAATCATTCCAAACATGGCACAGTTCTTTGTTTAAATGACAATTTCAAATCAGCTAAACCAAAAGCATACTGAAATGCAGGCTTGAGTGTGAGGTTAGAATGCCTTGGAAGTCACAAAAAGAGCTCCCAAAACGACATGAGAGAAAATCAGGTTTAGAAGGAAAAAAGAAGAGGAACATGAGGTCTCATTTGTCATAATTTCTCATGCATAGTTTTGGTGTAGTCAGTAAAAACAAAGTTTTAAGCTCCCCAAATTTGATTTATAGGGACAAACATTTATTGCCAAATCACTTGATCATTATCATTTTGAACAGTTGAGTGTCAACATTGGTGTAGATTCATCTTTGAGAATATTAGTTACAGTCTATACTGTTGCTCGATCTTAAGCTTAATCTTTACTCAAATATTAGGGGGGACGTTGCCTTTTTTGTCAAAAATTTACTGTGTAAACATTGAAATTCAGTGAGTATCTTTCCAGAATGTGGGGAGGGGGAGAGCACATGTTTCTTTGTCACCCAGGATTGAGGTCCATGGTCAAAGATGGAAATATGTGGACTGATGATGGAACAAGCAGTTTCATTTCATTTTCTTCAAGGTTTATTAATTTATATTCTTATGGACTACTTCTGCTGTAACTTTCACTATACAGTATGTGGTTAGTCTTAATTTACTGAGATACCACTGAACAGGTATTAAACTTTTTCAGAGATGAGGAAAATCTGTTTTTTTTTTCTTGTGGGATAGGGAAGATTCAAGAGAAGGGAAGGTTTCAATAACAAATATAGGTTTTGTTTCCTTTACTTTCAGTGCAAAATTACTGTTTTCAAAGTACTGGAATCTGAATTCTTCTCTGAAATTTGCTCACATTTAGCTGATCCTCCCATTTTATCTTCTGTACAATATCTCACACTACTAACAGTATATCAACTATCGCATTGCCCTCGTGCTAGGTTTCAAGCTTCTCAGTCTGCACAGCATTCCTCAGCTTTTTTTAAAGCCCCACCTGATACTCTGTGATTATTGCCTCTCACAAAGAAACTATGGCTCTGAACCCTTGAGCAGAGAGAGACAGTAATCGGCATAAATACCGCATAAGGCATCTCTTACACCAGCTCTTTTGCATGACTAGTATTCCCAAGAACCAGTTGCCTTGAGGGAATTCTACTCCCTGTGTAACCATATCCATCTTGGATCAAGATTTGTAAAATTTCACACAATTATTGAAATCTTTACACCATTTAAATTTTTTGTAAGTCTTATAGACCAACCACGCAACCAGCTTCAATGGACTTGGTCTTCTTTCTTTCTGCGAAACTTAATCCTGTACATTTCAAGACTGTGCTTTCGTAACGCTTGGCTGTGTGCGCTTTAAGAACTGCCTCGCCATCAGTAGAAAAAATAGTTCGAACTTTGCATGTAAATGACTCAGTCCATAGAGTCTGTTTCTTGTGAATGACTGTTGCCAACCAGAAGTCTTTTTCATCATGATTGACAGAATGTTTAAACGTTTAAATTCAGTATTAAATAAACAAGTAGGTTGTTAGGGATGGCTAGAGATAGCTTATTCCACAAAACTTTTTTGTTATATGTGACCATCTGTTGGCCAATTTTAATTACATTTTCGCAAAAACAAAAAAAAAGGCTGTACAAGGGGCAAAGATGTGATACTTTCTCTAAAATTTTCACCCTGGAATAAATTTTATCCATTGAAATGATATACAGAAGTGGAGTGATACGTAGGTTTTTCCTTTTAGATTTACTGGAGGTGATGAATGTGTTGGTAAAACAATATAAAATATATATTGTTCTGCCTTCTTAACAACTGGATTTGTTTTTCATCTGTGCTCAAAGTGTTTGAAGTCATAGTCTAAACTCTTTTTGCTGACTGTGATTTTGTAAGAAATTCTTGTGTTAAACTTGCACCAACATGATGATGTAATCATTAATCCATCCAATCTTTAACCTCGTAACTCCATCAACAGTTTTGTTTCCTCAAAATTTGTGCATTGCAAAAATTATAGAAATCGTTTCATTTGATATTTGAATGTTTCATTTGATATTTGAATGTTCGGGAAGAAGAACTATTTTTTTTTTATTTTATATTTATTATTATATTCATTTATTATTTTTTAAAAAATTTTAGTTTTGACAAACATAGACCTGAATTTCTCTTTGGAAATTTTGTAGAAGAAGGCATCATACCACTGCATCATATTTTGAATTATATACCATTCTGGAACTGAGTTATTGAAACCATCATTGGCAGTCATTTACAGTAGCTAATAACTTTGTTTAAGCTGAAAACCTGTCTGTAACAATGAAACCTTTTATTAAAGTATGTTTTAACAAAGGCCATTGTTTCAGGATAACTTGGGTGTGAAAGGGTCATAAATTCTTAAGTAAGGGGGCATTATCTAAAATTAGGAACAAAGAGACATATCAATCAAAGTTTGATACCTGCATGGGAAAATTTTGCTCTTAAAAACTACTGAACATATTGTTTGACAGATGTGACTGCTACAGTATTGCTCTTTCCTAAAATGCTCCCCGGTTTGAGGTAGTAAGGTAGCACGTGTTTACAAAAAACTTAAACAAAGGGAAATGCGCCAGCATTGTGCATTCAGTAACTCTAAAGTAAACCAAAAGTGAAAATTTTTGGCAAACAGTGGTTAAAATTTGTCTTTCAGGATCACTTCGAAGCAGTTTCTTGGTCCCTATGTTCATAATTCATTCACTTTTGCACAGTGTTTGTTACCAGAGTGTGTTGTCTCACAGTATTTTTAAATTTGGGGTGATCGAACTTCTGTGAGACTCTCGGCTAATGATTGTGAATTTGCTTGCAAAGAAATGGAAGAAAAGTGCACATGCATTACAAAGAGATCAAAGCATATTCTGCATAAAAACAAAGAGTAAATTCCAAGCCTAAAGACTCTCCAAGTGTAACAAGGTTGGATGTTAAAGAGTTTGTTCTAAATCCAATAAAAATTACAACAGGAAAATGAAAATCAACCGTGATGTGAGACACCCTCCAGGCATGCACTTAGCGCCTGTTCTCATGGGAGCAAAATGGTAAATAATTGTCTCCTGCTTACTAGAGAATTACAAGGGAGGTAGGCAGCAAATTAGCTGAAGGTGAAGATTTTTGTGATGGATTGTAAAAATTGTGACAGAAAGTGCGGGGAGCCAGAAGGCCACGTGAGTAAAACAACCCTTGCAATTCTCAAGAGATACTAGTGGTGTGTAAAGGAGGCATGTTTTAGCCCACGGTAAATGGCAAAGAAAAACACGACAGTTTATGATAGGGGAGTTTTTTCAAAGCTCTAAAAGCATTCCAAGATGTTCTGGAAACATAAGATATGTTATTGGAACCATTTTAGTAAAATTTCTCCCCCATTGAGATCCAATAGCATTTAGCAATATTTAGTAAAAGATTATTGCAGCGGTCAAAATGGCAGTGAGCTGGAATGGAAGTTCTCAGGTTTAGTGAGACATGTTTCCGGTTGTGGAGATGGTGTAAATCATGGATGAGCACAGATATAAAATCAATCTTGAAATCTATTTTTTCAAATAGATTTTAGAAATGTCTGTCTTGTTTTAGTGATCACATGGAGTCCAGTACCTCATGAAATGCGTAATCAGTCAAGTATGAATTAACTGTCTTTTATACATCAGGACCGATTGAGCATCGTCATGTAATTTTAGGAGTACTGCATTACCAGCAGTAACACACTGAATGGATAAAACAAAGGGGCAAAGTGTCCTAACATTGATGGTAGATGTAAAAGACCTTGTCTATGTTTGTCTCTTTGATACAAAAAAGGGGAATACTGGTTGTTGGTGGGTGGGGCAATATTAGAGGTTGGCATTTTTTCAGTTTTACCTCCAACAGGTTTGGGTCATCCTCATACACCAACTTTATCAACCATATAGAAATACTTATTTGTTTTGATAATTCTTGTATCTGTTAATTAAGCTTTATAATTTCAATATGTCAAGTGCAGTGAAGTTTCTCTTCTGTTTTTTTTTTTTTTCTTTTTTCAGAGTAAAAAATTTGGGGATTTCTAGTTTGTGGTCTGATAAACTATTTCGTAATTTAAACAGCTCTCTTTTTTTTTAAACATGGAATGACATAATAATTTCCTTGCAGTCATCTCATAACTGTTGGGTATGCTCAAAACCAGCAAGTTGTATTTGCTCTTGCTGTACTTCTGTAGTGCTCAAGGTCATTTCTTTTTCCATTTTTATGTTCAGTTGGAACATGACAATTTTAGTTTCACCTACTAATATGTTTAGAAAAGAGACAGTGATTAGAGGTTGAGCTCAGTCAGGAATTTGAAGATATTGTGTTTATTTCCTGTTAATTGCAGTCTGCTTCATTCTTCATTATCTTTTAAATGTAAATGCAGATGCACAGTTTAGCACTTCTTACCAGAAGCATGGGTATCCATATTTCATCAGGCATTTTTGACAGCCTGTTTTTGGTTTCGATGAAAGAGAAACCTATGCATTCACGATGGCGTGTGTGTGTGTATGTATGTGTGTATGTGCGTGTGTGTGTGGATGTATGTATGTGTGTGTGTTTGTGACACTTTTGAAGAACCCTATTGTTTTTGGCAGAGGTCAAAGGTCATCTGGGGTCAATGGGGTCAAAGTCTGAAAATCTCGTTAACACGATAATCTCAAGATAGGAAACTTGGATGGGTTCCATATTTGGTATGTCAATGTGCTATGGTCATGAGATGGTCCCTATCATTTTTGGCGGAGGTCAAAGGTCATCTGGGGTCACCAGGGGTCAAAGTCTGAAAATCTCATTAACACGATATCTCAAGATACGAAACTTGGGTAGATTTGATATGTGATATGTTGATGCATTATGGTCAGGAGATGGTACCTATTGCTTTTGGCGGAGGTCAAAGGTCATCTGGGGTCACCAGGGGTCAAAGTCTGAAAATCTTGTTAACACGATATCTCAAGATAGGAAACATGGATATATTTCATATTTGGTATGTTGATGCGTTAAGGTCAGGAGATGTTCCCTGTTGTTTTTGGCGGAGGTCAAAGGTCATCTGGGGTCACTGGTGGCCAAAGTCTGAAAATCTCGTTAACACGACATGCTTGTTAGCATGATATCTCTAGATAGGAATGCCTGACAGTTTTCAAACTTGGTACATGTATACGTTATATTGAGAGGAAGAACCCTATTGTTTTTGGTGGAGGTCAAAGGTCATCTGGGGTCATGAGGGGTCAATTTCTGAAAACTTTGTTAGCACGATATCTCAAGATAGGAAACATGGATAGATTTCATATTTGGTATGTTGATGCCTTATGGTCAGGAGATGGTCCCTATTGTTTTTGGCGGAGGTCAAAGGTCATCTGGGGTCACCGGGGGTCAAAGTCTGAAAATCTTGTTAACATGACATCTCAAGATAGGAAACTTAGATAGATTTCATATTTGGTACAGTATGTTGATGCATTAAAATCAGGAGATGGTCCCTATTGTTTTTGGTGGAGGTCAAAGGTATTTGGGGTCACCAGGGGTCAAAGTCTGAAAATCTTGTTAATGCAATATCTCAAGATGTCTGTCTATCTATCTATCTGTGTATGACTTTTGTGAAACTCAAAAGGGCATCTGGAATAACAAAACTATTTTTTGAACATATTTGTTAAACATTTGAGTTAGAAGTTAATGGTGCATGATGTCAAATTTGAAATGGTACATTCATGTATCATCGAAACCTCAATGAATTTTTTCATTCTGGTTTATGAGTAAGTCAGGTCATGGATTTTTGCATTTTTCTGTCCTCCTTCCCGTATGGTTCAATATTTTAACCCTGTTTTGGAACCTTCGGTTTGCTGTCCTCTGGTGGATCCACTCCTTCCTCTTTCCTCTATTTCAGAGAAAAGATGGTGCTATATTTAAGGATTTTAGGGCCACCTTAAAGGCCTAATCATTTCATCACAAACAGTCCAATTCTCCTAACCTCCTCACTTAAGTCCCCTTCCCCCTCCCTCCCACTCCCTCCCCCTCCCTTCCCTCCCCCTCCCTCCCCTCCCTCCCACTCCCTACAACCATCCACAATTCAACCCCATGGAGACACAATCTCAGTTTATAATTGCTTCAGTGTGAGTATACAAGACTGCAATGTGTAATCAAAACACTATCAGTACAGTATATGCAATGTAAAATGAACTTTGGTTGTCTGCATTTTTGTAACTTGCTGTCAATCACAGAGCTGTGCCAATTGAGAATTTTTGTGGACTACTACAAAAATTGTGGTTTGGGATGAGGGGGTTAGGCCAAGTAAAAAAAAATCAGTTGATCGTCCTCGCCCGCACCCATTTTTGCTGCCGCATCGATTTTTTTACTTCTGAAAATTTATCCTGTAGTTTCATATTTTTATCAGAAATTTGGAAAAAGAAAACTCACCGTATGAAATATATCAGATTCTGTGACATTTCGTGAGTAAATTATCAAACTGGATCATTACGATCATTTCAAGATAGTCATGCCCACCATACCTTGGGGCGTATGTAGACTGCAGGACACCCATGCTAGTACATACAGAGCCAGGCATACATACGTGTACCGTGAGGCAACTGAAGGTATAGTCGTACATAATCCTGGTAATCCTTAACGTGATCTTTTGAGAGCGCGTACCTGCTGGACATGTATATGCCGCGTCCCATTGAGATCGTGAAGTGGTTTAATTAATCCACCTCTTTTATTTTTCTGCAGTACAGAGAATCATACAAAATATTGCACTAACTGTGTTGCAGAAAAAAAAATACGCGGTGACTACACTTCACAATGTCAATGGAACGTGGCAATACTGTAGGTTCAATGCATTAGGGCGCTACAGTTCAAACAAGGAGGCCATTTTGAATGTTGGCCATTTTGAATTAAAAATAAAAAATAAAAACACCCCGCATGCTCGATCTTTCTGGGAAGTCTGGACGATCAACTTATTTTTTTTTTTTACTTGGCCTTAGCCCATTAAGAAAGAAGAATATCCATGACTCTGTTTGAAATTCTTTGACAAATATGTAGTAGGAAGTAAGAATCATGGTTTATATCAGCAAAGTTTGGCGATTTTAAACAACTTAATTTCAATTTATGGCTATTTATGTGGTTTATACGTATGACTTTGGCTTTATCTTACCCTTCAACTGTTTTCAATTAATTTTTGTAATCAGCATTTTGCTTTTAATGTTGGCATAACTTCTAATTTACCACATTTTTCTTGTAATGGTGTCACAAGTCTTCTGCCCAGATCAGTCAATCATACCTAATGCATACTTTAGTCATTTTACACCTCCATTAATTCCATAAGTTTTCTGCCATTAATTCTTTAACTTTCTGGTCTCCATGGGGGAAAAGGTTGAGAATGAGCTAACAGTGGTTTAATCGTCTCCTTGAAATGTGGCTTCAGGTTTGCTCTTTGGGAATGCTACACACAGCAGACGAATTAAGCAAAAAAAAAAAATGATAATTTGAAAGAAAAGAAAAAAACGCACAGAACTGATGGCAACAAAGTTTTTCACACAGCATACACATATAAATATATCTGGGTTTTGGATCAGCATGAATATTTAATTGATGTCTTGTGTTTTAAAAGTTTTGTCACAAGAAAGAGCTTACATAGAAAATTCCTACGAGAGCAGAAGTCAATTACCGAGCTCATTAAACTTTCAAATACTCATTAACCAAGCTGGTATTGTGCTTACCGACCCAGTGAGCGAAGATGCTGACAGAGTTACCACAGCTGGTAGATATTTGAGCCTCATAGTGTCAGAGCTTAAAGGAATGGTACGACTTGATAATTTTGCTTTGATAGTTCTAATATACAGTAGTATGATGTATGCCCAACAGGTGTACATTGTGGTAAGTACATAATTACATTGCTGTGCTTAGTGTGGCATTCCTTACAAAGTCTTCAAGAAGATGGTATATTTTTGTACAAATAACTGAGATAGAAAATTTGTACCATCCTTGCTGAAACCCAAGATTTAACTACAAAATGGTCAATGACTTGGAAGAGATAATAATGTGATTAGTCCTTGGGTATTTCTCATGGTCATTGATGACTTATTCATCTACTGTACAAAGTAAAAAAGCAAATAATAACGTTGTGTCATTGCAATATAATTGATTGCATTATAATGATCCAATGACTGTGGGTACAGCTTACCAGACTTTAAATTATTGATTAGATTATTAATAAATATTAGTTAATTAATATTAACTATTAATTAATATTAACTATTGTACTTTGTGCATTTGCTATTAGAATGAGTGTTAGGCTATGTAAGGGGACATCATAGGAATGGACCTTCAGTCCAGCAAAACTGTGGTCTAATATTAAATCAGTCTTTCATGGTTCCCCATGGAAATAATGGCAAAGTCTGGTGAATGAGTTCTGTTACTAACTCATTGACTTACTCTTTGTGAATTGGGATGGAATAGTTGAATTCAAGAAAGCTCAGGAAAATTAATTGGCTCTAGATGAAAAGTGGTACATTTGATGAAATGTTCAGAACTTATTCTGGAAGAATCAAGGAATTTTGTTTTATGAAATAATTATACCTTTTCAGGGGTTAAGCCAGAAACTAAAAGTAGGTGAGATTAATTACTATGAAAGGTTCAAATTGATAGTGCCTCGACCAAAGTTATAGATGGGTTAAGGGGGCAAAATCTTGCCTCAAGACCCCTTTGAGGTGCAATCAAAAAAATTTAAGGACTATTTATTTACATAGTTCGACCCCTGCTGCAACATGTCCTCTTTTGAAATAAGAAATCAAGATACTGAACCCTCACTATCAATCACATCTCTGTATTTTCTGTAACTTTCAGTGTGCTTTGTTCTTGGCAGGGATTTTGATAATATTGTTTTTATTGTATTAAAAAGTGCTTCTGAGTAAACTACCCTCCATTCCCCTTCCCACACCCCAACATTGCAATTGATATACATACATGTGGAATACCTTCAAGTTAGAGTAATTGTGAAAAGGCGGAAAATGTGCCCTCCCCATCCTTGGTATGGTGTTACATTTTGGGTTTTTTTTTTTTTTAAAAATTGGAACAAAAGGGAAAGAAGTACAAATTTCACACAAAAATCAAACTAATGTGTCAGCTGTTTACAACTTTGTTGATAGCTATACACATATTCTGGTTCCTTTTAAATGGGTATTGTTAGTGGGTAGAGGGTCATTCTGAAGACTTTAAAAATGGAATCTTCTGCTATTTGGCTTGGTGCTTAGCATCAGCAGTGGAGTAACCAAGCCAGTGAACCATGGCTGGAAAAAAGGACATGGCTGGCAAGACTCAAATTAGTTGATTAGCAACTTAGCATTTTAAACCTCATCTATCAAACTGACTAATAATGAGCATTACATAGGTATTTAATCAGGATATTGGAGTTCTGGCAGATTAACTCAGAAGAAATCTGTATGGATTGTGTTTTATTGTGTGAAAGAGGTTCCATTGGTACTTAAAAAGCTTGTCCATCCAATCTGCAAAGAAGTTTCTAAAGACATCATACCGCTATTCAGAGTGTTATTTACCCTTCCCCTCCACCCCCTCCCCTTTACAACCAGATCATCAACCATCACCATGAAAAAAATTGAAGAATATACACCAGCAACATTATTTTGTTTGTATGTTTATCCCTGGCAATTATGTCAAAGACTGATGCATAATTTGTGCTGCTATGAACTGTGCCATGTGGCAATATATGCTATGAAAGAAGTTATATCATGAGATCTTGAATGGTTTTTCTGCTTTCTCAGTGTTATCTGTACCTTTAGAGGGCAAGAGCAGTCACCTCAACTTGTAGTGCAGTAGACTGCATTGTTTTATGATTGGCTGTTGAGAGACATGGGACATTTTTTCTCTTCAAATAAGAAATTTACCAGAAGTAACTGCTTGGATATTTAATATTGAAGTCATAAAATATGAATGATGCAAGATGTTTTGAAGAAAATAAGATAAAAATTGTGATATTTAGCTTTTGCTTCAAAATATATTTGGGACAACTGCTCTCTGGTCCTTGTAGAACCTCCTTGGTTCAAGTGTCCAACTTTTACTGACATGTCCTTTATATGCTTCTTGTAAGCAAGTTGATCATGAATTTCTTTTAAAGTCCAGTTTCTGATGTTACCCCCTTCCTCGCTTTGTGAAAATCTAAGATATTAAAGAAATTTTCCAACATCGAGGAAATTATCAAAAACTATTTTTTTCCTTCCAAGGAAAAGTAGTGTCTTGATCAAACTTTCTGAACATCTATGCACCATTATTGGACTTTTCAGTTTAGCCTCATTGGGTTTACGCTATTAGTGGGGTCTACGAAAGAAAATGGCAGCCATTTTTGAAAGGTTTAGCAGATAATTTTGATAAAAATAGTCCACCTTTAAACTTGACCAACTAATCCTTTTCTTATGGCATGTCGGTAATCCACTTCTGGTACATTCATCATTTATCTCATCTAAAAATGGGGCAATGTAAACTTAATTACCATAGAAGAATTCTCAATCAGCCCTGCCATTGATATCTAAACAGGTTGCGGTGTATTCTGGGGAATGTCATCAACCGAAACTGATCGTGTCATGATGGCTGGATACTTAATCGATCTCCTATAAATTTATGTTTGAATGGGATGATTTTGGGGATTGGATAGAGATGTTTCATGTGCATTAAATTCAAAGAAGTAAACCAATGAGAATACTGTATCATAAATTGGGTGATTATCTGTTATCTCTTAAGTTTTGGAAAGTAACTTATGTCTACTTTTGAGAACCTGGGATGGCATGGCTGGAAAAAATGTTAATTTCCAGGAGGTGAAAGTTTTTGTTTCACCGAACCGCCCTTTGCCAGAGGGTCAGGAGGACTTCAGAAAAAGAAAATGTTTATTTCCCAGGAAGGTAGTAAAATTCCTCACAATCCTACCTATGTTTTCATGTGTACAGAAGAGGAAAAGTTCCTTCCAATTGTCAAAATTTCCTGGAAAGGAGGAGGGGGTAATTAGTGAGAATGCAGGTTTACTCTGGGTCAGGTTTTTAATTTTGAATCAACCCCAGATAGCAGGTTTCTGGGGTTTTGAACACTGTGTTTGTGGTATCAGTCAAGGTAACAGATGTGTATGGCACTGATGACCTGTATTCTTCACATTATACAGTAGTTTGTCTGTAAAATATTTTACCTTGTTACTATGGTAGCACTAGCTAATCATCCTAAAGGGCACAGTACTTGAGAACACAAACTGGAAAAAAAGAACTAACCCAGGGTTTTGCCTTATTGTAAAAATGGGGTTACACCAAGTGTCACAGGGTACTTGAGACCAAACCTTCAGTGTTCTTGTTAGTATTTCATAAACATTGCCATAAAATTTGTACATTTTTTCACAAGTTTGATTCCTTTGGCAGCTAGATTATGCTATTAAAGGGAAATGTTGCATTTGTTTTACAAGGAAATTTTATCCTTTTAAAACCAATATTCATTGACAAAGATTGTTAAATAAATACAAAAAAGGTGGTATGGTGGCATTCTTTTCAAGAAATAAGTTTCCCTGAGACACAAATTCAGCTGTGTGTTGCTCAAGAGTAATTTGTTCACCCAAACTTCATTTCAAAAGATGCAACTTCCATAACTCTTCTTGCGCATAATATTTTGAAGAGATGAAGCTATTGCTGGGTTTTATGCAGCAGGTCGAATAATTTGAAAATAAGTAGAGCTATTTACTTCTAATACCAAGTTGGAGCATTTTAAACACAATAATTTCCTTTAAGCCATGAGTTAGTGTGCAATTAAGTATATGTGCCTGTTTGTGTATTTCTGTGCATTTGCTACAGACACTTTTCTGAATAGCTATTACAGAGTATTGTGCAATAGAAATTTGGCATTCATCATTTTTGTCAATGTCATTTTATTAATCTGTTGTAGTAGCTATTTGATGGATACTTTTTATGTTTTTATCATAACATGAAGAGAGAGGATCTGTTGTTTTTGGTGGAAGTTAAAATTGGACAGAGGTAACAAGTGAAGACAAAGACAGCACAGATACTTTTCATTCTTGCCATGTGGATCTATTGTTCATTTTCATTTCATTTATTTGTTTCATCACTCAAGTATACACAATGAAATAGTTTAACATATTTTACAAAAGTTAAGATTTGAGTGAAAGGAAGTGCCAATAAAAGCCAAAGGCTTGTCGAGAGTGCACTCCCTATAATAGGCATATACAGTGTAACACTAAACAGTCAAACAACACACATTTAATACATAAACCGTCCTATAAGCAGATGAATCCTTCCCACAATAGCATTAGCAAACACCCACACCCTACCCAAGGGGAATAGCAAAAAGCCTGAACCCAGCATTGGTAATCATTGTTAGCCCTTTACCGTTGTTTGATTGGACCCATACAGAGAGCACTGCTGTCGCCCATCTTTACTGTTTCACATGGAGCTCGAAACTGCTAGTAGCCACCCGAAAATTGGCCACAACAAAGAGAGAGACAATAGTTTAAGGTCACAGGGTCAATAGCCTATGGAAGCCGATGCGAGCGTGCTACGTCCGCTTTTTTTCCCGAGGTGCGCAAATATGCCCCGATTGGAGCACAACGGTATTAAAAGGGTTAATAAACTTTACTATGAAATGAAGTAAGGGTAATTAGTTTGCTCTACAAATAATTAGAAATTGTAAACTAGAGATAATTGGAAATTGCTATAAAGAAAATTATCAGAGATTAATCCTTAGTTGAAAATATCAAAAAAATTGACTTGCTTGTTTATATTATCAAAAAGGAACAGAATATGAATGATGTTCAGGTTTCATTCCAGGTGTACACATTTATTTCATAAAAAGTAAAATGTTATTTGGAGAAGACCCAAGGTCATGTAAGGTCTCACTTTATGGGGGTGACAAAAAGATGGTAAATGCAATATTTCAAGATAGGGATCATAGGTACTTTTTATGTGTAGTATTTACTTTGTATGGACCGGACACCCTGTTGTAGGAAAGGTCAAAGAACATCCTAGTGACCAACAGGTCCTTTATTGGTAGTTTGTGTCATTTGTGACCATGGAATATAACACAAGGTCCTTATTATTCAAGTCTTATTTTAAATTTGTATCTTGTGTTTCCGCACCATGCATTCAATTGATAGAAAGGTTGTTTTTCTTCTTGGAAGAGATCCAGGTCATTTGAGGCCAAAACCCTAAACCTTTTGAACAAGTTTTCTCAAGATATTAAAATGGTGGCCACCTTGCACTGCCTGACACAGCCCTGGACAGTCCCTTATTGCTGAATGCCACCCAACACTCCTGTTTTACTTGAACCATGGGTAAAGAAAACATTTTGACCAAGACTATTTGCATATAATTACAGACCAGATGTTCTGGTTGAACCTAAGGCAGCCTACAGTACATGCAATTTTAATGTTTGAGGTAGTACAGGTTAAATGTGTGTAAGTCAAAAAGTGGTTGGTTTTATTGCCGTATGATGTCCATTAGGACATCTTAGATGGGTAAAACCTACGGTCAACTAAATCATTGGCAATGATTTTTGGAATTCCAAATTTCAGTTCCCAATTAATGTCTTTAAATTTAAATTTATTGATCTATTATTGATCAATTAAATACAGATTCATTTAAAATGAATAAAAATGCATCTTTGCTGCTGCTGCAAACTTTAATTGCCAAGTGAAAATTGGGCATAAGTTTCATTCATCCAGACAATCTAGTTGCACGAAAAGTATTCTCTGGGTGAATTTTTCTGAAAAATCTAGAATTGCACCATAAACAACCAGATTTGAAAAAAAAAATCATGCCTTTGTGAATACTGAATAGGATATGGAGTGAGATGAACGCTACGTGAGCACAACACAACATCATTTCAGAAATGTTCAACTGCAAATACTCCTGTTCAGTCTCCTTGTTGCGTTTGCACTCAGTGTGCATATTTGATTTCATATGTAAACCAGTCATTCTCAAATAGAATCCATATGTTAAAGCAATCGGCTGCAGGCTTCAATATTTACCCGTCACAGAATTTTTTTCTTCCATTTTACCTTCTTTTGCTTTCCGGCATGCAGTCGCTCCTGTGTCATCTCAGAGAGTGCTATATATCTTCTGACAAACCTAGGCCAAAGTTAAGCTTTGCGCCGCTTGTAGGAAAGTTACATTTTCCAGATTAGGCCCAATTCGGAAGACTTCACACCCTTCCGACTCCCCGCGAGTCCCAATCCATGCATAATTAACATGTCTTCAACGCATCAGTGGCCTTTAATTTGCTCGCCCGTTCAGACTCCCATACAGTGATCTCTCTTCGTTCGGCAAGAGGCAAATCCCAAGGGCATTGTGATTGATGGTAGCATTATCACAGGAGAGAGACTGTCTTATGTGCGGATTTGTGGAAGGTAATTGGCTTGCTTTCTGAATATTTACTCTTCTCTTGTAACAGAGCCTGAAACGAGTCATTTACGAATCCCGTGAGGTGGTCTCATGCCTCTAGCTGTAACTTTGGCATGAATTTTCACCTCCAAATTTAGGATTTTTCTTTCTTGCTTGATGTATACACATGGTGTATACACATGGTTCTACTACAGGGCAAGCAATACTGAGGTTCTTGTGCTATTTGCATACAGTTTGTATCCAGTATAGTAAAACATTGTCTTTTGCAAAAGGAACATTTTTCATAAGTCATGATTGGTCTTGATCATCTGTAAGGTAATGTGAGCTTTTGCAACACACATATACATCTCAAGCCAAGCAATTGACCCCTCAGAGGAAAGGGTAAACCCATGTAAATGTGATATTCAGTTAAAATCTGTAAGTTTTCGCCCAAAGTGTGTAAAAGAAAGGTGCTACTGTAAAAAGCAAATCAGTTAGATCTGCAGCTTAACTTAAAAAAAAGCACTGCGTTATGATCAGGGTTTAGTTCAAGCTTTCTGGAAAAAATAGGAATGAGAAGATGAGCATTGTTACAATAATAAGGGATGTATCAATTTTTAAATGTGTTTCTTTAAATATTTGGGATTGTTGTCGGTGGCAGGAACATGTTGTTTTTCCAGGTGATGAAGTCAAAGGCAGTGAATTTTACATAGTGAAGACACACTGTGCAAGAAAAACAGGTGGTGTAGTGCACTAATGATGTGGTATAAAGGGGTCAGGTTGATTCATACCAAAGACTTTAATAAAAATGGAAGCCACTGCATTGTGCGTGATGCTCCACATAAGCAATGGAGTAGGGAAAACAAGCCAGCGAGCCACATGAGGAAAAAAAAAGGCCTTGTGGGAAAAACCCTGACAAGTTCTATGAACAGTATTTACAAACTTTGGATTTGAGAATGCAGCATAATAGGCGTAGTGAGCAATTGGCCCTAAAGTTGCAATTTTCTAATTATAACACCCTTTCAAGTTCCCAATGGATCTCCCTTTCTCTCCACTGTGACACATTGTTGTGTAAATTGTTGTCATAAAGCAGTTTGAAGCAATAGCCGTATAAAATGGAAGATTTATAGATCATAGAGGAATGCACTCCGGTTTATGCACACTAGCTTTTGTAGCCAGGACTTTTTTGAAGAGTTGCAGTGAGGGATTAAAACTTAATTTTTTAACAAGGCCATGCAGAGTTGGGATAAAGTTTGTATGAAAGCCCTTTATAAATGTTGTGGAAAGTTTTGAAATAGTATTAACAAAACTACAAACCAGGATAAGTGAAGCAATTGTAACAATATTCTACAAAGCTACCATCACTTTGCAGAAGTAACTTGCTATAGTGACCTAAACTAGGGAGCAGTGTTGTAACCGAGTCACTAGATTAGTAACTCGAGTCACTGTACTATTTCAATGGGGAAATTACTCCTGAATTCTATCGAGTCACTATCATTTTGAGAGGAAGTGACTCAAGTCATGACTTGTTACAACACTACTAGGGAGGACAAAGTTGAGAATGTGGAAGCTTGGCTCCTTCCCACAAAAGTTGGGTCATTGTAAGGAAATTTTTGTTCAAGAAAATGTGGGAAGACTTTTTATAAAATTTTTAGCCCTTCTCAGGGAAAAGATTTTCTCTACCTTACTTTGAAGTATTTCTTTTTGATGTTGCGTATAAAAAAATTTACATGCTAGCTGCTGAAGTAAAATTGGACTTTGCAAAATCAGAATGACATGCACTGCAATTGTATTGCACGCACACACAAAAAAAACTAACTAACAAAAAGCATACTAGCTGAATCTCATTTCTGAACTTCACAGCTTCCCTGAACATATGTCATCTTAAGTATTTGTCAGCTGACATGCCTAATGAGAATAATTATCATTCAATTTGGAGCTGTGAGTTTACACCCCTGATAAGAAATTTCTGTCTCTAAACATCAACTAAGATGGTAGTAATAAAATCACGAGTTTTACTCACAAATCCGTATACTCTCAGTGTAAGCAACATACTTGTACTGTAAGTTTACAACATTTTACTTCTGCTAAAAGTTTAAATTTAAATTTGTAAACACTACTTTAATTTTATTGCAGTTTTAGGTGCAGCTTTGTTTGACAACTAGATTGTAGAATAATTCACATTTGGTAAATGAAACCGTGGGAATTGTATATTGTTTATCCTTGCACCCTTCAGTTCCAATTTCAGAATTTTTCCTTTTTTTCTGTTAATTGAGTGATTTTCCTTTTGACATTTAAGTTTTTTATGTAAGTGAAAAGTTGATAGAGAAATTGATAGGAATATTTAAACTGTTCTGAACTAAATCTCCTTACGGCTGGCTTAAATCGTACTCAAGCACTTTGATAGTATGTGGTGTTACATTACCCTCAACTGGCTCTATGCTCTGTTTAACAGAAACTTGACTATCTATCAGGTGTGCCCTAGAAAAATGAATAAGCCACCCTCTTTTGAGTAGGACAATATGAATTTGATAATTTTGAAGCTTTTTTTTGTAGTATAATTCTTTTCACAAAATTTTCATATGAAATAAAATTGGCTAAATCTGGATGTAGGAATTTTGAGTAGAAGTCATTTTAGGTCAGTTGCTTGATCATCCATTCAAAAGTTTTAGAGCATGTCCTTTTTAGCATTGCAAATCAAACGCTACACCTCTCCCAATAGGTGTACTTTTTGGAGTCCCTTGTCCTGTAATGAAATTCAATCAATTAAAATAGTTTAAACCTTTTACTCTTGTGTCACATCAAATTCTCTCTCATTTTATGCATGACTTGTCAAACAACGAATCCTAACCCAAGCTTGACACCATGATGTATCGTTCCTTTTATCCAAAAGATAGGGGCAGTGTTTCAGATGAACTCTTTTTATTTTACTTGAGGCAGGCCTGTAGCCAGGGGGTGAGAAGGGCTCTTGCCCTGAAATTTTTTTGCCTCCTAAAGACTTTGAAGTTTATCTTTAACCTTTTTTTGTACACATTTGGCCCCCTAAAAAATCCTCCCCACCCTCCCCCCCCCCAAAAAAAAAAGGATTTGGATGTAATATGGCAGGAGAACTGGTTACCCTTTACCCAAAACATAACGTTTTCAATTTTAGGGCACTATTCATGGTCATCTGTCATTCAGGGGAAGTTTTCCTGGCAAAGTTGTTTCTCCCCATCCCCTGCAGTGGAAAAGGGTTGCCCCCACCCCACCCCCCCAAAAAAAATAAAACAAACATTTTTACCTTTCACATATTTGAAGAAATTTTGGAACCATTTTTCAGGAGAGGATTTTCTTTAAGAACTGCTGTAAAATGGAAAATTACATTCTCCTAGTCAGGATCATGCAACTACTTTGCCCAGTACTGACACAAATGATTGGATCACCTAACGCAGTGGTATTATGACCTCAAATTAGAATGAGTCTTCCAATCCCCCCTCCAATTCACACACACACACAAATCCATCTTCCCATAATGAGTAACGAACCTTTTTTCTATTATGAAGAATGGACCTGTTTTTCCACTATGAAAAAGGAACCCTTTTCCAATTATGAATAGCAAACCTTATCTCCTATTATGAATATCAAACCTTATTTCAACTATAAATGCTGAACCTTATTTCAATTATGAATAAAGAACCTTTTTTTCTATTATGAATAAGGATCCTTATGGGCAACAAACCTTTATGACGATTATGAATAACGACACTTATGAAAAGCGAACCTTAAGAATACAGGCCCTTATAAATAATGACCCTAATGGATAAAATTTTACAAATATCACATGGACCTCACTGTAGCTAAGTTTCATTTTAGTTTTTGGTATATGACTGGTCCTGGGAATTGAGCCTGAGTCTCCTGGATGAGATGCAACTGCACTACCACAAGACCATACTATAGATGAATCAGGACAGATTGTGATGGTTTGATTTTAGTCGGCCATTACTGGGTTCCATCACCTTCAAACTTTTAATTCCCTTACTTACCTGTTCCCATAGATGGTTGTACACTGAAGTGTATCTTGATTTTCTCACCTTCACTGAATATGAGGATTTGAAATTCACGTAGACAATAAATGAAGATGATTAAAGGCTGATGGACCCCTTTAATGGCTGTGTACAGTCACTAAAAACAAGCGCTAATCAGATTCGTCTATGCAGAAGGTCTAGTAGAAAGATGGTGCAATGATGTATTTACATGAACAAGAAGAAGAAATCAAAAGGATTGAGTGCAATACCAAGTCTGATTATCACATTTGATTTTGTTTAAGGGACTTTAGTGTGTTCCTTCAGCTCTTGAAGCTTTTAATCAGTGCAGATATTAATGGTGACACCAGGATTTGCCAGACAGAAGAGGGGGGGGGGGAATCTCACTGACAAGGGGCCAATACCCTGAATCCCTGACAAAGAAAATGCAAACAAAAAGATAGAGGAAAAAATTTGGGGCATGTGAGTATGCTGAGTATTCTTTCATAAATAGAAATGAAAATCTTAGGTGTATTGCATAAATTTGGAAAGATTTACTTTTCTGGAAGGAAATAAGAAAGATTAATGGATTTTTTATTTTAAATTTTAAGGAAAATTGGGGTTCTGGGAGCAACACAGCCATTCAGAAAGTGTTGATAGCACAGTATGGGCTCTGATAGCATTATTAAGATTCTATGGAACTTATTGCCACTGTTAAAACAGCAGGCATTCAGAGTATATAGCCCATTAATGCTGATAACCAGTCCTCCCACCAGCTTGTACCCCTCTGTACGGCCAAAATTTGCTAACGGTAATGACTGTTACTAATGTTGGCGGTGCTGTCAATATTTCTGTGCAGCCAGTTCAGGATCCTTTAAATTTAATCTTTCAATTTCCCCTTAAAAATTGAAAATGTATCCAGGGTTCCTTTGACTTAAATACTGCACCAATTATATATTTTTATGCTTTCCACGCAACCTCTGGCTTGTAAACATTGCATTCAATGAAGCAAAAAGAACTGTTGCTATACATTTGTTACGAAGTCATCATTGTTTCTAGGACAGTAAAAGTGCCACCGCCCAGGCCTGGAAATACTGAAACCTCATTCAAAATATGTATGAATACAATATTTGTATGACCAATATTGTGGCTCTTTCAAAAACAATTTCATATTTATAATTTTCATAACGTGATACATGTGCCCTACCTTTATCAAAGGAACTGGAATTTTTTTCGTCTGGCAATTTTCCGTTGTGGTAATATGCAGATTGGTCCGCAATCCTCCCACATATCCAAATGGAACCACCAGCTGACACCACGTTTTGTTAAAGAAAGAATGGGGTCACCAGAGCGCAGTAGTGGCTTAGAATGTTTGGGTGCTTAAAAAGTAATTTGACCTTGTCCTACGTTGTCTCCTTGTAATAGACTTTTTTTAAAATTACCCACAGTACAAGTGTATTGACCTATCAAACAAGGTTAAATGAGGGACTGTTGCCATTCCAGGTGTGTTAAATGGTCCTCCTACCATTCACATCTCCTTATCCTTCAGAAGAACCTGAAAGGACACTAGCAGCTTTTAAACAACTTTGAAAAGTTAATTTAAATGTTATGTCCAAAATGAGTATTTTTTCTGAATGGAATCAAGCTTATTGTCTAAGTTTTTTCATGAAATTTGCTTGCAATATGTGGCATTAATATCAGACACATGAAAATCCTGCATAGCAACTTACCAAATGAAAAGCAACAATATTCCAACTTTTTTTCTTCTTGCTTGTGAAATTGTTTCTTGTTTTGTCCTTCAGGACCCCAGAGGAAATAAGCTTTTGGGGTTACCCCTGGTACTCTCTTTGTAACTCTTTTCACTCGTATTTTATGTCTTATATTTCTGTTTTTGCCTGTAGCATCCTTTTTTGTATTCATATCTTTCCTATTTGTTTGTTTTTTTTGTTTTTATATACACCAAATAAATCAATCAATCAATCAAACTGTTACCCAGTGAAGGAGCAAACTTTGCATGGAACTCATATCGTTTCACGCTTGCTTGCCTGTGTACAGTGGCGTAGCCAAGGAGGGGGGCAGGAGTAAACTCTGCATGGAACACATATATTTCATGCTTGCTTGCCCGTGAACAGTGGCATAGCCAAGGGGGTGGGTGGGTTGGGGGGTTAGAACCCCCATGAAAAAAAAGCACCTAAAATAGCAGTTCTTCCTCTCTATCCTTAGACTTTTTCCTCATATCATGCTCCAAAACTCCACCCATGCCACCAACCCCCCCCCCAAGCCCTACCATGACACAATCCTGGCTACGCGCCTGCCTGTGTACAGCATCCATCAGTGTATATGATACGTCAATCCAGCATGCTATGAGTTAAAATGCATAAATGTATACCTTACATGGTCCATGCATGGTTATTGAAGGAAAATCAATTCTTTGATGGCTCATGGTCGTACACACTTTCTTTCGTTCTAACATTTAGTGTGGTGTGGAAATTTTGTAGAAATGTGTTTAAAGAACATTTTAGACCAAATGTTAGGCATGTGAAAATTAATTTGACTTAATCACAGTAGCAAAAAGAGTTGGAAAGCCAGCTCCTTCTTGTGATTTGGACAAAAAGGTATATTCCACAATCCTTTGTAATAACCATTTGAGAAACCGTCTAGTGGTTGCCATTGGCAGCATTTTCAAGAAACAAGTTTCATTTACACAAACAACTGTGTCTGAAGTCTCATATTAGGTGCAGGCTATATTTCATTCTGGTGTAAATTGTTGATGCTATTTTGCAAATAGGCAAGTCAGTTGGTTTTAAGATCTTTATCAAGGCCTGATTACAAGTCTTAAATTATAAACCACTACAAATTGCTACAATCCTTGACAAAAAAGACATGTGACAAACACTGCTCCCCGCATCAAGTTTGAGGATGCCTTGGGCTGCTGTAACATTGAATGGAGATGGTGATCTGTTTATTGCTTGCTTTGTCCCATCCTTTTAGTTGAGGTTTCTCCTAGTTATGGTAAAGTTGTCACATTTCTGACCCCTGCTATCTCTTCAACGCCTCTCCCTGGTGGGAAATACTTAAGTACTCCACAAGTCAAAGGAGAAACAAATTATTTTTGCCTAATTCCTTCCTACTGCCATTGTGCTTGGTGCTCAGCATAAGCAATGGAGGAGGGAAAACCAGTGAGCCAGAACTGGAAAAAAGGCCTTGGCTGGCTTGACTAGCACCAATTGGTTGGAAACTGAGCTGTAAAACTCTAACTAACTAAATTCAAAGGTATACTGACTTTTTTTTTTTTTTTTGTTTTCTGTGGTGTTTAAGCCCATCTACAGTTGCTGCCAAATTAAATAAAACAAACCCATGTATGGAGCTTTTTTATACCCACCCGAAGACTTTAAAAGCAAAACCTACTGCCATTGGTGTTGGTGCTCAGCATAAGCAATGGAGTAGGGAAAAGGAGCCAGTGAGCCACAACTGAAAAGGAGCTGTGATGGGCTTGATTTAAACCAATTGGTTGGAAACTGGGCCGTAAAACTGTATCTGCAGACTATAGCTAACGTTACACACCCTGACGCAATAAATTGAGATTGTGTCTGGATGAGGATGAAATTCAGACAATTATGGGAGGGACTTAAGTTAGAATGTTAATTGGTACAGTTTGGAGTGAGAGAATTTGGCCTTTAAACATGGATGGCAAACGTGGTTAAGAAACTTTTACAAGTTTAAAACACCAGTGCTAATTGATGTATGGTATTCCTCTGCATGAAGATGGTTTACTGTGTATGCAAATCAGGTGCTTTTTATACAGTAAAGATAAAATGTGCCATCTGCATCCACCTTTAACAAGATATACTTTGAGTACAATTTTTCTGTCTTTATACTAATCACTTCTCCTTTCCTTTGTTCCAGTTCTGTGGCACTCTATATAAATTTTAAAAATAATATTTTAAACAATAATTCTCAAACAAGGACTTGATGGTAAAGGGTAAAGGCAAAAAGTGCCCTTTGTTTCCAGCTTATTTGTGTTATTTAGTCATGTGATTATCTGTTTCAGTATGATTTTTGATTCCTTGCCAATTGCCCAAGGCAGGCAAGGAATCTATGCGATGGTGATGTTGTGTGTGTGTGTGTGCAATGTGCATGTGTGTGTATGTGTGACGCTCTTGCTTGTTAACATGACATCTCAAATGTGAGTGTGACTTATTTCATATTTGGTGTGTGAGTTGCCTATATGGAGTAGATGATCCCCATTGTTTTAGCGGAGGTCAAAGGTTATGTGGGGTCACGAGAGGTCAAAATATGTCATAACCTGGTAAACATCTCGAGAAGGGTAGGTGTGACTACTCTCAAATTTGGGTATGTGTGGTTTGATTGTATTGAGTAGATGATCCCGTCTGATTTTTGTGGAGGTCAAAGGCCATTTGGGGTCACTAGAGGTCAAGTGGTAAATCTCAAGAAGGGTTAGTCTTACTTATCTCATATTTGGCATGGGGGTTGGCTATATTCAGTAGATGAGTCCTATTGTTTTTGATGGAGGTCAAAGGTCATGTGGGATCACCAGCTATTACAGTATGAGACCTTGTTTGCGCAATTTCTGAAGGTAGAAGCTCAAACAGATTTCACCCTTGGTATTTGTATACATCATACTTAAGGAGAGAAGGCTATTGTTTTTGGTGGAGTTCAAAGGTCATTTGGGATCACCAGTGGTCAAAGTCTAAAATTTTTGTTGACATGATATCTGATGGGGAGATATAGCTTGGATAGATTCATACATGTGTTATGTTGATGCATTGTGGTGAGGAGTAGAATTCTCTTGTTTCTTGTGGAAGTCAAATGTCATTTGGGGCCTCAATTAAAGGGGTCAAAGTCTCAGTACCATTTTTACTCAATTTCTCATGGTTGTAGTCTTGGATACTGTGAAATTTAAAACATACTATATGGATGCAATACAGGTCATCTAGCGTGTCACAGGGTCAGAATATCTGAACCAGATTTTCATGATATCTCAATGTAGGAATCTTGTATGTTGTGGGTACATTATGAAGCAGAAGCACTGTCAATTTGAGCAAAAAAACTTACATTTCAGTGGCAAGAATTCACTAAGCATTTTGCTTTCTGGTTTATATACCTTATTGCATCAGTCCCTGCTTTTTAATAAATTTAATAATATTATTAAAAATATTATTAAATCAGTGCTTCAGTTTACTAAACATAGCAATATTCCAAATTTGTACAAACCCTTCTTCAGACAATTTGGCCAAAAGGAAATGAAATAAACCAGGCCCTCTCAAGCCAAGATGATTCCACAGAACTGACAGTAGTTTGAGTTGGAAATGAATTGGGAAAGTCTGATGGCAACGAATTGTGAGAGTCGTCCTTCACTGCCACTTTATGGGCTGCTTAAGGTTGCCTGGGCTGGTTATATTTTGAAACAGAATTTTCTTATAAACTATGTATTCAGCAATAATTTTATCTATAAATTCAGATTCTTTGGAAAATGTACGCTTTGTTTGTTAATTTTGTGGGATTAAAGTTTAATGAACATTTTAAATCAGTTAAATTATAGGCAAAAGATCGCAATAACTGTGTACCTGTTGAATTAGATTTATGACTAGATATTCAGACTGTACGACTGCATGTTCTGTGAGAACAACCTCCCATGCTTCTTGTTTCAATCTTCCTTTCTAAGGATGAACTGATCAGTTTTTCTCAACCAGTGTTGAAATGAAGGAAAGAGGGAGTGGGGCTAGCATGCAAGATGGATAAATGGCAACACCGTAAAATTTTTTTTTGAGTGGCTTTGTTTCATTTGTTTTGACAGCTGTTGTAGCTCCACCTGGATAAATTGTTAGAACTATACTCGACAAATTGTAACCTTTTGAAATTAAGCTAGGCTCTCCAAAGACATTCTGCCCTCCTTTTGAAAAATTCCCACTGAAATAAAAGAACAAAATGTGTCTAAACTTGAAAGAAACAAAGAGTAATATACAAATTCCATAAAGATGTTTGGCTGTAAGAAGTCAAGTTGCAATGTCATGCTTTGCGACCTATTGTGAACATTGTCACATTTTCCTCCTGTACCCTCAAAATATATGATTGATTGTCGTTTCTTCCATTTTTTGTTTAGTTTTTAGGTCATCAGTATCTCAAAGCATCTAGTTTCTAAAAGCATGGCAAATTTACACATTTTACTAGACACCTTTCTCATCAGCTGGCCAGTACCTGTTGAGGAAAATTTAGGTCAAGGCCTGCAGAATAAAGAAAAATGGTTCAAAATGAGACCTTATATGTCTCCATGGTTAACCACTTTTGTGTTTGTTAATTGTGTCACCATGGCAACTCTCTGTTAAATTGTCAGTATGCATGGTTGCACAAGTGAAATATTTGTTATAATTTTTGGGATGAAAGTTGGGATGAATTTGATGGATGGGGTAGGGGGCAGCTGGTGAGAGGTGGAAAGGCATTAGGTTTGAAAAAAACTGTGGGAAGGTATTGGGCATATGATAGAATTGCTGAAAAGTTGATGTGCACTTTGCAACACCTGAGAGACGTAATTTTCCTCCTCGGAGGCAATCAAAATTCTCCCAGCTGTACTTGTTTCAACCTCTTTCTCCTCCAATTAAAACACAGCTGACTTTGTCCTCTTTCAAAGGCCTGCCTGTAGTGTACTTGACCAAAGCTACATTTTACTGAGTAAACTTCTTTGTGTACTGAATGCTGTACTGGTGTGCATTCATGATCTACTCGTATCATGTTTTATTTCGGCTAAAACTATGAAAGAATGCTTGGAAAGAATATCCCTTTTCTCTGGTAATTCCAGTGTTTCTTTTGGTAAAAATTCTCTTCTTCTCACAGGAAAACTATTTGCTGTAGCAAGTGAATGCTATGCTCCTTATGAAGGTGTACATGGGCGTCCACAGGCATGGGCAAGGGCACTTGTCCTCCCCCCCCCCCCCCAGAAAATCAAAAATTTGAAAAACATAAAAATCAAAGACAAAAATGAACAAAATGTGTTTTCCAAGTTTCTATGCAAAAAATAGGCTTTTGAAATGCCATCTCCAGCAATCTGTGAGGCATTTTGGGCCAAAATTTTTGCATGCTTCATGTCAATTCATGGTGACTGGGAGGTTTTGCCCCCCCTAGAAATTTTTCCCCCCACCCCTGATTTTTTTCTGTGGATGCCCATGAAGGTGTATTTCCTATAACCTTGTTGAAATGAAGCCAAATGCCAAGAATAAATGAACAAAACTAATTGTACAAGATATGTGAATCTAGGTTGCCCCCTACTTACCTCCTATTTACACTTTGTAATCCCCACTTACCGGCAAGTTTTGAGAAATGCTAGTGCAGGGAGTTGTTAGAGAAGGAGAAACAACTTTCTATAGTCTCTTTGAGACAGTGTTCGTTTCTGGCTTTATCTTGCTTTCATCCTCCAAATTCTTATCTCAATGCTTTAGTCAACGAGGATAAGTGTTGCTTATAAAAATTCTAATGCAGACACTCTTCTTTGTTAAACTTTTTGTTTTCAACCATGATGCAGAATAATGAAACTTGTGTCATTCAAAGCTTTGCAAGATACAATGTATTTTTTTAGGAAAAACAATTTCTTACAAACCACTTTAATGATGTAATTTCTTAATGATGGAAAAGTTGCCATAAACTGAAAGAAATGTGTGAATTGAGAGCTTAGTCACAAGGGATTTGACAACAGAAATTAAAGAGGTCTGTCAATCAAAGAGTGACACCTCAAAAGATATAAATCACTTTCAAGTACATACTGTCTGGAAAATTTGTTCGTTGTATCTCTTTCTCAGACTTGGAATGCGCACAGTTTTAAATACCAGTTGGTTGACTGCCTGTGGACCTGGGCATTTACGAAACCAATTCCATGAAAATCTCTGTATGTTCAACATTGTGATTTTTCTGATGAATTTATTTGAACATGTTAGCTTTGGCTACACTTTTCTGTATAAACTTGGAAAGAAAATGACATACGTCAGTATCAGCTATATAAGTTATTTCAGTATACCAATGTGGTAAACTGCTTAGATCTGATGTGTTTCAAATGTATGAACATATGGGCCAAGGGGATGAGTGCATCCCCACACCCCTCCACACCCCCACTCCCCCCCCCCACTTGTCAAAAACCTGACTTAATCCAACTGATATATTGTTTCAGTGGGGCCAAAAATAGGCCAGTTAAATTCTACATGGGATGATGCAAAAATATCACTGCCCTTAATGGGTGCTCCACTCTTCATTCTATGTTTCTATGTCACAAATGGTGGCACATCCACCTCCCAAAGGAGAGGCCCAGGTTCAAATCCAAGCTAGAGTCGAACCAAAAACATTCAAAATGGAAACATGTGCCTTTGTGCATGACTCTCTGCTTAGGCAATGTTGTAGCAGATAATCCAGTGCCTCAAAACTGGAAAAGGCCCTTAGGTCCTGCTTGAGAAAGTTATAAATTGAAGGCCCTTAGGTCCTTTTTAATAAGGTTATAAATTGAGGGCCCTTAAGTCCTGCATGAGAAGGTTATAAATTGAGGTGTTAAACCTATCCATCAAGACAACTTCCACTCTCAGGCAAGAACATGTTGAAGCCCTTGACTTGGAGAACTGCTGTGTTAAAGAGATGACTTCTTTTGTGCAAGATTTTCAAAGTCTTGTTTGATTGGACCAGTTGGTTGTGTACAAACCCCAGTTACTGAACCAGAGAAAGCAGGTGATGGTGCTGCCTTTTCTTGTCAGAAGAAGAATAAAATATTACATTACTTTCTAGTCTAATCACTTTCCGACTACAGAAGACATATTGCTTTTTCTTGAAAATCCCAAATCTCAGCTGGGGGTACAAGGGGACACAAGGTCATCCAGGAGGGTATGTGCACATCCTCCCCTTCCCCCCTCCCCCCTTGACGATGTCACTGCTCAGGTGGACCAGTCCCACATTGCACATTCCTTTGGTCTGTTTGTTAGCTGCAGTATATGTCCTTCAGATAGAAAATTAGCTGTTAACAACTTCATTTAAATCTGGTTTAACAATTCAGTTTGTGTTTTATAGTATTCCTTCAACTCAATTCCAAATACAATATTTGAATGGAAGTTTTCTTTCTGCTTTGGTAGAATAAATATGAAAGGGAACAATGGGACAGATGTAGATGTTCTTGATAACATTCTTAAATATGACCTCAATTTTAGGTCCTTTTTTGTTCTATTGATGATACGATGAGGTTGTACCTCCGGTACAGTTCTATACTGACCTTGTCATATTATTTTTGCCCTACCTGTTTTTACTTATGCAGACAGTCTTCAAAATTGAATAACAAGACGTATTTATTTAAGCAATGCTTTTCATACTTTTTGTCGAATCATCTAAAGGTGAAGGAAGGTACCAACTTTAAAAATAATCTGGGCCAGATTTAAAACATTATTCCTTTTGCAGTTTAGCATCTATTTATTTTGGGCTGTTCAAGTTACCCAACTCTTCCTCAGAGTTTTCCTCTCTGGGAATCAAGTTCTGACTCAACTTTCCTTGAGTGTGCGAAAACAGTAGAATAAAGAGCTTTGAAATTGTCAAAATCCAGCACAAAAATCAATGCCACATGCAGTCTAAAAAACATCAACTTCTATTTCTGTTGTACATTTGGTCTACAGGAAATATTCTTTTTAAAATCTTCTCCCTGTATGCAACGGCCAAGTTGTCTTTGATGGTGGTATTTTCTTTGACAGTTTGGCACTTTTTGTCTTAGATATTTCTCCATTTTCAAACTGCCTTTTGGACACCAATTTGAGGATGAATTTCATAACCATAACAGTTTTCTGCTTTCTTTCTACTCACAACAAGAATATGACAGCCTTGAAGATTATGTCTGTCCTTTATGTTACATATGTGACCTTGCCTTAGTCTGTATAGTCTGGCACAATGCTAATGTAGGTGCATGGGGACGTTGGTAAATTATGAATAAGTCACATTTTCTGAGGCAATTTGGCACTTTTGGCCTTAGATATTTCCTTAGTTTCAAAGCATTTGGTGTTTATCTACTTCTCATTACTGATATTAGTCCTTAGATCCTTCATGGCTACCACACTGAGTTTTTTGGGAAAAACTGTATTTGCCAATTTTGGTACCCAACCCCTGTTTCATTACTCCAGTTGGTTGCTTCAGTAAGTAGCATTTGTGATGACCATTCTTGAACAATAGAAGCCTAACAACTTCAAATGACAACTTACAACAAATTTTAAATAAGTGATTGCAAAAAGGGGTTCAAATCACTTATAGTGCATTGAAGGACTACATTTCCTTTCAGTTTATTCTGAAATACACTGAGCACTGTCAAGTGTCAAGCTTCATGGCCATTTTGAAATGCTTAATTGGGCATAGAGTTGTTACTGAGAAGTTGAGAACAGTTCTTGACTAGATTAAACAGAGGGTATCTTTTCTAAATGTGTATTTTGGAAAAAATTGTGAGGATATTAGTCAGAACCATAATGATTGGGCAGTGCTCCTCTCTGAGCCAGTAAGCCACAACTGGAAAAAAGGCTTTGGCCAGCTCAACTTGAACCAACAGGTTGAAAAGTGGGCCATAAAACTACATCTAAGTAACTATCTAACTAAATAACTAACTAACTCTCTGAAATAGTTGAGATTCACAATTAAACCATCTGGGTGTGGCTTGCATTTGAGAGTTTACATTGATCTACATCATAAGTACAATTCAAGCAGGAATTTAAAAGCCCTATCAGCTCAAGATTTAGGGTCCTGGTACAGGCCATGGAAAAATGGTGAAATTGAAGCAGTTTCCAACAATGTTACTCAATTTAATGGATATTTTTAGATGCTGTTTTGTGTCTTTTTCCCATTTGATTTCATTGAATCAGCTCTTACTAGTGATATGATAAATTCAGCTACTTTTAAAAGCTGATGCACAAATGGCCGGTCCTTCCCCTCACCAGTAACATAACATCTGTCCCCAGATGATAAAACATGTACTTTCATATTAACAGGCCTTCAAGACACAAGAGTTGTGTTCCAGTGTGAGTTTGAGGGCAGCAGATCTTATATCACTCCTTCACATTGAAAAGGAACGCTTTGTTCCCCTCCATTTTCGGACCGTTGTGTTGACCTTGAAGTTTAAAGGGATAGGACCTCCCTGTGGGGAATGCAAAGTTTATATAGTTTTCATGCCACTAATGCTATCATATTTTGATAGTATATGGGATTGTTGAAAAGATGTTAGTTGTGAACTTTTAAAGGAAGACAAAAAAAACTGTCCATTAATGTGAGTGTAGGATGTCGTATGTGCTTGCCTCAAATTCACTTTTTGTTGAAAATGTGACAACTTAACCTGCACATATCTTAAGATTCACACATGGTGCTTCTGCTTTTGGTAATTTCACCAAAATGCTTAAAAAATTGCCTCTTCCCCCCTTTACAAAAAAAAAAAAAAATGAAACTTGATATGACCTTAAACCCTTCTTTTAATGTCTATGGCACGTGGAAATATTGGTTATCCATTAATAAGTCAAATTTTATTTTTTAACACTTCAGAAAAAAGCCAAATTGTGGTGCAATGCATTCAAGAGTTTGAAAAGCTTAATTTTCGTAAAAATAATTTGTGTTTGTACGTACCGAGGACAGACAGGTCTATCCTCATTACATATGTTACCAAAAGCCTCCCTACTGGTTATCAAGTTACGTACCACTTAAAATGTGATGATAGGTGAAAGAACTATCTCCCAGCTCTCAAAAAAAAATTTATGCGACCAATCAAACAATATAACACAACAAAAATTTTGTCAAAGAGGACTTAAATACACCACCTTTGTCATACTTTTGTACCCTTTTAGTTGATATACTCATTAACAGTAGTATGATTCAAAGTTAACTTGTTTTGTTTATTCCATTACATTTTTTTTTTTTTGAATTTAATGTGCCAATGTGAGAATTTCGATGACAAAGTGAACTGATTTAAAACATTAAGGAAACACTTCACAGCACTTCAGAGAGACCTTTTAGATGAAGGATCTTGCTCAACTTAGATTTTATTCAGTACAGTTTATTTTACTTAAAATGAACACTTTTCTTCCAAATTTCATATATTCCATATATCTGACAAACATTTTCAGAATTTATACCAGTCATTTACCTCCTCTTTTTGTGTGAACCAAGTGCTTTTCGATATCCTAAACATGGTGGACCATGGGCTATCCCAAAACATGAAATGAAAAATATTTTCAAAACAATGGCTACTGTATGGATGCCTTTTGTCACTTTTGTCCCACTTATGGCTTGAATATTGGTCATGTGACTAAGAATTAAAGATCATGCAATGTTTAACAATAATCCCTAAGAAAATGGGGTACAAGTTAGTGTTCCTATGTCATCAGTGCAATATTAAAGATAAAGATTTTGTAAGATATGTAATTCCTATAGGAAGTAGATTTGTTGGTAAACTTAATGGGGGGAGGGAGATCATTTTCCTCATTATGTGATACATACAGTGTAAAATTGTGCGCTTGATAAGTCAGTACTTCAAGTAAAAAAACATTTAAAATGTGTCACCCGCCTGACAAAGCTCTTTACTTAGAGAAATTGGTAAAGAAACTGAGGGCTTATCATTGCCAACTGGGCTGGATAATTAATGGGTAATCTGTATGCTGATATTGTAGTCTGTCTTAAATTTAAGTAGAGCTTGAGATAGTGGTGAATATCAGCAAATATGAACAACTCATTCAGAGCTTGTACCAGAGGCATTGAAACCCATGACCTTGAGGTTTCTTCAAAAATTTGCTGACCAATAAATATGGATGACAGGAATTGTTTTCATCTTTAAAGGCCAACATTTCCATGAGATGGTCAAGTCCTTTGAATTAGTTTATGAACTGAGATTAGTCTAAAATAGTACCCTGTTATCCTCTGTTTTCCCCCATCAGCAAGCAGGGAGATTGTTTGTTTCAGCTAGCAGAACCATTTTTTTCTATATATCTTAGCTTATGCTTGGGTGACTTCCAGCTTCATTTGGTAATTAATATTAGTCCAGGGTCCCCATCAAAATGCCTAGTTTTCCAGGTATATGTTGTTAAGAGTGTTCTAAAGCATTTGCCTTCCCAATATTTGGTATGCTTTTAAATATTATCTATATTAAGGTTAAACTAGTATACCCTTTGCAGTCAGGAAAGGTGGAGCAAAGTTTATAGATGGCAGGAGTGTCTCAATATGTTCCAGGTTTCTCTTTTAAGGGCAACCCAAAATGTCCACAGAAGAAAATGAGGGGGGGGGGGAGGCTTAAGCTCCATAGCCCCACCTCTGGGGTCACTATATAGTTAAGTGCAAGTCTTTTTACCACTGTTTATTAATTAGCTCTCCATGTTGTCAGTTTATATTCATTTAAGTTCCATATTGGTTAAGACTATTACCAGTTGGGTTAATCTTGCTTTATTTTGAAATGTGTAAAGTGAGTACTGATTAAACTCAGTGCAATGTTCATCCTAAGCCTTGGCTCAATTTATCAAACAAGAACCTGACTTTAAATGAAACTCACCCTTCAGCTCTCTGGGTTACTTTCATAGGTTTGGATCTCCCTTTGGCATTTTTATTTCAAACTTTCTAAGATCAATGTTGGTTTAAAATAGTGATATTTCCAGGGTTTTTTTTTTTTTGCCTAGCTGATAGTGATTAAATTCATGTGTGGGCGACACACTGAGGTATGGGACACAACATTGAATATAAATATCAGGAGGATCAAAAAATGTCATAGTTTAACATTAAGAAGGGATTATTTTGAATCTGATGGAGACTAATCTCAGGAGGTACAGAGGTCATGATTACCTTTTGTACAGTCCTCATTTGCATTCAAGCCATTTTGCTTAGGAGTCATCACTCTCCGTCCCTTTTTGGTATGCTTTAATTTAGGTACACTGTTTTAGCAATGTCACTTAGCTGTTTTTGATTCCTTGCCGTAGGCCAAGGAATCTATGCAATGGTGATGTCGTGCGTGTGTATGTGTGTGTGTGTGTGTGTATGTGTGTGTGTATGTATGTGACGCTTTGCTTGTAAACACGATATCTCAAGAAGGGTAAGTGTGACTAACCTCATATTTTTTGTGTGGGTTGTTCATATTGAGTAGATGATCCCTATTGTTTTTGGTGAGATCAAAGGTCATTTGGGGTCACGAGAGGTCAAAAAGTTAAAACCTTGTTAACACGATATCTCGAGAACGGTACATGTGACTATGCTCATATTTGGTGTGTGGATTGGTCGTATTGAGTAGAAGATGCCTATCGATTTTCGTGGAGGTCGAAGGTCATTTGGGGTCAGGAGAGGTAAATAGGTAAATTCCTTAGAAATTGCTTGTAAACACGGTATCTCAAGAAGAGTAAGTGTGACTAATCTCATATTAGGTGTGTGCATTGGCCATATTGAGTAGATGATCCCTATTGTTTGTGGTGGAGATTAAAGGTCATTTGGGGTCACGAGAGGTCAAAAGGTCAAAACCTTGTTAACACGTAATCTCGAGAATGGTACATGTGACTATGCTCATATTTGGTGTGTGGGTTGGGAATATTGAGTAGATGATACCTACCGTTTTTGGTGGAGGTGAAAGGTCATTTGGGGTCACGAGAGGTCAATAGGTAAATTCCTTAGAAATTGCTTGTAAATACGGTATCTCAAGAAGCGTAAGTGTGACTAATCTCATATTTGGTGTGTGGGTTGGCCATATTGAGTAGACGATCCCTGTTGTTTTTGGTGGAGATCAAAGGTCATTTGGGGTCACGAGAGGTCAAAAGGTCAAAACTTCGTAAACACGATATCTCGAGAACGGTACATGTGACTATGTTCATATTGGGGGGTGGGTTGGTCATATTAAGTAGAAGATCCCTGTCGATTTTCATGGAGGTCAAAGGTCATTTGGGGTCACGAGAGGTCAAAAGATCAAAACCTCATAAACACGATATCTCCAGAACAGTACATGTAACTATGCTCATATTGGTATGTGGGTCAGTCATATTGAGAAGATGATCCCTATTGTTTTTGGTGGAGGTCAAAGGTCATTTGGGGTCAGGAGAGGTAAATAGGTAAATTCCTTAGAAATTGCTTGTAAACACGGTATCTCAAGAAGAGTAAGTGTGACTAATCTCATATTAGGTGTGTGCATTGGCCATATTGAGTAGATGATCCCTATTGTTTGTGGTGGAGATTAAAGGTCATTTGGGGTCACGAGAGGTCAAAAGGTCAAAACCTTGTTAACACGTAATCTCGAGAATGGTACATGTGACTATGCTCATATTTGGTGTGTGGGTTGGGAATATTGAGTAGATGATACCTACCGTTTTTGGTGGAGGTGAAAGGTCATTTGGGGTCACGAGAGGTCAATAGGTAAATTCCTTAGAAATTGCTTGTAAACACGGTATCTCAAGACGAGTAAGTGTGACTAATGTCATATTTGGTTTGTGGGTTGGCCATATTGAGTAGATGATCCCTATTGTTTTTGGTGGAGATCTAAGGTCATTTGGGGTCACGAGAGGTCAAAAGGTCAAAACTTCGTAAACACGATATCTCAAGAACGGTACATGTGACTGTGCTCATATTTGGTGTGTGGGTTGGTCATATTGATTAGATAATCCCTATTGATTTTCGTGGAGGTCAAAGTTCATTTGGGTCATGAGAGGTCAAAAGGTCAAAACTTCATAAACCCAATATCTCAAGAACGGTACAGGTGACTGTGCTCATATTTAGAGTGTGGATTGGTCATATTGAGTAGATGATCACTTTTGATTTTCCCAAAGGTCAAAGTTCATTTGTCGGCATGTTCAAAGCCTGACAAGCTTTCCTGCACAGTCTTTCAAGAAAGGTCACTTGTAGGGTCCTGTAACTTTTCATGTAGATAGCACATAGTGAATACATGGTCCCAGAAGTTTTTGGTGGAGGTCAAATGTTATTTGGGTTCACAACGGGCAAGGGGGATCTCAATGTAGGAAGATTGGATGCCTTGCATGTGTACTTTGTGGGCACATTATGGAGTCCTATTAATTGAAAAACATTGCAAAGCAATGTCAATGTGAAAAAAGGCCTTACATTTCAGCAGCAAGGAATCACAAAGCCTTTTGGCTTTGTGGTATTTTTTAAATGGCTTGGTTCCCTTATTCAAAAATGGAAATAGTCCTAATGCCCAGACTGGCAGCGTTAATGCCCTCAAAATCTAACTGAACCAAGGCTACATGGCCTTGCCCTTAAAACCCCAAATTTTGAAACAATAAAAACAACCAAATAATGCACACAATACTACTGTTAATTGTACCAACAAAAGAATGAATTTCATTGTTTCGATCAATACATTGTATGCAGTTCTCAGTTGTTCACCTCCAATGAACAATGTTATGGTTCCTTCTGTTTATAAAACATAGATTTTTGCACATCAACTGTTTGACCTATCTCATTTGCCCTTCACGTAGTTAAAGTGTAACTCAAGTCAAAAAATTCAAAAATATATATTAAACACCTTGTAAAATGAATTCTAACAGTCCAGTTCCTATTACCATAGGACATTCTTGAGCTGAGATATAAAATGTTGAATTTTATTCACTCAAATTAAAATTGTACACAGTGCAATAACTTGTAATGACATTGTTGTAGTACTCAAATTACGATCTTTGTATTTCTTTGCTTTTCTGAAAGTAAATGCACCTTGTACCAAGGTGTGACAGCACTCTTGCTCTTGTGGGGTGATGTAATTCTTTAAACCATCCTGTGCAACATGCTATGCAAGCAAAGCAAGCAGGAAGTGTTCAAGGTCAAAAAAACATTTTTAATTTTTAAGGATAACAAAGCACATAATGAGAGGTGTACAACAAGAAAGTTACAAATTATTGCACAATGGACTAATTTGTGTTAAGTGAATAAATTTCAAAATTTTTTTTATCCAGTTCAAGAATGTCCTTCAGATGAGGGTTTGAGTTAAAAATTCATTTTACATGTTGTGTTATAAATATATTTGGAATATTTTACTTAAGGTACACTTTAAAGACTGAACTCATTTTGCCTTTAATTTCTCTGACAGAGGTCTGGGGGACTGCAATCTTTAAAACATAATTTGCAAGTTTTGTACTCATGTATACTTTTTGACTCTTATTTGACCTGGTAAGGAAAATCAGAATATTGCTACTGTATGTATTGTAAAATGTTCGGTGAAATGAAAACAAAGAAATACATAGTGCTCTACGGTATTTCTTCTTTACGTTCCAAGATATACGGTACATGGTCATCATTTAAATGACTCATCAGTTGCTCTTGTTAATAGATACTTGTATACATGTTAGTTCTTGTTCAGTGAAGTAATTTCTTAAAGATTATGTGGCCAAAAGAACTTCCCACAAACACTGTAAAACAATAAGGCCAAACAAATTTTAGGCTTAATTTGGCCAGTTAGTTAGATAAGATTTAATGACACACCAACACAAATGTCTTATATAGTGTCAGTCAGCTCGATAAAAAGTTCTAGGCTCAGATTTTTGTTCAAGTATTGTTCAAGTTCACGTCTGGTTTCCCTTTAGTCGCCTCTTATGACACATGGGAAATACCATGGGCATATTCTACTACCCCCAGCCCACAGGGACAGTTTTTTTTCTTTTTAGGCTTAATGGTTGACTACTACCAACAATTGCATTTTCCTGTAACACATTGTTTTTCTTAATCCCAAATTATAGAAATTTATTATGATATAACCTGGGACATTACAAAACAGTCCTGTAATATATGTAATACATATGAACATCCCAATATATAAATGGGTAATACATGCTTCTTTTTATATATTTATTTTTATTTTTTTTTACAATTTGTACTGGTGCTGCACGGTTTTACCTTGCAGGCCGATCTAGCAAGCAATGTAAACAAAAAATATATACTTTATTAGCATATGCCATACTGAACTGTCAATGTTTTAATTTTGCAACAGCACCATCCATGCAGGTGCAATAGTCCCAAAAAGCAGGCCCAAGGTGATTCTTTGGGAGGGTCCCTTAATGTTCTAAACAATGGCTGGCTAAATGCTAGCCTCGTACAGGTCACATGTCGGTCCATGAATTTACCATGCTGTATAGGATGATAAACAGTAGCTTCAACCCACTCAGTTTAAACTCAATTTTTAAAGGACATAAAAAATAGTCTTCTTATTCATGGATCTGTATTCATTCAACCAAACACATTATACAAAAAATAATTGCCTCTGCTCAGAAACCTTTACACACATTTTCAAGATCTGTAAAATCTGTTTGTTAGTTTGTTAGATAAGATTAAACAACAAACCAACAAGTATATAGTGTCATCTAGAAAGAAGGTGCAACACTGTGGGCAAGATTACCTTTAAGAAAGTCAATGAGGGACAAAATTACCCTAAAAGGTCTGGATAAAAGCAACTGGGGGAGTCATATCAAAATTTCTCTTAAAGTTCCTTCTTCTTGAGAAAGCCAATAATGAGAAAATGATCTGTTTGCCCAAATGATGCTGGCACAGTGCTTTACATGTGATGAGCGCCGGAGCCTTCATAACAGTCAACGAGAATGTGACTGACAATAACAGTACATTAAATATTCAGGCAATGTTTGATCCAGCAGTGGTCAAGAGTGTAGTTGATCATACTTGTGTACACTACTTTAGGATGTTTGTAATAGCCAAGGTGCTCAATGATAATGAGAATAAAAAATTGGGCTTGAAAAATAAAATGTAACAACGAAGCACTAAGAGATTCAATCAAGCGAGAATAATTTCAAGATGTCCTTGACATCTGAAGCTGAACCCTTACAATTAATTTAATTTTTCTAGTTCAAAATTACCTTAAAATTTGTTGGTACCACCTAAGTTTAGTGAAAAGTGATGTGTTGAGAGAGAAAGTGAATGTGCAAAGGGGAAGAAATGACTTGGGTTTCATCCCCACCCCTTCCAGCCCTATCTCTCCCCAGACCGCTCTTCCTTGGCTGAGAGGGGGTTTGTGTTTGTTTGTTTGTTTGTTTGTTTGTTTGTTTGTTTGTTTATTGTAGAATGTCTTATACTCATGATTGTTACTCCCCTTTTTTTTTCAGAGGCAGCTTCAGACAGTTCCAGCCTTGAGAGCATTGGAGCAAGGCTGTCCAAAGAAGAACGAGTGAGATGGTATCCTAAGGGGTGGATCGTGGTGTACATGGAAGCACTCTGGTTGAATTACTGAAAGCTCTAGGGCAGGATTTTATGCTCTCAAACACCTTATAAAATAATGAAAGAATGATCACTGTATTAGAACAATACATGTCATGTCAGCATTGTACAGGTGGGGGATGACCAATGTCATGGAAAAGTGCTAAATGCGCTCAAAAAAGGAGAAAAGTCTGGCTGAGGTTGCCCCCTGTCTCCTAACTTGAACAACAACAGATCAAAAAGGGTTCTTTCTTCTAGAATTCATGTTAATGAGGCGATAGGCTTTTAAGTTAGGACTACCTTGATATAGAGACATGCATGCATAGTCTACCGCAGTTGGGGAGTAGATAAAACTCTAAGGGGCTGGGTTTGAATTTTTTGTTTAGACTGAGAATTAAATAGTGTGAATGAAGTTGCAAGTTTTTCTTGTATGAGGGTAACAAAGGAGGATGTACCAGTGTATCAGAAACTCTGGGCTTATGTGCTTCATTTCAGCAATTGATGGGATGTATGCTTTAATATCTAGCTGACCCTGATTAGGACAATTTACATTGCAGTTTTTCTAGTAGGAACTAAAGAAACTGGATGTTTTCAAATAATTTGCTCAATTTATCATGACGAAATGTTTGCCTACAGTTTTGAAAGAAAAAAACCAATACTGTATAAAAAATGGTTTGATATTTGAAATAAAATACATCATAAGTAAAATTTTTTTACTGATATCATTTTAATCTTTTTGTATTTTATATCTGTAGTCCCAGAGATATAGTTTAGAAGGATATAATTGGAAAGAAATGACCATTCGTAGCAGTCCCTCCTTACCTCCTACTTGCATTATGTCACCCTTTTCAACTAGGGTAATCCTTTGGCAAGTTATCATTAGGTCATTGCCAGGAGTTTTGGGAAAGCACCTTCATATGGCTCAAAACAAGCCTTCATCCGAGCAGGTCCCCCTCCAAGAATACCCTGCTAGAAATTTATTTGAAGATGCCATCAATGTTGCCTTTCTTTACCCATCACCCTTCCCTGATTTTGTTTGTTTTTTTTTTGCTCCCTCCAAGACGTCATCACCCACAGGCCTAGTCGTAAAAAATCAAACTCCTTAAAGACATATTCTGGAGACAAAATTCGTTAACTTCAAAATAAGCAGAAAATTTTCTCTTCCAGTAGGTGAAAACAGCATCTGCATAGCTTATAGTGTTGGGAAGATACAAATTTTTCTTGGGATTTGATACATCATGGGAAATCTATGATGTCATCATGGCTCATTAATTTAATTTTGCATTCTGAATTTATTTATAATTTTGATGCCTCTGCAGGCAATATTAAGCGATATTGTTGGTTGTACTCTATGTATTGTGAAGGGTAATGCTAAATCTACAGGAAAATATATTCAAACATTCCAACATTATCAAATATCAAGGACAAACAGGATGTTCAATTATAAAGAAAAACAAAAGGAATTTGGAGCAATGTGCCCACATAACAAAACCTTTTGTTGCTTTGTTGAGAGGGGGAAGCATTTTTTTGGTTTTGATGATAAGAGAAACCAATGCAATCACGATGGCGTGCATGTGTATGTGTGTATGTGTGTGTGTGTGTTTGTTACACTTTGCTTGTTAACACGATATCTCAAGATAGGAATGTGTGACAGTTTTCAAAATTGGTACATAGATGCGCCATATTGAGAGGAAGAACCCTATTGTTTTTGGCGTAGGTCAATGGTCATCTGGGGTTACCAGGGGTCAAACTGTGGAAGCCTTGTTAACAGGATATCTCAAGTTAGGAAACTTAGATAGATTTCATATTTGGTATGTGGATGCACTTTAGTCAGTAGATGGTTCCTATTGTTTGGGGTAGGTCAAAGGTCATCTGGGGTCACCAGGGGTCAACGTCTGAAAATCTCGTTAACACGATATCTCAAGGTAGAAAGCTTGAATAGATTTCATATTTAGTATGTGGATGTGTTATGGTCAGGAGGTGATCCCAATTTTTTTGGTGGAGGTCAAAGGTCATCATGGGTCAAAGTATGAAAACCTTGTTAATGTGATATCTCAAGGTAGGAAACTTGGATAGATTTTATATTTGGTATGTGGATGCGTCACAGTCAGTAAATGATCCCTATTAGTTTTGGCAAAGGTCATCTGGGGTCACCAGGGGTCAAAGTCTGAAAACCTTGTTTATGTGATATCTCAGGTTAAGTAGCTTTGATAGCTTTCAGATTTGTTACGGGGATGGGTTATGGTCAGGAAATAGTATGTAATGTTTTTGATTGGGGTCATCTGGGGTCACTGCTGGTCCAAGTCTGAAAATCCTGCATATGCAATATCTCAAGATAGGAAACTTGGATAGATTTCATATTTGAGATTGTGGATGCATTGTGGTCATGAGATGGTCCCCATAGTTTTTGCAAGAGATGAAAGGTCATCTTGGGTCTCCAGTGGTCAAAGCCTGGAAACCTTTTTAAATGTGATCTCTCAAGATAGCTGTTTGTCCATTTGTCTGTCTGTTGTTTGTCATTCTAGCTATGTATGGCTTTTATGGAGGTCAAAAGGTCATCTGGAATAACTAAATTATTTTTTGAACATGCTAGTATAACATTTTAATGAGAAGATAATGGTGCATGATGGAACTCTTTGAAACGGAACATCCAAACCTCAATGCACTTTTGCATTCTGGTTTTACAAAAATAACCAATTTTTAAAGTGAGATATCTTGAGTTAGGAAAATGGTATTTTGATAGGGTTTGAAGTGCATGGTGTGGAATATTTTTCTATTTCTTACAAGATAGAGGCAAAAATCCACCAGAACATGCCTTTAAATAAAATGTGGTATGAAAAGGCACCCAGAGCCAGCCCTCATTTTGTAACTATTAATATATTGCTTTAAGTGGATAAGACAACATTACCCCTATAGTCAGTAGGAGTAAGACTTGTGGATACATTCAGCTTGATGCAGCCATCACCACTTCTCAGCCTAGGTTTCCCTTAAATTAGGGAAAAGCTTAAAATTAAGTATTTTGTTCTCATTTTAAGGAGTATGAAAGCCTACATTGCAGTTTTACCCCCTACTCATCAGATCTTCAATAAAGAATTTGTTCATCTAGAGGGGTTTGACACCAAGACTTGGCAAATTCTGGCATGTGAAAAGAGGAGCAGCACTTTTGAAAAAAAAATTGACCCATGAAGAAACACCAATTAAAACTTTAACCAGGCTACTTTTGTACTCAAAAAGGCCTTTCGTCCTGAATTACTATTTAGTAAATTTCTCTTTGGTAGTGTGACAAGATATAAAAGCAACAAGCTAGAAATATACAGTTAAGATCAAGCTACAGGGTCATAAATGGAGGGTGGGAGAGATTAGGGATACTATTCAAATAATGTCTTGAACTCACAGTTGTCTCCACTAGTGAAGCTTGGTTCCTACTGGTTGATTTTAAATGAAGGATAGCAATGTTTCAGACCTTGAGTCGACAGGACCTTCAGTCTACTGGATCCTCTTGGACCCTTACATAGCCAAGAAAAAGAAATACCGAAGGATTTGATGGGGGAGAGATATCTTCTCAGAGCTAAATAATTGTAGAGGAAAATTCGTTTATTTATTACTTTCTCTATTTCGGGGACTGCTTTTAAAGGTAAATTATACGTTTATTTACAGTCACTTGCGTCATTGGAGTTGTCTGCTTTATGATATACCTGTGTATTCAATTCAGGTACCGCAAAGTCTGCAGAATAGCGCAGCGTTGCATGTTGTTGACTGTTGCGACTTCAACATCCGATTGTAAAGTATCATCCATTCGGTGCAATGGCTGTCAATCAAATTCAGAATTAAGTTCAAAGCACTATTCATTGTATAAATGCATTCATGTCATGGCCCTATCTGTCTGATTATCTGACTTTTCAGGTCAATGCTCGCTATACTTTGCGTTCTAGCCATACACTTACACTCATTGTTCCCAGAACTAGGGGCACGGGAAACCTGCGCAAGGTGACTATGCCTTTACGTTAGCTGGCCCAAGCTCTGGAACTCTGACAAATTCTGTTAGAAGTTGTTCTTCTTTCGCGCTATCTAATTCTCGCTGAACAGTTGAAAGATTCACTTTACGTGAGTTGGCTTTTCTTTAGGGTTGTGCAGCGCTAATGCATACTTTGAATATTTTAGCGTTTTGCAAGTTATTATTCATTATAGAAAATGATGTAAACTAAACACTAAAATAAATCAAGGAAATTGCATCGGTAATTCGAAATTATATACATGCGACGCTCCGTACCCGTTTTCACTTGAATTACGAACTTGAGTTGCATGCATGCAGCCCTGGCTCTTATCAAACCTATGCCATGTTGAGATTTGTGCTAGATTTATAAGTAGAATTTTTTTCACAGTTTTCACAAGAGAGGGTTCTATCATGGAACATCGATGTTGCACTGACTTTATAAAATGCCCCGTGATCCTATGATTTTGCCTTATATGCTCAACTCTAACAAAGTAATTGTAATTGGAGTCAAGCTACGTTTTCGCCTCAAGATGATTGTTTTGTGTGTGTGAATTATAAACTTTAGACAATGAGTGGTTTAGATTTAGCTACCCTACCCAGCAACAGAAGGTGGATCCCACATTAACGCACTAAAATACTGTAAAAGTAAACCCAATGTTTTGGGATAGTACAATTGAGAAAACTTTAAGTTCGGTCAACTAAGAGTTTTCGATTATGCAATCTCATTAAAAGGAGAAACTACTGAAGTGGGCCACACAGACACTTACCTTTACCACTTCTAATCATAAGTAGGCCGACTGCATGGTCAAGTGGTTAGAGCATCAGACTTGCAGACTGGAGGTCGGGAGTTCGGGTCCCGGCCCGAACATACCGAAGACTTTGCAACTTAATTAGGAACGGTCGAACAAAAAATATTGGAGAGAGGGAGCCGAGTGCCAGCAGAACTATCTAAGCGGAGCGCCACCATTGGTTGGCGCGGATCGTACAAAAGAATTTTTTGGATTGGCAAACTCTTCAAATGGCCGGAAACGGCACTTACGAATCTTCTGAGCTGAAAGTGCATTGGACCGATTACGAATATTTTCAGCGCCCACTTCGAAGTTCTTCTCGTGAACCCCACTTTTGAGCTGGGGAAAGTGTCGCTAGTTGTTACAGGGGCAAGTTGTTACAGTGCCAGTTTCTCGTTGAAAGAATAGGGTGGGCTTTAAGCTAAGCTTTCTACTCTTTGTGACGTGACTGAATTATCCCGTCGCAAGGTGTTGCGTCGCAGAGAGTCGCATGGTATGTAAGCCCGGTACACACCGACACGACTACCGAACACTCATAAATCGCAAACACTTCTGTGGTAGTCGTGGCCGGGTGACCCGGAACTAAAACTCACCGATTGCATCCAACTACCATTGAACATGTTCAATCGGACCGACGTCTCACGACACGACGGAACTCTAATGATGAAACCAGGGAGTTGCAACAGGTGAAACTGGCCACACCGCCGGAACTACATGCGACGTCTTGTCGCTTGGTGTCGTTAGTTGTCGTGGCAGTGTGTACCAAGCCCGGTACATTTGGGTCCCTTTTACACCGTTTAGATTCAGGGTTTCCTGTAATAAAATTTGAATATTTGGGAAACCATCGAAGAATCTGTTTCCTATTAGCATATATCTGACAGCATTTCGACTAAATATCGTTGTTGTAACATAATGTTATCTGTGGACTGAGACTTCTCAGGGGCAATCAAAAAGCTTGTTTTTTAAACAAAAAAAAATAAAAGCCTATACTGAGGAAAAATTTAGGGGAACGGCACTCTAGCGGCTCGGAAAAGTTTACCACTGACTGCTTTATGAGCGACCTTTTACTGCATTAAAAGTTGCAATTTAGGGCGCGCGAAACGTGAAGAATTTTTTGCATTTTTTAGAACTAATAATCACAAATATGGAGCTTTTATTTCGAAGGATTCGGAATTTTATGAAGGAAGGATGAAAAACCGCACTCTAATTGACTGGTGTCTCAAATGGCAAATGTCCGAATTTTTCACTTTTTCGAGCCAGGGGGCAATCGCCCTTCTGCCTCCTGCAGCTACGTCACTGTTCTGCAAAATTAAACAATTTGACCTTCAAAAACTTTCTACACAGACTTCTCAACTTACAGGGTTGAACGGTATCTGATGATGATTTTGAGTACGGTAGGCTAATGGTTCCCTGCCTGGAATATGAAGTCTTGCTCGAAAGACTTATCCTTATAGTTGGCGCGGAGCGTACAGAAACTTTTGAAAAATCGCCCCCATCAGGCAGTCGAAAATGACCTGTCTTGGGCTTGTAAGTAGTAGCTAAGTTATCAGCTTTTTCTTTCAAGAGCGAACACTGCTGTATCAGGGACGTACCTTAGGGCTCCCGAGGTGCGCCGAATTTTTTGCCCTTTTAAAACAAATAGCATATAGACGAATCCGATAAGCGTTGTGTTTAGTGACTGAAGGCAGCCATTAGTGGGATCCATCAACCTTTGTCTTCATTTATTATCTAAATGAATTTTAAACCCTCATATTCAGTGAAATTGAAGGAATTAAGATGCAATTTAGTGTACAACCATCCATGATTCAATTCAGCAAGGAAATTGAAAGATTACAGGGTGATAGACCCCAGTTATGGCCAACTGAAATCAGGGCATCACTTGCTGTCCGGATTCATCTATGTGTAGATATGGAGCTTGTATTGCAAAAAAAACTTTGTATTCTGTGTTTCCTGTAAGGAAATTTAAAGAGTTGTGAGATTTGTGAATATCACTTACTTCATGTATTGGTTTCAAATCTGAGAATGATTGCACGACGAGTGAATGGTTGATGCTACATAATGTTATATAAGGCCTAAAAAGTGACACCTTCCCATGACTCGACATTTCAGAAAACTTCCAAACTTTGTTGTCCTTTTAAGATAAAAAATTTCAAAATCAAGAGCTTTCATTGAAGAAAACTTGGAATTCTATGAAAGAAAGTTTAAAAAAATATTAATAAAGCTGCCGGTGTCTCCTGATGATGTGGTGCCGAATATGGTAAATATCCGATTTTGTCATTTCCAGATCTCGGAAAAGTTTTCCAAACTGATTTATGAGCGAGAACTAATGCCTTTTATATTGCATTTTGGGGCGCGCGAAGGACGCCGGGAATTTTGCATTTTTTATTTATTTATTTATTTATTTATTTATTTATTTATTTTTTTTTTTTTGTGATTTGAAAAATTGTCACGACGAAGAGTCTTCGGTGGTCGTGGCGGTGTGTACCGGGCTAACCAAAAAAAAAAAAAATTGAAAAAGGGCACTTGGGAAATTTGAGGGGGGGTCCGAACGTCGATGACCCTCTTCCCTTCCCGGATCCGTCACTGACCATTCTCTACTTTAACTGTTTAATTTGCCATCAAGGACATTTGGTGTTCTGAAGTAAGTCTGGTGATACCATTAAAGTTGAAAGCGTCGATCAGTTAGCAATTCTCTTGAATCAGATAAAAGCAAGCTGCCTTTATTTTTTCTATTTTATTCTTTTTTATTATATTATTTTCTTGTCGTTGTCCATACATAATTTCAGTTGTCTCTGACAAACACGAAAGATCGAGTCCTGAATATGTTACTGTCTCAATGTTGTCATGAATTGCAACAAGAGATTCAGTCCATATTGAACAACTCAGCTCCTAAAAACGTAGAAAAGGCTTCGTCTTAAAAGCTAAAATGTGCTAAAAGACCAGGATGTTGGTTGTTGCGATCAGAATTGCTTCCAGTTTTTTTTTAAGTGTGAGCACATGCGTATTCTTCGTCAATAAATTCAGTGCTACTCATGTAGCCTGTAGCATTCACTGACGATTCGCAACTCATAGTTACCTGGTTACACGTTTCTCTATATAGGTGTTGCATATGTTATGCATGTCTAATGCCGTATGTACATTGTATCGTTTGAAGTGGTAGAATGCCCCAAACCGCTGGTTGTCATTCTTTTGTTTTTTGTCGCATCTAATACTCTTGCAAAAGTTATCAACCACTGTTTCGAAACATCATAATGTAGACTAAGTTTTTCTTTTGCTTTTCTCTTTTTTATAAACACGCCGGTCGTCCACCTTTTATTCGCGAACTTTTGAATAAAAGTAGCTGATGAGATGAAATATTCCATCAGTATAAATGATTAAAACACCTCCTGCTTTATTCATTAAGAATTCAGTTCAAGGCACTTCCAGTCTTTGAACTTCTCGGGTAGTGTTTCTCCGGTCGTTCCGCGTCGTTCGTTTTAACACCCTTGTATCGTGTATAATTAAACTTAACCTGTTGATTCCCTCCATCCCGATATTGAATCATCATACTCTTCACCGTCAGGAGTCAATTTTATCCGACAGCCTCCTTGTTTCATAAAACCTTTTTCCCTTTTTTCTTGCTTTGCTTCAATACCCCGAATTATAGCCTTATTTTCTTTTCATTTTGTACTCATTTCCTTCGATTCTTATGTTTGCTGCATGCTAATCAAGTCTAATTTTGTTTCTAATTCAATTCACAAATTTCTGCGGTCTAATGTGTAGGATCAGAATTTCCCGCGAACCACTTAACGCGGGAAGTCACCGCCCTTCCATCGTTAATTGTCGTGAAGAAATGGAAACATTTTCTTTGTGATTACACTTAATATTACAGTGGACCTCACTCATAAAAATACTCTAGCGGAATTAATGTTGGTGGAAAAGTTATAAAATTGATTTTTTTTCTTTTCAGCAGGATTGACAGCATTGTATCAATCCTTAAATATAATGTTGGCTTTATTTGTTAAATATCTGGAGATCGACAAGTTTCACGACAAAGAATTTTGCCGTGGCGGCATTGTGCATTACAATTGTGATTGGCAGAAACTGTAAACATAAATCGAAAATATATATTTGCTTCGGTATTGTTTAACGTCAGTGAACTGCTAAGGAAATTCCATTATTGTTTAGTTTAAATGATAAGTAGGTACGAAGTCGCGGGGTTTGGTGGAGGGGGGGGGGGTGAAAATTGACAACTCTCTTTCTCCTTTGAAACAATAGTCCAATGGATCGAATCAACAAGGTTTTCTGGGTTTTATTTTGGTTATACAGTCATTTCTTCACCTTTACTTTAAAGTGTACCTCAAGTGAAAAAGTGAAAAATGTACATCAAACAGCACATATAATGAATTCTAACATTCCTGCTCCCGTCTTCATTGGACACTCATGAGCCGAGGTATAATATGGTGAAGTTTACTCTCCCATATTAAAATGGTACATTGCGTAATAATTTGTGATGTCGTTATTGTGGTTACTCAAATTCTGAAAGTTACTGCACCTTGTACCAATGTGTGATAGCATTCTTACTCTTATAGGGTGATTGTAATTAATTAAGCCTCTCTGTGCAACATGCTATCATAGAAAACAGGAAGTTCACAAAAATATTCTTTATTTTATACATAAGTCACACCAAGAAACTCAGTTTATTCACCCCTCACCCCGAAAAATTTCCCCCTTCAGTGCTTTGTCATGACTACGGTCCTGTCTACATACTGACGCAAGAAAATAAATGTACAAAACAAAACCAACTTCATCAGCTTAGCTTCAATATATTTAGAAAAGAAGAGTCCCACTGATTGTCTCAATAGATTGCTCACGCACTTGAATCCTTTCATGACTCTTTATGATGAGACTTTGCAAGGGATCATTTCGGTCCAAAACCCGCGGTAACATGTGCCTATACGTCCATGGAATAAAGAACTGATACAATTGTGATCAACTGAGTCAGTATGATTGCCACATTAGGATAAAGGGTTGCTGAAATCCAGTTCATGTATCGTAGGGGACCATTACAAATATAACAGTGTAAGGAGAGATAGAGTTGAGGTGCTTTTGTCAAAATTTCCTGTAGCACGGTAGTGTCTTACATATGGATAAAAATAACTGCTCTGTCCGAATAGGTGTTAAGCCCGTACGCCCCCCCCCCCCCCCCACACCAGGATAGTGCGCTTCTGACCATCATTTCAAAGACAAATGCAGTAGCACTAATTTGAATTAGTAAACCACTGTATCCCGATTCTGTTTGTAACCGTTCGTGTGAACTTAATCGTGGTTTTTCCATAAATATATTAAACAAGTATTGTGTTTAAAACATTTTGGAAGATTATTTTGAAGGGAAGTAGAGGACAGCAGAGCTTAGTCGATATTGATAAAATGAAATTACCAAATTTTTCTCACATGGTATATTAATACTGTCAATTACCTTTCGCGCAAGAGTCTATAAAAGGGTCAACTCTCTCACCCAAACTACATTTTTTGTAGTGGTTTAAAGAAATTCTCGTTCGGCCCAGCTCTTTGATTGACAGGTAGTCCAAACAATGCAAAATACCATAGTTCGTATTACACAGCCTGTACTGGTACTGAGAGTGTTTCAGTTGCAGATTTGGGTCCTGTGTACTCGCCCTGAAGCAATGAACTGAGGTTGTGTCTGGATGAGGAAGAATTTTAAACGGTTGTGGGAGGAGCTTAAGTATGCAGGTTAGGAGAATTATTACTGTCTGGGGCGACAGGATCAGGCCTTTAATGAGATGTAAACGATTATCTTCAATCTGACGTAGTTTCAAGAGAACCTCCTGGCGTTTACAACTATGTTTTAAAAGTGTTATTACACAATTACAACCACCAATATACCTAGAGGTGCGTTCGATTTAGCGACTCGAGCCGGCTCAACTGGCTCAACCAGTTTCTTTACTGGAGGAAATATGACGTAAAATACGTCACCGGCTCAACTAGACCACCTCGGAGGGGGTCGTTTTGGCCGGCTCAAGTTGTGACGTTTTGATGACGTTAAGATCACTTTTCAGAAAGATCGATCGTTGTCTGAGCCAGTTGAGCCGGCTCGAGCCGCTAAATCGAACGCACCTATACACATACAACATAAAGTAGCATTTTGTTGAGGAGAAGTACCCGTACGCATGCCGTAGACTTCGATAACCGCATTTTCACGTGTTACGGATTACGCATGACTTCATCATGTCACCCAAATGTGTTCGCAAAGTATTCACCTATTACTTTGTATTCCTCTCCTCTCATCTTGATCATCGTCTCATCAAAATATTCATCGTTGTACTTGAAAAAGTTAGATAAGATTTTCTTCCCCAACTTATAACCTTCCGATTTTGTATTTTAAAGAGATAGCTTGTCGTGTGGATGTTTGACTTATCAAGCGAAAGAGGCAGACTATCATTTTCCTTTTCAGAAGCAGTTTTTAACCTCTGAATTGATCAATTATAATCTCTGAAAGGCTTATTGCACAGTCTCTTCTCCTTTGTCAAGACTAATTTTAAGAATAATTACATCTTCACCCTTTCATCTTTGTTGTTTTACATTGCTCATGCCCCCTTGGTTTGTTTTCTTAAATTCAAGTTACTAGTATTTAGGAGGTATATTTCGTTGATTGACTTACCCTTTAGCAGATTATAAATGAGATGATTGAGCAATCGCTTCCTTGCTCCAGACATGCTTTTCCGCGGACGATCCATATTCATAATTTTTGACATAAAGATATATAAAAAGTGCAATGTTCTGTATGAATTATCGTTGCAATATGTCATCGCTTTTATTTGGTTACCCAAATAGATTTCCGCCCAACGAAAATGACAGTTATTAACATTTTTCTCCCAAAAAATATCAGAAAAGTTTCTGAAAATTGCCTTTCGGCGATAAAAAAAGCCATGAATACTGAATACTCATCTTTAAGTGGGAAATGACTTTGTTTTTGTTTCTTTTCATCCACAAAGCGATCTTTTCTGAAAGTTATTCATGAACCATTTCCGTCGGAAATCAAATGTTATCACAATTTTAACAAGCCGCAGGGTACTCCGAAGAACAATGAGATGGCATAAGTACATAAAGACCTATCGGTATCATTTTTCTCCTTATAAATCCAATTCTTATTTCTGCTGCTTATAAATGAACTATTTATGTGGAAATTTTCTAGAAGTAATGAAGAAATTTTGGATAAACATTTTCTCTTTCGTCGTATACAAACCAGTTTAATACATATTGACATCTAGTAGACTCTACTACATACGTGTGTTTATATTTCCTAAAAGTATAGTCAGACGTAGTGTTGTCAACTTGCCATGCACTTGCCAGTAAACATTAATTACGTAGTTACTTTTATTTTTTTCAAGTTTTTGGAACTTTGTGCCTTTGATTATTGTTTCTTTTTTTAGCAAATTTTAGTAAATTCACTAGATTTCATGCATCTTCTGAAAATGAGCCTTGCAAACAGAGTTTTCAGCGCCTGACAGCCTGACCCCCAAAATTTAAAGAAGTCTCATGGAAATGGAACTCTTTGCTTTTTGGCAAACTGAATTGGTTCCTATAAGTAGTATGTCAATTTTATTAGTATTATAATTTATAAACAAAATCATGTAGAATATGTCGCACAGTAGCAGTGTGAATCCTATTAGTTAAATTTCTGTCTTAAAATTTGCTGGTGGAAATTTCTGTGATAAGAAAATAGCTAGTGGAAATTTCTGTGATGAGAAGCGTTGAGGTTGAACACACTCCAATAAAAAAATGGTTGATTTTATTATTTGTTATGTCACTCTTTTGTTCCTCTCGAACTTTTCATTTTTTTCTTTTTTTGGTTTCTAAGGACCCACACTTTGACAGTGGCGCAGGAATTGTGAGATAGGAGCTATACCTTGAATTCTCCTTGAAATGCAGGAATTTTAAGAGGGTGTAAAGCTTTGCCGTCGAACTGACTAGACGCAAAACAGTGCTTCCTAATGGCCGATATGAAGGTTATCACCTCAACTTATAGATGACGATCTGTAGTCTTAACAACTGCTATGTATTGTTGTGGTTTACAATTGAAAGTGGGGGTATTCATGCAGGAAATTTTAATAGAGGGACGCATAACTTTCTTGTTCGCTGTTCTGGTGAGGGGGTACACTGGTCGCCTTTGGAAAATGCTCCATTTTGAAAGAGGAGCTTGGGTTTAAAAAAGTGCTTTATCTGAAACATCTTGAAGCATTGTTACATACATGAGGACCAATAGTGGGCGTTCTTGTTTCTCTGTCAAACACGGTCGGACTGTTTCTAAGTCATTTCCCCTGACTTCCTACAGAGGTGAGAAAATTTCATCCCGAACTTCCCGTTTTGCCTTGCACCTACCAACTGCATGGCTAAGTGGTTATAACATCAGACTTACAGCCGGGAGGTGTGGACCCTCTTGCCACTGTGCAAAAAATGGAGTAGGGAAAACAAGCCAGTGAGCCACAACTGGAAAGCAGGCCTTTGCCGACTCGAATTAAATCAAATGGTAAGACACTATCATAAAACCCCATGTAACAACTTCGACCAAAAGTAGCAATTATATCGTTGTGTTTAAATGCACTTGGTTGTATTCAGTCCTTTTCCTCCCAGTATATTTTACCGGGAAAGTTTTTCCGGGATCGAATAATTAAAGGCCCACTTCTCTCACCCCAAACAGTACCAATTCTCCTAACATTCTTACTTAAGCCCCTCCCACAATTGTCTGAGATTCACCCTTATCCAGTCACAATCTCAGTTTATTGCTTCAGGCTCAGTATAGAAAAGCTATGTGTATAACCAAAACACTCTCAGTGATATTTCACGCTGTGTAGTATAAGCTTTGGTAATCTGCATTGTTTGAATTGACAGTCAATCAAAATGCTGGGCCAATGGAGAGTTTCTGTACACCCCCCATCTACAACGAATTTTAACAAAATTTGAAGAGAACCAAAACAGGTAACAAAAATGGGCTCTTTCCTATGACCAATTAAGCCACAGTAAGCGATCAAGACTTAGTCTGTGCACTTCTTTTTGACCAAAGTAATTAACAAAAGCGACGTACACCAAAAACAGTATTCCATAATCCTTCGCAGTAGCTTTTTGGAGAGACGTCCAGTTTATCCAGTAAGAAAATCACAAAAAATTGCAAATTAGGAAACTTTTCAAAGTTAGTACGTAAATTTTCTAATTGTTTCATCCACACAACTGAATAACTTGTAAAGTTTTTACAAATGAAATCGACTTAGTGCTAACAGCCTACTGAACCATATTTTATTGTAATATTACACTGCACAGTATCAAAAGTTCCCGCCCTTCTTGTCGGATCAGTGAATGGTGCTGCACGTTGACATTAACGGGCCAAACCTCTCACCCCAAACTACAATTTTGGTACCCGGGTACCGAAATTCTCAATTGGCTCAACTCTTTGATTGATAGCTAATTCAAATAGTGCAGAGTGCCAAAGCTTATATTACATAGCATGAATGGTACTGAGAGTGTTTCGATTATATAAACTGAGTTTTTCTCTACTCACCCTGAAACAATAAACTGAGATTGTGTCTGGATGAAGATGAATTTCAAACAATTGTGGGAGGGGCTTCAGTAACTCGGAAGGTTAGGAGACTTTGTAATGTTTGAGGTGCGAGAACTGGGCCTTTAACTAGAACTCGCTAAACTAAATTAAGTTGCACGAACACCTCCTCTTCCTCCCTTTTTTAGATTTTTTAGGATCTTTTAATTGTCAATTGTTTCAAGAAGTTACAAAAATTCACTCAATGACGCGATAACCTGAGCTCTGTCGACTTCTTTACTTTAGTGAACCTGTAACATTTCTTTTAAAGCGGTTCTTAGGGCGAAGGTTTGTTTTTATTTTTAGTTGTTTTGTTTTGTCGGTTTGTTGTTTTTTTTTTCAACTGGGATTTTGGATTTAAAATAAATGTAAATGCGGAACTAAAATTGCATTTTGTTTTTAATTTATGCGGTAAAACTTCAATTTCCCGTCAGCCTCATTTTACACTATTTCACATTTTGATTTTATGAACAAGTGTCCTCCTCGTTTCTTTCTTTTTTATTTTAGAGCCTAAAGTACTTTTCAATGTCTAGCTTTCGGAGATATATAGCGCAGTATCTCCAGTCTTAATTTCCGGTCAACATAGTGATTACGTAATTTTAACGTCCACGTTCCTATCCAAAACATGGTACAATTGAAAAATCATCTTTTCAACTATTTTGAGTAGATTCAGGCATGTCCACATGTCAAGGCAGAAATTTACGATTTTGAAGCACTTGTAGGATTTCTGTACGATCTCGATGAGCCCATATATTTTCGCAGATTAATTAATACACGATTCTGAAGGATTTCTCCACGGTTTGGAGTGGTTCATTCCATTTTTAGTAATAAATAAAAATAGCTTTTTGTCTCACACTTGTAGGATGTCTAGCTAATCCTTCGTGTTACAAGTGTATTTTTGTCCGTATATTAATCCCATGCCGGTCTGTAGCGCCATGAGTAACAAAAGGAACGTGTGATCAATTGTTCGGACACTTACGCAATCTGTTACATTGAAAATTCTGTTGACACGGAATGTTACAGTTACCCAAACGAAGAATATGATGGAACAATCAAACCAATGTCAATTCACGTTATCAACATATACCTATTTTTGGTTTGGTGGCTTCTGGACGAAATCATTTTCTATGCAAAAATTATTACTCGGGTGTTTCAGTGTTACCATTTCTTCTGTTTACCCTACATAACCGATAACTGGTCTTTTTCTAAACAATTTAATAATAAAATTTGAACAACTAAGAAGTCAACTATATGCTCCGATTATGGTCAAATTAATATGACCAACAAGTGATCAAGTTTGACCATAATATAGTTAAACTTTTCACCACATTTGGTAGGCTATGGTAGATTGTAAACCATAATCGTCTGGTCGGCCGATTTCCTTGACGAATAAGCCTGTACATGGAATCAGTGGCGTAGCTAGACATTTTCTAATGGTGGGGGGAGGGGATGCAAGCACCCAAATTTTCCGATTTTTTAAGTGCGAACAAAACTGTGTTAGCGGTGACATTTGCTTTTCTGCGCGCCAAGCGCCGAAATGTTTGCCATTTTTAACAACTATTTGAAAATAGACAGCTTGGAATGCAGAACCTTTTGGATTCCGGGGCTCCTGTAAGGAACTGAAAAGTTTGGGAATTACTGAAAAATGTACATTTCCATTGGCAAGTCTGAGAATTGCACGGCGACCAAAGATCGTTGTTGCTACATGTTGCTATCTAAGGCTATTTTAGAAGTAAAGAGCTTAAACTGGAGAAAATTTGGAAATTTATGAAAGAAAATTAATAAAAATAGCACTGTAGTTGTGTAGTTGCCGGTGATACTTGCTGATCTGGTATGACATATGGCAAATTTCTGATTTTGTCATTTCCAGAGCACGGAAAAGTTTACCAAACTGGTTTACCAGCGCGGATTTCTGGATTCGGAACTGCAATTGCGGCCCGCAAAGCGCGCAGAAAACTTTGCCTTCTTGAAACAAATAATTGGAAATGTGGAGAAAATTCGAAACTTCATAAAACGAGACGGAAAACCCACACTGCAGCTGACAGGCTGACTGGTGTCACAAAAGGCAAATTTCCGAATTTTTCATCGCCCATGCAGCTTTAGCTACACCACTGCATGGGATGTTGTGTTTTTGCCCATCGATCCTTGGATTACGTTGTTGGCAGGCTTGGGGATGATAAGCATATATTAACTTTTTTTCAGTTCATATTTTTAAATCAGCATTGTCAAATAGTGCTGAGTCACCACAGTTCTTCCAAGTAGGTTTACTAGCATTTGTCCATGCATGAGACCATGCGTATTTTAAACACCAAAGTATTTGAATCCAATTCCACCGTATTTTATTTAAATATATCATTTAACGCATTCACTCAAATAACATGATGATTGCTAAGTATAACTTTGCGTTACTTAACTTTTACTTTAATTTTGAAGTCATCTCGAGATTTGAACTAAGGTTAACTTGTTCAAAAGAAAATACAGACTATTCTACTAAGAGTGCACTAAACTTTTTAATTACATGCGTCGGCAAACATCAAAATACTGAATCTTTACTAGTTTTAGCCGGTTAGTTATGACGAGACGAGGATTGATGAAGACCTCGTGAATCTTTATTTGCAAATTTTTTCACAAAAGAAAAACGCGCGAAACCTTGAAGAATACATTTTGTCAAGCATGACCGAATATAGGTGAGAACTCGTAAGCAAAGATGAGACATAAAATGTTCAAAAACACCACATAATGATAAATAAGCGTGTACTGAAGAACAACATTTTCTCAAAGAGCTGCTTTGAATGTAAGGTAAATATTTCTGTCCGTCTAGCTGTCTAGCTCCTTCGTTGGTAGCAATATGCAAATTAATCCCATCGGACTTGCTTTGACATTTTCGCCGAAAATGAAACTCATTACTCTTGGGTTGAAATGACCCCAAGTTGAGTTCAAGGCCGTTTGTAGGTTTACTTTCGGTAATTTTGAAGGCGATTTATTTCCATTTTTGGTTTCGATGATAAGAGAAACCAATGCAATCATGATGGCGTGCGTGTGTATGTATGTGTGTATGTGTGTGTGTGCGTGCGTGTGCGTGTGCGTGTGTGTATGTGTGTGTGTTTGTGACACTTTGCTTGTTAACACGATATCTCAAGATAGGAATGTCTGACAGTTTTCAAACTTGGTACATAGATGCGCCATATTGAGAGGAAGAACCCTATTGTTTTTGGTGGAGGTCAAAGGTCACCTGGGGTCACCAGGGGTCAAAGTCTGAAAACCTTGTTAACACAATGTCTCAAGATAGGAAGCTTGGATAGATTTCATACTTGGTTTGTGGATGCGTTATAGTCAGTAGATGGTCCCTATTGTTTTTGGGGTAGGTCAAAGGTCATTTGGGGTCACCAGGGGTCAACGTATGAAAATCTCGTTATTACGATATCTCAAGGTAAAAAGCTTGAATAGATTTCATATTTGGTATGTGGATGTGTTATAGTTAGTAGATGGTCCCTATTGTTTTTGGGGTAGGTCAAAGGTCATTTGGGGTCACCAGGGATCAACGTATGAAAATCTCGTTAACACGATATCTCAAGGTAAAAAGCTTGAATAGATTTCATATTTGGTATGTGGATGTGTTATAGTTAGTAGATGGTCCCTATTGTTTTGGGGGTAGGTCAAAGGTCATCTGGGGTCACCAGGGCTCAACGTATGAAAATCTCGTTAACATGATATCTCAAGTTAGAAAGCTTGAACAGATTTCATATTTAGTATGTGGATGTATTATGGTCAGGAGATGGTCCCTATCGTTTTTTTGGAGGTCAAAGGTCATCTGGGATCACCAGGGGTCAAAGTGTGAAAACCTTGTAAACGCGATATCCCAAAGTAGAAAGCTTGAATAGATTTCATATTTAGTATGTGGATGTATTATGGTCAGGAGGTGGTCCCTATCATTTTTGGGTGGAGGTCAAAGGTCATCTGGGGTCACCAAGGGTCAAAGTATGAAAACCTTGTTAACGCGATATCTCAAGATAGGAAGCTTGGATAGATTTCATATGTGATATGTGGATGCGATATAGTCAGTAGATGGTCCCTATTGTTTTGGGGGTAGGTTAAAGGTCATCTGAGGTCACCAGGGGTCAAAGTATGAAAACCTTGTTAACACGATATCTCAAGGTAGGAAGCTTGGATATATTTCATACTTGGTATGTGGATGCATTATAGTTAGTAGATGGTCCCTATTGCTTTTGGTGGGGGCCAAAGGTCATCTGGGGTCACTGGGGGTCAAAGTCTGAAAATCTTGTTAACACAATATCTCAAGATAGGAAGCTTGGATAGATCTCATATTTGGTATGTGGATGTGTTATAGTTAGTAGATGGTCCCTATTGTTTTGGGGGTAGGTCAAAGGTCATCTGTGGTCACCAGGGGTCAAAGTATGAAAACCTTGTAAACGCGATATCTCAAGGTAGAAAGCTTGAATAGATTTCATATTTAGTATGTGGATGTATTATGGTCAGGAGGTGGTCCCTATAATTTTTGGGTGGAGGTCAAAGGTCATCTGGGGTCACTAGGGGTCAAAGTCTGAAAATCATGTTAACACAATATCTCAAGACAGGAAGCTTGGATAGATCTCATATTTGGTATGTTGATGTGTTATAGTTAGTAGATGGTCCCTCTTGCTTTTGGGGTAGGTCAAAGGTCATCTGGGGTCACCAGGGGTCAAAGTATGAAAACCTTGTTTGTGTGATATCTCAAGTTAAGTAGCTTTGATAGAATTCATATTTGGTATGTGAATGCGTTATGGTCTGGAAATGGTACTTAATGTTTTTGATGGAGGTCAAAGGTCATCTGGGATCACTGCTGGTCCAAGTCTGAAAATCCTGCTAATGCAATATCTCAAGATAGGAAACTTGGATAGATTTCATATTTGGGTTTGTGGATGCATTGTGGTCAGAAGATGGTCCCCATAGTTTTTGGCAGAGAATGAAAGGTCATCTGGGGTCTCCAGGGGTCAAAGCCTGGAAACCTTTTTAAATGTGATCTCTCAAGATAGCTGTTTGTCCATTTGTCTGTCTGTTGTTTGTCATTCTAGCTATGTGGAATGACAAAATTATTTTTTGAACATGCTAGTATAACGTTTGAATGAGAAGATAATGGTGCATGAATGGCACTCTTTGAAACAGAACATTTATGTATCATCGAAACCTCAATGCATTTTTGCATTCTAGTTACTGATCTTTACTCTATCCCTTCATGAAGTTGCTCAATCAAGGTTATGCTATACAGCTATATGAGATTTTCTACATAAAGCTTCGTGCAGCAAGGACCATGGAAGTACTATCCGAGGTAGTACTTCCATGCAAGGACGTAACCAAGGGTAGGAGCAACCGTTTGGGCAGTTTTTGCAATTTTTTTATTTTTATTTTTGCAGTAATGCTAGTGTTTCCCCTATTTGTTAAATCATGGAAGTACTCCGAGGTAGTACTTCCATGGTTAAATATACCTACTTTGTACTAAACTTTTCCTTAGTCTCGCGTCAACTCATGAAGACACGAATCGCTGAGATTTTGACAACGGGTGCACAGTTCTCTATTTGAATTCATTCCTATTCAAGTGAAACACGTTTCTCTTCAGTGGACGTGAATCTAAATTTAGGGAAATGCATTTCATTAACTATAATTCGTTTTCACTTACGTAGAACATGCTTCACTCAGTGAAATGTAAGCTACTTAGGTAATATATTCCGCTTAAATTAAACTGAATTTAACTTAATTTACTCAAATGTATGAAATGAACGTGAAGCTGTTTCTACTTAAGTGAAATGTATTCTGCTTTAAAGGCAATCAGATTTTGATAAAAAATATTAACCTTTTGTTCTAGCACCTCGTTTACCCTCTCAATTGATTGTTTACCAGAATATAGAAACATTGAAGAAGTCTTTCAAGTTAGAAGAAACGTTAATTTCGTGTTAATTACTGTTTAATGAAAATTCTGAATATCTGTCGTCTAACAAACTTTTACTAAGATGAACGAATACACAGCCTCCACTACCAGCCTACACCGTAACCAATCACGAAGTTAAGGCCAGGTAACACTACAGCCATATCAGATCGGATTTCGCTCCTATTTTTGTGAGTTTTACTTAAAATCTCCTCCATCTTTGGTCGGAAAGAAACAAAAATTTGCCAAAATTTGCCAGCTTGTGTAGACATATGAACTGTATCGCAGGACTACGAAATTCTAAATTTTATCATTTATTCCTTGACGTGACATCCGCAGAGAAGCTTTTATCGGATTCGCGTAGTCCGATAAAAGTCATTTGTCAATGTGATGTCACGAAATAAATACTTAATAATTCTTTTCCGTGGCTCTCTTACAACCAATCATTCATTTGCACAGGATGGCAAATTTTGGGTTCTTTCCGACAATGGATGGCGGAGATTTTAACTAAAACTCACAAAAATTGGACAGTAATCCGATCCGATATCGCTGTCGTGTGACCTGGGCCTTAGACTGTTTTTAGATTCAGGCCAATGAGCAAATGTAATACAGAATTAAAGTTATGCAAAATTATGTAAAAGCCAACCCTAATGGCCGCTTTAATTAAGCAAAGTTAAAAGTATTCTACCAAAGCGAATTGATATGTGTTACTTATGTGAAATGCTTTTCACCCATAGCTTACCTTCCAGATGAAGGCATATAATGTTAGTGGCGTTGCTACAATTTGGAAACAACTTTCCACTGACTATGATATATTGGAACAATCGATAATTTGCCACATGAGTTATGAGACAACTAAAGTGAGGTTTTCCCAACGTTTCTATCGCACATTTCCGTTTTCTCTTCACTAGAAGTTCCACGTTTATAAAAATTTAATTAGAGAAAGCAGAATTTTCAGCGCGCTTCCCAAATCCTTTATGCAGTTATCCTCCCCCTTAAAAATCAAAGTATTGGAAACATTCCCCAGCTTTAGAAACGGCTTTTCCTCCCTTGAACTTTCAAATTTTCTCTAATATAGGCTCTTGATTTTCAAATTTTTGTCTTACATAAACGAAGTTTCGACTTCTTCTTCAATGTCGTCAGAGTACCTCAATCCTCAGGCCTAATATCACAAGATGAAACATCAATGTGTTATCTAGGATATGCTAATGGAAAAGCAGATTCTTCAAACTGTCAAAAGTCCTTAATATTTTCAAATTTCCGAAGAGGAAACCCAGACTACATTTTTTTAAAAAAAAGAAATTTTACGCGCCACAGATTGGGTACCTCATTAGGCAGTGCTCAAAATGTTCACACATGTTTTAAAACATGTCGAAAAATCTGCATGGATGCTTCGAATGCTTCAAATCGATTATCATTCCGTCCCAGCTACGTCCTTATTATGATTGTTTGAATTGTGATCCACCACTACTGATATAAGGTCATTTGACTGTCGAATGTTTTATTCTATTAACCACAATTCTGCAGAGCTCCGAGGGATTTCGCCTGAGCCCTCAAAGGCCTTGTGAAATGCTGGACCCAAAGCAAGTAAGGAGTAAAAGCCTCTTGTACACAATTACTTGAATACTATGAAATCGGGACAATAACGTTAATCTTACAACCCTGACCGAACGGTCTGGTTATGCGCTTCAATGAATGCCAGGTAAACTAATGTTACCCGACCTAAATATCTCTAGGTGTGTAGAATTGGCTACGTTAGATATTATAAGTGAAGCTAAAAGAGGTTCGTATTTGCATCAACTAGGCTATGTAGGTTGAAATTCTGAAAGGTCGTGGTACTTATAGTGTGTATTATTGCAATATATATTGTTTGTTTAGATATACTTATTGTGTTGTTAATTGTGAAGGTAGCAAGCGTAATTAAGTTCTCAAGTTCGTCTTGAAAATATAAAAGCAAAAACAATTTTTCCATGGTTGTGGGTATTCAACGAAAAAAAATGTATCCTTCATAATATGTATCGTTTTAACAAAACGCAATAGATTCATAAAGACAGGATAATTTAAACGATGCATCAATCTGTCAATTGAAGGTCAACGAAGGACGATGGTTTGTAAGAACAGGGGGTTAATGAAAGGACGTACGAGGTAGCCCGCGGGGCGGACGCATTTTTTCGTCCAGTTCATCGCTATGAATCCGAGGGGCAGCAGTGTAAACGGGGCTGCAGCCACAGAGACGCTAAGCAGGCCACGTACGAGGGCGCAACAGCATAGGAATCCTAAACTTATGATTTCTATGCTGAACAGAGTGTATCTAGTTATTTAGTTAGTTAGTTAGTTAGTTAGTTAGTTAGTTAGTTAGTTAGTTAGTTAGTTAGTTAGTTAGTTAGTTAGTTAGTTAGTAAGTCAGTCAGTCAGTCAGTCAGTCAGTCAGTCAGTCAGTCAGTCAGTCAGTCAGTCAGTCAGTCAGTCAGTCAGTCAGTCAGTCAGTCAGTCAGTCAGTCAGTCAGTCAGTCAGTCAGTCAGTCAGTCAGTCAGTCAGTCAGTCAGTCAGTCAGTCAGTCAGTCAGTCAGTCAGTCAGTTAGTTAGGTTTTGGTTCAAGTTGAGCCGGCCACGGCCTTTTTCCAGTTGTGGCTCACTGGTTTGTTTTCCATACTCCATTACTTATGCGGAGCATCACGCACAACGGCGGTAGGTTCTATTTTTAGAGTGCATCTAGCACAAGATATTACAAACGTTGATATCAAATTTAATGACGCGGTGACTCCTCACGAAAGCCGAAAAAGGGGCGGAAGTGTTAATCACTGTTCAGTCGTTTTGGGGGCAACAAGTAAATTGATATCTTGCAGTGGCCTGGTACACTCTGACCTCCTAACATCGAAAAGTCAAATGTTGCGTTCACATTCCAAGCAAGCAATGGTCACGTAGGCCTATGTGACAATATTTAATTTGGGCAATTTTTCCAATTTTAAATCAGGCCATTGACACCCTTAAATTCAACAATTTTGAAACAACTTTTACCCAGTTTTAATATTGTCACATACGCGACCGATGTTATTGATTATTTTACCCAACTGTTGTAGAGTCTAGGGTGTGGGTCTTATAGAAAGGCCCGCTTACACTCTTAAAAAGTTGGTTAAAAACATTCACCAACACTGGCCACGTATGTCAAATACCTGAAATTGGTTAAGTTTTCCCCAATATTTGTTGTTTATTTGGTTACCACACAGGCTGGTTACCCAATAAAGTGGTAAAAAATCTCTTGGATAACCCATTAATCAACAATTATTGGGTAAACTTTAACCAATTTCAGGTATTTGACATACGTGACCAGTGTTGGTGAATGTTTTTAACCAACTTTTTAAGAGTGTAGAAAAGCTTTCATTCTTTGATTTGCTTTTAATTGAAAAATTATGAACATTTTAGCCAAAAAACTGTCTGTATACTAAAAAAGGCAGATTTCTTATTCCCCAAAATGTGCATATTCTCCCTAGACTCCAAAACTGGTTACCAAATTTGAACTCAGAAAAAATGATTTTATGAGCTTTACGGCTTGCACAGTGGGTGTAAGCAGGAGCTTAAATGGCCATAACTTTAAAAATGTATCGTTCTAATTCGTAATCTTGTTATTTTGATTTGCACCTTTTGCAAAATATTTGGGACCCCAGCTTTCATCGCCATATATCAACCCAAAATCAGAGATAGTACTGGCTGATGTTCAGTTAGTATCGCCGAAAGTTGAAAATTCCCATAAAAATCGTTGTTTTTGGTGGTTTTTTATGTCAGAAGGTATAACAAATAGAACGTTACTCTTCATATGTGCCTTGGTACTTTGCTGATCAAAAACAGTTGTAAATACTGTGACGAAATATGTTGCTTCGCTAGATCATTTAGCTCCAAGTCGTTAGCGTTGAACTTAACAGTGGCTGCACCAGCGGGGGCAAATGGGGCATTCGCCCTCCCCCCCCCCCGGTCGGAACGTTTACTCCTAGTCGCCCCCCCCCCCCACACTCAACTCTCAAATTACAGAGGCCTAACATGAATTTTGTAGGCAAAGTGATTAAAAACACCCCGAATAGGTTACACTATTTCCAACGTTTTCAAAATATAACAGGTTTTTATTACCTCCTGTCAGTGAAACCTCTTAGTGCAGCGCAAGTTTGTGTAGTAGTTATATTCATGCTATACCCATGGCCAATCCGGACCAAAATTGCTGCACCCTGTGCAGTCATCACACGCAAACTTTTGATTTAGTTGCTGAGTACGCTGTTCCTGCCTTCAGAGCCGTACCTGTTAAAGCAATTCTTAGTCAACAGCACTCGCTCAAAATCACTGTGAGTACACTGTGACAAGGCCCACATTAAGCCTATTGGTAAACTTCAATGGAATTTGGCACAGTTACACTATCACACGTTTGTATATATAGGGCGGCTGCAGGATAAACAAAATCATTAAAATCATTTGAAACCATTTCATTGGATGATGGATTATGAACAAGAATATACCTGAATATACCTGAGGATTATTTTTGACGCAGCGAAATGCTTAAACCCTGGACCCCACTAGGGGCCCTTAGGAGGGCCCCTGAATCCCACCCGCATAGACTTCGGGGGAAAGTTGTTGTTTGCTTCCTTGCAATTTCTCGTGTCCCCTCCCCCCCCCCCCCTCCACTTGGTGCCGCCTGCAAAGACTAGATGAACAGAATTGTCAGAATCCGTCCCCTTTTCGCTACTCGCACTACGATCAAATCGCTATATACCTAGCCTTTTTTGTTTGTATTATGCAAGCACAGAATTTTTGAATCCCTGTAAATAGATCTGAAAATAAAGTTGACGATATCATTACAGTTGTATTTTGTATCTTTTTGAAAAATTGAGGGCTTTAAAATAAAAGTCGGTGGGCTAATCTCCAAGTCGCCTTCCACATGACCCACACCGAGTCCATGCCGATAGTCCACTATCCTATTTCAGATCCAGAGTTGTTTTTCCTCCTTCATTTTTATAATGATTACTACAGACTAAAATGGGGGACGTGCTTTTTTGTAAATAACCACAATAAAGCCAGGGAATACAGGAGTAAAACATTGAAATAGCCATCCGTCTATCCATAATTACCTAATAGGATAATGCACGGTCAGGTGATCGTAATGGACCAATAGAATGTGAGAAGTATTTCAAAATATGGAATCTGTTACAAAACTTAACTAGGTCATTTTAGTGCCCCTGTTCAGGAGGCGCAAACACAGAACTATTAATAAATGGTTCGTATAAGTCATGCACGAATATCACGATCAGGTCGAGATGTTTAGGTAGATCCGCAGTATGTTTAAAAGCGGCTTCTGTGTGGTCTGGGAAAAAATTAAAACAATCTAATATGCCGAGCTTTTTCGACTATGTTAACAGGTTAACGGGGATCCTTTGTGAAGAGGAGTAAAATTTCCTCTATTTCCTTTATTAACAGTTCATATGTCTGCGTAGTAGGCCTAATACCGAACGTCTTAGCGTTAAAGGTGAGAGTCCCTTGATGAAGGGACCCTGTTTTACGTTTGCCTCGCCAAACATTCTAAAATACCCTGTGAATTTTCACTAGTCCCGGGTTAGTATGTCACCCATACAATACTGGTAAAAGCTAACTAGGATTTCCTATCCAAGCTAAACAATAAAAACCTGGTTATGACTGTAGCTTTCAAACAGTTTCTTAGTTGTTTGAAAAAGAATTCATGGTTAAATTTTGCAGATCTGTGATGAGGCATGCTGACCAGGTCCCAGGAAAAAATCACAGGGGGTTATATCTGTATATTGTACCAAATTAAACTATACGGAATCGAAGTGGGTTTGGGTGGTTTTGGTGATCACGGTCCGGCAGTTACGTGGCCTAACCTGTCATGACATTGAATTGTGTTTCGAATGGTTCATCTTTTTATCGGACCTGAAAAAAAAACACTTGGTGATTGAGACCTAATGTCATTTTCCAAGGCAAAATAACGAATACACATTAAAGAACAATAATAATGTTTTTGATCTGATCTTTATGAATAGGAGTTAACACATTTTAGGGTCCATGTGGGGTCCCACCTGGTCCCTTCCGTAGCTTAGTCAGGCCGTTTTGGATGTTCGTTGAATAACGGCAGTGGACTGAAGGGATCCGATTCCCGGAAGCGAAAGCTTGCGTGAAAACATGTAAAGCGAACCTTAAACTCCATTGTAAAGTTAAGTTAATGGCAGTATTTCTACAATATGAAAGGGATATGCACATCCTCCAGGGTTGTTTCCACTTCCCAGGGTTCTTCTCAACCGGTTAACCTCCTCTGAAAGAACCTTTTTTGAATAATCAGGTGCCGTTATATTCTAGTACGATATAATATAATCTTTCTTAAATAAATTTTTGAGATTTAGGCCCACTAGTTTATATATATTGCGAGATACACACCACTGGACCACCCAGGACCCTTAGTTAGATAAGGGGAGAATCTTTTCAGGAGACGAAATTTTCTCCAGGGTACAAAATGTGAAACTGTATTAAGCCGATAGCAGACTTAAAACAGTAAGACACGAAAAAATTCAGGGCGTACCCTAAGCCCTGGCTACCGGCGTGTGATACATTCAACGTAATTGTCCTCATGCATAAATGGAGGCAATTGGATCTCAGTCGATGAACTCCTTGAAATGGTTAAACGGCCAATTCTCTCACCCCAAACTACAATTTTGGTACCCGGGTACCGAAATTCTCAATTGGTTCAGCTCTTTGATTGACAGCTAATTCAAACAATGCAGAGTGCCAAAGCTTATATTACACAGCATGAACGGTACTGAGAGTGTTTTGATTATATAAATTGAGTTTTTCTATACTCACCCTGAAGCAATAAACTGAAATTGTGTCTGGATGAGGATGAATTTCAGACAATTGTGGGAGGGGCTTCAGTAAGAAGGTTAGGAGAATTGGTACTGTTTGGGGTGAGAGAACTGGGTATTTAAAGAGGATGAGTTCATTTGTTATGAGCCGACTTTGTTGACGGATAAACCATATGTGGAATGTTTATTTATCGTGTGTATATCCTTTATTAGCAATGTATCTTTTTAATTGTCGTGGCTTAAAAACGACAAGAACTTTTTATTTTTCATGGTTTGGTTTGTTTTGTTATTTTCTGTTCATGTTTTGTTGTTCAAACTGAAAGGGTTTTTAAACCCACTTGGCAGCATTTATTTCATCTCCCTTGTCTATTTGACCTATTGCCATGTAAATGTAATATTGTGATAAAAACAAGTAAAGCAATCGAAGTTTTCCCCTGTTCATCGCCACCAAAACTGATATTGCAGCATCTGACAAAAGCATCAACGATTAAAGTCTTGCATCATTTCTGAGGTTGAACCATGATCCTCATAACTGTCCATGATCTTTAATAATTACGTTTTACCTTTGACTGAATACACCGCCTTCGCGGTCGGTCATATGTTGTACGAAGGTTTATGAGACCATATCCGTTTATAGACCTTTGTTAACTAATTATGAGCATTAACAAGCGTTTTTACTGTTATAAGGTATAGGTAAACCTTGCTTAATTGAGTTGGTTCATGAAATTCATCAAATTTTTCCAAATCTGAAAGTTTTGTTCTTCACATTCCAGTGATAAATGGTCAAACTAAGACAATCCCCATATCCTACATACGAATAACTCTTTTATGAGTGAGTGCTTCACGGTTCAATTGCGTTCTCAAAAATAAGTGACCAGAAACTTTTTCAAATTATGCACAAAACGATTACAAATCAGAACACCGCAACATTCAAAAATTTTTAACCCTTGTCCGTAACTATTGGATATGAAACTTGACAAATCATGCTAATGGAAAGCATTTTTTGTGGTAGCGACCCTTAAACACTTTTAGTGAATTATCGACATCAACTTAATGATTCCCTTTATTAAAAGAAATCGAAAGAATAATATATATCCCTTTAAAGGGAGGCTTTTCACATGACGTCATAAAACTATCCGGCGGCCATGTTGGAGTACATGTAACTACGTAGTAAACCATACGGGACGCGCTTGCTCGTTGAATGTGTACACGCCGTGCATACCACAATGCACTCTGTGCAGTGCGTTCTGCACAAAGCCACGTGTATTTGGCATGATTGTCCTCCAGCATGGCGGTTCCGTGACGTAATTGCAAAGCCTCTATAGTGTCCCTCGAACCGCAGTATTCCATGATTGGCTCTTGTGAATCATGTGACAATATTTTTCTCACTGAACTGTGAATTTACAAGAAGCATATGCTTGATCTAATACAGTATTTATGTCCCGAAATATCATACAAGATGCTTGGAGGAGCATTATAGGAGGATATTTGTGAGATTTGGCTGTTGTTTAAAAATAAATCTAAGGCGATTGTTTTGCCCAGTGAAGCATTTGTTAAAGCAGTGTAGTAGGCCTATTACGACGCTAATTGACGCCATTAAAGGCATGTTCTGGTAGCTTTTCGCCTCTGTCTTGTAAGAAAAACAATAGCATTCCACACCATGTCCTTCAAAACCTGTCACAATACCATTTTCCTAGCTCAAGAAATTTCACTTTAAAGAATGGTTATTTCTGTTAAAAAATACCTCTGCTTTTCAACAAAGCCACAGAAAGTTTTGTAATAAGGGCACATTGCTTCAAATTCCTTTTGTTTTGTTTTTTTTTTATAATTGAATGTCCTGATTGTCCTTGAAATTTGATACTGTTGGAATGTTTGAATGTCTTTTCCTGTACATCTAGCATTACCCTTCATCATATGTAGAGCACAGCGGAATCATAATTATAAATGAATTGAATGCAATGTCAAATTAATGTGCCACGATGACGTAACAGATTTCCCATGATGCATTAAATCCCAAGAAAACTTTGCAATACATTAAAAATCTGTAACTTCCAAATGCTATAAGCTTTTGAAATGCAGTTTTCGCCTTCTAAAAGAGAAATTTTTCCTGCTTAATTTGAAGGAAGAGAATTTTGTCTCCAGAATATGCCTTTAACACAGAAATTATATCGGAGTGACGCAAATGAAAATAACTGCACCTACAAAACCAAACAGCATGGCGCCCTCTGCTATGAGACTTTTTTCTTTACCCGCTTAGATTGCCATTTGGAAATCTCCAGATCCCTTCTCTCAATGAAGGGGATGACTTTTGTCCTTATACCTCGTCTAGAAGATATTTCCATTGCCCACTACAGAGAAACACAATAATTCAAGATATATTTTAAAGCTTCTTTACATTGCATAATAGGCCACATTTACAAATTTACGCTAACTTAAAAACATTTCCAGCACCAGTGCACTCAACGGTTGGTGTGTATTATACCACTCGAATAGAAATGAGCCTCTCTCGTGCGCACAACGTTCATCAGTTTCTGCAAGATTCTAAAAACAATAGAAATGTTATAAGAGACAACAGAATGTTCACATTGATTTAATAGTTATGGATCTGTCAATTTTGAGATATGTTCTAAACAATGGTATTTGAAAAGGGGGCGTTTTAAAAGGATAACTCACACTGTCGATTAGCAAAGTAAAGGGGTTTGGTCTGTAGTTATAAACTGTCTGTCTCATGGGTATACGGACGAAGCTGCTGTTTTCTAAGGGATGTCCTTCTTACAGGCTCGTAGTCAAATAGCCTGAACAAGGTACTGGGCGGGGCTTTCACCAGACCACTTTGAGAGCCGGGTTATTTGTGGTAAGCGTCCTGACAGAGTGGTCCAAGTGGAGTCACTGCCCCACCTCCCCTTTGAAAATTTTTTGCATATTGTAGAGTGCTTACTAAAAACGAGGAATTATCACTCAATTCTAAAGAAATATGACAATTTTATTCACTTAGGGTTAGAAATGTGTGCCGGACGGTGATGCTGATATTGAAAGCGAGAACAGGGTGGAGATTTTGAGAGCCGAGTAGCACCGCCCGTTGCCGCCCAGCATTGTGAAAACCCTGATACTGGGTATCCGAAAATATTTCCAGGGGCGACAAGTTTTACCAAATCAAATGTTTCAAAAGAAAAATGGAACGAAAAACTCTCCCGGTGGAAAAAATAGCTCATATCAGGGGGCTTGATCCCCTTTCCCTTGTCTAAGCGACTGATATATTTTATTCAAACGAAATTGTAAAATTCTCACAAATTCGCTCTGAAACTGCATGCTCTGATGATGGGATCAATGCAGTGCCTCCCCGACCTGGAAGTTCTGGCAGCGCTATGATTACACTGGTATAGTTTATTATAGTACCTCTAATGGAGAGAATGTGAACAGATTCCACAAGTACCCTCTTTTAGTCGATAAAACACTCGGACAAACGACTATACTAAATAATATTTCACAGATAGGCATACAACCTTATTTGCCCCGCGTTACTAGGTTGTTATTGCAAGTTGTGTATCCCCTTGGAAACCATAACGGGATACATTCACTCCCGTCGTGGTCGGTTAAGTTGGTCGAGTATTTTTCAGTTTTGCCTTTGTTTTTTAACCTCTCTCTTTTACAGTTCATTGGGTAAAATGTCTACCCAAGGCATTTCTACGAGCCTAAAATTTCATGACAGAAATTCAGAACCGTTTTGCTTGCTACTGGAATTTCCCAAGTGTAAGGAACGTTCGTCGCTTCAATGCCTTTCGGTCACGCTATATGAGTACGCATTCTATACATTCATCTACTACGTTAGTCATATAAGCCTAAGCGTAACGAGGCATAACGTTACTAAGTGAAAAAGTGATACGGCTGCGTAGTTCTGCGTGGATGGAGCCGAAACTCAAGGAATCGCCCCAGAAATATTAGCCAGCTATGTCTTGGCAAACAATGTTACTAATTTTTTTCGGCGAACAGTTTGTCAAAATGATTGATCTTTTGTGTCTCGAAAATGGACGATCGCTTCTGACGAATGAGCAGCTCGCACTGCACTGTAGGGTCTAAATAATGGTGATAGCTTTTATCAATCTCTGGAATGAGACGGTGTATGAACTTATATGTAGGCCTATACTTTTTTTCTTTTCTGTTCACTATGAAGAGGGGAAACAGTATTATCACAAGACATCCATGTTTTGTGTTTTGAAAACCGTAAAACAGTTTGTAAGGAGCAAATGATTGCGCTTTTTGTTTTTTTACAGATGCCTTCTTCATTTTGGACAGTGACGACCGCGCTGGGGTAGGGGTGGGAGGAAGTATAGTTTGAAAAAAAGAATTCCATTTTCAACTGAAAACATCAGTCGAGGAAACGACAACAATGCGAGGACTTCCCTTACCTCTACCCTCACACTATACCTCAACATCCTTCAGCTCATTTGTGGCTGTGGCCATTTCAATGATTCAGAGCTATGAATGTTTTAGTGTATACTAGGTGATATATTATTTTACTATTATTTTACCGTTTGAATTTTTAAGTTGGAGAACAGAATAGTCCTACTTTTAAATGTTTATTGATAGTCTTTGCTAGTTTTATTGAAAATCAGGAGATGCAAGGAGACCAAGTAAGAGATACAATATATTTGTTTATATTGTTATAAGGAAAGGGTTAGATGTTAAACCATTCTTAAAGACAATACTATACTATTCTCTTAAACTTAAAAAGTACAGATCCACTTTAGAGGGGTGAGAGCAAATACCTTTCGAAAATTTGAATTGGACATTTATAATTGAACAAAAGTACTTTTAAGTTTGTTAGAATAAATATTTAGTCTTGATAATGGATTTTAATTTTGGATGTTTAATTTCACCGTTTTGAATTTCTAAAGTAAATTATTAACCAATCAGTAATAGGCCTAGAAAACCACGTAAGAAAAGGTCAAATGTTGGAAAGTTTACATTACATTTACTGCATGAAAGAAATTGTGACTAACGGGAATTTTTGAAGGCAGAATTAAGACAAGTAAGAAAGTTAGTTTAAAACAAAAGACATGTGTTTTTTATTGCTTATAGTTTATGATATACACTGCCTGCATAGTTGTCTACCACTAGAAGATGTAGCATCGGTAGACGTGGTTGCGTCAGCCCCAACATTGCCCGGCTGAGCAGTCCCCATTAATTTCGGTATTCACATTGAAGTACGCTCTCATCATTTGCTAAGGAGTCTGAGAGAGTATATTTGAATGTCTGCATGTGTGAACCACAGATTTTGATGGTGCGAAATCCCATCCTTTGGTTCTCTTCGGCTTGAAACTACGCGGGCATAGGCAAAATTGAGGGCTGGATGTGGTCCGACGGTGCCATATTTTTGCTTTTGTTTGTTTGTTTTTCCTATGACAAATACCGGTACCTAATATTATAAAAGTTAATCGTAGTTCTTACACATTTACTCAACGTCACGGTTACCCGTTGAACCACATTCCCGTGGGTTTTATAATTTATCCTTAGCCAGACAAGTTTTCAGAACGGGAAGCAAAAATGGGAGAGTTGTATTAGATCAACTTAAGACTTTCTAGACCGGTGTAAATTTATAGGAACTGGTCATTCCTCGTCTACAGGCGTGTAACTACAGCCAAGTTATGTAGCCTATACTAAGAGCAGTTTTTATGGTCTACAAAACAAATTATGGTTCAAGTCTATATCGCTTGGCTGCTGGGAGTAGACATCGTGTGAAATTGATCCTATTTTACATATGAAGGGTTCACATTCATGTAACCAGGGGGACGACATGATACAAACCCCTTCGAAAAAGTCCCCCGCCCCTTACAACGTTTGAGATTTGTCAGTGACTTAACACGATTTTACAAATTTTCCCCTTCCCCTCCCTGGAAAAATCTCCGACTCTTTCTAGAGCCAATGGTTAAACGGGCTTGCACATGAAGTGTAAGCCTATGGGTTAACCCAAGTACCTTTGGTTAGTGCAATTAGTCAAACTATAATTATACAACATATACACGAATCTGGCTAGCAAGTGATGGTATGATTTGAGTCGTCCATAGCTGAGGTCCATCTCCTTTAAATCTTTCAAATTCCTTGCTTACCTCTATCATGGATGGTTGTACACTAATGTTTATCTTAAACTCGCCAATTTCACTAAATATGAGGGTTTTAAATTCATGTAAACAAGAAATAAACACGATTTTAGGCTGATGGACCCCACTAATGGCGGCCTACAGTAAATAGAAGCGCTAATTGGATGCGTCTATAGTAAGCCAAATTTCCAGTTGGAACAACCCATTAACAATATGCAGCTTACCCCTTGTGATAATGCGTGTAACGTTGTATAAAAAAAATAACGTTGTATAAGGTAAATTTTTGAAACAAAGTAGGCTAGGGACCGAACTCGAAGTTAAAAAGAAAGCATAGTCATCACACGTTTTAAAGTATATCCTGGTATCCAATCCAGGAATTACTAAGTTCAATCGGGTGAAAATGTTTCTTTGTTTATATTTCCATCGTATATTCAAGCAGAATATGTCTCCTTGGTTTTGAATGTTTTGTACAGAATCATTTAATGAAAGCCTGTAGCTGATGTTAGAAAATAAAGTTGAGTGACTGCTGTACATACTTCCTTTGAACAAAAACAAAATTGAGAATGCTACTTTAGCATTCAATTACTGGACTCAGGTTCAAGTAAAATTCGAATACAGACTGTCTGATGACCTAACACTAACAGCCTAATCTACAGATCTAACAGATTATCGGCAAGTTTAACCGCTGTTTTGCATAAGACAAGTATAGCTACTGCCAGAACATGTATTGGGTATTTCTCAGTTATTAGCCAGTTTCCGAAACTTTCAAAAACTGCCCTACTTCTGTCTTTAAAACGGCTAAAACTTTGTTTTATTGCGTAAATGTATGGTTTTGTGGATATTGGTGGAATGTGTAGTCTAATTTGTGAACATCTTACATTGGCTCAGCGGTAAGCATGCAGTGCGGTAAAAAGACAACGCCCGAGGCAGACAAAAGTATAAAACTGACATGTTTGGACTTGAAATCTTTTTACAGAAGGAATATTAGTTGACCGACGTCGATTGCTATTAAAGTAGAATCCATGACAATCCGTACCGAGAAGAAAAGCGCTCCTTAGGGCTATCTCCACTTCGGGAGTCAACCGTCTAAGACGGTAAGAGCTGCATAACTGAGGACGGTAAAATTGGTTTAAAAGTCCGTTCTGGAAGGTAAATCACGCCTTCATCGCGGGGAACATCTCCCGTTGTTTCTGACTGATGCCCGTAAGAGGAAGAGGCCAAAAGATTTCAACCGCACAATCTGTTGAGAGGTTGCTCCAGGCGAGTGGTGGGTTTCCCAATGTGATACTTCGGCCCTCTCTCTCCTTCATCCCCGGGGTCGCAGAGGTTGTATTTTCCAAAACAAACAAAAAGGGAAAAATAAAGGGCTTTGTGAATCAGAGTGGAATGCTTGCTGAGTGGTTGGAACGATAATCACGTATGCCTTTATCCCAGCACGAACCGTCATCTCCTTGGGGCAGTTCGCTAACGGTTCAGTCGGTCCGTTGCCAGTTCCTTACAAAACTGACCACTAAGTCTGGTGTTGCTAAAGTTATAGAATTGTTGCAGGTCGGTTATGAAAAAATATTTCCTTGGTCAAACTTTCAATCAAATTTACTTTTATTGTAAGCTATACGCCTCAGTGAAAATTTCTTCGAAGAAGTTGTGTGATCGAAAGGAAAAGTTTTTTATCATGAGTAGGCTTAATAAGCACATGATAGCTATAGCAAGGTCAAGGCTTCAGGTCGACTGACCTATCCCCACTGTAAGTCAGTAGTATCATACTTTTTTCTAAAAGTCCCCACGACTCTCTGGCGAAGAGCCAAGGGGCGAAAACCAAACGATTACTCCCGGAGGAGTTCTGCTCCCTTAAGGAGCTTTACGTCCCAAATGGACAAGTACCATACTCACGGACAACACGGTTACCTGATTAACCCGACATGATTTGCTTTGTAATAGGCTATCCTTCTTCTTAAACATATGCACACGAGCCGAGGAGGTAGGGAACATACTGCCCCATCCGCAAATCTGAACTTCGGACACGGATCTGGGAAAATTCGGGTAACTATTTGAGTCTTAAAAAGCCTGGTATGCCACACTTTTAATTTACACAGAAAACTGTTTAGCATGCCCGAATATTTGAAAAACCTTCCCCGAAAAATAACAGTACACTCTAAAAAATGTGTAGAATTTACACCACATTGTATGACTAGTCCACCAATCAACAAATGTGTAGAAAGTACACGTGGTTGTGTAATAAATTTACGCAACATGTGTATAAATTACACAATGTTGTGTAAATTTTTACACAACCATGAGTACTTTCTACACGTTTGTTGATTGGTGGACTAGTTACACAATGTGGTGTAAATTCTACACAACATTTTTTAGAGTGTATGCCTACCATAGTTAGGATGTCCTTTTGAAGATTTTTTTTAAGCTTGCGACACATTCAGGGAGCTAATATAAAAAAGTTGTTCCTTAGCCGCAGTTCGTAATCTTGCGCAGAAAATGAAATAGGGCCGAATAAAACTACTTTTTTTTTAAATTTGCCCGAAAATGAGAGGGCATCATAGTCAAAGTAAAATTTACACGAAAAATCAAAAGGATTCACGAAATTTACAATACATCTGGACTGATTATGGAAAAGGCAATTGCTCTCAGCGCCACTATATTCCTTTGAACAAAATTTTGCTTGATATTTACCTATTATCAAATCCTTCAAACGTAATTTAACTGATAACTATGTAACAACTTATAAACCTTTTCCATTAACGAACCTGTTGAATATTGTATGCTGCTATGTTTTCTTTTCTTTTGTGTTCTTCTTTTTTCTTTCTTTTTTTTGTGCTTAGGGAGTGTCACTACCTCTTCAGCCTATAAAGGTTTCTTAGAACACTTCCTTTAACAGTGTTATTGAAAATTTAATTCTGTGTATTAATAACCATGTCATCGATGTATTGTGAAGAAAACAAAATAAATGAAATAAAAATGAAAAAATAAAATTTCGCATGATATATTAGAATACTCTGGCGAAAGTTTTGGGGTGTTTTCAATTGCCAGATTACAAGGAAAGACGGGAGGGTGTACAGGTATATCTGGTTCCCCAAATTTTGGTCAATAAAAATCACTCGAAAGCCATCTTGTGATGTAGCATGTTCCTGTATGACACCGTCTCCTTTTACAACCCTTCCTCCATGTCAAGAATGGAGATAATGACCAGACTTTGCACCTTCTTCACACCAAGTTCGACTACCCCTACCCTTTATTAGGCTAATTTCGGAGCGCTTTTCTCTTTACTTTTGCTTTATTCATTCAAAAATTTCAGTGCAAAACAAAGCTCAATTAATAGATAGATTCTGCTGATTACAAGCTTGGGGAATCTCATTTCCAGGCTGTCTGAGGGGTTGCGATTTTTTCAATTTTTTGTGCAATACGAGCCAACTACCGGTATGCTGGAGCTCCGTGCACTTAGTCTCCAGATAGTCTTTAGGGCAAGATTACTTTCTTCGGGCAGAGTATATTCTTCCCAAAACTAAAATTCTTAAACCATGATGTTTTAACTAGCTATTTCTTTACTTACGTCCTCTGCTGAATCTGCTACAGATGGCGTATAAACTGTACAATGACTTGCCAGGCCTTATAGTAGGTCAATTAAACCCATTGTGATTAAACACAATTGTAAAGAGATTAAAAGAATATTTAGCCCAGCAACCAGAGGGGTTAAAGTGTGACCTAGTTTCAATCATGTTTGGCACGCAACTCGGACGAAAATTTTTGTTGACCATTCAGACAAATGACAAATAATTACACCTTGTAAAATTTGTTTTTCTCCTTCGGGAGAGCAAGTTGTGTTGAAACTTGTGTCTAACCTCCATCCGAAAGGGCAGGGGGTTAAGGACAAGTGACGCCCCCATTCCCTTTGGAACATGTTTGGAATGTTTGGCGGTAACTAGGTTCAATTTTATGCGATATTTGGGTACATTTTGGAAAATCTGTGCAATATTTTTTACATTTTGTTTTATTGGAAAGGCAAATAAGGGGGATTTTTGTGTTTTTTCTTGACTTGAGGGTTTCTACCCAATGAATTAAACTTTTAAAACTTTTTCCCCCTCTTTTAAACCATCCTGTTTCTACTAGCCACACAGTGTGGTTGATGGTTGCAAACTTGTTTGTTTGTTTGTTTGTAATCTTCTTTTTTTGATGTTTAGCATGATTTTGGACGTTACAAAGCAATGAGTTATGACAAGTTTAGTCTATATACACCATTCTTTGATTTAACCAATGTAAATTATCCACTTATTTTATTGGTTTAGTTAAGTTTCATCAAATTTAATTTTTTCATGCAATAGGTTTATACATTAACTGTTGAAAATAAATGATGACAAACCTGGGTATCCCGACAAGAAACTTGTCACAATTTATAAACGTGGTTACAACGTCAACAAAAAGATGGATGCATTCACTCATAGTTTAGAGAACATCACACAACCATAAAACAATACACCGCATGGCCGAAAAGTTAGACGATAGTAATTGAACTGATGTACACATGAAACATTATAAGCTGGTAAGGAGCCATTTGGATAAGAAAATGCAAGTTTTTTGTCCTAATATCTGCACCTTTTTAGATAAACTTAACCAAAATATTTTTCCGAATTTTGAAGATAAAGGCACGCCATAGACCATCTCGATTCCCAAACGCCTATGCAGATCGTATCATCGGCTGTCGTTAAAATAATAGAAAAAAAAAAACATTTTAAATTTCTTTTGAACTGCATAGCAAAGAAGAGTTGCGTAACGAGGTACCGTTAGGTCAGGCTTCCTCATAGTCCGCGGAGCAAACGATGTCTTTTCGTTCAGCTCATCGCTACGAAAAAACCAGAAATGAGACAGTCTAAGGGGGCTGCCGCACCCGAGGCGCTGCGCAGGCTAGCTGCCTCACTGAAAACAGTTGTTTGTTGTCAATCAAATGTTTTAAAAAATCAAAGTGGGTTGTCCCTCCCACTTAGTCCCTCTCCAGTCTAGCTTTCACGCGGCATGCTAAAAGCCCCCACCCCGCCCAGAGAAGTCACGGATACACCAAAGGTAATAAATTTAGAATTATAAGAAAATATCTTCCAGTGAACTGTGCGCCGGACATAATAAGCAGTTAGCAGGTTAGACAGTTTAAGAAAGACTGAAGTGTGTGAAGTGGTTTAGTCGTGCGGTTAGAAGAACGAGTATGATGGTAATTTACCTCATACCGGTGATAAATATATGGAAATATTAATTGACTATGCCATATTAGACATTCATATTCGCAAAGAGATAAACAAACATGTAGCTTCACTATAAAACGACGAGCACAAAAACAAAAATATGGTCTAGACGATTGTAAAAAAACATTTACCAATGAAAAAGATAAGCATCCTAAATTTAAACATTTCGTTCAATTTTGCAAAGAAAAGTGGCTAATGATGAAGATGCTATATATGACGAAATATACGTTACTTATGTGAATAAACGAAATTCACGGTCAAAGTTTAACTTTTCTTTGTTTAATTATATACAGTAACGACTAAGAACCAATCGAGATAAAACCTCACGATTTTCCTTGTAAAATTGTACGATAACTTATTGTTTCTTAACTCAATTTTGGTGGAAATAGCAGTGACCACAATTAAAAAGTTGGATTCAAAGAACATCAATTTTCTCTGATATACCGCACGTGGGTTTTGTGAACACTTAAATCCTTCAAGTAAGATCTTTTTGTAAAAGAATGTCATGTGGTTCAGCTAAATTAGGTCAACAAAGGAACTTTGTGGACTAAAAAAGGTCAGATAGAAAGATCTGAAACGGTTTGTCTTTCAATTTTATTTGCAGATTGCCAGTTTGACTGATCTATCCAGGGCCTGTCAACGTCAATAACAAAGCACGATTGTTTAAAATAAATATTGAAATTACTGTATGGAACGTTGTTTAAGACTTATTGAAAAAGAACAATCGCACTATTACTAGTTCAATACAAATTAAAAATTCAATATTTGGACTATTGTCATGGAGTCGGTTTGATCTATGTCGGTCTAAGTGTAAATGAACGGAATAGTCTTAAGGCGGTTGACATGATTTTCTCTGGCTTTGATAAGAGTGTGTAAAAGATCAACTGTTTCGTTGGGGAAGGAACAATACCAATATGTCAATAATCTTTGTACTTTCAATAATCATAGAATCGGCCATTTGGTTCACCCGCATATTCAACAAAGAGAACGTACTCTGTTGTCACTCTGGTGGTGCCGTCATAGTCTTAGAGACCATCCGCGGTTACACCATGAGTTGTCCAAGTCCATGGTTTCGCATCCGTGACCGAACAAGTCATTTAATCTTAACTGCAAGCATATTTTCACGTCTGACTTTTGTCTTACGTACCAAGAATTATAGAGCTTTCTCGTGGACTGAATTAGATGCAGAGTATGGAATTATGAAGGATGAAAGTGACTCATTTGAGCCCAAGGCACGCATTCAAAGCAGTATGCGGTCCAGGAACATATAGCTTAAAGCTCCTGGTGGGGTCCAAGGGTAGCCTCTTGGTTATGGTTTGGAAAGAATGGAAACTTTCATCATCCAACAAGATGTTTAATAAATCAGACCTACAGAAATACTACATTTTATGTTTTGTTGCATGCTCTACCCTAGATGGTCCTAGATGCGTCTGAGGCGTCAGGCAAGAAACCTTTGTTTCTTATCCTTGAGTAGATTTTCCAAACTTGGAGAAAAGAAAAAAGAAATTTTCAATACTAATCTACAGTTATCATAGCCGGTTCAATTCACAGTTTACATTTTCAGTGCAGTTTAGATAGGCTAATTAAATTGTCAGTATACAGAACGGAGTTAAATTTAGTTCAAAACTGCGTTTTTTAACTTGAGGGAGCGGTCTGGATGTCTGGTGAGAAGTTATAAATATATGCGATAATTTCAACCATTGCATTTATTTCCATCAAAGTTAAAATTCTGGAGCTGCTTAAGTACAAACTGATCTTGCATGAGTAGATATGAGTACATAAGATGAACCTATTTCAGTTCTAGTTTAAGGTAGTCATGGAATTATATAAATCATTAAAAGCGGAAGGTTAAAGCGTACCTCAAGTCAAAAAATTAAAAAAATATATATTCAAGAGTATGAATTCCAACAGTCTAACTCCCATCTTCATATGGGATTCCTGAGCTGAGATATAAAATGTTGAAGTTTATTCACTTAAAAGCAATTGTTCGATTGCGCGATAATTTGTGACTTTCTGTTGTTCAACTCACATAACCTGCTTAGTTTCCCTGTAAAATTAAAAATGTTTTTATGACCTTGAACACTTCCTGTTTGCTTGCAAAGTATGTTGCACAAGGAGGGCTTAATTAATTATATCACCTCGTAAGAGTAAAAGTGCTATCACACCTGACACCTTGGTACAAGGTGCAGTAACGTTCGGAAAAAACAAAGAAATACAAAGAATGTAATTTGAGTAGTACAATAATGACATCACAAATTATTGCGCAATATACCATTTTAATTTGAGTGAATAAGCTAAGAAATAATTTTTCAAACGCTCAAAAATAATTTATATCGTCATTCTTTTTGCAGTCTCATTCTCTCTATGGAATGATATCTTCTTTATATTAGATAACTAAACTATACATTGTTTAGTTCTTTTGTGTACAGAATCCCGTCATCTTATAAGACGGGTGTTGCCTCAGATGCTGCTGTCTCATTGGCTTATTAATTCAGTCCTTTCTTTCAATTCCGCTTTGCAAGAGGTTAAAGGGATTCCCAATTCCTCTATGGAAAAACTGTCGAATAATATACGAGCTAAAATCACACCTGTTTATTTTTGAAAGTATATGCTACGGTAATAATCGAAATATTTCGATATTTCACAATAATGTTTACAGAAAGAAAAAGTTTCTTCGTCCTTGAAAGTGTTAGGAAGATTATCACCAAATGTATGTAGGGGAGAAAATTGCCCCCATCCCCACCCACGTATCCCCTCTCCACCATCCACCTAGAAAAGGTTCCCATCCTATCCGGCTCCACGGACTTCCCCTTAAAAGGAGAATGCAGCACTTCCCAATTTCAATTGTTACCCCATCAAATTTACTAAGGATCTGAATCTTTCAATAATGCGTCTCTAATTTTTACCATGGAAGTACTACCTCGGAGGTAATACTTCCATGTTTTTACTTAGGCCATTTGTTCGATTTCCCTGTAGAGTCAGATCATGGACGTACCTCGGAGGTAGTACTTCCATGGTCAGATCGAAGACTTTAAAAACGTAACCCATTGTCGTATGCCCAACACATGCAACTGAGTACGGAACACAACGAGTAGTGACCCACAATTGCGTCACTGGATTAAACCAGAAGATTAGAGCATGGACTGATTAAGGTACTCCGAGGTAGTACATCCATGATTAGAGGTTGAGGGGAACATCCAAAAAATTAGCATTGCTTTAAACTTTATTTGAGTTTTGTTCAAAAATATCATAAGAGGTATTCAGAGTAAGAAATAAAACGAAGAATTGCAAGAAATTGTTGACTTCTGTTAGAAATTTTTGGAGCAAGGACCATATCTGGGTAAGGTCACCCTTTAATTCTGTATGCCCTGTTGTTCTTCAGTTAGTTAACTCTATCGATATAACTTGATACAGTAGAATAAATAGAGATGTACTTTACGTTCTTCAATTTTATTACCGTACATTTTATATATATCTAATGATCTTCATGGTCATAGGTTGGGTAAAACTTTACGAGGGCAGTTCAAACACTGCCTTCGTAAGGCTACCCCATCACCTAGCTGCCTATCACGTGGTGTATTTACGATTTGGAAATCTCAGGGGCAGTTTCCCCTTCCCGCTCTCTTGCAGGATAAAGACCTGATGTTGCAAGTGACCAAAAAAGAGTTTCTATTCGTCAATATTACCCTATTAAAGCCAGGTTATTTCTTCAGGTTGCAAGAAAGCTGTTTGGACCAAGACTGTTGCTGCATGGACGAAAAACATTTCAATAATAACAGCTTCCTACGTAAAACTGAAGCTTCATTTGAGCACATCGATCATTTCAGCGGCAAAAACTCAGTATATGAGTTTCAATTTTTGAGAGGTAAAAATCATAAAATTATCCTTATGATTCTATTATCTTTCTTACTGTGTTAAAAACACACAACAAACTCCATGCGTGACTGCTGACGGCTGTCGTCACTTTTAAAGGTACCCATAAATCATGAAGAAGATGAGAATATTTTCAATTTTCCATACCAGATGAGAGAAAAAGAATGGCCATGTACAAAAAGAATGACGGCATGAATATGGAATTCCAAACAAATCCCTCGCCTAGTGTTCAGCTTACAGGAGCAACTACTGAGTCGTCGCAGAACTATAGACTCCTGCGACGAGAAGATTTTTAGATATATGCACTCGAAAAATAGAAGAGTGAATTCCTTCCATTAGAGTGGCCTTCCACCTCCCCCCCCCCCAAAAAAAAAGAAACATTCACTCCAAAAAGAGTGAAATTCACTCCAAAAAGAGTGGAAATTTCCTCTTTAGCGAGTGTCTCCAGAAATCACCCTTTTTTTAAGGGTGATCACTGTGAGCACTCCATCAAGAGTGAAACCTCGCTCTTTTGGTGTGAATTTCAATCTTTTCGGAGTAAATTTTCGCTCTTTTGGAGTGAACTTTGTAACTTGCACTATTGAAACAAGTCAAATTTCACTCTTTTAATTTTAAAAGAGTGATAGTTCTTCTATGAAGCTAATCATTACCTCATTTATTGAGTTAGTAGCATTGTTTCCTATTCGCTCGTCAAATATTTCTCTTTACAACCTTATTAAGACTATCCGGGGGATTAAAAAACCAAACTTTCTCATTCATTTGTCCATAACATTCGTTTATCGATTGATGTGATCTTTAATTAAAAAAATATCCGTTTTTTTTTCATGTTTTAAACAATAAAATGAGTCGCATATACAATGATGGCATTCTTGCAAAATTTTAATGCTTTCCAAACACATACTAACCAGCAACGGTTTTCACTGAAGGGTAAAAAATGTTACTCAGAAAGAACGCTACAACGAAACATTCACGACTAATTTTGTCATCGTGTAGAAATTCCGCACTATTTTGGTTCTAGGCTTCTTAAAAAGGAATAAATACACTGGAGAGGAAAACACTCAGCTTACACTCCTCCCTAGCGGTCGAAATTCCTCCAGTGGTGAGCCCCCACCCGATTTCCTCGTAAATGCTTGGAATAGAAACCAAATTGGAGATCACTAAATCTAAGAGAACGGTCAAGACATCAGGTTTATTATTAACAAGCCATCACACCCTGACAGGTCTCAATATATCCAAATGAACTCTCAGTCATTCGGGATATTTTGGGAGGCCAACGGTTGGCCTGTAATTATAGTCTTGAGCTTGCAATTGTGTTGTCTTTACACCCATAGGCCCAGTACTATCTGACATCAGAAACATATACTTGGGGTGACTGAGCCTGACAACATAGTGAAAGTTTTACTGAAGCTGTTTGTGGAGATGCCAACATATCCTAAAGATATGAGCAAGAGTATCCTGATACAAAATCCATGAGGGAATATCGTCCTGGAAGCAAAACGTTACTTTAATCTCAGTTTCGTTAATATACAGTGAACTGAATTAATTGTGCGTTCATCTTCTCCTCTTAATATACAAGGCCATTCCCTCGTTTTAGTCTACTCCAGAAAATAATGAAATCATTCAAAATACAACGTACCTAGAAAAAAGAGCGATTCTACTCAATTTTAAGATGTAATTATAAAATAGCTAGCTTCGAACATAAAATGGTCACAGTGATCATTACTATGGAAAATATACTAACCCCCCCCCCCCCCAAAAAAAAAAAAAAAAAAAAAAAAAAACAGGGAGACAAAACTAAACAAATCAAACATGTTTTGCCTTTTCGCTCATATAAAACGAAAGCCAAAGCCTAGAAAGAGAAAGGGAATTAACCTAAAACAACTAAAGCTATTTCTTTGTGAAAAAAAAACAGGACTGTTTAAGTCATGTGACAGATTGACTGAGGCAAAGAGCGTTATCATCGCCTAAGGGAATTGATTGTATCATCGTAATCATTTTTCTATGTAATATGAGCTACAGTAGTACGCATTTTTTCACTTTTTTCCTTCCGATTTATTTCATCATGTGTACAACTTTTTGTTTTCGTGTTTAATTCCATCACATATCAAATGAGTATACAAAGCATTTTAATCATTGAAACAAATGTTAAAACTCAGTTCATATCAGTCATAAGAATAACCACTGACAAAGCCAAAGAGCTCTTCGCAATTGCTTAAAGGAGACACGTCGCTGTGTTTGTTTCACCGGAAGAGACTTTTCTATACTTGTGAAGCAAACTTTAACTTATTTAAAAAATCATCAACTTTGGATATTTCACCACTCATCATGTTACAGAAAATATAATATTTTAAATGAATAATTAAATAGTTTTAAGGGTGTTCTGACTTTAACTTAATCCCAACGAATACGTCTTGCTTCGAAAAAGGGAATTGCAGACCAAGGATGATCTGTTCAATGTCTAAAAAAGAGTAAGAAGTAAGTTCTGCTCTCCCAAAAAGATTTGCGATTATTTCATCTTATATTTTACAAAGAGTACACATATTCTTCACACTCTTATTCATCATGCATAATACCGGTAAATAATTTGTACCTAACATCCGATGAAAAATACGAAATGGAAAATACTGAAGTTTTGTCTCACGGAAGGTGTAAAAGAGAATTTAAAAAAAAATACTTTTCCATTGGTCAATAGAGAACTTGGATTATCTTTGTCATTTATTCAATCACGTAGGGTACATATGTCATCGATTAAAGACCTGTGTACGTGCTTAGATTTAAAAGAAGCCTCACAAAAGCTCCTAAAATAAATACTAGATGAATCATTGTCTAATAGATAGAGATTTTTTCCAAGAGACCGGAATCGCATCAATTGCCATATGAATGAAAGGGAAAGGGAGATTATGCAATGGATATGTTTGAATTAAGTTACCTATAGACCGGAAACAATTTTCACCATCAAACAAATCTTTAGCAAAACAATATCATTCTCAAACATCCTTTTAAAGAATACAATTTTGTTATTGATCGTAATGTATGAGTTATTCCAAATAATCTGATTCTTAAAATCCTTCCCTGGGTTATCATCATAATCATGCCTTAGCCCCTCCCCTCCCTTCAATCCGGATGGAAATAAAAGTCCATGTATCCACGTTTCACAATAACGTGAATTGATTATAGCCTGCGTTTAATAAACTGGGCCGTAAAACTCCATCTAACTAACAAACCAACTACCGTAACTAACTACGTTTAACAGTTTAATAAATTTAGTTAGTTAAATAGAGTTTTATGGCCCAGTTTCCAACCTATTGGTTTAAGTCGACCGGCCACAACCTTTTTTCCAGTTGTGGCTCACTGGCTTGTTTTCCCTACTCCATTGCTTATGCGGAGCATCACTCACAAAGGCAGTAGGTTCCATTTTTTTTTTTTATGATTCTTTGGTATTACTCGACCTGGGAATAGAACCCGGGCCTCCGCGTGAGAGGCACGTTTAATAAAGACTAAAGTAAAACTTTACCCAAGATTCATGTAATACATCCCACCCAATCAGTCAATAGTGATCAAATCAACATTGTACATAGGTCTATGTAAAAAGAAATGATAGTTCCTTTGTAATGTGACCCATGTTATTAGTTGTGCCGGTATATACTTTTTTTTCAATGGGAAGAAATAAAAAATCACTATAAACTTAAAATTTTCATCTTTGTAAGCAGGATAAGTATTAATTTAAATACAATTTCTCTTAAGTTAATACAATCACGGAAAGAACATCATTCCGTTAATATTTATTGTTATTTATACTTATTTATCAATTTTTTTTTAAAAAGTCTCATGAGTTAATAACAATAGTTTTAACCTTTTGTTGCAGATAAATAAGAATCATTATTATGGATAAGTAAGGTTTAATTACCCGTATATTTGGTTAATAAAAATCTTTTTGAAGAGTTAACACAATAGAATGAAAATAATTTTATGGCTGAGTAGGACTTCAATAATAAATGCATGAATATTCTGACATACAGTTATGAATTGTTACGTCTGTCAAGTAAGACATTCACCCGACACAATCGAATTCAAAGATATTGCTCGTATGTATATGTAAGTATAACTCTGAGTGTTTTTTGGGGCTTCCTTTCTGCTGTAATATCCGTTAAGTCATGTGATTTTACAGGACATTAACCTATTCAATAGATACAGGGCAGTCAACCGCTTTGACCGAGTATGACCTATACTTGTCTCTTTTCTAAATTCCCTAACAGGTAAATAAAAACATGATGTCATACCCATCATAAAATTCTCCCATCTTAAGCTGCATTTATCGACTCTCAAAATAACCGTTGGGGACGAATTCGTTGGACATGTGCCGTTACTTCCGCGTCGCAATGGTTTCGCTCGAGATGGCGGAGCATCTGTTCGCAACACACAAATATCACGGCCGACCAGCATGAAGCAATACTTGCATGTCCACGCCTCTGGGTCCGTAGAAAGGACCTTTTTTAACCAATTTGCTCATGCCACTCTGATCAGACGTTTTGGACAGAGACTGACCAGCATACGTAGAAAATTGACCAAATGTGACATCCTCAGGCCAGACGCATGACAAACTGTTGTCACTGCTATAATGTAAGGCAACAACCAAATGATAGAATCATCCGTTATTTCCACCGTTTGTGACTTGTTCAAGTCCTTATTTTCATGTGTTTTATTATCTTTATGTCGAGGGAAAACAGTTCAAGTTTAACGTTTGGCGTTTCATGTGCGCTCTTTATGCTCATTTATTCTTGAGAATGACAGTCATAAATATTGCATTCAAGATGTTGGCTTTAGCTATGCACCAACAGTATATGGCGCATTAGTTAAGACAATAATATTTTTTTCCTTTATTGTTAAAAAAGAACAAAAAGCAAGACTCACGGAGAAAATCAAACCAAACCAGTTTTCTCGTTCTTTTAACTTTATCTGACCATCATCTGTGCTTTAGTAAAGTATGATAAACAAAGGGGGGGGGGGGGGTTAAATTTAAATGCGGTTTGATCATCTTTCAGACATTTCTGTTGTTGTTCTTCATGTTTCTTATTTTTATTCAGCTTTATCTTATCATTTACATGTAACTTATTTTCCCCTTTCTTTCCCTTCCGCTTTGAGAATTTTCGTAGAACGAATCCTTGATCAGGGATTGTGAGTCAATTTAAAATCTAACGATTTCTGGGGTTTTGTAAAGTACGGTAGAATAGCTTTCATATTTTCGTTCTCACCTCACACTTTAGCGCAAAACTTAGAAATATGATTTTTGTATTGAAAAACTAGTTTTCTTCACGACTTCCCGGTCGACCTCCTTTTTGAACATTAGGATACCATCATTGATGAAGAGAAACTGATGTGACACAATGTTTATCTGGCTGTGTAAGCTAACAGTTCGATTGTCACAAATTGTCATATGTGATTGTCAATTATTGAGGAGAAACACATACCCACTAATGAAGTAATAAAAAAGAAAAACTCAGCTTAAAAAGAACTTCATGTTAGAAATGTTGAAGTGGATTTATTCAACTTGAAAGGACAACCCAAGTTAGAGTTGTAACTACTTTGACGTCGAACTTTCACTGTATAGTCCGTGTTGATGTGTTCCGGATATTTGCAGACAATTCATAAAAAGTCTGGGTGGAAACATTCAGACAATCACATCAAGTCATGCCAAAACTGCCTGGGGAGATGTTTGAACGGTTGCTATGGAAACGCTTTGACAATCATTTCGAATTGGATCTTTCCTTGGGGAGATTCCTTCAAACTGGTTCATTTTGACAGGTTTGTCATTTCTTGCACAACCGATTTTGAATTGTTCAGACCCGCGCACTGCCAAGTCTGCGAGGCGGGCTCGAGGAATAAGACATCGGGTTTGGTTCCTACCTGCTGCCCCACCTGACAAAGATATTTTGTCAGGCTTACTTCCCATCGCCCTCTCAATTTCACTTTCCAGTGCCGTTAAACAAACACGTCCTTAAAACACCACCAGGTAGAGCCCGAACAACGCCTAAAAATAAGAAGACATAATGCTGCATTATTTCGGTCAGTACACCTGTTTCGATAAGTATTTTTCTTCGTAATATAACAAGTGTCGGAAGCCATTCACGTAGCCGATCCGCCGTAACCTATTTTCAAAATAGGGCGCTGAGCATTGTCTGCGGGCCTCCACGATCGTGCTTCATCCCAAGAAGCAGGCTTCGTCATGCGACGGCTCCCCGCTACGATGACAAACAAGCCTCGGGAGGGTCGGGAGGGTGCTGAAAAGGACAAGACAGGGCACCCAATGGGTGAGCGTATAAGGTGTAGGCAGGTGAGTGACAAAAATCCAAACAAAACTTTAAGCATGTGTAACGTATCGATTTGATGGTTTCAAAGTAGTCTTTTCATTCCAGGCGTTCCGCATTGCTCACCAAAGAGGAAATGCAGCCAACCGAATTTGGATTAGTGTAGAAGACTGTGTTTTATGATTGGATCTTGAAAGTCATGTGACAATATCCTTCTCACTAAGTTATGAAATTTAGGAGAGTAACGCATTGGTTAGCTTGAATGTGCAGTGTTTAAGTCCTGCAATGACATGATCTCATGATAGATCCTTTGAAGCGAAATAAAAAGAAATCTTTTGGATCTGACTATCGTTCAAAATAAGTTTTGAGACGACTGATTTTGCTAAGAAGGGAAATATTGCGTCTTTTTACGAGAAAAACCAAACCTCTTAAAATTAAAGGGCAGGAGCAGTCACCCCAACTTTAAGTAGTGTGGAAGACTGTCCTGGCTCATGATTGGCTGTTGAGAATCACATGACAACAATTTTTCTCTTCAAATGTGAAATTCACTAGAAGTAACTTCTTGTTTTGTCTTGAATATGCAAAATTAAGGTTAAAAAATATGATGCAAGACCCTTTCGAGAGAATTAAGGGGAAGTTGTATTATGCAGTTGTTGTCTAATAATAAGATTTGGGGTGCTGCTCTTGACCTTCAAAGTTGATGCATAGAGTGACAGACCATTAAAAAGTAAGACAGGATTGTGGTTTTCTTTTCAAGAAATGAGTTCTCAAAGATAGAAATTCAAATATTTGTTTGGTTGTTCAAGAATAATTTCACCCAGATTTTCAGAATTTCAAATAATACAACTTCCTCAACTCTTCTAGTACATAGTATTTTTAGGAGATGAAGCTACTTGTTTAAAGCCGAAACCGTGATTGGTTTTGTACGGACAATGTTAAATCATTTGTAACCTCCATATATTCTTATAAGAACCGCTAGTGAAACAAAAGGTTGAAAATCAACTTCAGCTCTCATTTTTTACATTTTAAATGTTCCTATATTGGTGATAATACCATACTTTGTTAGTCATATCAAGACGTATGCTTAAAACACTTGCTGATTTTTGTACGTCTTTGTTCATCTGCTAGGAGCTCAGTAACTGAAATAGCATGATTTTGAATGATTAATAACTGCAATTGGGACTTTACGTCTAATCTATATCCTTGTCAGAAATTTGTAGGTTATTCAAAGCCTGTCCCTCTCTCGGCCTTCCTACGCTTTCATTACCAACCACAAAAATTCGAGAGAAAACAAGTAAACCATGCTCTTTTGTATCGCATTGTCGTCTTTTTCTTTGGACAATATCTGACAAAATATTTTGACAAGAAAAGAAAAGGTGGAACAATCTTAAAGACAGAAAAATGAGACGCAAGTTTCCCATTCGATTGTAAACAAACCTCCATTATGTCTGCAAAAGAAAAGCGTGTATTATAAACTTAACGAAGTCTGCGACAAAGTGACCATGTTACCCAAATGACTCGATGGCGCCTATGTTTACTGGTGCGTGTGTGGGCACGAAGAATATGTTTCCAAAATGTAGCATTTTTGTTTCGAGTTACTCAAGGCAAATAGGCACGGTGAGAGAGGTTTAAAATTCATAGCACATACTTTGACATTCCTCGGGAGCACGTTTCTGCTGGTACCGTCATAAATAGCGCGGAAGTTCAATGCCCTGCTGGCTCCAGTCTCGTGTGACGCGAAAAAAATCTTCATTGCAGACCTATAGCACATTTTACATCGATGCTTTCGTGGAGCTCGGAGATCACCCGAGCTTCGCCAAAATGGATGGTTCATATTTTACATTTTTGGCAATTTACGAAAGCTGGACGTAAAGTTAAAACAGATGGGCTGTTCAATAGTTCAAGTAAAACAATTTTAGAAACATGTTTTATTTCGCACTTTTACTTTTCCCTTCTTTTTTAATTTATTTTATTATGTTGCATTTTCTTCCCTTTTTTTATTCCTCTGGAATGTAAGCTTCGGCCATGAGTGATGTCTGTGCCCTGCGTGGTCGGTGCTTACATTATACTGTTATAATGGTTCTATTACTATTGAGGTATTCTTTAACTGTGCATGGTGCGGAGACTACCGTGTTTCCTGGGTTTGAATCATTTCGTCAAGGATGAACACGCCTCACACAAAATATTTTCTACAAATCTCATTTAATGTCATTGAAAAATATAAGATAAAGACTTCAGACAAAACCGAAATAGTCAGCTAGAGCCAGGCCCGTATATCCAGGGGAGTTCGGACGAACACTCCAGGGGCGTAGCCAGGATTTTCTTGTGGGGGGCAAAGTCGACTCATCGTCCCCAATCTTGACCGACGGGACTATCTAAGCGGAGCGCCACCATCAGTTGGCGCGGAGCGTACAAGAAAATTTTTGGTTTTAGAAACCCCTCAGATGGCAGGAAACGGCACTTCCGAGTGTTTAATGCTGCATGTTCCCAGTCTAGAACTATGGATCTCATTTCTGATATTTCTCAATTAATGCAAAAAAAAAAAAAAATCAATCTATGAAAAATGTTAATACATGTTTCTAAGCGGAGCTCTAACATCGATTGGCGCGGATCGTACAAGAAAATTGTGGGTTTTACAAACCCCTCAGATGGCCGGAAACGGCACTTCCCGAGTGTTTTAAGCAAGAATATGTTCAGCCCAACTTCGAAATTCTCCCCGCTTCTTAATTGGAGCACTTGACAAATATTGAGGGGCTGAACATACCTTTAGCCCAAACTTTTTCATTTTTCATCGCCGCCACTGGGGTGTGGCAGTTTCTTGAGGGAGCGAAGCGCCCAAGTGAGGAGCCGAGCGACCGAACGGGGAGAAGGTGTGGTTCTCCCCCTCCTGCCCCAAGGAGATTTTGCAATTTTACATCAAAATTGAGCGATCTGGTGAACACCTAAGTTGGAATTTTTGGACATTTTCAATCTTGTATCGATGTTTTCCTTATTCCCTCGAGAGTTAGCAGGGTTAGTGTGTGACTGTAAGAGGGTTACTCGGTACGAGTCAATGGGGCCCTAGGGAATTGTGTCGCACTGGAACAAAACAGCTACTCATAAGGCTTACATTTATTTGGCTAAACCAGCGGAATTGACATTTTGCCCTGAAAAACGCCAAAACTCCATTTAAATAAAAAAAAATAAAAATAAGAAAAATTAGGTGTGGGCGGGACTAAGTGCGAACCCCCTGAACCCCATGACCACGGGCCTGTCTCCCTGGGTGTCACCTTCCCCTTTTGGAATGTTTTGCTGTCTCGAAGAGCTTAGATGCAATATGGCGCTATATTTTGTTCTTTTTATACTAGATTCCAGTGTTCTCCACAGGGAGTTTTAGAGGGCCGACACGTCCTCTTAGTGAAATTGACAGCCCCTCCAAAATAGTTGCCGCTCTCCAAAAAATGCAGCTTCCATTTCTAGTTCATTGCTTCATTACACATATACAAGTCATAACTGGAAAAATGCGTCTTCCCTCCAGGCTTGGCGCCAGGATTTGCCCGACGAAGGGCCACTCTCCGAACGGGGGAGGGGCAGGGTGGGTAGCGACCCAAGCCCCGACAGCCAGGATGCCGTCGATGAGTTGATGAGGGAGGTTTGAAGAAAACCTTTGAACTATACCTGTCATTGCGAGCCATATACGACATCAAATTTGTATATGCTAGAGGAAGATATTTCCGCACTGATTTAACCGTGGAAAAGGGGGCAAAAATTTTGGGGGTTAGCCTACACTAGAAAGAATCTGTACTTATTTAAATCTTATATAGGTCAATAAATTGTCCCAGCATTTGGGCCCTATCGGACACAAATTATATTGTAATTTCTTCTTCGAGTCCGTACCGCACGACTGACACAAGAGATAATTAACTAAGTTTAGCGAAATGAGATGAAATTTCCGGCATGAACATTAATCCATTTATTCTACTTATTAATTTACATGAAAAGATGGGAAGGGTTTGTACTTTATTAGCTCTAGGTAACGGAACTGAGGAAGAGTGTGCAAAGCGTACCGAACATTTTGGGGTTAATCGCAGAAATAACTCTTGTGAAAGCCAAAGTAACTAAACCGACCATGAGAAGGCGACAGGTTCTCCACGACAGGGGGCGGGCCATGCCAGCGACCACAAGTTCCACAGCCCCTATGTCGAGAGGGTGGTATGAAGGAGACTCACTATCCCATATCATTGCAGCCTTGGGCACATTTTCCACAATGTTCCTTAATATTTTAAAAGCCGAGTTAGTGTTCTTTTGAATCTGAATCGTGAAATTGCAAAGCGCGCAAAGCGCGCGAAATTTTTGGGTGGGCTCACAAAAATAACATAGCCTATGTAATCATTAAGAACAAAAAGAAAAAAAATAGAAACTGTAGGGGTTGTAGACCGTATCGGGGATAACATACATTGTGTCGAAACCACCTGGAATACCCGATAAAATAGCCAAACTATGCTCCGTGAGTGGCTCACCATCTGACCTATCGCATGACACACACAAGAGAACAGCAACTATGCTTTGTGATATGGGATAAAATTTACGACCTCTGCATAACCTGTGCACTCTGCCTACCAGTTACTTGGTAAGAGGACTTACAATTTCTAGACATGTGGAATGGAAGTACTGAAAAAACTGGAGTGAATCTACAGCGCGCGTAGCGCGCCGAAAATTTGTGGTTCTTATTAGGGAAATTGTCACTTGAGAGCAAAAACAGGTTAACCATCGGGGAGACTAGTCGCCGTCGGGGACTGCATACTTTATCGTAACGACTAAGAGCCCCCCCCCCCCCCCGAAAAACTGTAAAAAAAAAAAATGCCCCCGATTCCCTCCCTCCTCTTGCCGTTTATTTTTTTTTATTTTTTTTTTTATTTTTCCCCTTCATTTTTCCAACATCGCCCATCGCGTCCCCAAAATTTCTGTAGGGGGGCACTCTGCCCCCCTGCCCCCCGCTGGCTACGCTACTGGAACACCCCCCCCCCCCCTACACACACACACAAGATCTCGAGTTCCGCTCAGCCTATGATAGTAGGCCTATGTTAGCAACATTAATAATGAATTTTAATGTTTAAGTTTTACTTCCAACTAAGCAATTAAATCAGATCTACCGGTCCCGTGACCTTTCTTCCCAGATGTGTCACTGGATTACATCCCTTTACCCCATATTGCTTACGCGGAGCAGTAGGTTCCATTTTGAAGTTTTTGGTGAAACACGGTCCATGAATCGAGCAGCGGACATTTTTGCTTTTACTTATGCCCACATGGTGTTCAAAAGCTTTCGAAATTTTACTACGTTAACGTAACGAATAACGCTAACCATTATTTGCACATAATCGATGTCGTATAGGCCTACTTCTGCCCTTGATAAAATGGGTCGACCTGTACAGAGCGATCGAGATAGGAAAAGCGGAAAGGCTGGGAGTTGCCAAAAGCTTAAAGGCCCATTTCTCTCACCCCAATCAGCACCAATTTGCCTAACCTTCTTACTTAAGCCCCTTCCACAATTGTCTGAAATTCATGCTCATCCAGATACAATCTCAGTTTATTGCTTCAAGATGAGTATACAGAAAAACTCAATTTATGTAATCAAAACACTCTCAGTACAGTTCATGCTAAGTAATATGAGCTTTGGTCCTATGCATTGTTTGAATTAGCTGTCAATCAAAGAGGTGAGCCAGTTGAGAATTTTGGTACCCCCATCCCAAAATTGTAGTTTGGGGGAGTGAATTGGCCCTTTAAGATCTTCTTCTATAGATAGGCTGACTTGACGCATTCAGCTTAAAGGCATATATTCTTCACCCCAAACAGTTCCAATTCTCCCAACTTACTTACTTCTAGCCCCTCCCACAACTGTCTAATAATCGTCTTCAGCGGCGTAGCTACAGGGGAGGGACAAGGGGACGATCACCCCCTCCCGGCTCTGAAAAGTGCAAAATTCGGATATTTGTAATTTTTCACACCAGTCGGCTACATTGTGGTTTTCCCAACTCTTCTTTCTCATGGAATTTTAAATTCTCTCCAATGAAAGCTCCATTTTTTTGTAACTTATTTCAAAAAATAAAAAGTTTCCCCTCCCCCTCCCCACCAATTTGCAGTTACTAATGCAGTCGTGTTCGCTCAAAAATCGGTTTGGTAAACTTTTCCGAACCCTGGAAATGAAAAAAATCACCACATCATTAAGTGATGTCGGCAATTAGAACGGTGCTATGAATTTTCTTTCATTAACGATTAAATTCCAAATTTTCTCCAATATAAGCTCTTTGATTTCCTTATATGGGAAACCCAGATTCCCAAAGTTTTCTCCAATGCAAGCTCCATATTTTCAAAAATTTGCCTAACTTAAAGGAAAAAATTTTCGGGCGTTTCGCGCGCAAAAACTTACATCCCCCCAAAAATGGTGTTCACACTTTATAAAATTTGGGAAAATTTGGGCGCTTGTCCCTTGTCCCTTGGCAAAATGCCTAGCTACGTCCCTGCTTATCTTTATCCAGGCAAGACCCTAGATTATTGCTCAGGACATTTCCTAGTGAGCATACAAGTTTATAATGTGTAATCAGAACACTCTCAGTACATATTATGTAGTAAGATGAAATTTAAAGACACACCAATACGAATGTGTTATATAAGTGTCAGTCAACTCCAAAGCTTAAATCTTTTTCCAAGTATGGTTCAAGTTCAAGTTTGGTTTCCCTTTAGCCGCCTCTTCCGACAAGCGGAAAATACCGTGGGCATATAACACAACCACCAGCTCACAGTCCGACAGTGGGCCTCAGTGAAATGGGCTACTCTGCATTTTTACTTTGCTGTCAATCAAACAGCTGCAGTATACCTAGTGTGGCTGTTGAAATACGTAGGGTGAAAGTGTAGTTTGCGGTGACGAATAACTGCCTTTAACCTTTCACTGGATGTGTCTTCACTCTTCGGCACTAGACGGTCATAATTTTCCGGTAAAATGTTCCACTTGTGGTAAAATCGAATCCCCCCCATTGAGAAAGTTGCAAACAGGAATGAGAACTTAACTGAATAAAGGACAAAATGTAATATTTCTTTCGATTTTTTTTTTGAACATCATGTTTTTTCAATAACAAAATCCTAATTTTTCGGACTATCTTCTTCAGACATTATGAATGGAAAACTAATTTGTATGACATAGGCTATCATAACATATAAAGGGTTCTTTAAAATTGATGGCTTGAATCAAGAGATGTCAAATTTTCACTTTTACCTCGTCCCTGATACTGCAATACAGAGTAACCTAATTACAGCTCTGTTATAGCTTCTCTTCCGACAGTCTCAGACTCTATGTTCTGACCGGAGGACAATTTTAATCTGCTTTAGTGTGGTATACCCACGGCTCTGGCATGCCCTCCCACGACGAATACGCTGGTTAGTGATCTAAGTACGAAGGGTGCGCATGGCCCCACCTCTGAAAGGCGTTCGGTAAATCTTCTAGTCGGAACACCTCTCACCGAAAACTGACCCAGCAACTAGAGCGCATCCCGTTTAAGTCGTTATGTGTGTTTAAATATGATTCAGAATATTTCAAACGTAGCATAATTTTGCACCTTGGTCCTCCTAAAAAGCAATTATTTTCCAAGTCTAAAGGGGGATAGTGATTCCCCTTCCCGTTGGACCCCTTCGGGCCCTGGAAAGCGAATGCTCAAACCTTGCCCATTTCTGTTGAAACTCCGTAGATGTTTCTTTTCATTGGTTTCCACCAAACAAACAGCCCCAACATATTAAAAATCTACCTTCATGTTGGTCTTTAGGAGACATAAGTTAGCATTTAGCCAGTTTCTATTTCGGGGCCTGTTGTTGGGGGGGGGGTTGCCATTTGGCCCACATCTTATAATTTCTGCGCACGCCACAGTTTGTTCAAAAGCGGTGCTTGATGTCTAGTGTTTCTTTGTGCTTGTACTGCACTGAGATCTATTTGTAAGTGCATTTTTACTATAGTGTGTATTTAATGGGCAAAGATTATTTAAAAAAAAATAGACAGTTTGATATGATCTAGAGCGCCTGATGAAAACTTCAATTGTGCATACATGGTCAATGTTACAAATATCATTTTAATTTGGAAAACTGATTTCAATCGTTCACAGTGAAGGAAACTAATTGTAACAAATTTGTGTGTCGCTAACAGAATCATGCAGCATTGAGGACGTCACAACCAAGGTGTATAATCAATCATGCAAGACAGCCGATAGGTAAAGACCAATATACATGATCGTGTGGGATGGTAGGACCAGGGAGCTACAGTCCCCCATGGCTAAAATCTTGCTGACTCTGGCAGACTTCGGTGGCTCAATCGGGGAGATATTATGCCCTGGTGTGAGATCTGAAGTCGGGCAAAAAGTCATCGCCGCCCCCCCCCCCTCCCTCGAGAGGTAGCATACCTATGCCAACATAGAACTACTTTCAAGCTTGACTTTTCGAGCCATTTGACTTGGAAATGGGCCGATCCTTACCTACACTCATAAACGTAATTCAGAATTGGCACGCTTTTCTAAACACTTGTAGATGCTTAACACATTTTCTAATTCGTAAGCTTTCCGCCTCCAATAGGTTCAATGCTTTAATAGGTTTACGTAATTTTATAAATTCACCACGTTTAACACTGCAGATCAATCCTTTCATAGAAAGCGAAAATTCCCCCCCCAACCCTCTTGATACTACAACCCCAACTCCTATCACACTTTCACAACTCACTTCCTGTCACATACGACTCCACCTCCTCCAGTCACAGACCCCGCCCCAACCATTACATGTTCTCATTTGTGGCAAATTTATTTTGTTGTTTCTTCATCACTCAAAATATCATTCGGTGACAAGTACAGTCACATATCACCCTGCGCCCTGCAAGGTATGAGTGGAAAGGCAACTAAACACACGTCATTTCAAATCAACTCGAACGCCTCAAGTAATGCCTCTTCTGAATGTTTTCGAGCAACTTGCCTCGAGAAATGTTTTGGAGAAAACATATTGTCACGTTCCCTCCTCGCTTAATTTTTCTATAGTGTGCGCTGATCTAATGGCTCACATCTACTCTTCGTAGCTGGCTTGTTCCTTCAAACAGGGTAGCCATTTGACAAGAGATTTTGATATCTAAGGCGATTTAACGGTTTCCCCTGATGGGTGGTATAATTAAACGTGATAAGGAATATTGACACAACTATGGAAATGGAAACTACATTATGAGATTCATTTGAACCTCTGAAAAACATATTCTTAAAATTGTAGACTTTAGGTTCACTTAAGGTTTCAAAATAATATTTTACACCTAAATACGAAATAGAAAAAACCGACTGTGTGGGAGCGATGCGCTCTGTTTAAAAGAAGTTTCCTAACTGGCTAACGATAGCGCTAATTCCTAACTTAATCCCTAAGTTAACCATAACAAGGAATACAACCAATACTATACAATGGCAACAGCCAATCAAGACACAACTTGTTAAACAGTGCCGATCTTCCCGGGGGTAGGGTATGTCAAGCACTTTACCGTTACGGCATCTGTAATGTGCCGAGGCTCTTACCGTGACCGCCTAAATGCTGAAAACCGACTTATCATGAAGCTTGCCTGGCTCCACACGGCCTTATAGTAATAATTGACCTTTTTGTAATATCCGTCCGCCCTAATTTGTCCCAGTTTTAACTCTTTTTACACCTATCCATTCGTGCTCTTTTTATAGTGTGTACCTTTTTGCCGGTCCCGGTTTTTCTTTTCTTTTTCACTTTTCCGACCGTGTTCGTTTGTAGTGTGTGCCCTTTCATCCAGGACCCTCTTTTTTGTTTTTCAATCCTCCAGTCGCACTAATGTTTGCAAACAAACATTTCCGTCCGGTTCTGTTTTTACACTGACCGTTTCGGATTTGCTGCTGTTTGCCGTGTCCACTTTTACTGTTAATTTTTTCGACCTACACATTTCCACAGTGCTTCCAAGCATTTCGACCTATATATATATATATATATATATATATATATATATATATATATATATATATATATATATATATATATATATATATATATATATATATATATATATATATATATATATATATATATAACTCTTAATTCACCTCCTGAGCAGGCGCCTATTTTTGGAACAGCACTAGTTATCCACATTGGCGCAAGCCCTACTAGAGATCACAAATGATGCAATCAAGCTGAACACAATTGTTCGACCGCTGGCGGATCTCATAGGAGATGCAGAAACCTGTGAGAGCAGAAATTAAATGTGTTTAATCTAGAAAAATCTAGAAAATCTAGAAGAGGTGAAAAAACGGAATTGACTCCATGCTTTTTTTTTTTTTTTTTTTGTTCACCTCAAATATTTTCAAGAAAATTGTAATGAAGTAAATTGCTATTATAATCCATGGAGGACGAGTCAAGTCGGAAGGAAACCCTTGCTGAGATATGAATATTTTTTATTTATTTCGTGTTCGCAATAGTTAAGACAGAGGCGTTTTGCCCTTCACTGAGGATAATCGTTGGCCATTGTTTATTTGTGTATATTTATACTACCAACATGAAGGCATGTTTTTTTTCAAAACGTGATTGTAGTCACGTATTGATAAATTTTAAGGTAACTTTTTTTTTTGTTTTACAAAGCAGCATCCGGACTAAAACAATGATCTCTGAAGGCAGTGTAACTAAAAGCCTCTCAACGAATATACGCTTACGGTGTATAGCCTCAATATAATTTTTCTTTATTTCATCATATGAAGAACATTGCCTTTTCTTGCTTAACTACATGCATATCTTTCATTGAACAAGCTTTTGAAAGAAAAGTGTTACTTTTCATGTTTATTAAGATTTGTTTTAAAAAAGCAGTCTTGTGTTTGAACCTTCCAAGTGTGACGGCGTTTTTGTCCAATCGATCTTGTTGTTAATTTCATTCTGTGTAAAAGATAATTTGTTATTTAAAATTAGGTCCCGTCATTTGAGCTATCAGAGCCATGAAAATTATTGTAGTGATTAGTTCATTCTTTATCATTTGCATATGCTTTAAAAACTGTGTGATTTAAAAATCTTAGTTTCCAGTAAATGTAAACCATAAACAGGTAATTGAACGGATTTCCTATTCAGTGTTTCTCAAAATAGATTCTCTTCCGAATTTGAATAGGTCACGTACATGGAAGTAACTTAAAAACAACTTGAAAAATTCCTTTCCATGGACACAATATTTCTCTTTAACAATTCTCTGCACTATTAAAACCGTTCAATGTAAACTGATAAAAATGATGAAGACGGTTCACAAATGCGACCAGCCTAAAAGGGTAACTCGTGATAACTCTAATTGATAAATTGTGAATAAAGGGAGTAGGGGTTGGTTTTGTCCCCGTTAAGGCTCCCTGGTTTGGTACCGTAGTTTGGATTGGTGCAGTGCTATGGAACAGGGGCTGGTGGCAGGGTATTTTGATACGGGAGGGGCAAACATGAGTTGGTTACTCCTTTTTCTTCTTTTTTTATATCTTTTACTTCTCTTTTCACATTTTCTTGCAAATAAAGGGGAGGTCGTCCCCTGCGAACCCCTGACACCGCCCCCACTCTGGAATATACCAAAAATCCTCTTCGATCTGCGCAGATCAATTTGTTCAGTAGTACTTTTTCTTTTCTGTATTTTACTGTTCGATAGCAAAAACAAAACAGATTACTCTGTTTTTTTAATTGTACAATGCAGTGGAGAAATAAATGAATGAACGAGTACACGAATGACTGACTGACTAACTGACTGATTAACTAAATGAATGAATGAATGAATGAATGAATGAATGAATGAATGAATGAATGAATGAATGAATGAATGAATGAATGAATGAATGAATGAAAGAAGGAAGGAAGGAAGGAATGAAAGAAGGAAGGAAGGAAGGAAGGAAGGAAGGAAGGAAGGAAAGAAGGAAGGAAAGAAGGAACGAACGAACGAACGCAAGAATGAATGAATGAATGAATGAAATGTAAAAAGGGCTAAATCTTGGTGAATTGATAAATTGGGTCGTCTACTTGTAAACTGTCCCCATATTCATTAAGTTGCTTCATTTGGTTAGGTCAGCCGTTCGGCAGTGGTCACGAAGAGTAAAGATGATAATCCTCCGGTCATTGGAAAATGGGCTTAAGACAATAAGTGCTCAAGTTCCGTCACCAGATGGGGATGTTAAGTACCGGGCTCTTTATCATTATTCTAAATGGGATGTAGGTTATAGTGACCATGTAGCCTGGGCTTCAGTCAAACTAAAATGTGCATTCACGATCCCAAGTCTGGTCAGAACAGGGAGTTTTAAAAGAACTACCAAGTCGGTCAGGCTAGGGTCCCCCGCCAGTCAGCCACAACCGGAAAAAGCCGTGATCGGCCCGCTTTTAACCAATTGGCTAGAAACTGAACAGACTGAGCCGTTAAACCTCAGTTAACTAACAAACCGTGTGGGGTTTTCTTGATGCACCTCCTATATATCACAGACTGTTCCTCGTTTGTAAATTTGTGTTCTGATGAATTAAATGGTGAATGAAACGATCATGGACCATGACTATGTAGAGCGCCACTAAATCGTCCTTATTTTACCTCATTATACTGTTGTACATGTATTTACACACAGGAACTAAACCTGAACAAAACTATTGCAATCAACGTTATCATGACGTCAATATCGTTGTTTCAGAGGGAGACATTTTGGAAGGTAACCTGTTTGGGTCAGTGTCGGAAAGAGCTGTCTTGCATCCCTTTGTGTTCCTTTGGGATGATAGAGTCTAATAACAGTACATCAGTGTGTTGACAACTCCAGTTATGCCAAAGTCGCAGGATCAAAGAAGGAACTGGTTATAGATCTCTTACTTGAAAAGCAAGACACATCTTTCACTAATGAATGTTGAAATCTCCAACAAAAGCCACGTAAAATAGGGTGGTCTTTCTTTAAGTAAGCCAATCTAAAGCCTAGGTTTCTTTTACTAACAGTCAATGAAGCGTAAGGGTGAAGCACCCGCCTTGAATAGAGTCGACCCTGTGCGAAATTCAAAAGTCAAATTCTTTGCACCTTACTTCATTCAGTCAACCCCTTTCTTCGATCTTCTTTGTATCCTTTCATAGAAGAATACCGCCAAAGGTTTCAGGCTTCATTTCTTTGCTTGGGTATCGATATAACTAGAGGTCAATAGGGGTGTAGGTACCAGAGCCATTATTTGGTCAAACTCTTCATGGCTAGAAGCTGTTTGCCACTTTAAGAGTATTTAACACATGCGACTCGAAAGGAAACGAGTAAGCTTACGAGCCTGACGGACCTTGAGTCGGGAGATGTGGTGAGCCCAATGAGAGAAACACGTGAAAATAGCACTTGCGCGTTTACCGTACAGATTGATCGGAAGATGGGAATCGTGTTTTTTTTTTTTCTGTTTACAATGACAGTCGAGAGAAAGTCAACTATGAAACTTCGTCACGCGACCGTTCCTTTAGCCTGATTTATCAACCCCTCCGTCCTTTTGATTGAAAATACGGTATCTTTCATTGACAACAAAGACAAATTAAAAAAGACTTCGATAAATCCAAATGTTGAAGATAAAATAAATCTATAAATTATCAAAATTTTCATTTCGCCCCCCCCCCCCCGCCCCCGTGAATGTTACATAAAAAATTACAAGTTCACAAGTCACCGCATATATTTGATACTTAATGGCAACTTTAAGCAAACGAGCGCTTTTATACCCTCACATATAGCATATATGAGCATTTTCTCATTGTCATCCCCAAGTTTCGTTTTGACGCTTTTTGTTCTGACTTTTTGTTCCGACTTTTTTGCGAATTTTGAACGTTCCACGCATGTATTCACATTGAAACATCCAAAATGAATTCATTTTGCATGAATCTCAATATTCAGGGTCTTCAGGTGGCAGAGTGGTCTATTCCAGCTGCTGTGTACCAATGTGTCTCACATTTGCATGGGTTCAAGTCCCACTCGATGAACGTGGGTTTTTCTCCGGGTACTACGGCCTTCCTCTCACTTGGCATAGGTTTGCCACTAAAATCGGTTGCCCAGCCGACGAAGTCGGTTGCGCGCCGGACTGTAGCACCTTCGGGTGGACCAGTTAACTAGCCGACTTTGCTTTGTTTTTCAATATTCATATTGTAGTCATGTTACAGTCTATTTTTTGGACAAAACATGGCGTGAATATTATGACATATCTGCTAATATCACGAGACATACGTTTGCTTGACTCTGCACTGTACTTGGTCTTCAATGGTATCGTGGCATGCTTTTAAAATGCCCTGTCAGTACTTGAGAGTTACAGCAATTTTTTTGAAGGAAAACCCTGATGGAATTTTGTCAATATCTTTTTATCGTTCTCTAGATGTACGGTACCTCTTCAAAGTTTTAATGTTTCAATTGAACCAATTACTTGTTTTCTATATGCAAAAATAATAATGTAACGTGCTACACAGAATTGTCATTCCTTTTGTTTATCCGACATAATTATACTGCATTGAGAGCATTCGTGTCGTCCTTGAAAAATTATGTGTCCTTTTATAAAAATTTGTAACCACTGTGTATGTGTTACTTTCTGAAGAAAAATTTGCATGTATTTAAGTATTTTACATCTTTAAGAAACTAAAAAATGATAAGCATCATTGAAGGGGGGCATGGCCCCATTCCGTCCCGGCTACGTTTCTGGTAACAATGAACTTGTCATTAGTCAAGCAGCCTGTTTGTGAACCGCACTGTAGAAGATTCACGACTAAAAACAATTCAATATGTTTAAGTATACGGTCAACGCAATCACCTTTTTATTTTATCGATAGCATTGTCTGTTATTTGACGCTCTGACACCTCTGCTCGCAAATTGATTTACTAATTAGTTACTGATCACAAACTATTTTAAAGAATTATTCTGACCTTGTTTCTTTGAACGAGGTGTTTCATATGTATGATTTTGATAAAGCCTTCGTATTTATACAACGCTATGAGTTTTATTGCTTCTTTGCACTTAAATTTTGCGAGAGATTATATCTGTCAATTTATTCAAATCCAAACGTCCTTCTTAGTTCAACAATTCTTTATTATTTTGCTATTTCCAGGCACCTTGTGAGCCTACCTTCAATAACCCTCATTGACTCCTTCAAAATCCAAATAGCTCAGTTTGATAATCCCATCAGTACTTACCCCTACCTTCTCAAAAACCTGATCCAATTTCATCCAAATCTCTTATTGATATCCATAAGCACTTTAACACGCCCTTTGATCAGATTAAATGGTCTATTCATTTGTTAAACGTCCAGTGAACTTGGTATGAATGGTCACTTCACTTAGCGGCATCCGTCTGATGTTTTAACTACAATAGGAGCAAGGCCTATCAGGGACAATAGAGGTGATAATACCCCACGCTGGTATGTCATTACCGGGTTATCTTCCCTTTGTCATAGACTAAAACCAAGTGTTCACCGATAAAGGGCTTTAGAGTTTGGATTGCCAAGGTGCGACCAACCGACCACAGTAAACCCTGTGTACAGCTGTCGGGCTTGGTATACATGCCTATTTTGCGTTTCGCTAATCATGCAAATGTTGTACCATTGAAGTAGACAAGCTAATGACCGATAACGCTTACTCATGTCTTTAGGTGAAGGGCCACCGCCCATGCTGCTATTTTTTCAATACTACGGTATTTTGGAACTAAGTAACCTAAGTTTGTCCGGCAAGAACAGTCGCCTAAACCGCTATCACTTGATGGTCTCTCGTCGAATTTAGCTAACGTTTAGTTCAAAATTGGCAAGATTTGTTTTAAAATTATACAGATCTTCAGGCGCGTGGCTAGGGTTGTGTCATGGGGGAGGGTGGTTGATATCATGGAAGTTGGGGCACGAAATGAGGGAAAAGTCTAAGGATAGAGAGGAAAGCCGCAGTTAAAGTGTTTTTTGCATTACAAGGTTGGGTTTAGGGGGTTGTACCACCCCCACCCCCCTCCCCCCACCGTGGTTACGCCACTGGTCTAGTTCACTCACAATCAAACTATGGTCTAACATTTGGAAAGTTTCGGCTGCAGGAAGTTACATTAGTCATCCTCTTTGAATTCAAGAAATTAATTACCAAACATTCAAGTGGCCTTCTGACTACTACCAGATTACAGATCGTATCATTCAACACGGTAATCACATTAACCGAAGGAAACGGCCAACAAAAAATTAAACAACAAACAAAAAAGTACTTGATAACTATTAAGGGTTATGATACCATGAGCTGAATTGAGAATTCTGGTCGATTACAACCGGTCTACAAAGCATATCTGATCTGATATGAAACCTTTGACGTCCATCAATAAGCTTTCCTCTCATACGGTATATAGCATAGTAGATATTGACATTTGGTTTAGTTTAAATATAAGATGATTGTGTTTCTTCAAATGATTTATTTTAAAAACAATGCTACAATGCAAAATGAATGGAAATAAACACGGCAAATAATTCACATTCGACGAACCTGTTTTGGACTGTTATCTATGAGGCACGGAAGAAAGCAGAAGAATCACGCACGAATCGTAATAATATAAACAAGATAGTACTATAGATTAAATAGTTATAATTTTTAGGCGTTAAAGCATATACAACCCTAACCTATAAAGATAAAATAATTATGTTTTAGGTATGTCATAAAAGTATAGCTATTCCAATTCTCTGACCTATAAATCCACACATTTACCTTCATTGGAATGAAATTGTATTATTGTTGAAGTAGTCCTTAAATTTCTTATCACAGTGATATGGTTTATGGCTACAGCAATTATCACGCTCAAAACGGCACGCAAACGTCCATCCTTTCTCTATCCATTAACATGCCCCACCCCCAAAATGTTTTCAATTTAATTTATGGTTTGACTACCAACTGTCTTATTGCAAGCTGGCAGTAAAAATGAGGAGCACCGACAATAGAATATATTTTATTTGAATTATAAATTAGCGAGGGTATAACTTCATGTTTATTTTGTATTATCGTTTTTTGTGCAAAGAAAACTTTCAAAGATTGTAGCAGTTAGAGGATTTTTAAATATTTGTGAACAAAACTGATGTTTCAGTAGAAGGATATGAAAGTCCTACTTTATTAATTGAACAAAGTTTTGTTCTCAATTAAGACCAACTAGGTCAGGGAGCTGCAACAGATCTCTGTACCGACCGTCCGAAATTCCACTTCAGGCTAAGTTTTGCCCAAGATCCTGAGGTGAGGATAGGGAATAAAAATAATGATAACTTTTTATTATGAGCTGTTCAAATTTTTTCGTCGGGCGAAACGGCCAGGTCCAGCACGGCGAAAGACCGACTACCCGGGACCCGACAGTAAGTCGGTCAGATATCAGCGGACCCTGGTCGATTAGCAAAGGTAACCCGGCTCAAGTTCTAGAAGGAGATAGTGCCTAAAATAGCCAGAAACTAAATGTGACTGGGGTATAAGCGCCACCAATCTATTCTCTCCTATTTGTACACTCCGTCACACAGGCCGGACTGTATTATATGCAACCTCTAGGTATAATTATGAAATAGAGCAGGATGTCAGTCTCTCCAATCTAAAGCTAAATAATCTTTTCCGTTCGTTCATTTTATTTTCCCTTTCTTTCATTTTCTTCCCCTTTTTTCCTTAATTTCATTTTTTTTTATCTCTTTATCAGTTTATAAGCGGTCCCAACTGTTCTTCCCGGTCAAAATCGTCGTGAGACACTTCGCCTTCTTGCCAGACTGTCACAGGGGCGTAGCCAGTTTTTTTTATGAGGGACAAAATCGACCTATCGTCGATATTCTTGACCGCAGTCCTGGGGTGTTCCCCTCCCCTTTTGAAAAAAAAAAATGCTGCTTCCAAGGCCTTAGATGCAAAATGGTGCTATATTTTGCTTGTTTTTTCCTGATTCCACGCAATCATATTTTGGAGATTGTGCAATTGCATTAAAATACCGAAAGCACTAAAGACCTAGGCCATACAGTCACCTCGTGAAAATCACTTTTCAATGACCTTTGCAGTTCATTGTACACTTTATATAACATTGAAATAATAACAAATATGGATTAGAATGTAAATCATAACAGCTTCGACAGCAAACATTTCTAATGAATAACAGCAAGGTACATGAAAGTGTGCAAGGTGATTTATCAGAACTTAAAAAAAAATATATCCTGTCTTTCCTACTAATTTTTGGATACATGAATTTTACTGACCTCATCGAAATTACGGCTTCATGTATATTTCAATTTCGATCAAACACAAAAGAATGACTCTCGCTTTGATCAGTTGATAATGGACTGAATATCGACGTGGAATACGAATTAGTGAGGGAAGCCAATTTTTACAATTAGGTTGCAGCAGGTTACTGAGCTTTTTTCAAAGCCATCTCAGAAGATGTTTTCTGAAGATATGGCAAGTTTTCACAGGAAATCACCAAGACTCTAAAATTAAATAGGCTCTTGAGGTACCTCCTGAATCTGTTACTGTACAATGATCCGCATTTCTACTATTGTTTACACCATGAATACAGGTAAATTGAATGGAACTATTAATAGCATGGATTAGCACACGGGCGTCGATTTGAGTTGAGGGGACACCTGGCCTATTTTTTTCTCCTGTCCTGGTATGGTATGTACAGAGGCGTGGCTGGACATTTTTTTCGGGAAGGGGGAGGGGTGGGAAGGCATCCAGATTTTACGATTTTTTGAGTGTGAACACCATTGTGCTAGGGCCGTGATTTGCTTCGCGCGGAGCGAGCTGAAATTTTTGCCATTTTTCAAATATTTGAAAATATGGAGCTTGTATTGCCGAAAAGTTTTGATTTGGGGTATCCTGTAAGAAAATAATTTGAAAAGTGGGGGGAAATACTGAAGAATTCGCAATTTCCTATTGGCAAATCTGAGATTGAACGGCGACCAAAGTTCGTTGTTGCTACACAATGTTATCCAACCCCTACGAAATGAGGCTCTCTGACGAAATTTTTTGAGTGAAGATATTGGAGAAAATTTTGAATTTATGAAAGAAAATTCATGAAAAGAGCACTGTAGTTACTAACGTCACTTGATATTCTGGTGTCACATATAGCACATTTCCGTTTTTCACTTACAAAGTCCAGAGGTCGGAAACTTTTACTCAAGGTATGATGGAGCACTTCTGCCTAGGAATCGCAATTTGTGGCGCGCGAAACGCTCGGAAAATTTTCCTCCTTTGAAACAAGTAATGAAGAATGTGGAGCTTTTAATGATGAGCTTTCGGAATTTCATGAGTTGTCGAAACCACACAGTAGACTAGTTTCACAAATAGCAAATTTCCGAATTCTTCATTTTTTAGAGCCGCCTTCCCCCTGTGGCTACGCCACAGGATGTCTGAGAAAAAGGGGTCCAGATGCAAAATGGTGCTAAACGTTTCAATATTTTGAGTTTCTAGAAAACTCCAAAGTTTTCAAAACATGATCTTGAAAGTGTTGGTAATTACTTCAACGGACTATTCGGTCAATATAAATACGAGCTGTACTCTAGAAGTAATTAGAATCACAACGAAAATTGTCATAGTTTGCGAAAGACTTGATCAAAATCGCATTTCAATCTACTACCGGTACGGAAAATCACAGATCGAGGGGTGGGGGAATGGTACCCACTTGTACGGTGCCAATGAGACACCGTTGCATAGGCCTACTGGTGCAAAATTGTTGATACAAAAACATTAAAATATGATTTTTCGAACGACACCTCATCATACATTATCTGCAGAGAGAGGATGGAGGTTTACTTCCAGTTCCTGATTAAGTCTTTTATCTAGCCAACGTTAGTGTGATTTTACTTCTCTGATAATCAGATAATGTTCTAAATATGAAATGGTCGAATCGCTATACAAAAGAATGATGTGAACGTGTCAAAATTTTGCATTAGAAATAATACATTTTCTAAAAAAGCTGCATGCAGACTGTGCATCTAGACATTTTCAGTTTCCTTAAAATGTGTTTACCAATTTCAGCCTACCAGCCTACCGGGCTTGTCAATCACTAAAGACCACAGATTTCATTAACCGATTCATCTTCTTCCTATTCCTAAATATTGTGCTCCTTCATAACCACACCTGCTGCCCTATGCACACGAACAATCGACATAATCATAGAGATCGATGAATAGTGATGTTTGATATGCAAGTTAAAAAGAACATCAATGAGACTTCACTAGCGCTAGCTTCACTTAGGGATTTGCAAAGTAAACATATGGAATTATTGATACAGAATACTAGTCGATCGTTATCGAGAGAGGACACCTTTTATAACCTCCATGTATAGTCTTTTTGGTAGTACCTAGTTTTTAAGTTTCACGTCACAAAAAGTGTGTGTGTGTGGGGGGGTTACGTTAGTGTCCCCTCCACTTAAAAGTAGGGCGGACATGTCCCCCTGTCCCCCCCAAATCGACGCCCCTTGGTTATCACATGAAGTGAAGGATTGGAAGTAAAACAAAACAGTATCGATAATGAATACTTCTAAAGAATATCAGTATGAGAGTCTGAGTGTACAAACGATGATGGCCTATCATAAAATAGAAACTGATTTTCGTTCGATGCATGTAGCTTTATAAATACAAATAATTCACAAAGATCATCAAAATACCGTTTCCTGAATATTTTGAACCTCGCATGTCCTAATCAGCATATGGCTTGAGACAGAAGCAGAGGTGCAGTGTTTCGGATTGTATCGGGCTTGGAAAACTTTGTGATGAAACCCATTTGTATAATTAGGTGGCATCAGCACACTAAGTGTTTTGCAAAGCTACTACACAATTGAATTGAACAAATAGCATGTAGTAGATTAGAACACGAGGAGACTTTACGTAAAACATAACAACATCAATATGAAATCGTATTCGTTTTCAATATCATTAAAGGATCACACTTGTGAAGCCATGTTTCCCTGTTACCACCCCCCCCCCATCCCCCAACTCCGTCAACTTATCATACCTCCTTCCTCTCGTGGTTTTTTTCTCTCTCTCCCTTTTTTTTTTGCTCTCCTCAATTTTTTAAACACCATTTATCACGTCCCCAAAATGTATGTGTGTGTGTGTGTGGGGGGGACTTCCCCTGCCCCCCCCCCCCCCCCGCTGGCTACGCCACAGGACTGTCAGATAAGCTATCGAGGAAGCATAGTAAATTCAAATTATTAGGCTATAAAACAAATGTCTAGTTTTGTTCCTTGACATATTTTCATGCAGTGAATGCTCTTAATCAATAAGAGGTAGGGTATAGTGAAATTACAAGTGAATCTAGTTTTAAAATATGCCTCGTCAGCAACTTAAAAACTTACTTAACTGCAAAAGAAAAGGGGAACGGCGGGAATTAATACAACGTCAAAAGTTGAGTAGAACTTGAAGAGTAAATTGTTTCAGCATTATATTCGCTTTGACATTGAGAGGAAATGTGACATTGTAATTGACTATAGTTTTCACTCCAGATTGTGTTACATTTGAATATCCTCTTACATGTTCTTTTTGAAAGGTCTTTTTTCTTTTCTATCAGTACAGTTTGATTCAACGGTGACCAGTGTCTTTTACGATTCAGTAAAATGACCAAGTATGGGTCAGGCTTAGTAGGATTTTTTGTAGCTTGAAGCGGGGTCAACGTCAATGAAAAAAAAACTTTTTTGGACATTTTTCCCTGTTACAACCACACAGACAATCCACGGAAAACATTGTGGAATTTTGAGGTGATAGGTACATGGGAGCTGGTTTATCCTGTTGTTGTCCCCTGGGGGGTGACGAAATTTCATTGGGAACCTATTCTATGCGCGATCGATAATGCAAAGGTTTTCGATACACTATCACCGATGTGACATTGTCGATAGTCTGATAGTGCATCGTAATCACAGGTAAGACAAAGGTATTTTATGAAGTCATCCTGAATCCCGGCATCGCTTTTATTGTCTTTCCATGAGACGATAGTTTATCTTTAAGGTAGTATAAGGAAGTTGTATTTTAGATCATGGCGTATTTGGAGTTATAAGAAAAAAATCGTAAATGAGAAGTATGAACAGTTATTAAAGGGTAAGCAAAAATCTATAACATGTGAAAGACGAACCCGGTATACACAGTATGGTGAAACTTCCGTTCAAATCAGACCTTTATTTCTCGGATATCAATTAATGAAGTCACTAGATTTTTGTTCCAAAGCGAATTTGGAGCAGCAGATGTTATGTCATTTCCTCGCATTGACAAGGAATGCTTTGTTTCCCTTTGTTTTCCAGACTGTTGCATGGATCTTGAATTTAAAAGGGATAGGACCTTCCCATGGGGAATGCAAAGTTTGTTAAGTTCTCGTGAGACTTACACAATCATATTCTGATAATATGGAATTGCTGACGTGATAATTGGTTGAAACGTTTAAAGAAAGACAAAAGATTGTCAATTAATCTGGGGTATGATGTCATATGTGCTTGTTTCAAGTCACCTTTTGTTGAAAATGTGACAACTTTACCTGAGTGTTCATATCTTGGGAACCACACACCGGATTTCAATGCAAATTTCACCGAAATGCTTTGAATAAGTACGGTACCCACATGTCAAACCTTGATGTGACCTTGAACCCTTTCTTTTTATATTAAATTCATATGCAAATCCATCATTCTATATGGGAAGGTTCTAACTGCACAAGGGAAAAGTTGGCCCTGACTCACGTATAAAGCCTCGATCAATGTAGGGAGCATTCTGCTGAAAATTAGAAACGAAACACTTCTATATGCCTGAAAAGTAGACGAGTATATACAAACATATGCATGTTCACGTGACTTGTTAAAAATTTTGTAATATTTGGCTGATAAAATATAATAATGACTGATTTTTTGTTTAAATGTCGTCATCTAATTAGTGCAGACCTGTAACGTCTGATAGTGTACATATTACCTTTGGCTTGATTAGGAGGCTTCGTGAAGAGTTTTTTTTTTTTTTTTTTTGCTTCATGACCACCTCAATTAAGCATATATACAAGTTATAATGAGAAAAAACACGTGAAACAAGATTGAAAGGTATCATCAGTGAGTTAATTAATGAAGCCTTTTCCTCTGAACGATGCGTTCACACGAAAAACGTGTTTAGCAAATAAACACTTATTTTGTACAGTAGTGTAAGTGCAGTTACAATAACTTATGTACAAAGTGGGTTCAAAAAGTGTTTAGAAAACTTTTAATACCTGAACATTTTTAAGAGCACTTTCATTTTGCACTTTTATCCAATCCTTCTCATTAACGAATAACGTCACACTTGCAAGCGACATTCATTTCTGTCCCACAAAATGTGGTCTCATCTTCGGACTGACTGATAGGAATTAGTAAAGACGTATTTACTTACCCGTTTCAGGTTTCGATTGCCATTTCCCAATGGTGTATGAATGCTGTATGATATTGCATGTAGAGCCTCTAAAAATAGACCTCCTACCAGCCGGCGTCACAAATTTCGCCCTTAACTTCAACTTTCATGTGGCCTTAAACAGGGTTAAACCAGTTGTGGATCCCACACGCCACCATCCCCCACGCAACCTCCCTCCACACACGCTCGTGCAAACATCAGGTGTTTTCGTCTTAAAGGGAAAAAACAGACCCCAAATTTATTTGAAACTTAAACGTAAATTAACAAATTTCACCACGTTTTTTTTTGAAAATATCTTTCACGATATCTGAACAAAATATAATATTCAAGAAAGTTCTAGTTTAATAAATTATATTTTAAAAATAGACCATGAGCAACTGAATAATTTAGTGACAAGGCGCTTAATAAAAACCGTTTTATTAGTAGTTTTATTATTATTATCATTATTATCTAAAACAGGAACTACCATGAATAAGGATACCGGGGAACACTTCTTTAAACTCGGATGGCCTTTTCCCGACATTTAAGCAACCTGTTTTCGCAGAGAACAAAAATGTGGGCTGAGTATTGAAAAACGAAATGAAAATGGAAAGGCATGGGCATGTAAAGTGTACTTCTTATCCCTGGATTGTCGCCACCGTCTGGGACAAAAAGGCGCACCAAAATGGCCGCCGTGATGCTATAATTTGTATGAATTGACGACTATGTGATATTTTAAACACAAGTTAAACTTGAATGGGCAAACAATATCATATTCCTGCAATAGCTGTAGTGATTTTGAAATTACCTTGCATTATTTCGAAAATATTTCAACTTTCTTGCAAAATCTGGAAATTGACTTGAGCAAGTCCAAACTTTTACACAAAATCATAGCAGACAGCCATTTTACTCACATGTACGGGAACGACAATCTTCCGTGCAATATGCTATGTCCATGTATAGGAAGTACGTGGTTCTTGCCCTTCCACATTAATGAAATTTAGTAAATTTTGACTTGTTATTGAGAGAGGTTCAAATTGAAATCCCACATTTTATTTTTCATTGACCACTGAGACCATCGAGAATGGTTCGAGGACTAATTTATCAACTGAATCGAACTCTGACCATATAAGCTCAATCCATTGGTGTGTATGTTGCTTCAGGTTTCTTCAGGTCGTGACACAATGTATTGTACTGATTGCTACTAAGTATGATTAATGTCAAGCATTAGGGACTGTTAGCCAAGACGAATGGAATTGTTTGAATGTGTTTTTATCGACCCTACCAAATCTGTTTTCATTTAACTCCGACTTTCTTTGCTTTCTTCAAAGAAACTTAAGTTCTACATTTTACGAGATGTTTACGGCACAAAATTTTGCAAGCTGACAATTGAAGTCAAGTCTAGACGCTTTTCTTTATAGCCTAGGCTTTGGTTGACGTACTCAATCAAAGTACTCGGTCCCAGTGGGGTCAGAGGTCAAAGGGACAAAAGAAAGGTTAGTGCCGTTCATACTACTTTGCCCCTCGTGTATAATTTGAACGACGGCATCGTGGTTCTCAGACGTTCTAAAGGTAGCTTGCTCTGCCTTTGTATGATGTATAACCAAGGGTTAACAACACTCAAAAGCCACGTTTGAAGACTTACTATTCATGGTGGTCCTACAATGTTCCTGCTCCCTTGGTGAACATACCATAGAAGATGACAGGTAAACAGCCAAAGCAAAGCAACTTGCACGACACAGGAGCGTAGTTAAAATAATGTCCCGATACAAATTTTTACCCGTAGTTTCCCAGATAGCATCTACGACACTGCGCGGAAGGGTATTGACATACGAACTTTTGACTATGAGCCACATAGTATGCAAGCTTATTGACCTCCTCTTACGTGTAAGATGCACCCTTTAACCGGCTCTGTTTTACCGTTTAAGGGTATCTACATGCAATCCGGTTACATTTACAGAACGTGATTCGTAGACTTTTTTCTAAAGTCCTCCCAACCCTCTGGCAAATGACCATTCGGGGAAAACAAACTTTAAACGGCTTCCCGAAGAAGCTACACGTCCACTGAAGGACAACACTCGACCAACCTCTTGGACCTTTAGATTCTTAGATGATCCGCAGTCACTCCTAACTGCCTAAGAACGCTTTCTTCAAATAGAGCAAAAGGACCCTGGAACCTTGCATATATATATGGCAGTGGTCCCCAAACTATGAGTGGCTACTAAATAAAGATCTAAAATAACCGTGGTGATTAACTGTATATCAGTATAGGCCTAAAGAGGGTAATGGTGGGTTTAGAACGGTTTTTAAAGCTGATTTCTAGTTTGTCTTTTAATGTGGTCTTTTCAAAGAAAAAAAAGCAAATATTACAAACAGAACAACAAACAGCTTCTTCTATCAACTCCAGAGAGAACGTACCATTGAACAATTGATCACTTGGAGAGAAGATTTAAACAGTCAAAGGATAATAGCACACACCTTTTTCATGTCACAACATATTTGTATATTATATTTGTAGCGTTGCTTACTTAAAGGGGCTTATTCAGTTGATATAGATATAAGTTAATGATAGTGTTAATGTGTCACTACCACACTACAATGCTTATAATTAGAATGATGAGTCGAGTTTCATATCCAATAGTTACGGGGAAAAATAAAATTTTGAATTTTGAGGTGTCCTGAATTGTATTTTGTCCATAATTTGAAAGAAGTGTCTGGTCACGAATTTTTAAAAACCGAAATGAATAAATTACTTACTCATAAAACAGTTATTTGAATGTAGGATATGGGGATTGTGTAAGTTTGTCCGTTTGTCATTCCTACTTGAGGCAAGCTTAACAGATTTGTAAAGAAATATGTTGAATTTCATGAACCAACCCAATGAGCCGCTTTAAAAATATTTTTTATGTTACAGAGCAAGTCTCGTACAGTCGTAAGATGATCAATAACCTATTGATGAATTTGACCGTTAAAGCGGCTGTTTTATAATTTGTATAATTTATATGATCAGTTCCGTAAACGGTACGTGCGAGATGTATATTTCAACGCCGGGTGTCAACATGCAGTCCATTTGGCTTGGACAGAAAGAAATGTCGCCTTTTAAGGCAACATTAACAGCATTATGGTTATTACCCAATCAAAACTTTCAGGGAAATAAGACATTTTCAACATTACACCATTCAAGCAAGTTTAAATGTGAGGTTTTTAAAAAAAGAGGGAGTCATAAAATACATTCATAGGAAGAACAATTTGTATGAAAGTATAATATCTATTCACTAAAGACGACAGGTTATAAACACAACAACAATATATCTCTACTAGTCGAAAGGTTCGAGATTAAAGAAAAAGGCATGCATGCCACATACAACAAACGTTCTAATCTTTGCAATTGAATTAATTGTGCAGCACGCCATGATGATAAAAAATATAAAAACTGTTACCGTTATGCTGTATTTTGGCAAAATGAGGAGATTGCTAAGGTTTGTGATTGAGTTGTGATTGTAAAGTTTTGGTGAAGCATGCTATGAGTGTTTTTTTTATTGTTTAACTTTCAGACTTTTAAGCGATTCTTCAACCTAAAATAACCTAACTTATAATCCATTCTTATAGAATTATTCCATGCAGCATCATTAATCGTTTTCAGTTCAAGGGTATGTTATTATGTATTAACTGAAAAATAGTTGATGCTTAATTCAGATATATTATTAATCTTCCTTCGTCTTTTTGTGATATTAAATGGTAAAAAACTGTTGCAGTATAGAGCACATGTGGTAAAACGGTGATGTTGAATACATTGTCCATAACATTTTTATCTAGTTATAGTAATTCAACGTCTTCCAACAGTCTTGTATGTACATATACACTCAATGTAGAATTTACACAACATTGTGTGACTAGTCCACCAATCAACAAATGTGTAGAAAGTACACATGGTTGTGTAAAAATTTTACACAACATGTGTAGTTTACACAACATATATATATATATATATATATATATATATATATATATATATGTGTGTGTGTGTGTGTGTGTGTGTGTGTGTGTTATCTACTCCTTGTGAAGGTGGCCTGCTTAGTACAAGCTTTTTGCTTCTTCAGGCTTTCTCCACCATTTTCTGTTATTTTACACTTGCTTCTATTATTTATGATTTTTGTGAAAAATGAATGAAATGAAATAAGGGGCAGTAGCAAGTTGGTAGAGGTGAACATAAGCTCCCAGTAAAAAAGATTGGTGGGAGTAAAGTATACCACCGTACTTCCCCCACTTTTAATGGAGAAAAAAAACCCTTTATTGTACCCTCTCTGCAATTGAATATTAAACTTTTTGAATACATGTCCTTGAAAACTGCACAAAATATAGAATAATGATTGCATCAAAGAATTTCAAATATTAATTTTGGAAAATACTTTTCACTTTTTCGAAAAAGGAAGAACCCCTTTGGCAGCGATTATAAATGTTGAGCTCCGGCTGCACGGGTGATGAAAACATCCTGATATACTCAACTGGCTACATGGATACATACGACTGTTCAAGTTATACACGTCTTTAAACTGACCATCGAGTCTGACCAGGTGGCTAATTGCTTCCAGTAGAGGCTCTAGTAAGGTAAATGCGTGAGGGATAGAGAGGTTTGATCAAATGGCACAATGTATTCCTTCCCCCTCTCCCAAGGATAGACTCAGAGGAATTTACTGACGTAGAATTAGATAATACACACCCGTTTGTTGCAACCACCCTTGTTAGAGAGCGCACTTTGTATTCTGTGACCTCATTCACACGAGGTTTAAAGAATTATTTGTATTTTTATTAACAAGAGAGTGTAGGAATATTGTATGAGCTGTGCCCCCATTCTCTGCATGACCACCCACCTGGGCTAAGATTGTCAGAGCGGGTGACTACACTCCAAAAAGTGTTGGGTAGAATTTACAGAACATTGTGTGACTAGTCCACCAATCAACAAATGTGTAGAAAGTGCACATGGTTGTGTAATAAATTTACACAACATGTGTATAAATTACACAATATATATATATTTCATGATATAGGAGGTAATAAGTACAGCAAATTCACTGTAGTTTAAGCGTCTACTCATGGTAAAGTTTACAATTCAATGAGAAAATAGTCACATGATTCTCAAGAACCATTCATGAAAAAGGATAGTCATACTGCAGATAACCAAATTGGGATGAGTGCATTTTTCCTTTAAGTGTTTTGTAGTCTCTGTGAACGACCTGTTCCTGTGTCCATACTTTCACATTTATATTAAAACAGATGCGAGATTATTATACTGTGGTAATTTATAAGATTTAAAGGGAAATTATTGTGTTTTAATTGTTCCAACAAAGATTACAAAGAAAATGGCTCAGACAGATAAATCTCTTGACATTAACATGCGCAAGAAGAACCGTGGGCGTTGCCTCGTGAGAAATGCTGAAAATTTGGGTGAACAAATTATTATTGGGCGACAAACAACCGAATTTTCATCAATGGGAAACTTATTTCTTGAAAAGAAAGCTACCATAGTGCCGTACTTTTGATAATCTGTCAACCTGTGTCAATAAATATTAGTTTTAAAAAGATGAATATTTCTTTTAAAACAAACGCAATATTTTCCTTTAAAGCAAGAATTCGTTGAAGTTAATTGCAACCAAATTTTGAAACTTATTAATGGTGACGGATTGATTTTAATCTGTGCTCTACTGATTCAATGCAAAATCTAGTTAAATTGTTCATTTGGTTGAATATTTTGTAAACGGTATTTTGATAACGTGTAGGTCCGCTCCTCACATCCCAAACAGTTGCATTTCTCCTACCCTACTTACTTAAAGTGTAAATTTAATGTGAGTTGTACGACAAGAGAGTCACAAATTATTGCGCAATAGACCAATTTATTTTATGGGAATAAACTTCAACATTTTATATCTCAGCTCAGGAATGTCATTTGAAGATGGGAGTTGGACTGTTAGAATTCGTTTTTCATTTTCTTAAATATATATTTTTGAATTTTTTGACTTGAGGTACACTTTAAGCTCCTCTCACAAATGTTACAAATACATTCTCATCCAGTCACAATCTCAGTTTATTGCTTCATCGTGAGTGTACAAGACCACTGAGAGTGTTTCGATTAAGCATTGGACAGGAAAGGCCGTGAAATGTGAGCTATGGTACTGAATAGTTTTGTCAATAAAAGAGCTAAACCAATTGAGAATTTCAGTGGACTACTACAAAAATTGTAGTCTTGGGTCAGGGGACTAGCCCTTTAATGACTGTAGTTAGTGTCTGGAAAGGACAAGGAGGTGACCGGTGGTGAGAGTAAATGTACGTGAAAATAAAAGTGAAGGAGTTGATACAGGTAGGGCAAAGTTAGGTTAGAATGTGTGTGAAGTGACGGTACCGGTATATGATTCCTACTTATTCACAAGATTTTAAGGCGAAAAACAGTATCCTCAATTATGGATTAGTTAGTCAACTCCATGAATGGAGCATGCCAATAATAATATTCTTGCTAGATTGTGAACTAGAAGTAAATCTTTGGTTTTCATTAGACTGTTAGAAAAGAATGTATTATTTATGTAGGCTCGAACGGTTACATCTCTATTTTCCGACATCTCTATGTTCTGACATTTCTATGTTCCGACTCAAAACGACGCTAAGGTATATTTTGTTGGTGCCAAAATACACTATTGTCGGCACCAACGTCCATTTTTGTTGGCACCAAAGTACGGTACATTATTTTAGGAACGTGGAGACGGCGGATCACAGAAATGTCGGAAAATATGGAGATGTTCACCAAACATTCAAATGGCAGGCATAAAGGAACTTACGGTACATATGTGAGATCACCTGTATAAGTTTTTTTTCAAGTTCTCGTGTCCCTAGTTGTAACACTTTTTATACTAAGTACCATAGATTAGCGTGTATTTAACAATTTAGTACAACAGTTTATAGATCTTGTCTTTCTGAAAGAGGTGGGAAGGGGGAGTGTACTATTTAATAGGCCCTGTCAATAGGCCATTGAGGAAATAAAGATAAAAAGTTCTCACCCTTAGCTAATACGTTAAGTGGACTTATATATGGATCCCGTGATTTCTTATAATACTTTTATATACGTTCAATAAAGGCACTGTACTTTGTCTTCTTTGATATGCGATTGAAGCTAAGGTACCAACCTACGTTTTTCTTTACAAAATAGATCTTGTCTGCTCAGAATGCCTTTAAAAATTAACTTATTTTTCGGTTGTTTAATTGAATTAATTCCACCGAGTGATTGCATACTCATTTATAACGGTGTTTAACGAGGTGAAAAACATGCCATGTAAAAATCTAATTGTGTATATTATTTGTACTGCTTTAAGCTACATTGATCAATCAAGTGCTGCAAATAACACTAAAAACACGTTGCTCAATACCCATTGAAGGGTTTAAAAGCGGTCCATATAGAGTTATGATAGTTTAAAGTCGTCATGAACTTCAACTGATCTTTGGTTATATTTTCTGTTATTGAAAAAGTGCACAGAATACCTCTCAAAACTGGTCTGAAATTCAGTTTATGAAATGTTTATACCACAGCCAAATGAATATTTCACATCAGTATGACGTACACTATGCAAGGTCCAACAAAAACTGGCCTTCTCGGTCCGCTTGGCGGAGGCGAATACCCTGTCATCTAAAATGACTGTATATCATGGTACCACGTGTGATATAGCACCATGATAGTCAATAGTGAATGGCAAATTCGACACCTGCTGTGAGGTTACGTAAAAACGGAAAAGTACAATCATGATCGCTTATATTAAACATATATATTATTAAACCAAACTGACAAACAGTTTAACTCAACAACGTGTGGGCTAAAAGTTACAAGTGTGTAATGAAATACTAACAAAGCTGGGCCCATATATGGCGATAGCGGCACCGGGACTCGCGCAACTCGGCTCAGCTGCTCAGCGGTCTTTGCTACGATAACTTTTCGTATACCTGGCAGTGACGTCATATCTTGTTGTCATGGGAACGTTCGAAATTGTTTGAATATTTAAATCCCTCATATGCAATCTTGAGCAACATAATAACATTTGATGTCAATTTTTTGTTCCATAACAACTTTTTCAAAATTCGATGTCGGTGTGAGCATTCCCCCTTGGCCTCCTTTGACTACGCTACATGAAAATACCGGTTTGTGTCAAACCTAAATAGGACACGTTAAGAAGAAACATCTCATACTTTTTTTAAATGAATAAAGGAATAATTCCCCATCTCTCACAAGCACCGATCCTTGATAGATAACCAGATTTTTCCGTCCTAGGGCCTAATTTAAATTATCTGTCTCACACCAAGCAAAAGCATATTATGCAACGCTGCAGTTTTTTTCATTAAACACTGGTTGTAACTCTAGGGTTTGTCTTAGGTTAATAAATAAGGTATACTCAGATTTATCAAGGGTTTGAATTCTTCTTGGATTCAAACGAACATATAAAACACTTTAATCTGTCTTGCAATTTCGTGTATTTCCTACTTAACTTAATATTCAGATCTTTTTTGCCATTTTTGTTGTTGGATGTTTTGCATTTGATATCGAAAATTTTTAACTTGTCATGTAGGCTTATTCCAAATCTCGGAGATAAATTCTTTAAAAACCTAGAAAACGATGTTTTCTTGTTTAACGATATGTATTGTTCAGTATAGTCTCGACTGCAACGAGTAATGTAGATAATGTAACATTAGTTTTTCTTCTCGTCAAGTTTGTAGGTCTAATCCTCTCGTGACCCCCCCCCCCCCCCATAACAATTTTTGTAGGAGTCTAAAGAAATTCTCAATTGACTAAAATCTTTGATTGACAGCTAGTTCAAAAGTGCAGAGTCGAATCTCATATAACACAACATGCACTGACGGTACTGAGAGTGTTTCGATTACATATTGGGGTCTTGTATACTCACCCTGAAGCAATAAACTGAGATTGTGTCTTGATGAGGATGAGTTTTAGACAGTTGTGGGAGGGGCTTGAGTTAGTACATTAGGAGAATTGAAACTTTTTGAAGAGATAGGATTAGGCTTTTAGATTCTGTAGTTGCTCTTCAGTTAACGTCTCAGGAAGATTCTCTAATATGGAAGAGAAAACGTTTTGTTTTCTAAAGCTGGGCGATGCCCAGCTGATGGGCATAACCTTGGGGAAAACACTTAAACTGAGAATTTTTTTTTTGGGGGGGATGGGGGTGGTTGGGGTTAAAGCCCTCATCCCATTCTGCTTCGTGCATGTGATGCACTGCTATCTATAGCCATGGACTACTGTTTTTTAACACAATTGTTTTCGTGTCATGACAACGGTAAAACCATATGCTATTGTTATCTATTGTTATCCGGCCCTGGTTACACCTATATTAAAATTAGTGAGCCATGACTTACATAATTTTTTGCAACCAACAATTTATTTTACAATTGTAGGTAATTGTAGGTATCGGCCATATAACATCTCTATTTTTACCTGCAAGAACAGGGCCTCAAACTTATTTTGACACAATTCCTTATCCCCAAATTCTTTTTCTTTCAAGTGCCTTTCATGTATGTTTCAATACTTAATTATTGCACATCAATGGCTTATTCCTCATAAATTTTACAATAGAGAGAAATGTATTTTCAGATGATTCTCCAGAGCGATTCGTGAAAAGGGATACTAGAACCCTTATTCAAACTGAAATGAATGAAAATCCTTTTAAAGCGGCTCATTAAGTTGGTAAATGAAATTTAACAATTTTCCCAAAGGTGTTAAGTTTTCTTCACATATCAGTGACAAATGGCCATTCTTAGACAATCCCCGTATCATACATACAAATAACTGTTTTACTTGAGCGAGTACTTAACCGCTCAATTCGATTTTCAAAAATTCGTGAACAGACACTTTTTCGAATTATGCACAAAACCGTTACAAGTCAGGACACCACAAAATTCGAACTTTTGACTTTTTTCGTAGCTAACTACTGGATGTAAAACTTGACTAATCATGTTAGTTATAAGCATTTGCAAATGGTAGTACCCTTAAACACTTTCATCAAGTTATCAATATCAACTCAATGAGCCCCTTTTAGACTTGGAAGCATAACGTATGGGTTAGCTATTCCCTCACCTCTTTCAAGTTCCAAAAGAGTATAATATGCCAGTATTCCTTTTAATCCTTTTTTATTTTTAAACTGTTGTTATGAAGTGGTTCGTACCTTTGTGGTTGAAGGTGTCTAGAGCTAAGAATGTTTGGCATTTTTCGGTTAAAAGTTCTTATTTATAAAACATTTTAAACTCGGCCGGCTTTTCACACTTCGATATATTTTCCTTGCAAATACTTGGTAGTATGAAAATAAAAACTATGCAAAAATAAACAGTTACCTATTGAAAAACCCACATCACAGACTAAACTTCGTAGGAGTTAACTATGAGATGTTATTTTAACCAAAACACTTCAACTCTCACAAAAAATCCACATTTAAGCAGGCTTGAACGAGCCCGTGGAATCTTAATCTAGTCAGTTAACACGTTTGGTCCTTGTAAAGGCGTGGTCTCAAGTTTTATAGGTGATATTATTGGACGAAGCCTACGACGGACGTAGACTGTTAAGCCAACACAAAGAGTGCCGCCGTTTATGTTGTGAAATCTGATTCGCTTACGCCTGTGATTGACAGTACAGAGGGCTTATTGTTAACGGTGCAACCAGGCGACTAAGGCGTTCAGGTGAACTTTTTGCCTTCATTCAAAGCGTATTCAGGGCTTACAAACAGTAGATTTGCACTGTAAGTTGTTGAAAAGTCTACCTGAACAGTGGTTTTTAGATACTATTCGTATTTTCTTTTTCTCCTTTACAAAAGCCCCGGGCATTGTGTTTTGAAGCCCATTCGTGTCAGCGTTCACTATATAACGCGCAAATACTAGAGCACACAGCAGACGACGGTATACGATTTGACACATGGTAGAGTTAAAAACAAAACGTTAGGAGCAAAATAAAAACAATATCGTTTGTGGAGGTATATACAGCGGCGAGAACGTGTGAAGGCGAGAGGTGATTGAGGGAGAACTATTTGTCGGACCCCGGTTATATTATCACAACTGTGTAAACACCACCAAAGTTTAGAGGGTACTCAAGTATCAGTCAATTGACACCGGCAGCTAGCCAAGTGGAATGGATCGAAGCGGGTACTGTACCCAGTCTCTTATGATGTCGAACATTTAATAGTTCAGAGCACCAAGAAACGGCCTTTTCGTCATCACAGCTGTTCTTTACTACTTCCGGATACCTACTTCATTTTCACCAGTGTTTCAGATAACTTAAGTACAAGGAAAAAATTTTTCAGTTTCATTTGAGAATGTTATTTACATTAGAACATGAATGCTCGTTTGTTATTTCTCACTTTGTTTAACTTTCATTGACTTTATCGTCCATCGAAAAAAATCTAAAATTGTGTTTGTGTCTACCACTGACCGTCGTATGTGTAACCGATTGACTGACGAAAGTCTCGACACTGAGTGTAACCATAGAAGGTTACGTCAAGTGGGCCCATCTTTTCATCTGAAAGTCATATCACTGTGTAATCACGTGCGATTTACTACCAGTTGACTTACATCACATTTCTAGCTATTTAGTTGAATTTTTGGGAAAGTTAGAAACAGCTTAAGTTTAGATTGTTGGTGGATTTTTCAAAGTGTGCAACATAGTTTAGTGGCTTCACTGGAAAGTTACGGGTATCTTTCTCACCGTACGATTATCACTCCTCCTCTTAGTAAACTAAGATATTCCACCACACTTGAGATCTCTCTAACAGCGGTAACATTCCGATACACTGGGCCCACCTTTGCCCACGAGCTATTGGTTGGCTTTCCCCTAGGGTGTCTGCATCAGAAGCCTAACCACAGATTTGAGCGCACGCAGCCAGTTTCTCAACCGAGGCACACCCGTGGTGCTTGTGACGCCTTGCGGCAAATGTGTTGCTTGTAGAAGGTCACATCGCTCTAAAACTTGTACCAGGAGTCTGATGTTCGTAAATGCAATTTCTTCTGACGTTCTGGGTCATGCTGGAAAAGACGGAATAAAGTACATTTGCAGGGTGAGCATTGACCGCACTCTCCTGAGTTTTTGAGAGGCAAACTTAAAACTTCTGGTCTTGCTCAAGCCGTACCAGGTTCGTTTCTTACATATACTGTTGATTGAAATTGACCGATGGAATGTGAGAAGAAGTAGTAACGTTAGTAGGATTCTCTATCGGTATGCATGGTTGGCAAATATACTAAAAGCAGATCAAACTTGAGGAAGACCAACTTTGAAATTTACTAGCTGTTGGTGTCTTTCCTTTATAGACTCCTGAGTTCCCATACTAATCTTTTAGTTTTGCTACTGTCACCCCTAAATCTAGTTTTTTGTGACGGTTGTCCGAAACTTTTTTTAAAACTGTATCAGCAGTTCGATTACGAAGCTGTCACTTTGAGTGTTAATGCTTCATCGTTAGCCAAGTTTGCGTATATGGTCGACATATCGGTTAACGCAATGGTGTGTTTGTTTTTACAATGGGACATTTCGTCAAAGAGTTTTCAACAATTTTGATAAAAATGTAAACAAGCATGCTACTTTCTTGTAAGTGACACCATACCCGGCAGACATAACAGTGTACGGTGATTGGCGTTAATGCTTTATAGGTAGACAACGAGGGGTTCTCCCATGCTGGGAACCAGGACCCATCAGAACCATTAGACAATTCTTTCCAAAGGAGGTGGTGTTAAGACATCCTTGAAAGTGGAGATACCAAAAATAAACGAAAACTCATTACGTCCAGTTGTTTTGGTGAAATATCAGCAACGATCAGGCTTCAAAATGGTGCAATTTTGTGCGGGATGTGAAGGGCCTATCATGGATAGATTCCTTCTGAACGTATTGGACCGTCCGTGGCATATCAAATGCGTGCAATGTTGTGAATGCAAGGCTAAACTAACGGAGAAGTGCTTTTCTAGAGAAGGCAAGTTATTCTGCAAGACTGATTTTTTCAGGTAAGTTTGGTCACCACCCGACCCTTTTCTTTAATCCATGTTTTTGTCCACAAACACGTCGGTCTAAGAAAATAAATTTTAACAGGTCATCAGACTTATATCTGGATGACACTGACTGTCTTCATTACAAGTAATGATCATTAAAATAAATGTTCTTCATACACGTGTGACAGATTTGGGAATCACGTGAACATAAAGTAAAAAATAAAATAGAAAGAGTAAGACTATGATGATATAACACAGGGTGCTACACTGGCACACTTAATCTTTTCAAGTAGAATTTGATGAGTTGAGCCAAATTTTGGCAAAACTTTGGATTCTATCTCTTTGTTAATGAAAAAACTCTCTCAAATAATGCATTTTTCTTTTACACAACTCCTTTTCCCGCCCCTTTTTGTATACAATGTAAGTTGATACGTTTTCATTTAGTCGTACAAATGAAATATTTCAATATTAAAGAAGAATATAGACCCCAATCATCAATCATAAATAATGTCGTCAATTCGTCTTAGAGATAATTTGTTCAACTGCTCCGTTCGAATTGATTTTAAATACACATGATTTGTGATTTATTTTAATTTACAGTAACAGTTCTTGAAATACAGATAGATAAGACCTTAATCCTACCATGAGAGGATTTACTCTGGGAATTGAAACAAAAAATAGAAATAAAAAAAGAAATCGTTAAAAATAAAATAGGTCATGATTTTCGCCCAACACTTAAGCTTGGGAAACAGTAACAACAGCATCAAATAGAACTATATTAACTAAAGGTGTGCATGTCAACAGTTTATTTTTTCAACGTCTCAATAATTTGAAGAAAAAAAACAGTCTGGATAGTGAAGTAATCATTACATATTCAAGACATTTTTTTCAGGTCAAAATTTGTGTTAAAGCATGAAAGATGTTACATCTCAATATATTTATTTCTTAATTTAAAACAAGGACACCATTGGTAGAATATTTGGCATTTGCGTTGCAAAAATTAAATATGTTACAGAATATATGTAACAATAACTCTGTTGATAAAAATGTGAAGTTTTAAATGAGATTACAAGAAAGAAGTCTCATTAATAGTGAATTGTATCGGAATAGGCCCATGCTGCAATTACAATTGGTACAGGGAAGTATAATACAAAACCACCACAACGTGGAAAAGGAAACTATTAACAAAAATGGTTATTAATGACAAAATAAAACTGTAAGCTCTTTGGTGAGCTCGATTTGGCGCTTTATTATCACTGGTCAACATTATTAATAATCTGGAAACGGGAGAATGAAAGACATCCTTTGGAAAGTATCTGCACCACAAGAAAAGCTGCGGGACTCCTTAATGTAAATAAGAAAACCTTCGTCGGGGAGCGTTACTTTATACCCACAACCTTGCATGCAACTGAGCGATCCGGGGGTTTACAGACCAGGTTGAACGGTGAACCCCATATACGTTGATAGAAGTTTCGGATGGAATAATCCGGAAAGGAGAGGATTGATTCAAAAATCTGTGCAAATTACAAGGTATATGGTAACTGGCCGGTACATGAACTTGTCAGTCACTTATGCGAGTGTTGTCATTTACAAAATATATGATGTTGTTATTTAAACCATTTGCTCCCCAGTATGTGTTTAGCTGTTCATTCTTATAACAATGGTTCAACTGGTCTTTCACTTCTTAATGTCTTTACTTGTCTTTCAGTACAGTAGCAATTGTTGTACTATCGTGATATGTACACACACGTGGAAGGAGTCATTACACTAGCTGTGCAAATTCACAGAAGGAAAGTAGATAATGTATTATTTAAAAGCAGTGAAGTAGCAAGACAAGAAACTTTTTAAGTGAATAAATCTGAATGTAGGTGTGAAGTAGTCTATATGTGCCAAGATAGCTGTGGTATTTATTCTAGTGTACTCAACAAAATATAGTTTGCAATATTCACATCTAGGTGTGCGTGAGAAAGCAAAAGACTAACAAAGCACGGAACCATTTGGGTTTGATACGTTAAGGAAAACAGAGTGAATTGATCAAAAAGGAAACAGCGGCTTGTAAGTTGTCAAAATAATATCTTGTGGAATTCGTGGATATGTATTTGCACTAATCACAAATCTGGAGCCCGGTGGGGGGGGGGGGGGCTTGAGGCGCACCCCCTATTTTTAGAGACACGGAAAACATTTGCTCAGTCTTGGAACCGCGCCTTCCCAAGCCCTCTGGAACTAGTGTTAGATTTTGGTTTCCTTGTATTTATAAAAAAAAAATGGTGTCCTCTTTTACCCTCAGCTGTGAGACCGCCTTCCACTTGTACTGATGCACTTAATACCAACGGGTGTCAGATTTCGTCGTTCTTAAGCTACAAAGAATGCATTTCTTAACCGTGATATGTACCGTTCAAGCTTAGTACCTTTTAGGAAAGTATCATATTTGACGGTGCTAAGCTAAAAAGAGTGCATTTCCTATCGTCCGCATTGAATGACTCGTGCTCCTGGGCAATGAATATTCACAAAACATGCCTACTTGATGTGTACTACAAGATACAAAGTAAATTCCCACCTGTTTGTCAGTTTGTATCCTACCCATGGTATTAACATTATCCAGTACAATAAATTACAATACCCCTGCAAAGTTCGAACTTCAAAATGACCACCCAGAAATTGTCAAAATAATCACTAGACTGCAGGTTTTCTTTTTTACCCCACCCCCATTCTTTTGGTATAAAGATGTTGCTACATCAACACATTAACAAAAAGAGCCTCTAAAACATTTATGACGGGTTTGGGCAAAATAGAGTATAATACTAAAAACTCAGGTTGATAAATTTTGGAATTACTGTATTGCGACTCAATGCATATATATCTCTTTCTGACTGTCAATTACCCCGCTGTTGACTGGGCTGATGTAATTATCTCGAACAAACGTCACTTCGGATCAATCGTAAACCTAGTTATTGGTAATTTCTACCAAGTAATTTTGACATATAAATATCCATTTAGACGAAAACCGCAACGATTATGAAGTTAAATAGTCGAACAATTTGTAATAATAAATAGGTAATGAGTTTATATTTAATATTTTGTGTATTTGAAAGTCATTCTAAACTCTGTTCACTGGTTACAATTATATTAAAAATATCAGCCATTGAGAAACCAGTCAGGTCGTTATTTAAAACGATATTGACAATATTATAAATATTGTTGGAATAATCTCAGAATTTCAGGCAAAAATTCTAATGTAATGACATAGTACTAGAAGGCTATAAAATAAAGACCTAATTTGCGACGCAAACGTTCATAGTAAAACTATCTCTTTATTTAAAGTTTGGGCAACCAAAAAAAGACAGAACAAAAATAAAACAAAAACAAAGTGATATTTGTAGGGTCTCGCGGTCGATGAAAGTAATGTGCAGTCACTATAGGCCTTCGTTGGTGTTCATAATTAGATGATAATAAATAGATGAGGCAAGTTTTTAATTCAGTGATTGCACGCACTTCCATTATTGTAATGTATGCAGGAACTTACTGCCAGAGGAATTGATTTTAATGCTATTATACACTCATCGCATGAAATAAAAAATGTTTTGAAATTATTAAACGAAAAACATGATAAATGTTCGATACGGTGTACAATTTTTTTTAAACATTATAATTTGAAATCATAAATATTAAAAATTTGTCTCGATTTTACCAGAGTGAAGTACGTAAATAGGCCTACTTTTCAGAGTTCAACTACATGCACTATAAAACCTTTGAATTGTCTTGGAAATTTTACTCCACTGGTGAATTCAGAAAAGTGAACTCGAGATTGAATTAGACTCAGTACCGCGGGAATGTCTGCTAAAGGTGAAAAAAAAAAAAAAACATTTTTAATTTGAAGAACGTCAATATAAAAATAATGCATAAGCAAAACTTCATGTTCACTTACGTTTTGTTTAATGACCAAGGGTGGCCATTTGTTACCAATGGTGGAGATGGGCATGACCTCAAAAAACCAAAGTAAACATGCGATTTCTTAAATATGGGGGAGATATGTTTCTCTACCCCACTCTCGTGGATTGTCGATTTGTTACCCATGTTAATGACCATTATCTGTTTCACAGTATCCATGATCCCTCGAAAAAAAGACTGTTGATTGTTGATTCACAATTTAATGCTTAACTAAATTACCATTCTTAATAATGAGAATTTGTTGTTGTGACCGTGCGCAGTTGATTGTAGTTTTAGGATGTTTTCCCATAAAGTACGTGCATTCGTATTCTTAACTCCGCTGTATTGATAGTTAGGTGAATTCAGGTATATTTAAGATTCTTTATTTATATAAACAAATTTCTCCTATGCACAGACGAATCCGAACATTCAAGTGATGGTCTTATTTTCGTCGGCCATAAATTGGGGTCCAATACCTTTGGTCTTTCAATTCCTTGCTTACCTGTATCATGGATGGTCGCACACTAAAATACCTCTCTATTTCACTGAATACGAGGATTTCAAATTACATGAGGATAACAAGTGAAGACGATTTAAGGTTACTGGATCCCACTAATGGCTGACTAAAATCACTATACACTGGTGCTGCTCAGATTCGTCTATACTTATCACGTCTTGTAAAGTACCGTGGGTGAAATATATAAGATACCGGTTATTTTGGAAGGTATTTAAGGCAATACGTTATACTCAGGGACAGCATGACTCTGACACATATATCTGTCATTTCACGTCATTTTGTGATACCGGCTTTTCAAGCTTTAACTTGCCTTTCAATAATTTTACCCCGAGGGTATACATGTTGTAATGAGTTCAACGCATTGCTCTGCTGCTCTTTCCTATGATCCCTGTGCATATTTAGCAGCCTCACGCCTGTCAAGTACGGTAAAATAAAATACAACTTATTATCCGATCCCTTCACCTCCCACTTTAACAAGCAGTGTTTCCACAATGTGAATAATTAATTCTAGAATTGCTTCAATTTAATTAACCTCTTGTCTAACAACTATACGTTTCCTCTCTTTTCAATGACACTTCAATAATTCTTCTGTTTCTTTTTAAAACCTACACTATAAACAAACTAAAATCTGTTTCCCATCGCCCATCTTCAACAAACAACTTCTGTAATGGTCATTTGTAACGTAACATGAATATTTTAACGTTTGGTCGACAACAACACCATTAACTGACTTTTGCGTCCAAAATCTGGAAAGTCTTGGTTGGATCTGAGTTAAGTCTTTCCCAACACAGACTTCCTTCTATTTTCTCTATTTGATATACTTAATTATGACGATATAACCTACACCGTTTGCTCCACTAACCCCTTCAAACCACGTTATATATTCAATACGATTATAACTTTGTTTCATATTTTTTGCCATCCTCAACTTTTTTATGTTTAAATTTTGATCATTCCAAGCAGTGATGTCCCTTTACCATGCCAAATATATGATGTGTTGGCCTGCTGTCATACAACTGCCATAAAATGTAGCCATAAAATGAATTCATCGTAATTTAAGTGGAGACCTGTAAATAAACGTACGTCTTGCTGCTTCGCGACCACCAACATAAAATTTCGTCTTGAAGAGAAGCAGGCGATTCCTAGTTGAATAATTTCACACTTTACTTCTCAAGGTTAAATGCGTCATCCCTTCTGCTCGGGAAACTTTCCCTAAGCGGATTTTTTTTTTTTTTCAATTCCAAAGTTTCTCTCCTAAATCTTATATGAAACTTTTAAATGCAGTGTTATGCAACAATAGCAAGCATAATCGTTAAAGTTTCCCTCAGTTAACCTGCAGGTTGCGGTCAATAAATGCGCATACTTTTCAAGTTTCCACACGCGGTCACATTAGTTGTCACGTGTTACCAGGCGTCTTGCGCAGTTACACTGCTAATTAGGCGTTCAAAACCCTAATGGCCTGAAGGTATATAACGCATGGCCACCCCGAGGAGTTTAACACTTATAAAATAACATACATGTATGTGAAAATAAGCCCCTTTTAAATGGAGAAAACCCAGAAAATATTGGTAGAGAATACCGAAATAAGAGATTTTTGAGACGGATTTGAATCTTTTGGTTGCACTGCATTGGTTCACAAGTTTTTTTTTTTTTATGTATAATGATGTGAGGCTCATTTGATAGTTCGTAATTACAATTGAGTTGGTAAACTTGAAGGAAAATATTTACATTTGTGCACATTTAATTGCTCGGAGGCCTTTTAACCTGTCATACGTAAGACGTCCGCTACATAAAACAAGTTTATCGTGCAGGCCTAGGTGAAGAAGAATGGAAAGTTCCTTCTTAATTACATTGTAGGCGTACGAGAAAATTTTCTTGGGCGGGGTCATTTTCTCCAGAAAATGTTGAATTCTGTCGGGGCACCGAAGTGTCCTAGCTTTTTCAGTGATTTTCCGAAAGAGTGAATTCGCCCAAACTCCGTAGATTCCTAAACTCCTTACTTTAAACAATAAATAAATAAATAAATAACAGTAAAGCACTAATTTGTAGATGGTAGGATATTTTTGTAAACGTGAGCTACTATTCTATTAGTTTAACTACTTTATTAATTTTATTATTAAAATATATTTTACAGTTTGTATTTGACACTTCGGGTAAGCATCATTGTAGTATCGTAAGGTTGACTTGCAACGGGGAAGTCTGCGAGGTTAATTTCATCGTGAAAGATTTAACAATGAAATCGAATTTTTGTTTAAAAAATCTTTGAATCCAACTGACTGTATGTTACAAATTCTTAGTTTATGACTTACCGTTAGCCTTAAAAACGAAAACATTGTAACCAAACGAATTTTGAAATTTCTCCCTTATATAATACAAAAAAGTCATTGCAAAACTTTCAGTTATGTAAGTAATCTCTTTATGTAAGTAGCCTACGAACTTTGGCATGGTTTTTAAATTCTGTAGATAGCTCGAACTTTATTTTCATAGAGGAATAATCTTCCATGTCTCACTGCCTCAACAGTACTGCAGTACCGTACATGACCTGCAAAGAAGTACTGTACCTATTAAGATTTGTTCTTGGAAGTCTGCATGGTTTTCAATTATATTTGTCATGTTCATGCGCCATTTCACGTGGTGGAAGCCTTTCAGCTGTTGGGTATCTATTTATGAGTTGTTGGTCAATGGTCATATAGGGTGTGTGCACCTCCTATTCTTCTAATTGTTGGGAAGACAGTCTCCCCAAGTTCAATTGGATATATCTGTCAAGTTTTCCATATCCCTTGTCATTTCACTCGCAAATGTTCGTCTTAATGTTTCTGTATAAAATATGGAATATTGAATGATAAACAAGGAATCATTCTGTATAAATTTTAAAAAAACATGCACGGTACCAAATTTATTTGTCACATAATTAAGAGGAGCCATTCCTGAATTAGGATGACAGGATCCAGTAACTTAAATTGGATGGACTGCATTATTCCTTCAAGGTAGTTTTTCCAAGCTAATAAGAACAAGTCCCATATTAATTATGTGTAGATATGTTTGCTCTCCATCAGGCTGTTCGTAGATATATGCAGGGTTTAAATTAATATCAGTTGTATTTTTTGCTTAAGTGAGGTTTAGAAAATGTTATATATGGGTGTACTACTTAAAACCGTGACAGGATAACTAAGGTAGATAAACTGGGAAAGCTTCGTAACCTTTACATTACTGAAATATCATTCTTTTGTAATTTGTACAGTAATATAGGCTATAGATAAAAAGCAAGACTCCGACACAGAAGTCGATATATGGTAACTTTATTCTCATTTGCAAAAATAACAAGTGAATTTTTTGACACAAAATTATGCTGATTGCAGACAATGGTAATTAATCAACTTCGTATTAAAACAATACGCGCAATCGTCGGATGATATGCAATAAAACAAAATGAGTCTTTCTGATATATTCTGCTAACGAAAGAGTAAGTTCAGAAGTTTCAGAATGTATATTTTTGCTTGGTTTGCCTAGTTGGTCTTCCACTGTGGTAAAAAAGGTATTCATAATTCTGCGGTAATGTTCCGGCGTGTTTAAAAAATGTTTACGCATACATGGTTAATCAACTGAGGAAAAACTTGTGATGCACTTGTTAAAGAAATTATGACAGATATTTTTTATGGGTTTGTTTGCCCCGTTTGAAGAGTGTAACGCTGTCATTGATTAAAAAAAAATACGAGCTAATGCTGTTATATGAAAGAATCGCGTGCTCAGTGAGAAGGGGTAATGCGGTTGGACTATACCACTTTACTTATATTACGTGACTTTTGATTGATGTTTTGAAGGAAAAAAATCGACCATGGGAATGTTATTTGTTTTCGTGGGTTGACGAGGTATATACTCTCTATAAATCCATTTGAATGAAAAATAACTCTTTTAGTGTGAAATAAGGGAATGTTCTCAATTTGGAGTGAAAAGTCCCCATCGAAAAAGGATCAATTTCTCACTCTTTTCAAGTGATATTCAATACTAAATTTAGACCCGTCTCTAACTTCACCCGTTTGGATTTAGTAACTGTAGTATTCCAGTATCAATTGGGAATGGGAGCCATCCGAAAAGTTGTTAGGTACATTAATGGGGCGTTTAGAGTAATATCTGACTCCTAAGCTGCGGGAAAACAAATGCTCAAATGCATAGACAAAAGGGTGCTAAAGGAGCAATATATCAAATACAAACGCAGGGGTGGTTTGCTCTGATGTTTAGGCTTTCCTCGGTTTAAAACAACATTAGGTTGCGTGCATGAGTATGGAATAAGTACAAAAATTCATTTAAAGCTGGTAATTTTGTAATAATTTTTATTTCGACGGACTTACATAGCCCAACTGCATTTCAGAACGTCAGGCTGCTTCACAAATTGTAGTTGCTTCGACGCACCGCGCGTTACGTGGGTTTTAAAACGAATGACTCACAAACCTGCAAACAGTTATGTAATAGAATGAAAAAATAGTTAAACATGATCTTAACTTAAGTTTAATTAATTTGCATTGACTGATGAAAACTAGTGACGCATCATGGGATGTGTTTTTCCATGAGTATGTATATTGTGCTAAACAGTTGTTTGGGGACAAAAGACTTAAGTATTGAAGTAATAGAATATTTGCACATTTATTACAGAAAAACTTGAAATCAAATTTGAAAAATTAAATTGTCCAGGGAAATGGGCTTCAAACATGATGTTCTTGATTTTTTAAGGTTTGTAAGGATTGGTTTCTATGAGGAAGCTAAGACCCTGGATCAGGTTTAACTGTACTGTGTTATTCAAGAAAGCAGACATTTGTATTATTTTATTGTTTTTTTTTCTTTGAAAAAAGTAGCTTACAAAGGACTTTCCAAGTGAACTGTTGTCAATTTTTAAAGTTATAGCAAGACAACCTTATTTGCACTCATCACTTTTTTGATGACTTTATTTTCAGTTTGCGATAGAAAGGTTTGTCCCTGTTTATGCCATGAAGGTTCGAAAACATATATAACTTGAAATATTAGAAAAAATTGTTTTCATGAAAACTTCATTTAGAGTTAATAATTAAAAGTAAAATTTAAAAAGTTATTACATTATCTTCAACTTGAGTAATTGAAGTTTGTTCTACACTTTGCAATGAAACGTACATGCGTAAGTTGGGAATAGAGTCAACTAGTATGAAACTATATACATTTATTCTTGAGATTAAGATGATTTTTAGATGAAAGCCTCTAAGAGGCTTATTACGACATCTCTAATTATCAAAATTAATTAAATAATAAGAGCAGACATTTAAGCCAAGGATATGTTCTTTATTTTAACGGGCACGTTTTGTAAGTGAGGTGAAACTGGTATGGTATCCATAAGTTTGTAATGAAACTTAAAAAGAAACCTGTAATTGAAGATAGTTTATGTTCCAAAATCAATCCGCCCATAGCTTAAGAAGTTGAATAAATTAAATTTAAGACTTCATTTTCTTTGCGGAATATGATTATTACGCATATTGCTGAACGTCCGCCTTTAACCCTTCTTGAATGGCTTTTGCTAAACCAAACAAGAGTTTGACCTTTGACATAATGTATATTGCGTCTCCCTTCCCACGGGGAACATATTCAGGGGTCAGTGTTCGGACTTACCAGAAACGTGTGAACACATTTTACGGGTCTATAAAATAGGGGAACCAAGGTCCCAACCCTCGACTTGTTTTCTATAGTCTAGGATAATAATTAATATATTTCTTATTTGTCAGAGCCAGTAGGTTTACATACCCGGTTTTGTGATGTTGTTTTATCGTTTGAGTTTTTTCTAAGTTTTTTGTTTTACGGAGAAGGCTTATTTTATATTATTCATTTTTTTATGAAGAAGGGAGAACATAGAAAAAGTTATGACAATAGTGTTTTTTTTTTTTGGAGGGAAGCGAACAGCGAAATAGTCGGTATGAATATAGTGTTATGCACTTAACTAAATAAAACAGTATACTGAATAAACAAGTTATTTTACTGAACACTATGTTTAAACTAAATAAAATTAACTTCTCCATTGGTAAATGTACGTTGGTTTGCTACACTAAAAGATGAATTTCATTCGTAAATTTGTTTTTAACACGTTGGAATTTATTTAAGCAGGTCTGGTTCATTGCTCGATTTGACCTTCAGTTCAAATCCTTGCCTTGTACTGAATTTACTTAACTTTCAATTATTTCAATACCGTATTGTATCATTTTTTTTTCAGAAAGAATGTAGTACAGACGAGTCAAATCATATTTCAAAGAATAGATCTGAAATAGGGGTGTTTCCAGACGACAATCATATTTCATTCTTTCGAATCTCCAATAACAGCTATTGACTTAAGTACTGTAATTATATTTATTAATGAGTTACCTGGACCGTGGGGAATCCTACCACAGTGTTTCAATCAGCTGTCCAGGTCATTTAATCTGCATGGGTGCTACACCAAGTTAAAATTTCATTTTTTGCGTTGCACACTCTACAAACCGTGTTTAGCAATTAAGCGCTTATTTTGCCAACACATTTAAATTCTAAACATGTTTTACAAATTAACTCTTAATGTTAAACAATTAAACGTTTTTCAGAAAGAAATGTTTAGAAATAACACACAACTGCTGTTTAGTATCTAAGCTTGTTTACGAAGTGGCGGCAAAAAGTGTTTAGATAATTGTGTTAAAGACATAAACACCTTTTGCTGAGTTGAGCACGGAGTTTGAATTTCTAGTTTAAGGCAATTAACGATGAAAGACAGCCAAAAATGAAAATTATTAACAGTGTCCATGTGTATGGTAAAAGGCATAATTTGACGGTATTTTAAGCTGCTAGTTGACAAGTGTCAATAAAGCCATGGCTTGGTCCTTACCTAGGTCTGTGCAGGTATAAACTTTGGGCAATGTTCCCAGCTCAAACTGACGCAAAAGTTATACGTTCTGGCATCTGTGATTGGCCAAAATAAGAACGTTTCACCTCCCAAAAGTACAAAAACTGTTAAATCCCGGTGTTAAAATTCAATACTTAGCCACTATAATTTATAAACCAAACTTCATCAGTCACGTGAGAGTAAAACATTTCTTTATTCGTTTCGTCGTTTTGTGAACAATTCAGTTCAAGGAATGATTTTTCCGTAGCACTTAGTATGTTTTTATTGGTATTACATGATGGAATAATGTTTTTCTCCAGGAAAATGCATGACCATTATTTCAATTTTAAGTTTTGTATAATTTTATGGGCAGGGTGAAACAAAAGAATTGCGCATTGATCCTTTCGGCTTTTGGCTTAGTTGTGTAAGTTTTGAAATGGCTACATGGTTTTTCTGGCAAAACGAAAAAGTAGTGGGGCTACGTTTAGCACGAAGATAGTTATTTAAGAGCTCAACTATAGACGAATCCGGACAGCAAGTGATGGTGGGATTTCAGTCGGATTTAAAAAGGGTCTATTCAACCTTTCAGTCTTTCAATTTGAAAAAAATCTCTCTCGTTCACCTTTATTCTTTCCCATAAATTAGTTTTTTAAGTGCTTACGCCCCTCTGTGGATACAAGCACGCTGTTTCCCGGAAAGTGGGAAAAATGAATATGTCGCTTCAAACTCTTTTTATTTCTGAATGTTCTCATAGATTTATGCTAATTTTCGCTTATTTTTTATTGTCCATCTGGGGGAAAATGGGCAACTGAGGTAGGGTAAGCCCGTCCCTACTGTCATCGGACCCCCCCCCCCCTTATCAAGGAGCTGACTCGGAGAGTAGCAGCTCCTTGCATGCATGCAATCATTTTTACCGTTAGTCCATCATACATCTCAAACGTCCAAAAGATTCTTAAGTCTGTGAGTATAGTACCTTAAAATACCTGTCTCGCAGCCGATGCATTCACTCCGTATAGAATGAATGATGTGTATTGACGTTTACCAATTTTCACTAATTTTGTTCTGCAGTCAATTGCCATGCTATCATGCCAAAGTTGGTGATCTTATTTCTTTTTCAGTTTTTTTTCTCTAATTCATTACACGACTTCACTATGCGTCATACCCACGCATTTTAAGGAACCGTTGTTTCCTTTAAATTGAAGATAGCGACATTTAATACTACCACCAACGCCTTGCGCGAGAAATGTTGTGAATAATATCATGTGCTCCCTCGTCGGTGTATCTGTCTTTTCTTATTTGTATCAATTTTGCGAGAGGATTGCTTTGTAGAACTTAGCAAATGGAAATGTTTGCCACTGACTTACTGCTTGGTTGGTTGGCCGTTACAAAAACAAAATAATGTTAGAACTAAGTAGCTTTGTGGGCATTAGGCACAGGGCATATCCGAGAACTAGCCGTGCATTTGATCACATATATCGCAGAAGGAATTAGGAAACGAAATATAAAAACAAAAACTTAAGACCCCGTGACTTAAGTTCTCAAAAGTGCAGACAACGCAGAATGTTTGAACTATTACCTTGCAAACGTGACTGGAAAATGTGAAGAACCCGCATTAAGGCAAGCGGATATTATTCTTTCGTCATTTCGGTTAAATATTATGGAAATAATGTAATTAAGGGCAAGGTTGGAATTTATTCCAACTTGGCGACAACCTTTTTCCTGGAAGAGACTGCCAACTGCTCTGAAAAAAACGGAACAGATATTTGGTGAACTTAAGAACCAGAACTGGATTCGTTTTCATCGTCTTGATTTTGTTAAACTAGAACATTTAGACCATATTTTTGAGGACCTATGTAGTAATATAGGCCAGTACATGTGTCATGCATGTTTCCACCATCTTAATTTGAAAAAACATAATTTACTGCAAGTCTTTCAAATGATAACTGTTTTATTTTTATTATTTTTACGTAGTTATTTTAAGTATTATCACCAGTAGTAACACGATCCACTGCTTTTGGTCTTTCCCGATTCAACAATGTCAACGACCGCATATCTAGTCGTTTTAGATTAAGAATATTTTATTTTTACTTCTCATTCCCAATAGCCGCAGTGCTGCGGCGTCATTGGTACAGGAGGTTAGCAGGCTATGATATGTTACGACTTGAAAGTATCATACCGTACCCAATGCCAGTCTCTTTTTACTGCGTTTGTTTAACTTAAGCCCATTTGCCCTCTTTAGATTAAGTGGTATAAATTAATTTTACAGAGGAAAGTGTTTATAAAAATTCTGAAACCTGTCATAGCTTCGTGAATAGTTTGTCTATTCATATTTGTTACATCATCAGTAAAACATTGAATATTTGGACTTCGTTGCGGTTTTTAAATTTCCAATCCATACCTTTCTCTACAGACGATATGGTACAAAGTGTGCGGGGTGTTCACAGGGAATCTTACCAAGCGACCTGGTACGGAGAGCACGAGGAAAGGTATTCCATTTAAACTGTTTCACATGTATGGTTTGCAGGAAAAAGCTATCGACGGGAGAAGAACTATACATAGTGGACGAAAACCAGTTCATCTGCAAAGACGATTATAACGGTAAATATGACCACATTTTACAATTGTTGAGTTTTCTCATACAAAGGCCTAAAATACGTTCCGATTACAGAGAATTTTCTTCCACACCCCACTTTGCTATACACCTAGTTTATCGGAGAACTGTCAACGTCCGAGCTAACCCCGCCTACCCTTTGTGTATCAGCGGCCAGCGTTGAATTAAACCAGAGTGCACATGACATCTAGGGCCCAAGAAACAGCAGGGACTTGTTCTCAATATGGGAGGCATAACCTCATTTACATAAACAAAATTTCTGTGTGAAAAATCTAGGTCAATCTGTCAATGGCCAATTTCTCAAATACTGGGGACATTTCCCCTGTCACAGCCCATTGAGCCCAAGATGTCTCACTATTACTGATCTTCTCACCATACTATTCTCTCATAAAATGGTACGGCCGAATCACCATCCACTTTGACTATGCCTTTTGTTATGAAGTGTGGTTTGCGTCATATTAACTGTGTGACACTTTCCTTGCCTGCAGTCCAGTAAACGACCTTCCAACTTTCGTACACGTTTACAAGAGGTGTCTTGTGCGCTGAATATAAAGGGCCCATGGCCCTTTTTTTACTTGACAGATCGGTTCTTCGACTTCCCTGTTTTTCCGTGAGATATAAATTCAGACAATTAAATTTACTCTGTTAAAACCTGTTTACCGATGGATCTTAAAGTTTTCATATTATATTTCATTCCACTAATATAGCCTTTGTTACTTTCTTCAGTTTTAAGGTGAGGGGAAAAAACTTCGAATCTTGTTTCACGACACCGTTGCAATGACCTGATCCATGTTTCACCGAGAAAGATCTTTGTATACATAAGATAACCTATATCTTCTCTCGTTACTCCCTACTGGAGGTTTACGGCCCTTCTCAAAGCAAACATTTACTGGCCCACAGACTGCCGGTTCTATATAACTTCTTAAGGACCCTCGCAACGTAAATTCTCACAAGAAAGCCACCGGCAAATAAATTTTATTACTGCACATTTCACTTAAAAGTAAAGCAATATACTCAGAAGGGCCGAAGAGACGATATCTTATTTGGCTTACACCTTGAATCACGTTATTGTTCTACAAACGTTGTTTTTGTGCCATAAAATTAATAAATGCCATCTATATTTATGACGAGCCCGTAAATCAATCCTCCCCAATCAATTCCAAAATGGCGGAAACCATTGTCAACTTTCAACATTTTATTAGCATATTCGCGTCAAATCTTCCTCTCTCTATCGTAAAATACTGTTGGATTTTCAAGTTTAACACAGAATGAAACTTCCTTTGGCGTTTGTAAGTAACCATAGTCTCAATGACTTCCTGAATATGATTGATCAAATACGAAAGAACTTCCAACAACGAGTCTCTCGGGATGGAAACCTCCAACGAGACGCAGAAACATAGTCGCAAAAGAGAATGATACAAAAGCGAATCCTGAATTAATTTTTGAAAGAAAGAAGGGTGGGATATGATTTAAAGGGAACACTCAAAGTTATGATATGGAATCAAACATTTTAACGAAGAGACGTAACAGCTGGGAAAAGACGGACGCAATTTTGCTCGACGCAACTCAGTATTTGACTGCTTTTGAGCAAACTAAAACGCTAGCCTTATAGATTTGAACTTTGATGAAATTTGATTAATTTCTTCAGCAAACATTACGAAAAAGTTAATGATGTTCCCCAAAACAATGCATCCCCTTTAAATAGAAGCAATCGTGGTAAGCATAGACCATGGGATGCGATCTTTCTTTGCAAGGCATGTAATTCGTTAATCACAGAAATTTAGAGTGTGTGTGTTTAGAGAAATACAGCGTGGCCATGCGTGGTCGGACGCGTCATCGAACCCGACAGTCCTTTACGTTGTCATCCATGTAAAACAGTGACGTCAACACAATTTCGAATTCACTGAACATACTTCGCCACCAGACTTCAAGTATGACATTAGAGGTTAATTATTTTTAATTTTCTCTCATTGTCTACACCTGTAGATATAAGTGGCTATTGTAGAGTTGAACCCACCCCCACCCCCCAAAAAAAGATGATAAAATTTTGTGAGTGTGTTTATTTTTATGTACGTGGTTTTCACGGGGCATGCGTCGCCCTAGTATAGTCTTTACCTCTCATTTCGGAAAACTTATGGGCTGTTTAATCAGTTCAATGAAACGATCGATCAGAGAATTCGCGTGATCAATAGTTTCAATTGAGTAATGTTAGCAAAGGCTTGCATCGTACTGTGTTGTATATTTACCAAATTCCCTGCAGCAAATACAAGATGGAAAAACATTTCTTCTGTATTACATTTATATTTACAATTTTTCTTATACCGGTCTGTAATATTTAGGCACATGTTTTTTACGTTACATGATCACTTTGAGAACGAGTTCGATACTCTCATCGTTTCACGTATTTACTTGTAGTTCTTTACTGTACTTTGTTTGTTCGGAGGTACCCAAATTACCCCCATTTACGCCCCTCGTGAACTCTCGGTTCGGTACACGGGCCTCTTAATCCCACCACTTCTCTGAATACAAAACACGGAATTCATAGATAAATCGACTGGATTTAAGAGCGACTTATATTCCTTTTGAAGTGACTTTCAAAATATAACTCGCCTCCAGCTGTCTCAGTGGTGAAAAAGTGCATTGCCTTCTAGTTGTCCTTTTATCCGCCAATAAGAGATCCAAAAATATTGCGTTATGAGGATATATTTTGTCATATTCGGCAAATTTATGACATTCACAGAGTATGATCTCATTATTGTCTATCCATAGTATCATCGTCTTTTGGACAATTTACAAAGTTATAAAATTTGAAGACATTTAATTAATTTTAGGGACATGTGAAGCTTGATGTCATACAATTAGGTTTCGATACCGGTAGTTGATATATTTTCTAACTATTTGTTCAAAACTGTCAGACATGTTATACATGAGACATAAAACCTTCGGGTTTATCCAATTCTAAAAAAAACCCTTCTTTTACCGCATTGGCTATTTTATTTTTCATAATCTGTATGGAAATTGCTCTTAATCGCCATCCCTACTCGTTAAGAGAAAATCCACGTACAACAAGACACATCTAAAATGTGTAAAAATAGACTTAAAAATGATTGAACCTACAAAAAAAACAAAAAAACAAAGGATGACCAGTGGCACAATTGCATTATTTCATTAAAATCAATTATTTCACATTAGTTAAGTTAAGGCGAGCTTTTAGGGAATATGCCAGATCTACAGGAAAAATTTTCAAACATTCAGTTTTGAATTTCAAGGACAAACAGGACGTTCAATTATCAAGAAAAACAAAAGCAGAGGTTTTTTTTAACAAATTTAAATAATCAATCTTTAAATTGAGATATTTTGAGTTAGTAAAAGGATATTGCAACAGGGTTTGAAGGAAGCGATGTGGAATAGTTTTTTTCCCTTACAAGACCCAGCTGAAAAGCCACCAGAGTATGCCTTTAATTTGGGACGCATCAGATGAACATAAAACCGTTTGACGTACCAGTTTATGGTTTGGAGCACAATCCTTGCCATACTCAGTTCATATATAGTATCTTCTACCAGGCGTTTTGAAAATTTCGAATCTGGTTTAAACTGCAAGTTAAATGTGCCCTTTCATCACTTGTTAAAAGACTTCATTTTCAAGGACGAAAATTCTTGTCACGTTTCAAATTTAGCCTATACCAATGCTAACCTAAGAGTAAGATACATTTAATCCGTAGTACCAGAAAATTAAAATGGAAATCAGTTACTAACAAACTGAAGAAATGCTGCCTACACAAACTCATGAAAAGTTCTTGAAAATCAAAGGGCAATACTTCTGACACGAATTACGAAATTTACCATAGATACTTAGAAGAGAAATAAGAAGAAATCTGTGTTTAACCTTTCCTTTCAGAATAATTTTGTTGGGTGGGGGTGGAGGGTGGGAAGAGTGCTTTAGCCATGTAAGGTTTGAATACATGGTTCAGTATTTATAGCAGGACCATGGAATTATAGACAGATAGAAGGATGTATGGATTAAACTCACACAAGTTAATGATAGTAGAATTCGTATATTTTCATTTTGACATTTTACGAAAATATTGACTTTTTAAATGAAAATGAGAGCAACATATTAATTTTTAAATCTGTATCGATTCGTTGCTTACCTGGCTGCATATTAAAAGGTTTAACATAATATAAGTAGTAAGACTCAGAGCATAATGCATAATTTTTTTGTGACCGATTGCCGTTTTTCGAGGAACCTGCCTGTAAATAGTCTTGCTCATTTTTTTTTTTTGAAAGAAATCAATTCATGTTCATTCACCGTTCCCCCAAAATCGTGCGTAATCCAGTAGTTACTGTCTGCATCTTTCAACGAAAGCAACAATGGTAGTTTTCTTTCCTCCTGTCTTTCTTTAATCTTTCAACTGTTAGAAGGATACACAAACATTTTCTCTGTTGACACACAGAATGGCGAGTTTGGTTCCGCCTATTCCGTTTTTGGGGGTGTCAAATTCCTTACGAACTTTTCAAAATATTTTCTGTCCCTAGTGACATGGCTTCTTAATTTCTGACTAGTTTTATTTTTGGCCTTTAGAGACAGATTGCTGGTTGAGTCTTTCATTCTTGTCAAGCTGCAATGAGTCCGTTCTTTGAAACAGAGCTTATTTTTCCGGTCTGCAGATTTCCTTACCTCTTTTCAAATTCAAAATACCTCTGTTTGATGGGCATGCACGGGTACAGAGTGTCGGACTTTAAAGGGGCCATACAAACTTTGTTGGGTAGCCTGAACTAGTTTTAGAAAGGATAGTCTGACAACGACCAATTCCATATGGCGACATCTTAAAAAAAATAACTAGACAGTAGACAATTTAAGGGTTAGTTGTATTTTAAATGAAAGCTAAAAAGTGTATTCCCGTCGGTTGGCGAACATTTTTCTGGAGGAAAAAAAAAATACGTGGTTGATTGTGGTCATATTTTAATTAGACATTACCGTCACCTAAGTCGGTATGATATGAATGACAGCCATCTGAAGCTGTGAAAATTATGAGTAATAAAAATATTACGGCACATACAAATGTACATTTCGGTTGTTCAGGCTACATTTAACATGAACGGGTGTGATTTTCGAAATTTATTAGAGATTCGATTTTGTGTCTTGAATATTCAGCATTTCGTCACAGTTTTAGAACATTCTTTCAAACTGTACGCGGCTTTCTTTAATCAATATTAAGTTCATCACGTGTAAAGAAAGGTTTGAAATTCGTTCTCGTTAGTACATATGCGTGTAAGAGTTTATTTGCGACGCATGCGTAGACCGTGGTAAAACTTAGTGTCCTCCGGTTTAACCAGTTTGCTTCAAACATAATTCCCTTTTCCGTTTTTGTTTAACAAAATGGATGGAAGCTCTCCATACTAATCAGATCAAATGGCGACTCAACGGAATTATTGTGTCTTTCATTTATACGTTTCCATACCATCGCATCGGTGTTTGGCTACGAAAAGGATAAATATTGCGTTTGTTTCATTGAAAACAAAACGTAGGGGTTTTCCAAGTACGGTAGCCTTCTTTTCAAAAAAAATTCACAAATAAAAATTCAGCTGGTTGTTACTCAAACACAACCCAAACTTCCAAAGTAATAGTGACTCACGCTGTTTTCTTTTTAACAAATGGTGGTACATTTTGAATCCAGTGCTATCTTTTTCAGTATATTACGGTATACATTGGCATCCCGTTGCATGTGCGATAAAAAAAAAAAAAAAAAAAAAAACTTAAAAACTTAAAAGCCTACTGTCTAAAGTCATCCTCATCCAGACACAATCTCAGTTTATAGCTTCAGAAGTGAGTACACAAGACACTTATGTGTAATCAATACACTCTCGGTACATGCTTTGTAATATGTGCTACAGTATTTTCTATTTTTGAACTTCCTATCAATCTCAATCAAAAAGATATGACAATTGAGAATATCTGTATACTAGTACAAATTGCAGTTTGGGATGAGAGTTACCTACCTTTCAAGGACTGGACCATTCGAAAAGCTGTATATAGTCTCACAATTCCAATGAAACATACAAAGAAGACCATTACTCTCGTGATCTGTTTTGTGCCAAAACATCGAGTTTTTTCTAGGTAGTTATTTTGCAAAACTAGGTTATACTCAAAAGTAAGTCCCTTTAAATGCACTTGCTTGACAACCAACGCGTTTTAGTTGCATGAAAAAACTAAGTAGGCGCTATTTTCTATGCCTTCTGTTCGTGATCGGACTTTACCCACCAACCTTTTGTGCGGTTTAAAATATTTCTGGCTCAGATTTCATAAAGGCATAACCATTCATCATCGACGGCACTACCGCCTTCTTTTCACCATCGAAAAAACTCCAAGTGGTGTTTTTTCTATGTTTAGAAGTTTGGTAGGTACGAAAGGATCATGAAAAGTAATCTTTGTAAAAATTACTTGAAGTTTTGTTCCCGTGACTTTATTTTAGGAGCTGTTTTAGATTTTCTTAAAAGCAGTTGTCGCGTGACGTGCAAATCCACTTAAAACACATCTTAGATTCCTGGATATCGTCAGCTTGTTTTTGGCGCGTCTAGTCTCTTTCCTCAAAATGTTCGTAGTGCATACTGTGCCTACACGTGACATTAATAAGACCAATGAAATAGCAACATTAAAGCAATGAGAAATTTTGCGACTTATAAATAAATTTTGGTATTTGTCAACTCTGATTTATTACTGAAGAAAGTTCTCCATTGGATTTTCCCTCATGTTCTGATAGCCCTCTAGACATAATTCTAATTTAACATTTTGGGCGCTGATATATCTGTAAATTTTTCAAGGGATGGGCGGTTCCGCAGTTTATTGAAAACACTCAAAAGGACACTTCCCCAACAACAAAGTGAATACGGTAACTCAGTATAACCAAGTGCCCTTAGTAAGCTCTTCAGTCAGTCAGTAGCTCTCTTCTTTTACGTGACAACCATTTTTAGCTGAATTTTAAATTTATGCAAAATAAGTCTTTGTTTGTTATAAAAAGGCTACTTTTTTGATATACCATTAAGCAATATGATTTCAAGCACAATTAAAATAAGAGATTTGGAATATAAAGTTTTCCTGTCAACATTAGATATAGGCGACCAAACATCCTGGGTGGTTATTTTTTATTTGAGCTGGGTGTGTGTATCAAGAAAGGCGCAGACAATTTTCAGGTGCCATTTTTAAACCCTTTAATTTTCTTTCATGTGCTTTTTCCGGTTGACATCATGTTCTTATTTCCCCGATCAATTTATCCGAATCACACAGGAGATCTATGCAGACTCTTCAAACATAGGAACATCGAGCAGTCGGCTAAAATAAAAGTCCTGCTCTAACATGGTCCTCGGCCGCAACTCTTTTAGACATTTTTTTTATTCCGTTCGGCACACGAGCGGAACACACCCAAATTTAAGTGTACAATGAAGAAAAAATCGCACATTTTCCAGCCATTTAGAAGGCAATGCTATTGTTCCCAATTTACCCAGCTCGAGCGGCTGAACCTGCCGAAGAAAATAACGACATCTACCCCGTTTTTGAAGAAGGAAAGTATACAAGCCTGCGCGAAAATAACATCTCTCCCCTTGGAAAAGAATATTTTTTGGTGTGCGTGGAAAGGTTTTTTCTTTTCAACAAATGGCCATGAGGTCACTCTGATGCCCAAACCAGGTGTGGAGGGTTGTCAACAAACTTTTGGAATGTTGTTTCACGATTCAGTAACAAACGACTAGATAGGTAAAGACCTTAGTGAAGCAATAAATCACGTACCATGACCATGTACCTTTTGTCCTGCTAAGGACAAGGGCAAGTATTTCGCTTGTCCCCAGAATTCCCCAGGCTCATCTTGACGCGGTTTACAGCCTTGTAAAACACCCCTAGTGGTCATTCGTCGTGACAGCACTTTGTGTAATGTTTTGGCATCTGTGAGAGGTAGGGTACTGTTGTTACTTGACGACTGGAACAAACTAGTAAAGATTGGACAGAATTTACGATTGTCAGCTTCCGTTTATTAAGATGAGGGCACTTGGTTGAACAAATCAGGGGACAAATAAAACCGAAGGAACGATTGAAGGGAGTCATGAGTATAAAGTAATCAAACAAATATAACCTGGTATGGTACATAAATTATTTTTTCATGAATGCGGTATCAACGTAACAATTAATAAAAGCTCTCCTGCATGACCCTTTACCGTAAATTTATGAATGAACTATATAGGACAGTAGGAAGGGCTTAACTCAGTGCCCAAAGTCCTTTGTCTGTTTGCCTGTTTTACTTGAATAAAAAACTTACATGCTGGCATGACGTTTTAGTTCAGCTTATCACACAGAAATTGTCTGGTTCCTCTAGGGGACATTTGAGTCTCCTGGTCCATCTAGTGGACTTTATGGCCTGGCGGGTCTATCTAATATGAATAATCTAGTCGCATGGAATAGAAATGGCAAAATAAATTAGTATGATGAACCATGCACGTCTTTAACGACTTGAATATCAGCTAGAAAGAATTGTTATGAACACTGCACATTTGCGTCACGGTCTTCGATAGCTCTGCTACATTTATCGGGTAACGACCCCGATGTGTTCTACTTTCTCCCGACACTGCAATCCAATCTGACTTTGAAGCTGAATCTGACTTTCAGCTGTGACAAGGTCCCTTAGGCTGGCCTAGGAATGTGAATGAAAAGGCGTGTCCAAATACAGAATCGTGGAATTCATTTTAATAGGTAGTCTATTCCTATATTTGCGTCAAGTCCCCAAATGGTCTCTCTCGTGTCGTCCAAAATAGCACCCGTGCAAATCTTCTTTGATGCTCTCGTTGCGAAAAACCAACACACCAATTTGTACCTATCGCGAGGCCGCAAATTCCTACCTCACGATTTGCCCTTTTCCTAAACCGAGTACAGCTCCATTTACCCGCGGGGCACAATGGGACTGATGGCTAGCCGTCGCATCGCATCTTCTTTGATAGCAAGCGGCAGCTGGTCGAGGTCCTCTGTCGAAAGTTGGACGTCGTGTTACCTTTAGAGTTGCATTGTAGATCCGTGTGACAGTCACTTCGTTACCCGTGCACTGATAACCGATACGTAAGGTCATCACCACCCGCGCTTTAGAAGTGAGAGCCAAGCTATTTAGAAATCTTTGCACGAATCCTAGGCTGGGCAGCGATTGCTCGTCTGTTAGAGGTTTCCACAACATTTCTCCTTCATCATTATTTGCTACCCTACCGCTTATGAGCTGAAATGCAAAAAATCTACAGATTTCTCAGGCACGTGTCCTTTTCTCGAAGGTAAACTCGATTTACAGTTCGATACTGTACGCAGACAACCTCCCTCCTTGTATCGTGTCATTTAGGTACCCCAACCACTGCCGTGTTGTGCAAAGATCCTAAATGAGTCCTTTCACAACATATTTCACATCAATTCTTTCAAAGTGATAAGAAGTAACAAAGTTACACTTTAAGACTATGTGTGGTCTGTTTCCAACTTTACCTCACTCCCATCAAGAATTATGTCAGTAACGAACTTTTGCTCGTTCGATCCCTTACCAAGACATGTATTGTTCAAAACGTGTATGTCTACATCATAAGTAAAGTGGCAGTTGCTGTTACTAATGACGTAGTGAGTCAGTTGTATGCGGTCGTCACGGTGGCTGGATGCCGTTCGACCGCCGATCATGTTGCATCAATGTGTTGCTCAACGATGTGAGAGTAGATTCCATTCAGTTTAACCCATTGTATATATACCGTACCTAACATTATCTGCAGTCTATGCATTCCTTATATCCGTATCCCAATGTCGCCCCGGGCGATATATTCATCAAACAAGACAATTTGCAAAGCAATTTTAATATTTGAAGCTTGTTTGAAAATAATTAGAGACAACTTAATTAATGAATCAATCACTATAAATGTAGGAGATGACACACTTGTGCAGACCTGTTTTTAGTTTCGGAAAAATAGCATCGCTGATAAGACATATTTTGTACACCATGCATTATATCGGTTGAAAATCGTGCCATAAACATACACGACTTTCTGAATGGGTGAGCTCTGTTGCTATTTGGTTTAATTAAAACTTGTTACCATATTGAGAATTGATTATCAAAGTGTCAACAGCTTTGTTTTTTCACATATATTATCGTGATGCAAACCAGGAAATGTCACATTTTCAGATGCAGTTTCTTTGAAAATTGCTCATTTTGGATCTGAACCTAGGAGCATGACCGTTTAGAATTTTCCCTCTTCGAACCTCTATGGTAAACACGTCTCTAATGGATGCAGTTAGTCCCACGTGCTATCGTCACCTTCTGCAAACCATTAACTTAGACAAGCTTCGCCACTAGGAGCATGGAGCAACCACCATTCGCAGAGTGAGAGTTCGGTGCTTAGACAGAACTTTGCTGAAGTTAACCGGATTGTTTAAACCTCATTGTTGCGTTCAGGTTGAGGGATCTCATCGTCATGGGAAGCAACAGCGTCTTGACTTGATGAAAATGATACTTTTCAACGCATTAAATATTAAATCGTGTGATGGGTTTATTACCTAGCGAACGTCACGTGATTTTTATTATTTCCAGCAGATGCCGTATATCACCGTGCCTGATTTCATGATAAGCTACATATCTGTACATGTTAATGTACAAGTTGCATGAGGTCTAATGCTTCTCGAGTGGTGCTATTGCAAGCACTGCAAACTGATCCCCACGTCTTCTCAGAAATTTTAGAGCCGGAATGTCATACAGTATGTGATACTGCTGGCTACGATGGCAAATGAATGATGAAAGCAAACTGGCAAACTTCTCATCCTTCTTAGCTGTCTTTATTAAATGATAAAAAAAAACTCCGGCGATACATTTGTAATTTTTGTGAACATAAAAAAGTTTTACCAAACTAATTTAAAACATCAAGTAATGTTAAGAAATCTCCGTAATTTCAATATAGAGGCTTTGCAATTACGTCACGTGGCCGCCATGCTGGAGGACATTCATGCCAAATGCACGTGGCTTTGTGCCGAACGCACTGCATAGAGTGCTTTGTGGTATGCACGGTGTATACACATTCAACGAGCAAGCGCGCCCAGTGTGGTTTACTACGTAGTTACATGCACTCCAACATGGCCGCCGGAGAGTATTATGACGTCATGTGAAAATCCTCTGTATGTCCTAAAGAAAGAAAATCTTGGCTACCAGATATTTTTAAACTTCTCACTTTCTGTTCTCAGTTATAATAATTGCTTCTGCATTTTGTTAAAATATTCGTCTGGCCATTCCCATATCCAAGAAAGTGGTATGAGCGGATCCCTTAAGAAAAATAACGCATTAGAGAGTTTAAATTTGACATTTTCCTACTGCATTTAAATGTTTCTCCCACCATTAAAAGAGAGCATTTTTCTGCATATTCTGAAATCAATGCATTTTTGTCTCTGGAAAAAACTTGGTAATAGTAATCGCTAATTGATTACCTCAGAATCTTACATTTAAAATTCTATGTGTTAAAGGAGATGGGTAGTGGCGTACTTTCAAATGAATACTTTATATAAAAGAGATGTTTACCCTCTGAGTGGGACTAATTTTTAAAATGTGAGCCATAATACTTTTTACATGCTCTTTAAAAAGAATCTCACAAATTAATTTTGCAATTATGTTTTCGTAATATTTCATGGGATATTTGATTTTACGCTTGCAAGATATATCACAATTTTTTTTCGTATTTTAGTTCGTTACTTTTTCTTCTTGCATGGACTATTTTGAATCGTTTCCTCTTGTATCGGTTCTGATGATGAATCTCCCAGATAGCAGTACACTCAACTAACAACTCACAGCATGAGTATGTGCATAGTATATTAGCGTCACACGTTTCAGTGCGATACTGGTGGCAAGACACATCATCTGCAGGAGGCTCATGAACAACATTGTCGATTTTGCTGGTATTGACACTGTTACTTCCGACTGACGAGTTTGTTCTCATGGTAGACTTAGGCTTAGCCCTAACGCTAAAGCCTAAGTTAGACTAACGTTAGTACGGTAACAAGGGTACTGTTATACTAGACACACTGCATGCATGGCTTCGACAGGTATTGTTTTCGGATCGAATCTTTAAACCAAGAAACATAACCGGATGTGACGTAATGAAGTCGGCGATTTCGAGGGTTTATTTTACTTTTAGCTGTTCAATCCTGCTCCAATACAATGATTTATGGTCATTAGCGTAAATTAACCTCTATTGATAACATAAAATTAATATTGCGAGAACCAATTGAAATCAATTTCTGCGCAGCGAGCGACTCGCACTTTTACGACTTTTTACTCATTTTTTTTATCTTCCTGGACAAACGGAACCATCTCCTTGTTTTATTTAATAGCTTCCAACGGTATCTAAATCACATCTGTACATTTCTAGAAAACCTTACAAAATGGTTCGTAAAACCCGAAGGTTTCGTCAATCATGGCTCCTCTGGGACACCGTGTCGTTGAGTTTGTTTAACCGCTCTCGTAACCAGTACTCAGTTATGCGTGGCTCTGCGCAATATCAGCGCCACGCTTGGCTAACTTGTGCATAATTGATAAATGCGATATGTAAATAAAAGATTCCGAGACTGGTGAAAGTTTGCCAAAGCGTTTTAGTGGGAAAGAGGAAAGCAGTGTTTTTTCTGTGTATCGAATAACCCATATGCCATTAGTCGAACCAAACATCAGCGTTAAAGACGGCCATGCGGAACTTCATAGCAACTCGGCACACATTTCATGTCATTAAAAAGTCATATTAGAGCGGTTACTCTAATAATTCGACACACTACTGACAGTTTTAATTTCATTGTGTAAACAGGCGAAGTAGAGTCAACGCTACAAGTCATGGCAGGCTATGCAGTCCATAAATTTTGCAACACGATGTGTGTGACATGTAAACACATTACAAGGTGTAATTTCAAATTACCGATGGATTCATCCGTACACCAACCATCAACCGTAGCAAGAGACTTTAACTTTTCTTTTTGAAAATGGAGAAAAACAGTTCATCTAATACGAAACTTAGTCTCTACTTTCTTCAGATTTTCTACGAATATTTGGGTAAACAAGGCAGGAAGTTTATCTCAGAGGCTTAATATGATACGTAAACATAATACCTTAAGAGAGAGAGAGAAAAACCCGCTATGGAGTTCAAAATTCCATTAGTATCGAGATTCCTCATAAAAGGGGCTGAATAAGCTTGTCTGCTTTAAAAGGGTGTTTATCTCACGAATCAAAAACGGATTGCTTCCCATGTATCTGTTTGTAATATTTGTCATGTCCCGAACTCTGGCGCTCATATCAATTACACCAACGGGTACTTTTCTTTTGCAAACATCGTGTAATACAGTAACGGGATCAAATATTAAAATTTGTTCATAAATTTCAGCAAATATCGTTGTTTAGATGTCATCTCTTCACTTTCTGATTGTGAACGTAATTCTACAAGAGCCTGTATACAGTATAAACCACCCTTAAAACTTTTCACGTCTTCGAAAGTTCGTGGTCGTTGAAAGAGTTCTAAACCTTAAGCGGGTTCGGACGGCTGGACGGTGTTTCGAACGGACGGCCGTTCGCACGAAGAAATCTTTGGATATATACCTATGCTGGAAAGACCAAGACACGGGCAAAACAGTTTCCGTACCTTTGGGACCCAAAACCACGTATTTTTTTCTAAATCTTACAATATATTTGCCTCAACCTGATTTGAAAAAGAAGATACTGAAGCTTGGCAGAGTCACCCCTTTGTTTTTTATTTTTTTGTGAATTCTTTTGGGTGTTAATAAATACGCAAGATTGATGATTTGCCCATGTGCAGTTTAAAACTAGACCTGGTGCAATGCTAAGCTTGGCAAACCTCACTTTAAGTACCATATCATTTATTTTAATTAATTATTTTTTTGCAGTTGACACTTCCCTTTAACAAAAATGATGTGTCATCATCTACAAGAATTTCGTCCCTCTTCAAATTATTCGTCGGTTGCAATTTTTCTGTATTAATTTTTTTTTACAGGTCCTTGTGATCCAACGGGTGCCGCCTTGCCAATGTCACATCCTGGTAACTACGACAACAGACCGTATCACATAAACTACCCACTTAGTGATCCTGGTATACCGTCACCGGAAAACTCGAGTCCAGAAAATATGATAGAATCCGATTCAAATGACGGTTCTCCAAGTACAACTCCCGTTCCCTCCCAAGGTCTCGGACAGGGAGGAAACTCGACAAGATCGTCAACTCCCCTCGGAGATAATGGAACAGACGACGTAGATAAAACCAAAGAAATAAAAAGTGAGTACTATCCTCAGATCTTTTTTCATTTCAGACGAAACGATTGCATCATAAGGGCAAATTTTAAGCAAAGAGAAATTCATCTTCACATTTTGGTGAAACGTCCAATCAAATTGGACATTTTTTCTTGTGATGTCAGCAAAGGAGTTACCAGATTTGTGTTCTAATGTGTTTTTTGGACCGGCAGCAAACGTTGCATCACCAGGGAGGTGTGATTAGACTAATCACACCTTCCTGGCATCACTAACCTCTTCTGACTTCAAGGTGATGAAATCAAACTGTATTTACTTTCTCTCTCGCATACGAAACTAGATTTTTTGCTTAGAACTCCTGTTTATATATTTGGCCCGTATTCGTCTAAAAATGCACATTATTTGCATACGAAGCAAACGGACTGGTTTGCCGTTATTAACCAGCCAGGACGAACGGTTAGTTGAACCCTTTCTGTTAGCCGTTCGATGTGTTTGCTGTAAAATAATGTAGGCCTGTAGTTTTATGCCGCTCGTGTATCTTAACAAGTCTGTGGAAACCGCAAGGGAAAACGTTTGAACACTTTCGTGGTCAAGGGAGTAAGGGGCTAACTAAACATTTGTCTTCCATACAAAAGTTTGTGGAAACAAAGGTCATCATTGCCCTGGGTAAATGCATCTTAACGGCTCTACGAATTCAAAATTGCCCCAATCACACCGTATTTCACTGAGGATTTGGTTATGATTGAACCAGAGACTGGCCAGAAAAATTTGGCTTTTTCTGGGGTTTGTTTCTTGCTTGTATTCAAATTAAGATTTTTACCCTACTATCTGATCAGGGAGATGTGATTAATCACACCTCCCTGATCTGATCCAACCGTGCTAGTTATAAATAATACTTCTTTAATTAAGCTTGTACATAAAAAGAATGTGCAAACTTGACAAACACAAACACACCACCTTTTGAAAACGTATAATGTTTAATTATTTGAATATGTTTGAAATAATTTTTTTCACACACGTTTAATGTTAAAAGTGCAGTTTGGTTATAATCCTTTAAAAGAGTTGGAAGAATGTCTAAACTGCGAAAGGTCTTCTGAGTTATCGATGTGTAGCTCCTAGTTTGCAAATGCTCCAACATTGTCATGTGATTTGAACACTTTCAGGAGAAGACTCGGAGACACCGGGTAAGGACAGCGAAAATGGATCAACGCCCCCTGGTTCGACTCCTGTATCTGGTGCCAAAAGAAGGGGCCCACGAACAACGATAAAAGCCAAACAACTAGAGACCCTTAAGGCAGCTTTTGCGGCCACACCCAAGCCGACTCGACACATACGGGAACAACTGGCACAAGAGACTGGCCTTAACATGAGAGTCATACAAGTAAGATATACTTGATTTACAATCATCCCTCCCCTCTCCATTGACTTAGCCAGAGATACTAGTGGGATTGCCCGTTCAATCGAATTCTAAAATAATTATTTTGTTATAAAACAAAAAATGGCTTTAATATTGCATCGGATTGCTTCTGAGGTTCTAAATGATTTAATAATTTCTCTAAGAGAATACCCCTTAGGCCACTAACTGGTCGCCGGCCTCTTCCATGCCAGCAATTACGCCTTGCAGTTCGAATCGACGTGACAATGGGGTGGTCGTCAGTGCTAATGACCCCCTTCTTTGATCGACACCCAAAAGTTAATGTAGGCTTAAACCACGAAATCACTTACAAATCCCCCACCCCCACCCCCCCCCCAAAAAAAGGAATTATGTTCTCTTCCTTCAACCCAGACATTGAGCTCCACTGGACCCAGGACTAAAGGGCTCACCGTATATACACAAGAGCATAGCCACTAAAGTTGTAATAACATTTCTTCACACAACGACACTCTTTAAAATGTCTGGTTCCTCCTAGAATAATGAAATGTGGCTTAGACGGTATCCATTTTGTCCAACAGGTAGGAACGTAAAAATGTTTTAAAGAAGAATTGTGAATTGATATTGCACGCTTGTCTGACTATCTGTCAGCTATTGAGCGTTCAACGTTTGCAAAAGGAAAGGGGCAACCAACAGGAGAAGTAATTGAATTTCATACGAGACTTATACACTTTGGGATTTTTTTAGCTATTTCGGAGTAGATACATTACCTTGTTTAAACGATACTATGACAAAACGAAGTGCGCATAAAGTTATATGTTCTTGTGATGCTTCAAGGAGAGGTAAATGGGATTTTTCGATCATTCATTAGTCTATGGCTACTTAAAGGCCCATTTCTCTCACCCCAAACAGTACCAATTCTCCTAACCTTCTTACTTAAGCCCCTCCCCCAATTGTCTGAAATTCATGCACATCCAGATACAATCTCAGTTTATTGCTTCACGGTGAGTAAAGAAAAACTCAATTTATATAATCAAAACACTCTCAGTACCGTTCATGCTGTGTAATATAAGCTTTGGTACTCTGCATTGTTTGAGTTAGCTGTCAATCAAAGAGCTGAGCCAATTAAGAATTTTGGTACCCCCGTACCCAAATTGTAGTTTGGGGTGAGAGGTTTGGCCCTTTAACATAAAAGTCAGTGGATTCACAACCCGATCGTTAGCTCTGTACCTCGGCATCATTGCCTTATCTACGTCTCAGATTCAGTCGCTGCGGCTTGCCTGCCAGTATGGTATTAATTAAAATTTCATTTTTTAAACCATAATTTAACAACACTATTCCTACTACTGAACGGAGACTCTTCGTTGGCTCCGTTTCTTATTTTTGCCTATGTTGTTTCATTTTCATCTCCTATACCAAATGTTCTCCACATTTTCACTTCGTATTTTTCACGATTTCTGTCTTCTTACTGACTTAGGACAGCATTTAGTGTAACACTACAATGAACGAAGTGTTAGATCACGCAGAAGCTAACTAGTGAAGAAGTCTGTCATATTTAGTCAACGTAATTATAAAGCACACCGACGGCTGTACCCCTTTCTCTATGAAAAATGCATGCCGTGACATACACGCCTGAAATTACACCTGCCAACCAAAACATTTGGTGCGTGTGTAATGCAAAGAAAACAATTGAAGTATTCGTTTGAATGTTAGATCATGTTTTATATTGAACCAACCTATTTGATTCCCGTTTCATTAAAGAAAGTGTCGGTCGAGAAAAATCATAGAGATTAGGATTTATTGAGAAAAGACCTCATGACGGTTGACCGTCAAATTTGTTTCTGTGTAGATACGATTGAGTTCATAGACATAAAAAGTCGATATAGGTTGATTAAGAAAGTGCACAGGCGCCTGGCCAAAAGAAAAGGACAAAGAAGGATCACTGGACATATTTTACTACGTCTTATGCAATGTTTCCTTTGTACGATATAATCACTGGTAGGCTAGATCAACTATTTATCGGCGGTAAATAAACCTAGGCGTTCCATTCCTAGCAATCGGGGAATCATGTTTGGCAAAAATTTGTACGCTGCGCGCTTACTCGCAGCGCTAAGTCTAGAAACTATCTTTTTTACAGGCTCTGTCTTCCCTTGGCAATTTTCTGCCTTCGCACCTGAAAATACATGCTTAGAGGTGAAAGATTGAAAGATGCATATTTCAGCTTGCACGGAATACCAACTCCATACTGTATGGCTTCGCCATCAGTCCTCATATTATCATAAAAGGGAATCCTAAAATGTGTTCTCTTCATAAGGTTTCAGTAAAATGGTCATATTTGTGTGACCATCGAAAAATTCGTCTAACTTTGGAGATTTCAAATCAGCCTGGATCTAGTACAGGAGTCACCACAGTATTTGCGCAGTACTCAGCACAGGATGTAATCCTGCGTGTGCTGGCTTCAAATCACGCGGTGAGTCCCCTTCTAGCTTCAGACTTAACAGACAAACAGTGAAGCTGTTTGGAAACGGTCTTTTTGTAGTTAATTAACAAAATGTTCTAGTACTTCAAATTTCCATTCCCCGAAACCTCATATCAGCCAGAAACCTTAGCACGTCTGGGCATTCATAAATTTACATGCTACATCCAGACATCTTATCCACAAAACAAAGGAAACGTGTTCTTGTCGCGTTCAACGAAACGTTTACTGTTAATTTGCAAAGGAGTTTTTAAACCTGAAATTGGTTTTGAGGACGAGCCATGTAATTCCTTATAGGACATCTGCGAAGTTTTTTAAAATGCGTATCAGACTGCGACCGCAAACAGCGCCAAAGTGTTGAGTAGCTAGCGTAATGAATGAAGTGACTTCGATTTATCCTTGTCCAGAAGCGAAAATTGTGACAAACACATTTTTTTAATAACTTCCTAATATTTCAGCGAACAACTATCTTTGCCAAGTATACATGTTAGCCTCCCCGTCTATATAACAATGTCGTTAAAATCTTAATAGCCTGAAGAAGAGAAATTCATTAACATTTTCCTACAAGATCGCTTGAACGAATCCTAGTTTGTTAAATCTAACAACTCGAACCAGACGAGCACACAGTCAAACAGCAACCTACGCGAGCTTCTAAGATGGCAGCCATAGTCTATTAGGCATGTGTGTATAGCAAAAGTCGCTAAACCGGACACCTTTTATCTATCAGTATAATTGAACAACACAAACTAAGATCAAGTATGCCACCTCTGCGTATATTCCCAAGTTGGCAAGTGTCGGCCTTAGCTTAATACCAATACATGACTCGAAACGTTAGGCTATGCTTCTTGGCCGTCAGCTTTAGTCTCCATTAAAGTCCCGTTAGCTTTACACCTTCGTTTTTTGTCTTCATGATTCAGTGAAGCTTAAAGGTGTAAAACTGGAAAAGTTCACACCCTTACGAAAATGACAAAATGTCGTGAATTTATTCAAGCTAAGGGTATTTTCGGCAACTCAATGGGTGATAGATCAGTCAATGACAGCCTCGTTCTTTCTTCGTCGTCGATAAAATTTTGTTGCAAAATGTAGTTGCATGCGCTAGTTTTGCTAGGTTGTGTAGACTATGATGAAGTGGTGTTTTAGAGAGCGGCGGTGTAATGTATTAGCATGCTGTCTGGCAAAGAATGAATCGGGCATAGGTGGTCTATATGGCGAAACGGTCTTTCTTTTTTTTATTTTATTTTTATTTATTTATTTTTTTTTTTTTGTGTGTGTGTGTGGTTGCAGAATATTCCGTCTGTCAACAATGACAGATAGTCAACCTTGCCTCAAAAAATGTCAATGGTCTTGGACCATTCCTAGTTTTGAGAAGGAAACCAATCGCCATGCCATTATAATAGTCTTTGGAGTTTCATGATTTCTGTCGCTTTGTTTGCATGGGCTGTTTTATTTGAGCCTTACAAGTACAGGAGACAAACGAGCTAGTGTACTGCTTGTTTACTCTAAAAATGAGGCTACAATTTAAAACAACAATAGCCTAAATATACTGCAGCAGAATAATTACGAGTTACATTCTGATCAAACAGAAACAAAAACAAAAACAAAAAACAGACACTAACAGACAAACAGAACTATTTTGTAAACTCTGTCTCTCAGCTTCCAGTGGTAAAAGTATTTTTAAAAAGAATAGACTCAGTAACGGAAATAGAGTTTCGCAAAATGGGCTCCTGTTGATAAAGTTCACTATATAAGACACAATTAAGAGATACGACTGACGAGGGAAAAAACCAGGCTGATGCGCTGGCAGTATATTAGCTGGAATTTTCTTAAAATAGTTAAACTGGCCAAGGACTTGATAATAAACGTGCTGGGATCACCATTATATCCTGCCCTCTGAGAGAAAAGTAGGCTGTACATTATGCTCTGGTGAACACGAAGCACTTAACTAATATATACCACGGTTGTAACAAATGCTTGGGTAACTTTATGAACATTATGTTTACATTTAGAAAATTAATATCTTTGAAACAACATTAATGATCATCTAGTTTTCGTACTTCACTTTCAATCACGTGTTCCAACTGGAATATTACAATTGGCCAGTCAGAGAATGAAATGTCCTCGATTTAGAAGTTGAAAGGAATGGATGGCGTTTTCTGTAATTCTTTGTTAGTCCTGAACGGACAGTGGCTTCATTAGCCTCACAGCTTAAATGGTTCACAATAATGTAGCAGACGCGTTTTTGTGTTACCTACAGCGTCGCTCATCGCGGTCAGTCACTTTTTGACGGCGACAGAAAGGGACACTGTATTCAGTCCATTTGCTTCAAGCTTTTCTCCTGAAGGCTATGAATCCCCCTCTCGTTTTAACAAGATTACAAATACTTTCAGGGGACTATTTGATGCAATGAAAGGGTATTGAGTGACGGTTTTGTCCAACATCAGGTTAAGCTATCTTTGTCGATCGACTTTCTATTGACGTGTATTGTACACCCGTCAAGCCTCCTTAGAATTGATAAACAAAATCCATCGAGAACTTACAAAACCTTCCCCTATTTACTGCCATGTAAAAGAATGAGATAATGTGTCATTATGAGAAAGCACTGTCAGGGGACTCTTTCGAAACACTGGTGGCGGGTCGAGCGAGCCAAAGTTGGAAAACAAGCTTACACGCAAATCTCTTAGTACATTTTGCTTGACTTCAGGGGAAAATATTTTCTTTTCCTTCAGCAGATGTCTAATGCCACGATCAATGTTGTTTTGTTTTAATTAAAACCTTTAAATCCTCATTACGAGTGGGCGACATTTTGAGGTGGGAAACATAAAATAGACCGAGATCCAAAAACATTGAGATTCAAAAACATGCAAAATGTCCTCATAGTTATGGCTCAGTGACATCAAATTAGATGCAGGCCTACTGCAAGTGATCACTTTCTTGCAAAAATGACGACACACTTCACTTGCAAAATCCGATCAAATATCGAAACTTTACATACAAAAAATAATGTCCATGGATTTCTCATTATATTTCGTAAATGTAGCCAATCAGGTACCGCATATTATATTTAATATTTGTTACGTCTTTTTAAGGCAACATGCACAACCACCGCAATTTGGAGAAGTGTAGCATAGTGTAGTGTAGCAAGTGTAGCCACTTTCATGAATCACTGGTGAGAATAATGTCGTAATATTTTTTCACTGAATTGTTAGGTTCATTCCAAATATTTCATTTTTGGTTCACAATGGATGAACCATATTCATGTCTCTAAACAATCGTTTCAGTTACTTGAAGGGGAATAGAAAGAATTTTATGTAGTTCAGCTGTTATTTCAAAATAAGTTTGGGTGACTTTTTATGCATGGAATAGCCTCGTTTTGTCAAGACTTGCTCATCCTCATGTGAAAAACTATGAATGTGGGCTGAATAAAATCCTGAAATGGAAATCCGTGAAAAATGTGCGAAAGCTGACAAAAATAATTTTTAATACTATGCTCTGAATTTTATGATTTAAAGACATTTTGCTGAAAGATCGAGAACACAAAGTAAAAACAGACATTGTGTTTTAATTGATTCAACAATTAGTGTATAGCAGAAGGAAAGGTTCTAAGTAAACCTATCGATATATGCTGACAACAGAACTTGATCTTTGAAATACCCTCATTATGAGAAGTACGAAATATTGGTCACTTGAAAAGGTTGAAGTCTGGATGAACTATGCATTATGAGTCAAAAAACAGTGGGTTCCGTTCTTGAGAACCTCAATTTTGTCGACAAAATTGTAGCTTAGCAGGGGCGCCGATCCTGAGGGTAAGGGGAAATCTCTCCACCAATGAAGGTATTGGAACAATGTGTTTGCCCCAATGATTCAGGCAGATTAAAGAAAATAACAGGAAAAAAAAGCAAAACATAGTGGTATACAAATGACTCTAGGATTTCGATGAAAAGTCAATTTAAGCCTACTAAGTTCAGATAATTAAAAATTCTGCATTTATGACGGGCCATCCATGTATGTTTTTTGTATATACATGTCACGTGAGTGTGTACGCGTGGTTTGTTTTTTATTTAGCTTATAGGCGAATCCGACCCAGGACACGATCCAAGGTTCCCACTTTTGGAATATGATTGCCCCTAATCCAAAAACTCAGATCAACGCCCTTGTAGCTTAGCTGAACTCCTATTAGATTGGGTTCCATTTTGTATTTATAAATCAGAGCCTGTGCATTTCTCTATCGTAGTATGTATTTCACACTATGATAGCTAAGTTGGCTTTTGTCAGTAAATATTGTGAAAGAAATTTATACAGCTTCTTCATACCAGTTAAGTCCACAGTATCATATTTGACTTAAAATGACACTTTCGTCTTGTGTTTATAGAAGAGAGAGTAGTAACATGGTATCGATCACTTTAAAACCAAGAAATGACCCATCAATTCGTCAATTGCAATTTACTAAGCTGACAGGGAGAATCACATAAGACCATTATTTACGCATCTCTGCTTTTTAAGAAGAGCTACGATATAGGAGGCGTTTTACCCTTCGGGACCATTTAACGGTGCTAACGATCCTTCTTTAAGTCGCTTACCCCTCCCAGACAGATTCACTTCATTCTGTACGCTCACAAACCGATAAGCACTACAATTAAGTATTGATGAGGGGCTTGCCATGTCGTACTAGATCGATATTTTAAAAAGGCTGGTTGAGTATTGAACCGTCGGCGGTAAAGGCGTCACAAAGAGATAAGTGGAAACAGACTAAGTGTGTTTGTAAATGTTGAAGTAGTAATGTAGTAGATGACCTGAAAATGATCATCCACTTCGTCCCATCCAAGTTGATTGAACGTGAAACGGCAACGGATTAATATAGACACTCTTCGGAATATGATTAGCGTTACGTCGATGATGCCTTTGACACTACGAGTTAAATCAATATATTTTACAAACAAATGCCATAATGCCACTTTGGTGCATTCTCATGCTACTTATAGGAGCATAACGACGAGCATCGTACACGCCAATCGAGAATAAATCTGACGAATGTTTAGTGAGTTAGGAGCATAGTGTTTTAAGACGTAGGTCCATTCACACAACGCAGGCTAATAGACGAATTCAGATAAATTAACAGTGAACATTACTTTGTGGACATCAGCCTTAATCTTCCATGCCCCTTTGGATATCTGCCTTGTGGATGCTGTTGGTCAATCCAAACCCCAAACATAAACAGGTTTCGGAACAAGCAAGTTTGGTAATTCGCTTTGGTGGCTATGCACATGCGCTCATCCTCCAAATCGTCGGGATAAGCAAAACCAGGGGCGAAAATCCCGAGGGGGGGGGGGACCTTCGCCCCCTCAAGTGAAAAAGTGGGGGCCAAATCGTAATTTGGCCCCCAAAAATTTGAGTAGCCCCCAAAATACGGTCACCTTTTTCCGTTTTTTTTTTTTCGTTCGAAACAGTTTTTCTGAAGCTTCGGAAATGCCAAAACACAAGAGCTTCCGGGGGTTTCGCCCCCTGGACCCCCACAGGAGCTTTGCCCTTGGATCCAAACAGGGGCCCTTTGCGGCTTCGCGCTCGCGATGCCCGCCACGCGTGCACAGTTTAATACTCATGAGCACATCCTAACCATTTTCGAACCCACTCTCAAACAGAGATTTGCGCCCTGAGCAAAACCGTCCCGTATACCTACAACACGTGTTACAAAATCTGAGTTTACATGAAAATGTAGTGTCATCATTCTTTGTAAATCCAACCATAACGTATAGAGGGAATCGTAAGTGTGGTTTTGTGCAAAGGACTTTGTCGAAATTTACTTTTTGGTGTAAAATATGCATTGTAATCTGCTGTACACTAAGGCTGAATCCCTGTTTTCGTTCGGGACTGTGGCGTAGCCACGGAGTGGGGAGCGGGAGTGGGGGTAAGAACCCCCCATGACCCAACCTTGCAATGCAAAACACACCTAAAATAGCGGTTTCCTCTCTATTCTTAGACTTTTCCCTCATTTCGTGTCCCCAGTACCCCCCACCATGACACCACCCACCCATGACACAATACTGGCTACCCGCCTGGTTCGGGATGTCTATTCAGATTCATGCTTATAGTTTTGTAAGCTCGTAGTGTACAAAAACAAGGGAAAGTCACTCGTAAACGAGTTCGATTTGTATATCCCGCGCTGTACCCCGCAATTCCATGCGCCAACGCATTACCGAACTAGCTAATTGGGTGGAACTATCGTGGCACGTGTAGATAGAAGAAATGTGAAGATTACATGATTCCAATAATAGCCCACAAATATAGCCATTAGTGGCCTTTTGGTCGTGACCTTCCGGGACTCTTTCCTTCAAGGGTATACATTGCCTGCGTAGCAGACTGTAGGACATTTTCTTTGTTCAGTCATATCCCCAAGCCTTAAAGGGGGAGTGAACAAACCGAGTACGCTCCGCGGAGTAGAGTATACGGTGACCTTTTGCTCGACTCCAGATCCCATTTCAGGGCTTTATCTGCCCGAATGAGGCATCAAAGTCTGCCCGATTCAGCAAGTTTTTGGCCTATAAAGGGGGGGGGGTATATCCCCCGGTCCTCCCGTTTCGTACAACCATCTTGGTTGATGGGATTCGTCTTTGCAAAGAGGCGGAGTATCCGGAACAAGATAGCTTTCGGGGAGAAATAAGTTTCCTTGGAGGAGAGGAATGGGGATATGCGTAATTATAATAAATTACCGGTAATATGGCAACTGCAATTCGGTAGAAATGTTTTCCAGTGAGGTGCAGTGGGCTTCTACAGAGTTATGTGATTATGGCATTTTATGGTCATTAGGACAACGTCAGAAAATAAAATCGTTATGTGTCTGCACATGAAGAAACAAGAGGGGTTAAAAGTAGCCTATAGGTGGGAAATGCCTGGGATGACGAGATTTGACCTTTAAGTTGACACGGGTCCTTTTTAGTACCAAATCGTATATTTTGGATTATGTTATGGTTGGCAAACTCTCTACAATGTTGTTGTTACACAATGAGAGATATTGCTACACAATGAGAGAAATTGCAAGAATTATTGTGGTCAAAAACTTAATATGAACCCAAACATGTGCTTGTAAATGAATTAACTTCATCATATTGACCGCGATAAAACTGGGTCCCATAATGCGACTGTATTATAACCGGTTTAACTTTTTCAATTTTTTTCAAATCACTTTCTTCTCAGAAATACCGACAGTGTTTCCTTGCTATGCTCTTAAATCTGAACTATTGTTCGCCAGTTTCCTATCCACTAAAGGCTTTACTCTACATCAGTATACCAAGTAATGTAGAAGACTACCTTCATTGGCTAATTTCTCTTTCAACGCGATATCGAAGACGGGGTTTGCAGCGACATATGTCAGATCCCTGTGACCCATTAAAGTTGTCATAGAGAAGTGAACTATTGAGCGACTAAAAACAAATGAGTCTCATGGGAACACACCTTTGGGGTTCAAGTGCACCCCTCAGAATATTGTGTTTGGCTTGTCCCCAGTGGTGCTTGCTGCAGCTTGTACATCGATAAACATGCATGGCTTAAATAATTTATGGGAAAATATTAACTGTCCATCGACCTGGCATACATGAGGCATCTCATGGGTGCCGTGCATGTGTGAGTCCCACTGTCTGGGTATTTGCAATGAATGGTCAACGGTCACTCTATTTACTGGACGGTAAATTCTTGGAATAGCATACTTCTCCATCTGGTGAACAAATTGTTAATTCATTTACCTAGATAAATGGATTTTTAAGAGGAAAGGGAAGTGTTAGTTGGAATGTCAAAGGGACTTCTCCGTACACCAAAGTAATGTCACATGAACAAATTTGGCTGTGTGTAATAATTCTCATGAATGCCGGGTTGTATAATTTTCCTTTAACGTTAGCCGAATTTATGTCTATCTGTCTTTAGTATACATTCCTTGAATCGATCTCCGTAGCCCTTCCAACCAGCCAATAGGTGAAAACTTATTTACCATTTTACCATGCAGTGCACCTGTTTCATACGACATGAGTAGAACTATTGGGTATGAGTAGAAACTATTCTTTTCAGCTAACGTGTGCATATTTATAGGGCGTTTGGTATCAAATGTATACTTTCAGCGGTCATTGTTGTCGTTAACATGCATTGCTAGTTTTGAGAACCATGCCTCAATCAGATTTATTCGAAATATAATTTTCTGCTGGAAATGTGTTAATTTAATTTGATGTAGCTAAGATGTGTAAGGTACCATACACACGTATTACCCCAACCCCCATGTGTCGACAATTTAGCCCTTTTGTATAATTCCAAATGTTCTATCAGATTGATTAGAGAACAAAAACTTCACAAACGTATTGAATACTTTAGGTAAGGATATATCAATCTCCCACATAGATGCCCCCACGACTGCTGGCTGTCCGTTTCCATAGTGACGATATGACGATTTCTAAGTTACTGAAAGATGTTGTTATGTGTGCTTAGAAAAGTCTTTTCTTTGCTTCATGTCTTTGAAATAAAAAACCCTATATTTTGACATCAAACACGTAGTATAAATTTAGACGTAAAACTTATTTTTGGAGTATAAAATGATGTCGCGGGTCTGTTCTTCAAGCGCCAACGGAAGTATTGTCGCCGCCCATTGGCAATGATCGCTTGATGGGTTGTCATATAGTTAACTTACAAGTAGAAATGTTTTTACATTTTTGCGGAGTGTCTCGGTTTGAAATGTTTGTACTGAGTCGTTTGAAGCCTTTCGTTTAGAAGCTCTGCAAACCTTGCACGCTGTGTTCGTTGCCATAACTTATTCGAGCTCCCGTCGTGATAACGAGTCTGGGTTGTGGAGCTGTTTTATTTTACAGGTGAGCTCTGATCAATGGTGTATTGCCACAGAACAGAATTACTGACTCGAAGTCTAAAGGCTGTATAATAATGCCACGGATGTCGAGTATAGTTACATGGTAACTGAAAAGTGTACGTTCCATGTGTTTACACCATTACCAAGCAACTCTGACTGTTCACATCGGTATCCTATGGTTAAATCCTGGAAGTACTACCTCCGATGTAGTACTCCATGGTTAAATCTTTGTAGCGATAGCTATGAGGCAATTTCACTAACGTCATTTGACGGGCACGCATGTATTTTATTAACACGCGCAGTAAGAGTATATGTCACAGTAGCTCATTCGTGTTTTGCCTTTCACTGCTACGCAAACGCAATCGGGTAACGTCACATGAAATTGCCTTAAAGACGAATCCGATCAGCGCTTGTGTTTAGTGATTTGTGTGGCAGCCATTAGTGGGGTCCATCAGCCTTAAATCGTCTTCTTTTATTGTCTACATGAATTTCAAACGATCGTATTTAGTGAAATTGCAGACATCAACATACAATTTAATGTACAATCATCCATGATACAGATTGGCAAGGAAATATGTCATAATCTCTGATATGAAAAAGTTTCTAGGCTTTCATTAGCCAGACTGGGCTAAAATAACGTTGTCCCATTGCCCTGTACTGGCCCTAAACGCTTGGCGAGGGCATTGAGCTAATGTCACTGTGAGGCTGACCATGGAAATTAGTGCCGTGATTTACTGATTAGGTTAGAGGACCATTACCAACAATTCGAAATTTTCGAACCAATACGACTATAAGTACGGATAAAATAATCCTACAACTTCCACTCAACTATGTCATCCATAACTGCAAACATCACCATGAAACCAATTGTAATTTTACAGAAATTAGTTCACATTTTGTTTATTCGATAGCCTTGTTTGGACAGCTTGAACAGTAACAATACGTTGCATTTAGAATACGAAATTCTTCTTGACGTACTCAATCTGCAAGCTGTATTTTGTAAGTTCCTATTGACCCTGTTTTCCCAACGAGCAGCCACTGTCTCCATTCCTACCTTTGAGGTATTTGATAGGATCACTAATAGCCGATTTAGGGGGTACAGGTGCCGCGCTGTTGCGCCCGCCGCGAAGCCCGCCAAGCTATCCCGCAATCCCGGTCACCTCCCATCAACGTAATGCCTCGTCACGGTGCCGTTTCATGTAGTATTGCGTTGCAGATTTATGCCATGTTTAATAACAAAAGTTGACGATACAGAATAATTTCTATTACATACCTCACCTACGACCGCCAGCCGAAGTATTTGGACACGCAAACGAGCCCCCATCGATTGTGTGTCTACGCATACGGATATTTGAATCACAGGCCAATTTTCTCATGTGGTGTCCAAAATAAAGTGTTACAGTGAAAAACCAAATCGCGTCTAGAAACTTAAGAGATTTCGGTCAACAAATTGATTTGTAAACTGCATACTGATGAGAGTTGTTTTGTTTCTCAAGTCTAAACGATTTCTTACAGATTGGCTGTAATTTGGAGGACATTTTATGGGTCAAACAAAAGAGGTTTCCTGGTGGGCCCTTCCGGAGAATTGGATCCGTCTGTTACCAGTTAAAATGAAACCGGATTCCATTCGTCTTTGTAGGCTCTTCTGTGTGATGAGTTGCTTGTCATAACCTCCGGGCAATGTGCTGTACTTTGGTATATTGGAAATTGTATATTCCTGTATGCATTGCATACTGCATTTTTATTTAAAAAGAATATACAGGGACCTACAAAGAACACATTACTTCAAAAGGTAACTTTGTTCCATGGCATGGTGTAATGATAAAAAGCTCCCAAGATCAAACTAAAGGATCGTGGAGATGCACTTAAACTACAGTGATGGTGTAGTGCAAGGGTATGAAAAAGCGGCCCGTAGCCTCCCTGCTTGTGCCGTTTGAAAAGAGCCCCATATTCGGTTTACTTAATTCTCGTATGAGCGCATTTCGATATTAAACATTTCATTACTTGGACCTTTAAGTCAATAACTTACGTAAAAATGCAATCTAAAATATGAATTAACATTTGTCCATAAAATGAAGACGAAACGATACAGGGGAAAATTTCGCAAACAGTTAATAGACCCATGTGATACAATATTATTCGAGCTCATGTGGTTCTGGCTGGAGGGGCACATTGGTCGCATTAATGGGCGAGGATTTGGGAAGATGGGGAAAAGGGTTGGGATGGATGACGTCACCGCATATAAACATCTCTGCTAAAATCCCCCCACCGTAACCCACCCCACCCCGTGGCTACAGCAACTGATTTGTCCCTCTGTTTCAAAAGTTTGCGCACTGGGTAGTCTCTCCAGTTTGTCGTTGAAAATTATTTGAGAAATCATGGAATTGCTTTAAAACCGAAATATGGAATTAGATCTCGGAAGCACCATATTAACACATTTGGGTCCAGATGCAATGATTGACTCTGTTTTCGATTTGGAAGACATAGAGACATTGAAGGAAAGGAAATGTGTGGATTTGGTGAATCAATTGTCAAGTTTCCAAACAAAAAAAACAAAAGAATTTCCAATTGTTAACTTTTTTTTAGGAAATTATGGGGATATGGTATGGTTTCAAATAATCTCAAAACTTTCAAAATGGCTTCGTCTCAGTATACATTATTTCATGGTCAGACTCGCAGAGTATATTGCTTGGGACGACGGGCTTTATAGTGCGCCACCATAATAGCTTTTGGTGCACTGAAGATACGTTGCCAAAAGTGTTTACTTATGGGTGTTATCACACTTTTCGAGCCACATAAGTTGCACTTTAGATATTTTGTCACTTTTTATAGCCCAAGATTTAAAGTACCGATGTGGGGATAAAATTTTGTTTTCGAAATTCGTGACCAGAAACTGTCCCTGCGTCTGACCGTCAGTCTGAATAATCGGAAGCACTGCCATGAGCTGTAAGCCAAAGTGTAGTCATGGTGAAAAGAGGACGTAAATAAAGTTTCGAGAACTCCTCAGCTGTACTTTTCGTTAAGCACTTTCTTTTTCCCTATATATCTGTCAAGATATCGCCACATGTACGGCAGTTCTTTCATAGTGTTCTTTTCCTATCACCGGTCAACAAGTCAACGGCGGTCCTTCAATAGACTCGGCATAACATAACATTGCTGCCTTAGCCACAAAAAGAATTGTAACACAAGGAAAAATCTTTCACGGCTTAACTTATTGTACAGATTTTGTTTTAAAAAGGGAGTCACTTTGAGTTCAGTTACAGCTTGGTAGTAAGTACAAACAGTACTGGGATAATATAATCCGACCCACTGGCGATTTTTGTTTAAATTTGTCAGCGGTGTAAGGTCATACCATACATTCTATTATGCAGGGTATCTGTTTTGTTTGAAAGGGTTTCAAATAATTTCAAAAAGTCGGCATTTTAAATGAATCTGGGCCAGTGTACTTTTCGGGTTGCTTATACATTATTTGATTTCGAGGTCAAACGATACGCGGACAAATTAAATACCCCATTAATTTTTTTGTCACTACAATTAATTTTTGGGGTGTACCTTTGCAATTATCTTAATCGCCGCCTTTTCTTCATTCCCACAAAAAGCGACAGTAAGTTTTTATATTTTCCTTTGTCAGTTTGTAAACGGCAAGCGTGTCACGTGACCAGCTATGTAAGCGGTATTTGTTATGGAATCATTATTGCTCAGGCAGACCCTTCCCAACGAACAACCGAAACAAAATGTGTTGTTCTGTAAAGCAGAGTATGGTGATTGTTTTAAAGCGAAAATGTATTTGAAATTTTTGCCACGCGGCTACTGGACAAAAGAGAGAACGATCGTTCACTTAAATCGCTAAAGCAGTCACCCCAACTTGAAGTAGTGTAGTACTCTCTACTCTGTCCTGTTTCATGATTGGCTGTTCAGGGTCATGTGACAGTAAGTTTCTTCTCAAATGTGTAATTTACCGAGAGTCAATGTATGGTTTATCTTGAAGAAGCAATATTGAAGTTGTAAAATATTGTAAAAGATACTTTGAAGAGAAGTGAGAAGAAAAAAATTGTGATTTTATCTGTTGCTTCAAAGTAAGTTTGGGGCGACTGCTCTTGACATTTAAAGGCCCAGTTCTCTGACCCCAAACAGTACCAATTCTCCTAACCTTCTTTCTTAAGCCCCTCCCACAATTGTCTGAAATTCATGCACAACCAGATACAATCTCAGTTTATTGCTTCAAGGTGAGTAAAGAAAAACTCAATTTATATAATCAAAACACTCTCAGTACCGTTCATGCTGTGTAATATAAGCTTTGGTACTCTGCATTGTTTGAATTAGCTGTCAATCAAAGAGCTGAGCCAATTGAGAATTTTGGTACCCCCGTACCAAAATTGTAGTTTCGGGTGAGAGGTTTGGCTCTTTAATCATACATCTGGTTGTGTGGATATATGTGCATGAAACTAGCCAGAAAGACTGAACTTTTTGTGCCAAAAATGCTACAAGTTGGTCTATGCATGATTACCTAATATTTCGGCGGTTTGGCAGCTGTATGCGATCTTTAGATATATACTTTTAATTGTCATTTCAAAATATAAATGAGCAAAGTAATAAAAATAGTTGATGCGAAAATTTTCTAGCAAAGATACAAAAAGTGTTTTTTCATGGGTTTTTGCACAATTAAGACCTACGCAAAAGAGTGCCATGCGATACTTATGATCTCCTAAAGGAAAATTTAGTTCGATTTTGTTCCAAATCCCCCATACCTTTCAATCATTCATTTTAAAGATGAAAAAATTAGGTGGAAAGATACGTAATTTTTGTTGATAGAAAACTGAAAAGGGACTATTGTTAGAGTCACTAGAATTATAAAACAAAATAAATCACGAAAAGGGATATTTGGAGTGACCATGCACTTCAACACCGAGAGTACTAAGATTGTAAAAAAACCCATTGTTTAATTATTCACTTATTTGACCTCGTAAATCTCATTCATGTTACAGGTCATAACGCATGCGTAGACATGTCAAGGTTAAAAAAAAACATTCTCCGACACAAACCAGGTGTATTGGATTCGTCAGATCTGTTCTTTAGCTCTCTCGAGTGCCCTTTGCATAGGTCAATGTGTTTCTGCACTGTTTGTTTGCCAAAAATATATACTGATTGGGGAGGAATGAGACCAGGGGTTAGAGGGAGGGCACTACCAGAAATCATATTCAGCCTGTCCTGTCATCAGCTAAGAATTTCTGTAAATATTCTTGTCATTTTTGTGAAAGATTTATGGATCTGTCTACATCGCTCGTTCCCTTTATACCTTTCTTTAGCACTCCAATGGCACCGAAATCGTCCTATCATCTTTGCCGCTAAAGTCACTCAGCGGACCTCTCGCCCCCTTCGCAAATACCTGAACACAAATGAATTCTCTTTGTTAAAAGTGTCCCCTGACGGTCCTATACGTCTCAGGGGGGTGATATCATGAAACCAAGACAAAGTAGCCCGTGTTACACGTATGGGAGTACCCTATATCAGCCTATCAATTGAAAAATGATGTCGTCATATAGTTTATTATGTATACTCGAAAATCAAATTCAGATTTTATCAGACGGCAGCAGAAATGTCCACCAAGACAAGAAACTAAAGCGTGCTCACATACCAGTAAGACGAAACTGGAACGGCTTGAAACCAAGTTTTTGTAATTATCATTACCTTCTGATGGCTAAAAAGGAACAAAGTCAAGTTTTGGTGACTAACCGTTCAACTTTGTCGGACTAATAACGATGCTCGGGATCCCTTATGTATTGGGTACCGTATTTCTTAAGGCATTCATGTAGGCTATACAGTTGGTATCTTATATTCAATTTGCCCACGTGTATGTCCGGGATGAACGTATATAGGTTTGTCAGTCAGTCAGTCAGTCAGTCAGTCAGTCAGTCAGTCAGTCAGTCAGTCAGTCAGTCAGTCAGTCAGTCAGTCAGTCAGTCAGTCAGTCAGTCAGTCAGTCAGTCAGTCAGTCAGTCAGTCAGTCAGTCAGTCAGTCAGTCAGTCAGTCAGTCAGTCAGTCAGTCAGTCAGTCAGTCAGTCAGTCAGTCAGTTAGATAGAGTTTTACGGCCCAGTTTCTAACCTATTGGTTCAAGTCGAGCCGACCACGGCCCTTTTTCCAGTTGTGGCTCACTGGCTTGTTTTACCTACTGGGTTCCTTTTTTAGAGTCTTTGGTATGGCTCGACCTGGGAAGCGAACCCGGGACTTCCGCGTGAGAGGCGGATGCTCTTGCCGTTAGATGTTCTTACCGTGTCATATTATGCACACATATATGTACATTTACCTCTTCTTTGTGTGTGTATGTGTGTGTGCGTGTGTGTGTACGCCTGCGTGAATGACTGTGCGTCTTTTGTTCTTTTCATTAATTTTTTGTTTGGTTTGTAAGTTCTATTGTTGACCAACCAGTAAGTTCCCATCCTCTAATTTAATTCCTTATACTCTTCATAATTTGATATGGCAATCGATTAGAATGATCATAGTAAGCTCTCCCTTCGACGGCCGCCCTGCAACCCGACAGATAGATACTGTTGCTATATTTGAGGGGTTTGGTTACAAGATATCACGAGCAATTAGTTGAGAAAAGAATTGCCTCCGTGCATAGATAAATATATATAGGACCTTTTCCGGTCCCCTTTTCTGGGAACTTGTCGTACGTACCCTTGTTTGGGTATACACCAAGTTCTCTCTTGTCAATATTTAGGTGCTTACCTACTTTGACTTTTATGTAGAGTGTTTCAGCAGTTACTTTTCATCTTGTGGGTTTGCTTGAAAGGTTATTATAGACAAAGATTACCGTATCCCGAATCTCGTTAGATGATCTTCCCCCTTTAGACCCACCCCCGACGTTTATGATATTGTTGTTGGACCATAAAAACGAAGCCAATATTTTGAAGGGAGAGATTCACTTTCTGAAACCATGATCCTTTCGCATTGAAATGAAGTTAACAATACTTGACCCCATAATCCCAAAGGCGATGTGGCCCGTGTATTCTTCTTAATAGCTTTCACGTGTGGGTTTGCAAAGATGAGATTGTTTTCAAGTTTTTCGACTGTATGTTTTGAAACATTTATGCGCACAAGGGTGATGATCGAGTGTGTGAAAACTGATGACTCGGGGATATGTGGTTAGTTGGTATGAAGTGAAGACTAGCTAGTTGTAGCGTAGCTTTCCACATAATTTATAGCGTTACTTATCCCACCAAATGTATTGCTCAAGCTGCAAGGATTTTTATTGGCAAATCGACGCCTATTTGTGCCGTAATTCATCACTAAAGGACGTTTTTGCACCTATTTCGTCCGAAAAAATATGCATTCTTTTTGGCTTAGTATAGGCCTACATTACCGCCAAATGTGACAGCCTACACTCCTTATAGGTACTAAGGTACTAACAGGGATGTAGCTACAGTGGGTGGTGCTGGGTGGTGACCCCCAGCACTCCAGGCAAATACACCTCACCCCACCCACTCACAAATCTTCCATTGGCCTAAAACTAGCCCTAAATTCGCTCCTTAAAGTAAAATGAGGTTAAAAATGAAATACCAAATGGCTGAAAATGAGGTAGATACCATGGGGTGGGGTGAGGTGCTATTCCCAGATCAGACAATTACCCGGCACTCAAATTTGGCTAGCTACATCCCTGGGTGCTAAGCTTTAACCGAATGGCATATCACGATTGCATCTTTTCTATCTTAAGAGCGACGAAATCTGACATCAGTATGCATAAAGAGGGCACCTGACGGGTGTGTCCTGGAGTACACAACCGCCCACCACCATTGCTTTCGTGTGTACTTTATGCATTACATTGTAACATTAATAGTTACATTAAAAGTGCACCCCTATGAGAAACAGCTTGGCTTTTGTGGACAGATTTTTCGTTCTTACCCTAGAGCGCATTCGTGTTGGTGTGCCATTAAATCCCATCTTACTAAATGACCTACCGTTTCGTAGACATGGCTGGGGTAGGTACCGTGACCCTACAGACTGCTTAGACCACAAAAACCAAATTCTGCTAGTTAAACAGTACACTCTGACACATAAGCTCAGAATTTCGTTACTGGAACTCAGAGTAGATTATGACACCACCTAGGTCTATTGCCCTATAGGTGGAGACGCCTAACCCTTCAGTCAGAACCGACCTCCTTCATCAGACCATGTAGTAGTTAAAGAGCTCTGACAACTGGATTCGGTATCGACAACTGGGATTCCGAAACAAGACTGATCTGTCGTACAGATAAATTGAATAACTGCCCCCCCCCCCCCCATTTGGCCTTGATGTTTTAAGTCTCATTCTTCGTTGAAACGACTGATTTGTAACTTTTTTCCTGTCCGTGACCTTATTGTGAGGACATGACCGATTTCCCATTGGTTCCCACGGGACGGCTCGTAAATACCCTGGTGGAACTCGCCTGGGTCTTAGAAAATTCTTCGACATCTTTCTCCGGCGTGTAAACAATAGAGTTTGAGAGTTTGCGCCCCTGGGAGACCCCAGAGAGAAAGCGTTCCGTCTGATTGATGGAAGCAAATGTCGACTGTCTGTTAAAACACAACAAGCAGATGGCTTAGCCATCTTACACAGTGAAGCTGCCACCAGGGACGACTGAATAGGTCTCGTAAGGCTCAGTTATCTTCAAGCAGTAGACATGCCGAACAAATTGCAAACGTTATTTCCCGGGCAACTTAAACACCTACACACCTATGCGGCGTTACATACGTATTTGACGCCCATTTATCCCTTCATAGCTTTTTGTATTTCCGTTAAGTTGCATGCGAGACAATTCGATGGACGTTAAAAGAAAACAATGGCCCCATACCTGTTTATTATCTGACTTTCAAATTTGGATATCCTTATAGATCTGCTTAAAGTCTTGCTCCAGCAGGGGGTTGTCACGTCAAATGGCAACTCACTGGTCCCAAACTTATAGAGAAAAACAGCTCACCCACACCGTATGATTTGTACATTACTCAAGAACCGTTTGTCCCTAGAGTGGAGTGGGTTTCCATGGAACGCCGTCAATAAAAGAATGTCACAGACCACACAACGTTTCGGCAATGAACATGCAAAGTAAATACGGCCACGACATGCAGTGACTTTAGTCCCCACGGCCTACCTTGCTTGTATACTTCTTCGTTGGGACAGCGCCATTACAAGTACAAGTTTATGGCACATATGCTGCTTGGGGTCAAACTACCGCCAAAGTGCACTTATAACCGTCCGATTAAAAAGGTCTTAAAATGTTTCCCCAACTTATTCTTGAGATTTTGTAGTTAATGTATTGAAAGAAGAGCGCCAATAATTAATCATGACGTGAAAACGTTGTACTACCCAGATAGCCTTTTGTCAAGAGAATGAAAGATGTGTTACAGGCGCGTGTGTATTTTAGAGACGCCGAAATCTAGCCAATGACAATGAAATATTTACTTAAGACAGTTATCTCTTCCGACTGTGAAATAAAGAAGTATCTCTGCATTAATCATGATTAAGTTGAATGGTCACTGTTCACTTCGTTTGGATCTTAATTACCAATTATTTTCTATAAAATGTTTCACAAAGCTAATTGATCACACGAATGCTTCTTGCTCTAGGCCATAAATGGGTAACATATGCAGGGTAGCCATAGGCGCACACGTTGACACATTGGAGCAAACATCAAACACCATATACTGACATCATTGAACGAAAAAAGCTACTCTTGGCCGATTTCTTTGGCTTCCTAGCACTCTTCACACATAACTACTACGCGAAACCCACAACCAGACTTAACGGAATGCATTCTACCCAACTTGCCTAAATTTGAGGTTTTCTAAACAATTAAATTTGCAAAATAAAACGTCGATCACTAAACATTGTTGCCTTGGGTTATATTTTTGGTCATGCCATTTTAACAAATTTCCGCTGGTTTATATCCCAACTAAATTTGCTAAAGTCTTTAAACAAAATGGCGACAACCCACAAAGAAAAACGGTGGATAGCTAAATGCTAATTTCAGAGAGCAGTATAGGCCCCTTGGCATGAGCTTTTATATTTCTTCTGTTTCGTCTAATGTTTAGAGCGAAAAGAAGATTCCTCTTTTCGCTACACGCTGTTTCCGGCAACTTGCTCGCCCGCCATCGATCGTTGCTTAGCAACCGGACTCGTACCACCTGGACTATGAGCGCCAAAACTTCGAGCAAATTAGTTGCGCTCGCTTCGGGCCCTCAGCACCGAAGCGGGATCAATACGGAAGAAAAACACGAAGGTCTTGAAACACCGGTGAAGACAGCTGATTTTATTCTCAGAGAATGGCGGAAAGAAATGGTCTTTTTGCCGATTTTTACGGGAGTTTATCCTTTTCGCCCCTCGATGTACTGATGCGAAAAAAGTTTCCTTTTATGTTGACTTCTCCAGACACCAATATGAGAGTCTTCCAGAGATCACTGCCTCCAGATTTGGCACATAATATCGCTACGGTTCCAAGCCGAATCTTTCCGCTTGCCGTCTGCGAATTTATTGATCTTTAAAATGTGCAGGAACGCGTGGTCCATATATAAAAAAGATTTCCGTCCTTCTTTTCTCTTGCATGGTGCTGTGGCACTGGAGGTTATTCGATCAGATTTGACTTGAAAGTAAGAAATACTTGTAACTGGTAATGTTTGGTATAGTCTTTCACGAATTGAAAGAGCAGAATCGTATATGAACCTGAGGTCTATACAATATGGAAAGCAGCGAACATCGCGTGTTCAAATCTGCGTGAGAACATGTTAGGATGATAACGCTAGGGCAGGATTTCAGGACTTGCAAAAACGAATGATGCAGTAGGCCTATAGGACTTCGCTGTTGTTTGAAAAGGTGCTTTCGACTTTTTATTCAAACTAATAGGGTTTTTTCTAAACTAATAGGGAATTAAAGACAGTTGTGGGAGGGGATAAAGGCAGTCAATTAGCCAGTTAAATACGATTTAACGACACACCAACACCAGTGTGTTATATAGTGTCAAACTGTTGAAATTTTTTTCAAGTCCTCCCATTTAGTTGCCTCGTGCAACAGGCAGGGAATACCGTGGGCATATTCATAGGCGTGCGTGGGTAATTTTCCATAAGGGGACAAGAGCATTTTTTGCCCGAATAATGTCACCAGTTATCATATTTTGCCCATGTTTTGCCCGAATAGACTAACTGCTTTTGCCCGAACTGGGAGGGCGAGTGCCCCCAGCACAACGGTTTGTACGCCTATGTGCACATTCTACAACCAGCAGCCCACAGGGGGATAAAGCATGTACCGTACGTGAAGAGAATTGAAACTGTTTAGGGTGAGAGGATTAGGCCTTAAAATGAGAGCAAAGAAAAACTTGTGCGAATTTACCATTGTATCGTAAATCTTCGGACATCTTTTGTTTTATTTTCAAAAATACTGCAATTTATGACCACTTCGTTGATGTGATTGTGTTGAAAATCTTATTCAACTGTACAAGACCATGATTTAATAAAGTTAAGGAATCCCTTCCTCTCTCTACATGTATTTTAAGGGTTTTTAAATACAACGTGAAGTTTGGAAACACGAAAAGACTAATAAAACCGAAATGCAAAGAGAAAAAAAGAGGAGGGAGTGGCACTGACGGAGGAGGACTAGTGTAGCGGGAACTGGTTCTTCAGCAGATGATTTTGACAGAATTTTCACAACGCTGGTTATATTTGAATATGTAGACTCGTTATACAGAACGGATTTTTTTTCTCTTTTCACTTTGCTGTATCTTTTTTCGATATTTTACTTAACTTTTGCTGATAAAAAATATTTTATGTGATGGTCATCTTTTTTACAGAATTGTTCTCTAAATCTTGACATATTCTTTATGTGGAAAGAAACAACCGTACATGATTTATTGAATTCTTCGACGATTTCAGAATAGTCTCTAATAATTTCAAGCAAGACAACTTTGACGTAAATAATAATTTCAAGAAGGATAATTTTGACGTAAATTATTCATTCATAACAACTGTGAACGACATAAATGTAGGAGCTGTCATTTTTTGTATCTTTCCCTTCTAACACACAACTGTTACAACTCAAACATGTTACCAACTGTATTTGTATGTCATGCAAACGGTTTAACTGATGATTTCAGTTACGAGAGTGGCCTCGCACTCTGTAATTCATCAATTAGGCTATATATGTAACATAAGGTTTCTTCCACCATCACACTGCCTAATGAAATACGTTTACCAAGGCTGGCAAACCCGATGAAATATGGAAAACAGATATGAAACTGAATATATGAAACTAATGTGAATAATTTAATCAAGTCCCTTCGAAAGAAGTGTATTGAAAATGTCAAAACTGCTTCAGCCGCGGAGAATAACCCGACGAAGCCGGTCGCATATCAAACTTACAAGACGGCTTTAGTTTTTCGACTTATCCTTTTACATAAGAAAGCAGCAGACATTTTAATGCAGAAGCTCTAGGCAGTTTAGATGGGATCATCTTTTACAAAATTTTAGGTCAATTGTTTCATTTATTTTGAACATATTCTTCTACAAGTCTTTCATACTAGGCTATATATAATTAATTCCTTCATGTTAGAGTGATCCCTACTTCATTCCCTCTTTGCTTGAGACAGTTCATTTTCATTATAAAAATGTCGGATGTTTTCAAGCATTTGAACCTTGTTTATATCTTCCGTGTTCTTCGATTTTCAAAAGTAGGACGTTCTTGTCACTTTGAATTATACAAACAAATATATTCATACGGAACCAGATTTTGTCTAGGATTTTGCAAGTTTTGAGGCAAAATTTGTCTTCAACGCGTGAACCCCCAAAACCGCCATCTAAAGCTAATATTAGCGACCACCTTGTAATGATTCTCCCTCCAGCCAACAGACAACTGAAAATGACACGTCGATATGAAATGGAGCCATTTCTTAAACCCCCACCCCGAGGGCCCTGTTCTGTCCCTGGGGCTTCGATTGTTCAAAAGGAGACTAGCACTTTTCCACCCTCTGGGCAAATCTTCGTTGTGGGAACATTAGCGATCATTTTCATATTTTATTTTCGCCTTTCTTTTCTTTTTGGTTATTTTGCAGGTTTGGTTTCAGAACAGACGATCGAAGGAGCGGAGACTGAAGCAACTGAGCGCTCTCGGAGCCAGGCGCAATCATTTCTTCAGACATCAAAGGAGAATGCGCCCTCTAAGAGGTCCCTTCGATCTAGACGGTAATCCAGACATGATGAGTCCTCCATTTAATTATCATGAACCAGGTGAGAAAACAAGGAAGCTTGTAAGATTTTATTCGACGGCAGCTCATATGTATACAATATATATTATTCTGGATTCTACCTTAAGTCGACACCATCTATAATGCGACCTTAGGTCGACAGTCAAATTTTTTAATATATTTCTACATTACGTCATTGAAAAATTGTAAAAAAAATACTACAGTAAACATGAAGAGCGCCCGCAACAATCATGTTCGGCTGCAGGAAACTGAATCCTGCAACTGACAACAATAACGGATTTCTGGAATGAAGCCCCCGAAGATCAGTTTATCGAATGGACAGAACACATTATTGTCTCTTCAATGTGACAAGTGATATGTGTGCTTAACTTTTGAAGTTTGCGTGATTCGCTTCATGGACCTGCGACTTGTTGCATAATGGTGACACTTAGTCGTCAGTCGTTCACCACGACAAGACAGTCCTGTTGCAATAAGTCGCGTTGCATAGTGTAGACGGGACTTTACTTAAAACATACACAGAAAGGGTTGCAATAGGCCCTCACACAATAGGTCCTCACCAAAGTGAGTACCTATTGTAAATAAGGACCTAATGTACATTTTTAGATCACGAAATCACGACCAAAGGTGAAAGTAAGGTATATATAAATATGTTTTTGTGTGTATGTATTAAGTGTATAAAGGGTAGGAATCATGTGCATCTCGACTCAATCAGGATAGTGGGAGGGCCAAACTTGAGGTACTTTCATTTTTTTTTTGTTAAAAAAGTGCAAGGGCACGAGAGATGTGTTACTAACTTTTTTTAAGTTTCTATAGCCATTGTGCCCATGGATTTGTGTTTTCTGAAATTATTCACTAACTTACGTTTAAATTAAACAGAAGTATGCCGCGGCGTTGACCGTGTACATTATTAGTCTTGATGATCGTTTGAAACATCTTATATCGTTGCCAGCCTTTTACGGGCCACCAGACGCCCACTGCTTTAACCCGACACCTGAGTATACATTCGGATGAAATAAGTATATTTACAAAACCCCGCTGATTCACATCTTGGAAACAAACCATCTATTATGTGACAAATATAAACGTTTAACGGGCGAGACAGTCTAACTTCATATTATTTGACGCTCTCTATTGTATTAAATCATAAAGTGCGACAATATGAATACAGATCTTTTCAATTGTTTAAAACACAGTAACATATATCTCCTTCAATTACGTCACTGTCTTCTCCAGCGAACTTTACCACGCATACGTTATTAAAACGCTTGCACAGGTGCACAGTATAAACATCTTCTGTTTACTTGCTGGATGCTTTTACAGATTCTTACTATCATAAAACTATTTACCCTTAAATCGTTCCATCTGAAATAGAAGTACAAAAGCTTTCCACCTCTTCAAAAATCAGAACTTAATATTTATTTTTAAAAAAAGTTGGAAAAAGTTGGTGAAATGGTGACTGCTATGGACTTCAGTCTTCTCCAAACTGGTGACATGTCTCCCTCCAAACTACAGCAACACTCCACGGCTTTCGCATTTACGGTACAATTTCATTCTGAAGCTATAACGCAAGACGATAAATGATGTTTGACGTGTGGAACGAACTAAAGGCGCATGGGCTCCCCATTACTTTCCCCATTTTTCTGCACATAATGACATATCTAAATGGTCGGACAAAACTAGGAAAAAAGGATGGCAGGATGTTTTGGCGGCGTCCAATTCCAACAACATTTTAGATAAATTTCCCTGTCAGCTTAAAGGTGGGGGATGAAAATTTTCTGCATGGAATATGCAACCCTGCAAGAAATGTTATCCAAGCGGAGTGGCGCAACTCCTCAGATTACGGGAAATGGTGTTTAGCGCGCTTTTAAGTAGAATATAAGCATCGTTTATTAAGTTTTTGTTGCAATAAAGCCTTCCGCTCTGCCCGATCCATACACCCATGGAAGGAACGTGGCTTTCCCGTTCAGATAGTCACTCGAAAAAGAAAATCTCCTTGGCGGAACCCGCAAAGTAGCTTAGGCGGGTTTATTTCAAATTATAGAATTAAGAACCGTGATCTGCACTACAAGGCCTCCCTCATGAGTTCATGAAAAATATTTCTTTGACAGATTTTAGGGGAAATCTTCAATTTTTCAAATAGGACACGTTTTTTCTGGGGGAAAGATTGGCACGTCCGGGTCAAAAGAGAGCGTCCATCGTGTCTTTGTTACTGCATGTTTCTCAGTTTGTCCCTAAGATGTAGTTGTTTAACATTTTTCTTGCTGACGTCTTTTGGGTCTTCCCTTTGTGGTATATTATATGTTTCTTATATTCATTGTTGCTTTCATCAACAATGTTCAGAGAACCTACACGCTAATGAGGCTTTGCGGTTCAGAAATCAAGGCTATTCATATTAATGACGAGAAATGAATCCTTAAAGCAAAATAACTGGAGAACTCCCTGGATGGTTTCTATGCGATTGTGCCAAGTTTAACGAATATTGTAGCCTTACACACACAGGAACCATATATGGCTTCTCCAATACACCCCGACATCCTTGTTGAACGATCATTGTTCGAATACGATTTAGATTTGTGTCAAGCTGCTGTCGTCACGCACCGCTGAATCCTTTCGGAGACGTTGTCCATTCGTCTGTCAGCCAGTCAGCAGTATATATTTCAACAAAGAAAAGTTTGTGCCCTTTGTAACTTCGGGAGAACGGTCATCCGTCAAACAAATCAGAGGAAAACTAGTCTTTGTGTTCTCAAATTGCTGTGAATCACAAAGATGGACTTCCTCTGCTTAGTAACGGCAGTGATGGTCGGAAAAACTATTCTAAAATAGTAAAAGTGATGAAGAAATTAAGGACTTTATCGTTGTGTTGTGTGGTGTCGATACATGGCTGACGCGCACTACTATCTTACCAAAAAATCAGTGGGCAAAACTTTGTGTATGCTACCAGTGAAGAGGTAGGACTTTACATATGCTCAAAGTTAGGCTGTGATCCGCAACGATTCCAGCACCCACTCTAATAAGAGAAAAAAAGTTTCTGAAAGCTGGTCTCAGAGAGACAAGTTAACGATGGGCAAAGAAGGATAATGCTGCTAACAGGCATTCAAAGGTTTAAAACTTAAGCGTGTAGACAGAAGTATTACGAAAGAATGCAAAGTATTTGAACACGAGCATCATTTTGCATCATATCCAGTTGTGACAAGGGAAGATCAGGTTTTCATATAGGTGAAGGGGCGAAATAGCACATTGACCCGTCAAAGGCCGACACCGTATTGACACTTCCTGGAGGGAACAGGTATAAGAACAATGACAAATATGCGACGCTAGGTGAGAAGTCGAACGGACTGCGACAGGTGTTGTAGAAAGTCAATGACACCAATGCGCTGGAATCCCTCGCTAACTTCAAGATACATATACCCTCTGTCTATTCCGGACCACACAGTTCTGACACCATTTTGTGAACACCTCGGGCGGCCAATTAAAAAACGCTATTGCTGGTGCACCTGATCTGAGCAGTTCATTCCAAACTCCTCCAGACGACCGACTTACTCCTTTCGAATCAGAGGCGTAGATGTCAAATACATCTCACTTGGTAGCCTGTAAAATTGTCAGCAGTGTAAAGAAAACAAAATTAAAAGATGTAATAGAGTATATGCCTTCAAGTTCTTAGATATAGGATTGTGGTGTGTTGTTGGGTCCTGTCGTGGTGTTTGATCAATTTAAAGTTGAGACCAATACTTTCCTCTGCAAATCTACAAGACAGGGACTGGGGGCATAACGCACCTCCTTGCAGGCATGCACTAGCCATGCAAGACTCGTCACCATATTATTGTTGAGCAACTTTCTAGGAACGACTGGTTGTTCAAACATTGCCTGCGCAGCCGTCTATCTCTCTTATGCTCTCTTTCAGCATGGAAGAAAATAAAACACGTGACTGATTATTCTGTAGAGAAGATTTTTTAGATTGGATGAGCACTCTTCGACATTTTTCGGCATGTCAGAAGTTGCTCTATGTCAAATAAAAACCCTTGCCAAGATTTCATTATACTGTTATGTCCCGTGGCGTTCTTAGTTTGTCCACAACAACTCATAAATCACGGCCATATTTCTCGGGGTTCTTTGCGGAATCTATTATCGCCGTTCGACAAATGTTGAGAAGCACGGCTAAACCTGATAATGCGTGACGTACATTCCCTTCCTAGCGGGCCTAACTTCATGAGATCGAGTTTCTAACTTTATTGCCCTCTCGGCGCTCCTTGGATTGCTTCTCATGCCTACGATACAATTGTAGAAATCATGCGAGCCTCCCCATTCGCTGTTTAACTTGAAATGAACACAAGGAAACATTCAAGTTTCGGCAAACCTTCAATCGATTAACCCATGAAGTTTTAATACGAAAGATTTCCCATGTACCCGAATGTCATAAAATAAAGTCCCAAACGCCTGAACACTCTGTCTGAAGCAATCAAACCGATTCGACGTTTAACTGAGATACCCTCTCTTGCTAAATTTAAAGTTTAACGCTTTTGATTGGTTGTTTCTCAGCTTTAATAAATGAATTGTGCGCAGACGTTAAATCTGATTACACGAATCATTACAACGCGTCAAACTTGGACAGGATGCAAGGGAAAGTACACGCAGTGACACGCAGAAGAAAGTTCAAACGGTACGGACAATTCTGTCTTTGTGATCTTTCGGTCACAAAGACTATTTCTGCAGACTGCATCGTTTACCCACCGTGACCGGTCTCTTGGAACCGACAAACAAACTAAGAAAGTGGACCCTTTACTGAATATTGACCAGTCGCACTTTCCAATGCAATAAAATACAGATTAGATGGGCTGTCCAAGGCTTCATGGTTCTTTTTCCCTAAGGTCAACGAGATTTATGGGTCATTTCTCTTCTGCTCTTGACTAGATTTACAACTCAATTTTTCGATCTTCTTGCACTGTTTCCCCATATTTCCTCAGTGATCCTAAAGGACCACGTAGACAGCCATTAAGAAATGCTCTTTGTCGATTCTATAATAAAAAATAATGGCCGTCAACGGCCAGTCAATTTGTAGATTTCAATGATGACATCAAATTCATTTATTAATTTCTTTTATATTAGCATGATTACGTTTATGCGGTGGTAATGGATTCATTCTTTAAAATCGAGAAGCTACAATACAATATAACAATGACATGAATCCATTTAAAGGAAAGCAAAACCACATTCATCTATTCCCTTTAATCTGAAAATCGCGCTTGTGTTTGTCGGTGTGTCTGCCTGTTTACACGCAACAACGCCGTTTTAGACATAAGAAAAATAGTTTCCGAAATAATGTAAGTTTCATGTCAGCCATGATATATGCCAAGGTAGAGGATGGCCTCTCACTGCTGTGGGGCGTATGCATACTATTTCCATTCGGTTAAAGTTCTGGTTGTGTTTGTCACCGGCTGTGTTCGTACGTCATTCTGAATCTACGACTTAGCCTCCGCACATAGGCCCTGTACAAGGCGAACCGAAGGGAAGTATGTGGCATACTTGTCGAAAAATATTTCAAGGTGGCGCTTTGACCAAGATTAAAATGTAAGAAGTGATACTCTCGTGCGTTGAGCCGGTTATATCCCGGTGTGTTGCAACCTATCGTGTTTAAGGTCATACTTCTTAAGGATATACTGCAAAAGCTTGCCACCGTGAATGCCATATTGACATGTAAACATATGTGTATATGTCAAGGATGCATTCATGTTCATATGAAAAGTTAAAAGTTTCTTAACTGTAGTAAGTCATTAAGAATGCGGGGACTGGGCTCTTGCCTAAGGGGACACTTAAAGGCATGAGTCTACTCAGTCCAGTAACTGCAGGAAGGTTTTGACACAGTTATTAAATTATGGGAGGGCCATATATTGTCCTTCATTACCCCCCACCCTTCCATTAATAAAACACAACGTCAGACATATCTGGAAGTACTTCCATGTACATATCTTGCTTTTGTATTTGCATTTTGCTGTAGAACCCCCCCCCCCCCCTTTGGCTGGTCGCTTTCTATTTGTTGTCAATAACCACCAGACCAAGGTTAATCCAGTTGAAGTTTGCTACAAAGAGTGACGTCGACCTCTCTGATCTCTGCATAACAAAGTTTCCATTTTCTTGCAGATCAATCTCATCCAGACTTCTTCGGTCCCCAAGGATACTTCGACATATTTCCTCCTGGCCATCATCATCCCCACCATCCACACGCTCCCCATCATAACGGCCAGAATCCCGATCCTGGATCAGACATGGGACCTTACATGCCTCCTCATCCTCAAATCCCACCAGGCACACCAATGACATCCGTTGAACAACCTTTGCCACCACATAGCATGCATGGTCCAATGGAGGGCCCGCAGTTTCTTCACCCAACCAAAGAAATGAACGGAACTAATACGGACTCTTTGCAGCCCATGTCAACAGGAGCTAATGGAGATTTATTAACTATCGGAGAACGATATACCTCACTGCCAGCAAGAAGTGTATCGAACCCTGTTTCAATGCAAAATGGAGGCCCGCCGAATGGTGTCATCGGTGGGAACGGCTACCGCGTTCAAGAAGTTGCTGATGGAGCGTGGTAGCTAAATTGTTGAAATTTCCTTCAAGATGTTATTCAAAATGTGATATTTGTTATTTATTTGTGGAGTTTACGCAACTGATTACATATGTAAATGGACAAAAAAGCGTGTTGTTTTGGAGAACTGACTGTCCTGTAAATTATATCTCAACCTGTTTAGTGAGAGACACGGATCAATATTGTTTAAAAAAAGAGGCAGAAGAAGCGATTAGACAACTGGCAGATGCAGCTGGCAGAGGATCTCATGTGTTTAGGTTATCGATGTGTGTATTAATCTGAAAAAATAAGTGCAAATAAAATGCACAGGCTAGTAAGCTCGTCAGCTGGGTTGGGTATTAAATGCATCACATTAAACAGTAAGTTATAAAGTTCATTTCTATAAAGACAATCAATCGGAGGAAAAACGAAGAAAATTGTGATTCTTGAGGTAAAGAGAATGCAAATTAAAATTTTAACGTGTTTTACTCAAGGGTCTTTTTGCAGACATGTTGAACGGCTCTTTCTTCGTCCCAAGTCTATACCGAAACCTATATGTAATTTGGTTTGGTAAAATGGTTAAGACTAAGTTACAGTCTGATTAGGGCTACAGTATACACTACCATCATTTGCTGTACTAAGTTTGTCAGGGACAATCGCTATGGTCTAGTTGCGTTTATTGACTCCAATTCCGCTTAGTCACCTGGTTTCGTGTTTATATATGTTGATCAGTCTTGTATAATAATTTCTATGGAAGACTACTTTATCAAGACAGAATCGTAAATTCTACCACAAAGTAAACGTTTTCAAGGTATAAACAACATATTTACGGTTAAAAAAGTTTATCATAAACGTAACCAATTCAGACCAACCACAGATATTACGTTTTTTTATTTTACATAACCTACAGTAATAAGCAAATAGGTAAATTTTAGTTTAAATATCAGACCACAAAATAAGCCATTCGTCACACGTTATATGTGTCTTACTATACACACACACAACATGATGTTGCTTTCCCCAATCAGAATTGGGGGAGGCAGGGGAAATTGATCCCCATCGGGGAAGCCTTAATCCGTATTATAATATATGTAATCACAACAGCTCCCAGTCGGTCCTACAATATGATTTATTTTGCCCATACGAAGGGGAGGTTCTTCAATGAAGAATCCGATAACTCTGAAATGTTACAAATGTTACAAGAATTGGAAGGCCTCACCGCTACAGTTCTTTAAAGGCTCAGTTCTCTCACCCCAAACAGTTCCGACTCTTTAACCTTCTTACTTAAGCCCCTCCCACAATTGTCTGAAAATTACCCTTATCCAGTCACAATCTCAGTTTATTGCTTCAGGGTGAGTAAAGAAAGCTCTGTTTGTATAACCAGAACACTCTCAGTACAGTTCCTGCTGTGTAATATAAGCTTTGGTAATTTGCATTGTTTGAATTAACAGTCAATCAAAAAGCTGGGCCAATGGAGAGTATATGTACCCCCTACAGGAAGTGTAGTTTGGGGTGAGAGGATCGGCCCCTTAAATTGCACCATTTAACTCAAAATTGTAGAGGGCTCACTTGATAAAATCCTATTCTTATTCTCTAGACTCCTTAAATCACAGTGTTAAAGATAACCTGTCGTCTCGTGAAAATGCAATAAAAAATTATGCGGGATTCTAGATGACGTCACAAAATACCACTTGTTTTAACTTCGATTGCGGTCTAACTCAATGCACCTTTGATAATGCGAACGTTTTCGATACGCTATCGGTGACATCATCGATAGTGTATCGAATCGGTTCGCAATCAAAGTTACGACAAGGGTCATCTGTGGACGTCATCAAAATCCGGCATAGATTTTAGTGCATTTTCAAGAGACGACATGTCATCTTAAGCATTTTCCTTGTTCCTTGAATCGTTACACCTTGCTCCAAAACATTTCATCGATGCGATGACTTGTTGCTAAGGAAAGTTGGCCATAGGATATGTTCCACCACAAAATGCAATGCAAAGCAATTAACAATTCCTTTACGGTCATCAAAGGATCTAAAATTCTACCGAACACACGCAACGAAACAGGTCATAAATAGGACATGAATTACAGTGATTATTGCCTCATCGCATATTTCAGTTTTATATGTCTGTTAAGGATGTGATGCCACGATGAAAACTGGTAGTCGTAATCCCTACCTTTATCATTTTATGTCTTTTTCATTTTTTTTTTGATGTTTTGTTGTTGTGTAGTGTTTGTGTGACATTTCTGCTTGTAGGCTCAGTGATTCCAATGCCATTGGATAGGCATTTCTACAATTCTGGTTATGGTCTAGAAGAACATTTGACTCTTTTACCCTTAAACTGAAGTACAGAACTTTGTTAATAAAGTAGCGGTGTGTTGTGGATGATGTGATTAGGTAATGTTACCTTACATAAAGCTATTACACAACTACATTATTTGAGCGTTGCTGTAAAACAATATTTTAACAAGAAAATACCGTCAATGTAATGTGGCAGGCTGTGCATATAAGTGTATTTCCTGTGTATCTTTCAGTGACTTCGCATCTTTCACATTACGCATGCGTGTAGAGCTGGTAAAACGATAGACTACAAGTATGTAATGGGACTTCGGTAGTTTGGTGATGGTCAAACTTTGAAGTTGATGTAACCAATGAATGTGCAACCTACAGCGTTGCAAGTGCATCAACTTCAAGCACTTTTCCAACTTATAAAACATGCAGGTATGTGTTCATGTACAAGTGTTGTGCCAGGTTTTGCTTACGGAAAGCGCCTTTGAAAACATGCCTACTTATCGAATCATTTTTGAAGTAGGAGGCGCTAAACCTCTTTTAATTGGAATATTGCTTCAGCGGTTGCCATTCTGTCAAACTCTACGGTTTAATTTATAATCCGGGTTTAGTCAATGAATGACTGGCTACATTTGGTCTAAGCACACCATTGGTCTAAAAGACACTGTTGGTCTAAAGATCACTATTGATCTAAAACACACTGTTGGTCTAAAACAAAATGTTGAAAATAAACGTATTATTTACCACTTTGCTGAGTAGTGACCTTTATAGATTTTCTCTGCAATGTATGATTATATTTTCAACTTAAGCCTCCTTTATTTCATCAGTGCATGGTTTAATGTGTCTTTCCACCTTGAAAATTTTGAGTTAAACGTTGTGTTAGATTTCATTTAATATTGACCATTAAATTTTCAACATGGTTGTCATTTACATAGCCCACACCGTAACACGTGACAACCTGAAGGGGTGAATGTTCAAAACTGCATGACGATTGGTCATACATTAGCCTTTATGCGTAACTTAGTGATATTCCTCAGGCGACAACCAATCGAATTCTACTGCCCTCTCCTACATAATATCAAGGTACTTATACACAATACGCAATATTTTTTATTTCATTCAAATGACTTGCTGATTTTTCACAACTCTAGCCATTAATTCCCACCGATCCATACATAGGCTATATTTTATTGATCCACTGTCAGCTGCTTGTGTGTTTCTTGTTTTTTTGTTGCCACTCCCTCTGCGCATTTTACATTATTTGTTCAGTACATGTAGAGCTCGAAATGTGACATAATTTGTATAAAATATTGACATCTTCTCCAAAAAGGTTTGTTTTATTGAAAATATTTGTAATAATTATGTGACGATTATGTTGATCTGGAATATCCAGAAATATAAAATTTTAAAACTTACACGAGGTTTCGTATTTTATTGTCTGCTTTGTCTGTCTCAAATTTTTTTTCTTAAAATAGTAAGGGGAAATATTACATTCCAAGTCAGAACATTTCAAAAAGAAATTCTCTTTATCAGTCCACGCAGTCTCCCGGTTGTCAAAATGTTGTTTACATGACTGCACACGAAATATTGAAACTTTAGGTTAGATGAAGTTTTACGGCCCATTTTCCAACCAATAGGTTCAAGTCGAGCCGGCCACGGCTTTTCTTCCAGTTGTGGCTCACTAGCTTATTTTTTCCTTCTCCATTTTTTTGTACTCAGCGTTCACCCAATTCTTCCAGTCTTCGGTATGACCCGGCCAGGACTCGAACTCCCGAACTCACGACTGCAGGTCGGGAGGTCGGGAAATATCATTGTGATCACTGACATAACGGTACACTCTCAAAAAATTAAACACTAATTTTTACTTCACTTTGTTAACCATGTTTAAATCCTAAACACGTTTAGATTTGTAGCAGTACATTTGTAATATTTTACATCAAAAAGATTTTTTTGAATATCACACGTGTGTATGGAATATTTTTTCTAAATAAGCCCATTATGTGAATATTTTAGATGCTAAAGATACATGTTTAATTACTGGAAAATATGTTTTAACACGCGTTTAATTGCTAAATATGTAGTGCTTAACCGCTAAACACTGAGTTTCTAGAATATAAAGGTGTTAACAAAGTGAAGGCAAATTAAAATTTACTTCTTGAACTTTTTTAGTGTATAGGGTTTATTATTTCACGGACTCACATGCATACAAGAGTAGAGAACAGGAACACCGACCCCTCCCAAAAAATTCGTTCCTCTTCAGGTTCATGAGGTAACAAAATCGAAGTTCTTTGAAAACATTTTTCAATTTAAAATGTACTGCACCTTGTACGGAAGTGTGATATCCCTCTTATTCTTATCACGTGATAAAATTAATTAAGCTCTCTCTGTACAACATGCTATGCAAGCAAACAGGAAGTGTTCAAGGACATAAAAACATTTTAAAAGAAAACAAAGCAGGTAATGTGAGTTGTACAACAAACAAGACGAACATTAATCTGGGGTTTGCATGTATCATTCTTCTAGGTGAACACGGCCTCTCGAATGTCCATATCGTAAGTACTTTTGTTAAAATCATCTTCGTACAAATGTGCCGCATAAAACTCATCAAAAATGACATTGTCCCCACCCCATCCCAAATATGTGGCGAATGCATGCATTTGGGACGTCATGGGAAATGCTGATCCCAGAGGCCAGTAGCGACAGCTCAACGAAATACCCAATCCTCAGGTAGATAATTTAGCTTAGTACAACACTCAATTGGTCAAACTGACAAATGAGTGGGTCAGCAATGCACAGAACCAAAGATGGTTAAACCGTTTCGCTTAATTGCTGTGCAAGTTTCGAACTGTAAGGTCAAATCTTACTAGTATTGGTCAGATTTGACCATCATTTGGTCAAACTATTGGACCACGTTTGGTTCTGCGCATAGCTTAGATGTCTTCAATAAAACGAACCAAAAATGGTTAGTTTGACCAAGTTTTTTATTTTTGTTTTGTTTGTTTTTTTATTTCTTGTTTTAAATTTTCCTACCATAAAGAAACTTTTGTTTATGCCAATTTATATCCTAATGGACATAACTACCTTGGGTTCACTTTAATCAGTAACGATCATCGTTAAACTTTGGAAAAGTGCCCTTGCGAAGTTATCCTACTTACACCCGAGAAAAATCGTGCAACTTCGTGCATCAAAGTTAACAGTAAGTCGCCCTCTACTTAAGTGTTACCAAATAAAGCAATGAAATATACTTGAAGCATTTGGCGCTTTATTCAAATCTCGAATAAAAATTAAGTCAGATAGAAAAACCTTCAACATTTTTCTTTTACCCTCTAAACGCCTCTCTCTGTCAGATGACGCATCGAAAATGAAAAACGACGACAACAAAATTAGAAAGTGGGTCGGATGTTTCACTGATTACTTTGAATGTTTATCCGGGAAAAGCATTACCCGATCCTGCCCCGTCACCTTCCTTAAGGCGCGGTCGTAAAGAAAAAACCGTGCGAAATTTTGTTTCACTTTGTTGTATGCGTAGCACACATCCAGCTGTGTGTGTGTGCCTTACATATGACTATAGGCGGACAATTGTATTAATTCATGTCACACTGATATAAATCGCAAACACAAGTTAATAAAACGACGCGGTGAACGGTCGTCGCAACACTATCCAAAGACGGCGCGTGCGAAGACCGCCAAAGACAATTCCGGTTTAGCCAACGAGTTCATGCTAATCGATGGGAACTATTGAGGGTCGCGTGACTATGATTAGTGCCAGGGGATTATGCTGGAAACGACCGCTGGTAATGTTTCTGAAAATTATGGTTAATTGAGAGAGAATAAAACTGAGCAATGATTGAGCCCACTAGCTCTATAAATTACAGTTTCTGAGTAAAATTCGTGTCACTCGGCGCATACATTGTATTGCATTCGATTTAGAAACTCCCTTCATTCGGTTAGGGTTATGATCGCAAACTAAGCTTAATTTATCTTTAAAACTGGAACCTTTGTTAGCTTAATTCTTGAACCATTTTTAAAACGAAGAAATGAATTCTTAGTATCGCCCGAGGTAATTGGTAGCACTATGATAAATTTGTCTCTGATGTCACTGGGAAAAGACTTCTCTGTGTACTGTGTTCTGTTTTTCCGGATGCACTTGTGTGCACGTGACTGCAATTGTTCGTAACTGTAGGGAAATGGTATTGGTCATGGATCGTACTTTTACATCTTTTGCTTAAGAAACGAAACGATGTTAGGATGTCAAATGTATGACACAAGACCCTTTACCGTTTTACATATCCACACAAACAAGGATCTTTACACGGACAGATTTAACAACGGAACTAGGTTTTCACTTTTAAACCAATGACTAACTGTAACTGGGTGAAAACGTCACTCGGTAAACAGTGGAATGTCAGTCGATTATTAAGAGAGGCCATGCCTCAAAGTTTCTTGTTAAAATTTCACTTTTTCACAAGGGTGAGTCCCATTGACTTACACACTAAATTAGGCTACTTCCGTGTTTTGCTCCCAGTAAAAGTTTTCAAAAGGGACATGCCACCCCTCCGATTGATGCTCACAATAAGGGCTTTATGGCATTTTTAAATTTCCATACCATGACCATTGAAATTTGGGGTAGAGAGCCTTGAAAGATAGGTATGTGTTTTCCGCCATAATAGCTACTCAGAGACGGCGTTTCACGGAGCAGAGTAATACAATAAAAATGAAACTAAAATTGGTCAGATTTCCTTGAATTTTGCACAGTCTGTATTTCAAATCATTCTCTACAAAATCCAAAATGAAACATGATCCTTTTTTTATAAGTAACACAGTCAAAAACAACATCCCATAAAATCTTTATGTTAATTCATTTGTCAGTAAACATTTTCCCACGAAACAAGTATGAATAGTGTGTTTTGGTACATACAACTGATACAACGAACGGCGAACAACCTAATTAACTTTTGGAGGTGGAAAATGTGTACCAGGCCATACGTTCGATGCCTTAATATTATCTATAACGCGAGATATAATTTAGTATTTTAATTTTTGTCGTGACGTCATATTTGGTGGTCGTAAATGAGATTCGCTAGAAAGTTGGCAGGCTATTGTATACCGTAGTTATGCCATGTGACTTAGTAGTTGGAAACGTCAACTGTTCAACAGTGAAGCCGTTGAAAGACCCATAGTATTGTTAATAGTAGCGAAAGTAAGATTTTTGATGTTTGAATGTATTAGTTGAAACGCAAACACAATAGCCTGCTTACAGCAGGCTATGGAGTAAGTGACCGGCTTTCTGTAAGGCGAAGCCCTCTCATACACTTGGTGTGGAGAGTTCTCATTGACACAGAGTCTACCTTTTAAAGTAAAAATTGGAATTTGACAGAATTTGCCTATTTTCAGGAATTAAAAAAAAAAATAGCATCACTGAGGGGCCTTGAAGAGGAAATCCTCCCCCTTCGAAAATTTTTGAAAAGTTGAGTGTCCTTACATGCAATCTGGTGCCACATACGCTATCTTTTGAAGTAAAATCTGTGATACTAAAGTTTGACCACGTAATTTTAAGAACGAAGAAAAAATGGTGACCCAATGGTCCCTCTTTCGCACGCCACTGAAAGGAGGCCAAATAATGGATCGATCACTCAGGATATCCTGTTACAACAGCAGTCAAGTGTAGAAGGCTGCAAGGTACTCATGGACCCGTTTATTGTTACACCCCAAGTGAGCAGAAAGCTATTTTCCCGAATTAGCCTGTAAGCCTCCAAGGATAAGGCTAACTAACAAAATCTAAGTATGCCCATGGATCCCGTTCATCCTAATTTCTAGACTAACGTTAAGTTTATCGTTGGCCATGGATTGTTTCAGCCCGATCCATCGTTATGTACACAGAGTAAAATCGGTATAGTTTAAACCCCTCCAGCTACTAGCTTGTAGGACAATACAACTTAGGGGGTCTACGTTAGTGACTTGTAATTTACGTCCTTTTACTGAATTCCCAAAGTGTGTAAGGCGGAGATTGCGTACAAGGGGATAAGTTCGGGTTTTAGTGTTAGTTTTACTGTACCGGCTGTCCTGAATAAAAGCTCCCTGTGCACTGAAATGCACTGATCATAATACCCGCGCGTACACAAGAGAACATTCAATCTGCTACGCAGCTAGGACGTTTCTGTGGAACGCGAGTAGGGCCGGTTCATGCGACACTGACGAAATCTGGGTTCATTTGTTGCATGAAAATACGAATTATGTATGAGAAATGTCTCGCAATTTCTTACACTAAAAGTTTCTCAAGATTTTTGTTCAAATAAGAAAATTCATCAATTTTCCCCAAATTATTTTTCCATGGGGGGGGGGGGGTGACAATTGCCAAGCACTTCTGTGACAAACATATCATAGCAGAAGCACTAGACCTTATGAAGTCACAGAACAGAAATTGCGCTCGCTTAAAGTCAAGTGTCTGTTCATTGAAACTCATTCCAGCAAAGTCAGTCTGGCAGCTGATTTGTGTAATACTGGGACACGAGCGCGAGTCCACTAACTGCTGTTTAATTTAAGTCGTGCGTGTATTGCGTCTCATTGTTTTGCGAAAAGATATTATAAACGTAGATACCAAACTCATACCCCTACACTGCTAGACGCACTGACTCCTAACGGAGGCTCAATCGGAGGAGCAGAACTGTTCATTTGACATGCGCACAGATCTATTCGGTTATCTGAGTGCATAATTTTGCAAAGGTAACAGCAAATTTCATGGTTGTGACGAGATGTCAGCGTGCGTGCATTTCAAAGCGAGTTCTGTTAACGCACAATGAATTTTTCCGTGTGCAGTCCGGAGTAATTGACGCGTAATTACGCGTGCTTGGAAAAAACGCAGTGGTTGACTTTCATTCCCCTTAAATTGAGGCAAAAGTAACTACGTGGTATTTAAAAATTATAATTCCCTATTTTGTAGTAAAATTTGATGGTTGTAGGGATAATTAAGTTTTATCTTATATCAAAAGCCAAATTAATGACGGTATCGACGATCTTTTTTTCATGAAACATTCTTTTATCAAATCATACACTTCATGTCTTGGCCCGTATCCTTAAAACAAAATTCACTTTCATAACACAATTTTTTTGTTCGAATTGGTCTTCCCTACCGGTTATTACTTCTTCCGGTTATCCTGTATTTGTAATCATTAAGCAGTCCAATTAAAATTTCTTTGTTCCGGTTTTATCTACAGCAGTATTTTCTCTCTGCAAGCTTTCAACTCTGATTTGCAGCTTTAAATCTCTCCCAAAAGATCCATACATACTTCAAAAAATCGGGAAGAAATAAATCCGTAACAACTGCCAGAATACGGTAAATGTCCGTCACCATAGATCCGTCCATTCCATATTAAATATTTAAAAAAAGAGCCTTGAAATTACAGGTGAAAAGACACTCATTTCCGTGTTATTTTAGATGAATAATCCGCCGGCCATCTTCCTGCCTCTTGTAGTCGAGTGGTGATACTTTTGTTCTCATTGTTCTAGGAGCACGCTCTTGTCAAAAGATGTCTGTTCATCTTTATCCTGTGATTGAAGAGGCAGAGAAGACGACCGAATCTTTGTTAATGTTGCCTAAAAGTGTCGATTATCCTGTCACGTGTAATCGAAGGTTAAAGTTTCTCTCTCCTGCGGTCGCAAATGGCTACAAGGGACCTCGCCACCTTTCCTTCTTTTTTCACACTTCTGTCTGGATTTCTTTTTATCTCCTTCCTTTCTAAATTTGCTGGCAAACTTTAAAAAGATGTGAAAAACATAAAAAGAATTGTAGAAACATTTTTAAATATCTTGAAGTACAAACTGTTATTTGTAACTGAATCACAATATTGAAAATGAATTTAAGAGCCCTTACTATATTAATCGATGTATAACTTGGTATTTAAAATGTCCAGAGTTATCTGAAATATCTCATATTCTTGAATTTGTACAGTCGGAATCATTATAACACTTTCGAAAGAATACTTTGTATTCAAATGAGCAGACGAAAAATTACAATACAAATCTCTGAAGTGGCTTTTACAAAAGAAATCTTAAGTACCATTGAAGGGACTTTAATTTCCTGACGAGAATCAGAAGACAAACACGTTTTTTACCGCAATATGAAGATAACACTTCGACTTTCAGTGTACGGTTGTGATGCGAAGATGAAACAATTTAGAGGCTCCATAAAGGCTTAAATAAGAAAAAAGATTTGGCGAGCATATTTTAAACACAGATAACTCGGTAAACCGAACAAAGTACAGAGTTAAATTTGTCGGAAATACTATCTAGTTGTCCTTAAGTTTCAAGTTTTAAACCAGTGACTCTAATAAAACGGAATAAAGACTCATATTGAGTTTTCTGAGAACATCTAGGCCTATCTATTTACCAAACAGAATACTATCCTATTTAAATTCTGTTCGTCCGTTTGTTTGTTTTGTATTGTTGTTAGGTTTTGTTTCTGTTCTTATGGCTGGGGTGACTGTGAATGTTATGGGTTAGGTTAGACCAGGGAGGTGTAATCACACCTCCCTGGTTAGATTAGGTTAGGTTCGAAAGGGGTTTACACCTCAACTTGTAACCTTCCGACTAATCTAGGGGCGCTCACAGTTTTTTTTTTTAAATACTGGACACTGAATTGTTATCTCTACTCCATTGCTTGTGGACAATGTTTTGGGTTACTAAAATCCTCCTATGAACACATAAAAAGGCTGAGCGAGACAACCAATCAATGACGTCAGAGGTTGCGTTTGTTTTATTGGAATCAAATGATAGATTTTTCAAAGTAATGAACTACAATAGCCTTCTTTTCAAGATATTTTTCACAAGTAGAAAAATTCAGCTGTTTGTTGATCAAACATAGTTTGTCTCACCCCAGATCTCAAAATAATAGTTGCTGAAGTTGTTTTCCTTTTATCAAATGCTGGTACATTTTGAATCCAATTTTCCCTTTCAATATATTACTTTGGCATTCCGTTGTGTAATAAAAAAAACTTAAAGGCCTTATTTTCTCACCCCAAACAGTTACATTTCTCCTAGCCTACTTAACTGTCAAAGCTCCTCCCACAACTGTCTAAAACTAATCCTCATCTGGACACAATCTCAGCTTATTGCTTCATGGTGAGTATACAACGCTCTTATGTGTAACCAGAACACTCTCAGTGCAGTACATATAGTGTAATATGAGCTAAGGTACCCTGCATTTTGTAATCTGCTGTCAATCAATGAGCTGCGACAGTTGAGAATTTCAACCAAAATAGTAGTTTGAGGGTGAGAGTTAACTGCCTTTAGGATCGCTTTCACACTTGATCTCAAGCAGGGGATCAGATCCGGATCTGATCCACCCCTCGAGATCAAAGGTTTGCTTTCGCACTTGATCCCCCGCGGTGAATCAAGCCCCGATCAAGCAACAAACAGGAAGTGACGCAATGAACCCGCCTTATCCTCGTAGCTGTCTGAAAGTCATAGGTCATGTTGATCTCGGGTCACCTTGATCCTCAGAGCTTTCAAACACGGTTTGTTGATCCTCCGCGCGAGATTTGATCTGCCCTGGTGGGTGGATTAAAATCTCTGGATCTGATCCTGAGTGCGAGAGCTTTAACACTACAAAGTTGATCTCGAGAGGTGGATCGGATCCGGATCTGATCCCCTGCTTGAGATCAAGTGTGAAAGCACTCTAACACTTTATGCATTCCGAGAATTCTGAACTTGGCATCAGTCCATATAGTTTGAAAACTTTTACGGCATTGGATCTGTTCTGGGCTATAACTTGAAAATTACCGTGTAAATCGTATTGTTATAAAGTTGTTACTTGTTTGCGGCTGGCAGTAACTGTGGCAGCACACTCATATGAATGGCAACTAAGACCGTTTCTCCATTTTTAAGTTTCTAGTGCGATGGCGCTATGTGCAAAAGGGATTCAAGTTGTCTCTTTAAGGATAAAAACGGACACTGGCAAAACCAGTTATACCAATAACATGGCCACCGACCAAAACAACAAACACAAAGAAAACCCAGTCTAGAGGAGGACCACTCAGTGTTTGCCCTTTGGAGGGCGTACTTGTCCATTTGGGACGTTAAGCTTTTTAAGGGAGCAGAACTCCTCCGGGAGTAATCGTTTTGTTTTCGCCCCTTGGCTCTTCGCCAGAGAGTCGTGGGGACCTTCAGAAAAAAGAAAACCCTTTTGTTTGTATGTGCCGTTTCGATGCACTTAAAAAGCACACATTACAAACAAAATAAAACCACCAACACGGCTGCCGAGTAGTCACAGACACCCGAAAAGGAAAGACAACACCAGACCAAACAACCATCACCCAACAACAAAACAGAAACGTCAAGAACACCAGACCAAACCACCGTCACCATCACCACCATCAACAATAAATGCCCAAAGGACCACAACCAATATAGGTAGGAGGGGCAAGGGTCCACTCACTTCATTTACAGTATGCATTTACAATATAGGCCTACATTACTTACATACAACCAAATCAATCAAAAAAAATCCCGAAGAGACCCAACGGGAGCACGTCCGTTCAATCTTCGGAGACATGAACTGAACTGATTCAAATACGTCAGGGTGTCAGTTAATTAGACTGAATTTTGCGGCTCAGTTTCCAACCAATTGGTGTAAGTCGAGACGACCACGGCTTTTTTCCAGTTGTGGCTCACTGGCTTGTTTTCCATTGCTTATGCCGAGCACCAAGCATAATGGTATTGAATTCCATTTTTAAATGCTTTCGGTATGACCCGGCCAGGACTCGAACTCGTGACCTCCAGAATGCAAGTCGGATGCTCTAACCACTTGACTATGCAGTCGGTCACCAACTTTCATTTTTATATACGAAGCGCCCGTTACGAAGCGAATTTCTTTTAGAGAATAGAGTAGTTTGGGTGGTGTGAATTTGATTTAGTTAAGGTTCTACTGGGCCGAGTCTTGGAGAGTGTTAGGCAGATTTTGACACTTAGTCAATTTGCAACTTTAACAACCTGTCTTTGACAAAGGTATCCAAGACGGTCAGAAACAACCCTAATTAAAAATTTGGAGTTACCTCCCTGTATGCCCTGAGTATTTTGTTTTTAGCTGACACAGTGAGAGAACACTTAGAACGTCTAAGAAATAACAATCAAATCTCGGACGAGAAATGAAAGCGCAACATATGAGCGAAGATGTTGTAGGTATAATCAGGGAACTGCTATGAAACAACTCCCTTGTATAAAGAAGAATTAATGAAGAAGTGAATATGTACTAGTTAAACAGTCGCCATAGGCTGGTGATATGCAAACGGTGAAACAAAAATTGTAAACCAACAACCGTATACAACACGTTACAAATATTATTTTGTTACCAGAGGTTGGAAGATTTTCTTTAATTGCAAAAACAAAACAAAAACCCGAGACTAACATTGTCCTTATAACGCGATAAAGATTATCAAATATGACCAGTCCATATTTGGACAAAGAATATAGCTCCCTTCCTTGGAACAAATTGCCCACACGACGATACTTGGATGTTACTGAAATGTCAATTTTGCTACTGAATGTGACTGCTTAGAAGACATTTTTGGTTAAAAACAACTTATCTGGTTCACGAGTATTCTACTATCATTCGAATACATAGGCCACAACCGGTCATTTTTGCACATCGTTGCAATTAATAAGGTGCATGACGTAAGGGATTCGATCTCTTGTCCCGAAACCATGAAGAAAGTTCATACAATCTAGTAATCACATCTAATGGCTCAAGATGAAAGAGCTCAAGTAGTTTTCATTTTTGGTACGTTACAAAAAAAAAATGGGATGAAAATAAATCACACCAGATTTATTCAAACAAAGCTCTCTAGTTAGTTTTTTTGCAGAGAATTATATCACTTAAACAGTACATACGCTTGGTCCAAGCATGTGTTGGGAGTTCGAATCCCGGTCGGGTCATACTGAAGACTTTAGAAACGGAATCTATACTGCCCTTGCACTTAGTGCTCAGAATGAGAAATAGAGTAGGGAAACAAGCCAGTGAGCCGCAACCTAAAAAAAGGCCTTGGCCGGCTCGACTTGAACCAATTGGTTGGAAACTAGGCCGTAAAACTCCATCTAACTAACTAACTAACTTACATGTCATCGAGCACATTCATGAAAAGTGAAGTTTTTTTGGTAAAAACGGTCTAAGAAGTCTTTCATTATAAGGTAATTCAGTTTACACGATTTTGATCAGATCATGTTAAAACAAGCGAAGTCCATGATTACATTTGAGCAATCGATAATGGCATTTTTACCCGAAACCAGTCTCCCTAAACAGTTCATTTTGCTCGTGACCCTGACTTTCATCTTATTCTCATTAATTCCCTTTTGTTTTCAGTTTTATCGTACCTCCTTTTTGCTTTTCTTTCGTCTTCATTTGGAAAAGGGGAGTCCCAACCTTATGACTAACACTCCCGTTACTAATAGGCTATGTGGCGTTATATACTTACCATCAAAATTTCCATCAAATGGAACGCCGCAATTATTGTCATACGGTTTGTAAAGTTTGCATGGACTATTCCTACCCTGCCTGCGACACCTCACCACACCCCAGCCTCGGCCCTACAACACTCGCGTGACAGCCGCCTAAAGATCTCCAGTGGCGTGGCCACGGGGGGGGGCTATGCCCCCCAGATTTTCTTCAGGCCCCCCAGATTTTTTGCGTCCTGATAAAGTAATTGAAAAAAAATAAAATGTTTGAACGGAAACAAACTTTGAAGTATATCCTTCAAAACAGTAAATAAATAAAATGTGTAAAAATTAAAAAAAAAATCATGGATGAATGTGTGTAAAACACATTTTGTGCGCACGTATGAAATCAAGTTATAACTTCAAAATGCCTACTTTCACTAAATTGGATACCGTTTGTGATCTGCACTGTCGTTTATTGCATTTCACTTCGAAGATGAAACGAAAGTCTCGACGATAAACTTTAATGTGACTTTGTTAGGTTAAGACCCTTTCTGCCTTTCGGATTGCTGATTGATTTACTGAAAATAAGGCAATCGTACACTGGAGACCACTCTTACACGACCATTCCTATACTTTATCATACACAAAATATGCCGTAAGCAGGTAAGGGTACGGTACTGCCTTCGGATAATTCTTCCCTTCCATCCTTAACATGTAGGCCTACGTCGTGCCTTACTCCTGCCCATGACAAGTGCCACTGTAGGACGATTTTTTTGACAAGTCCTCTTTTTACTAGTTGGCACTGGCGTCCGGGGGATTTGTTAAATGTCCACAAGGTCCGGATTTCATGTGTTTCCTTTTGCTTTGCGGTTCAATTATTCTGAGAGATTTATTCGTAGTATTTTAATTTTGACTATGTAATGTACCGATGAACAAATACTGCACCATTTTGCAAATTGTTTCTTTGGCAGTATGTATGTCTCTTGTAAAATCTCTACAAAAACTAAAAATATTTTGATATTTTTCATGCTTCCCAAAAAGGGAAAATCCTAAAACTTAGGCCTGTAATCAGTTCAAAGTTTTGCCAAACATAGCACCATTTTGCATATATAAAGAAAGTTTCTCAGAGGGGGACACAACTACTTTTGGTTTCCTGTTAAAGGGTAAGGTACTGCCTGAGGTAAGCTGAAATCCATTCAAATATTGGCGCATTTGCGGCTGGGTGCATCCAGTTTATAACACGTGAGAAGTGCCGTTTCCGGCCATCTGGAGGAGTTTTAAAGCCCAAAATTTTCTTGTACGCTCCGCGCCAACCGATGGTGGCGCTCCGCTTGGATTCAAATATTGCCGCATTTGCGATCTACGTCCTGAAACTTACAATTTTCCAAAGGAAAAGGGAGATACCGGTTCCTTTCAGTCTCGTCCCCCAGGCCACAGATTAGAAGTGCCCAGTTTCGGGGGCCCTAAAAAGTGTATGTATTACCATTTTTCATAGATTGATTTTTTATTCTCATTATTTGAGAAGTCGCAGACATGAGATTCGTATTTCAAGGCTGGATACATCCAGCTTAAAACACATGGGAAGTGCCGTTTCCGGCCATCTGGAGGGGTTTTAAAGTCCAAAATTTTCTTGTACGCTCCGCGCCAACCGATGGTGGCGCTCCGCTTAGATAGTCTTGCCATGTCTGACCCTCGGAGGTACCAGGCCCTCCCACTTGTTACCTAGGCACCCCAAAAATCGCATCCTGGCTACGCCACTGAAGCTCTCACGGGGACTTCATATCGCCTTCATCAGCCACCACTCCCACCAGACCACAGGAGACGCTACCTTAGTAGATCAGCCAACCGGAGGTACCTCCATGCGCGACTAAGTTAAGTTTTACTCATTTGTAAGTACCGGTACCTTTTATTATTTTTGTAAAATGCTATTCTGTTAAGTTGTTTTCAAGACCCGAAGGAGTCTGTTAAATTACATTTCTTTGAAACCAATACTCATTCTTTTCTTCATTATAGTCTGTTTCCTAAAATTCCTAAAACTATGTTCGGTTGGGGTTTCCCTTACATGTAACTTCAGTCGTTTTATTTACTTCGTAACAAATTACTTTGAATTCGAACTTGCAGCAAATATATGAACACGATAATCTGGCCCACACTATGAAATAGAATTTAAGCATCCCACTGGAACAATAAGTGATGGCGCTCATCATGAAATAAGAGTTTCGAAACAAATCCAGCTAATCCGAGTTTAATGAGATCAGAAGCCTCAGAAGTATCTCGGGAAGACCCTTATTAAACAATGTTTACATAGTCAGTATTCATAAAGAATAATTTTAAAAAGATTGAATTATCTATAGCTAAAATATTTTAGGAACAAGTAATTCGCAATCGAAATAAATTTACTTTTTTACGCAAAGTATAGGATCCTAATATATATGCGAATATTTTGCGCAGAAGAATGAGAAACCTTGCTATAATTATAGCTGTTTCATTTTTTTTTTTTTTTTTGGCAATTTTATCAGTTACAGGAATTCAGTTTATCCTTGAGTGTTGTTATTTTTAAATCTTTTAAATGACATAGCAATTTTTTGGCAACTAAGTTATTCAATAATCCCATGCAGACTTACAAATGAACGGTTACCTAAATTAAGTTCTGAACCGTCATTAAAGAGTTTTAAGACCAACAAGGGAATATTTGAAGAATTCGTGTAACGAGCCCAATACGGAACTCTTTTCTTCTCTTAACTTGCTGATAAGAGTCGAAAATGGAATTAAATTATCATGGTTTGACGTCAACTCATCACTTTTTCTTTTGTTTGAAAATACTGCTTCTGTGACGTCACTCAAATGGGGCGTACCCACACACATAAACCAAAAGCTGTTGACGCTCTTGTCGTTTGGCCCAAGTCAAAAACAGTTATCTATCTTTTGTGCAAATAAATGAGTTTTAACCTCTAAACATAAAACACTCAAAAGTTTTAACTTGACAAATGTTAAAATTCTTTTTAAATAATTCATGGCATACATGGGACTGTGCAATTAGCAGAAAAGTCGGATAATCTTTTATTTCGACCGTGGTAATCTTACTTATCATTTCAACTAAAACAAAGCTTCATGTGCATTACGTTGAGATATATTTTAAAACTTCAAAACAATTCTAACACCGATGGAAGGTGGTATTTTGCAAGCAAGTCGTTGATTGTCTAGATTTTAATGAATATCTTGCTTTAACTCATTTCTAATCTTAAAGCCCATAGAATTGTTTTTTCTGATCTTTTTATTTTTATTATTTTTGAGAATAAACATTTAGCCCAAGGTGCATAACTATAGAATAAATTATAAGCATATACAGTATTTTAATTATTTTCATTTATATGAAAGTTTCCTCTTAGTGTGGCATATGTTTCCTGACATTTATAAAATGTCAAAGTTTGTTTATTTAATCTAATGCGGGAGATTACACATTAATATATAAATTACACAATAATATATAACAATTGTTGTTCTTTGAAAAGTCACGCACTTACACACTTCATGTTCTTCCATGGATGTTATGTATTTCATCATTGCTGAGCAACTTGCAAAAATCTCTTCTTACGATATATTTTTTAAAGAGACATAAATTTCTCACTGATATAGAAGTATTTACAAAAGTGTATGAGCATAGGCGGTGGAAGATGTTTTTTTATTGGGGGCCACAAGCTTTCGGCAGCGGACATAATAGTGACGCCATAAGGCGTCCGGTTTTGCGCGAAGCCAAAAACCCAATCGGCCTGGGGTCCATGGGACCGCTTAAGGCAAAAATGTCAAAAATGTCATTTTCTTTGCTTATATGGGGTCTAAGAAGTCGCTAATTCGAGGGTCTGTTTGCAGAAAAATTGTTTACTTGAAGCTAAAATGCTGCTAGGAAGACTATCTGCGTGGAACTTTACCACTGGTTGAAGCGAAGCGAACAGAAAATTTTGAAAAATCAGACCTCTGCGACAGTCGAAAATGACATTTCTCAGGCTTATTGGGGGATCTAAGCAGTCGCTATCAGAAAATTACCAGGTAAAATGTATTACTACCAATCGATAAATCCCTCATATATTCGGGGGAAACTACAAACTGGAATTGAAAACATGCTAATGAATTTTACTCTATTGCGACTCTTGGCTAAATTCAATATATATATATTGAAAAAATTGTGTGCCCGAACTTCCGACTATTTATGATTTTACTTTCAAAAAAATTAGGCCTATGGCGATCTTAGCAGTCGCTATTTTGATCAGAAGAATCAGATAAAATGTATCACTACTATTGGATGAAATGAAGTAGATGATTTTCTTCTATTAGTAACACTTATTGACAGAATTGTCACGTTACAAGGTGTGTTAAAATGAATTTTCAAGCAGACTTACGGAAAGACATCCTCACCCTGCATCATTAAAGTATCGAAAAACAAATAACCCTATCCCCATAACCGTTGCCCGTATTGGCTCTAGAGGAGGATTGATGGCAAACTTTTTGCCACCTGAACACCTTCCTGTATATCCGTTGAATTAATTTGACAATTGAAAACGTCCCAGCATTTTTAAACCCTTTCCCGAATATAAGTAACGGTCATAGCTTTTTGAGCTAATAGACCCAAGTATTCTACCCACTACAAAAAGGATGATTTTGACTTGTGCATCTCGAGGAATTAAAAAAATGAGTTAGAATCATGCCAAATGCTAGGAGCACACTTTAATCCACACCAAGGTAGCCAATTTTAGCCACTCCAAATCTGTTAGAAAATTATCCATCCTGAAACTCGACGAGTGAAAAGTCAAGAGATTCCGAAGATGTGAAGCTTGTCACAGTCTACCTGAATTTATTTCGAAATTCAGAGTGGGCACAATTGCAGAATCCCCTGCAACTGCTTGAAGGGCGAAAATAAACTCCCCACATGAGGGGGTCCAGGGGGCGAAGCCCTCGGAAGCTTTGCAACTTTTGCACTCTGAAAAGTAATATGTGAGCCAAAGAATAGCCGAAATGTAATAAAAGCAACTTTGTTTAATTACGTTGGAAAAATTTATTTTGCGACATTTAGTTATTGGGGAGGCCATGCCCCCCAAAAATCTCTTTAAAAAATTATTGGGGCCAGGCCCCTCTGGCCCCCCGCTTATGCCGCCTATGATGAGGCTATGTAATTTGAGTTAAAACAGGGTTGGCTTTTGTTAGTTGGATGGAGTTTTAGGGCCCAGTTTCCAACCTATTGGTTCAAGTCGGCCCTTTTTCCAGTTGTGACTCACTGGCTTGTTTTCCCTACTCCATTGCTAATGCCGAGTATCACGCACAACGGCAGTAGGTTCCTTTTTTGAGCCTTTGGTATGACTCGACCTTGGAATCGAACCAGGGCCTTCTGCATGAGAGGCGAATGCTCTACCGGTCCAAAAAAGATAAAGAGAAGGTATAAGGTAAAATTAAGTTTTGATGTAGGATACTGTACTTTTTCTAAAGATTCTCTTCTAATTTGCATTGAAATATGATGTATATCTATCAAATTACACTTTAAAATGTGTAATATTACACATTTTTGTAGGCCTACAATAAAAAATACAGAAAAATAAAGGAAATGTATGAAATGTGCTGCAAATGACTTGACATCACTTCCATGTATTCTTTTGTTTTCTTTATTTTATTTTATTAAAGTGTAAAGGCATTTTTAAAATGTATGAGCAGATAAAGTTGTCACATTTTCAACATAAACTGACTTTGAAGCAAAACCGTTTGACATTATGTCCTTACATTTATCGACAGTCTTTTGTGTTTATTTAAACTTCAACCAATTTTCTCTTCAATAATCCCATGTTATCAGAATGTGATTGCATAACTATCATGAATATTTCACAAACTTAGCATTCATCACAGGAAAGTTATATTCATAAAAACTTCAATTGAAACACAACAGACAAAAAAAAGAAACAAAACATTCATTGTCAACGTGAGGAAGTGAAATACCGTAACCTCTGCTGTCCTTGAGCTCTTTTATTCAGAAGAATAGCTAGATTTTTTACAAAGGAGGGGGGGGGGCAAGGGCCCAAATTTTCTGATTTTTTTTAAAGTGTGAACACTGCTGTAATGTAATTTGCGGCCCGCAGAGCGAGCCGAAAATTGGGTTTTCAAAAAAATATTGGTAAATATTGAGCTTGCACTGCACAAAATTTTCGATTCTGGGTTTTCTGTTAAAAAATTTTCGAGTCTTGGTTTCCTGTAGGAAGTTTGAAAAATTTAGAGGATTATTGAAGAATCTGCGCTTCTTATTGCATTGAGATTGCATGGTGACTGAAGATCGTTGTTATCTAAGACCTGCCGGGATTGGGGCTTCCTGACTACATTTAATAAGTTTCGGAAATTTTGTTGCCTTTTTAGACAAAATTTTTCAAAATTAAGAGCCTATATTGGAGAAAATTTAGGATAACGGTACGTAAAATTTATCATAATGATTTATGAGCGAGCCTTACTGCATTAGAGATTGCACTCTGGAGCGCGCAAAGTGCACTGAAAATTTTGCTTTATTAAACAATTAATTACAAATATGGAGAATTCGAAATTTTATGAAGGAAAGTTTGAAACACCGCATTGTATAAGGGACTGGTGTCCCAAATGGCAAATTTCTGAATTTTCAATTTTCAGAGCCAGAGGGAAATCGCCCCTGTCCCTCTGAACCTACGTCACTGATTTCATTCATCACTCTTTGCATAGCTCACTTGTTCCATTCCTTTTCAATGGATTTATACCCATTATTAATGTAATTTTAGGTAATAATACATTGGAATATTGAATTTCATAATCATTTTTCCCACTGGTTAGTTAGTCGGATAAAGTTTTACACTTCAGTTTCTAACTAATTGGTTAAGTGGGCCGGTCACGGCCTTTTCCAGTTGTGGCTCACTGGATTGTTTTTCCTACTCCCTACTGCTTATGCTGAGTACTAAGCATAAGTTTTCGGTATGACCAACTAAACTGGTTATTGTTGGTAACTTTGTCCTATATTACTTTTACCGTCATTCACAAAAATAACTGAGATTTCCTCACAATGTATTAACACGTATCGATTCGCATCATGAAAACTTCTGTCTGAACACGCTCGATTGTAGAAGGTATAAATATTTAACAAAAATTACGGATAATGTATTATCTACAATAACAACACATTGAGCAGCATAAATTTATTCAAATATTCAAAAATCATTTTCAAAACAGATGATTGAAAGAGAGAAGTGGTATTGACTTGTTACAAAGAATGCTTGTATAAGCATATGACTCAAGAGGCATTGTTTATTTTCTAAAAATGGGAGTCTCACTCGTAATACAAATTACTCCAAGCTCTCTTTGAAACGCGAGTAACTTCAGTAACCTCATTTTATTTTCATCTCCAGAAAATATGTCTCAGACTTAAATGGAATGAAACTTTCCTCAGATTGTACAGGTTAATACCTCCTTTACATTTGAAAATTAAATTTTGCTTAAACCCGCACGTAAAAATGAATATGACTTTCAGTGTCAACAGCCATTTATATCTCAACACGAACTGAACGGTTCATTGGTTTGTTCGATGAGATTAATTTTTAAACCTATATTATGTATGCATTTTGTTCCGTTGGATTTTGGGGGATTTAGCATGTTTTGTGCGTCCATCTTTACGTAACTGTATCAATCAACTAAAATGTGATTTCTCGTGAAACCGGTCTATTGTCGTTAAGTGTACGAACCTACCAAAAGTGATTTTACAGCAACATTGGTTTCGTACAAATGACATAACCATTCCTCTCTCCTGATATTCACGTTGTTTTTCTTGAATATATCAATATCGTAAAATGTATCATATTTGTAAAATTTACCCTAACTCGTTCGTACATTTTGTCAAAACAGAAGTCAGCGACTACATGTCCCATGGGTGGACCGGTGTACAACTACTACTTACAACTTTACACAGCGGGTGAACGGCGGTTCGTTTCGGATGTGATGTCACTGCGAGCATCGAATGACAAATAAGATTCACACATTTTGCTTTGTTGTGAATTATCTCAACAGAGAAGTTTAACCAAAGTGTAAGAATGGGCGCGACGTTTACCGCCTCGGGCAGTTTTTCATCAGAGTCGAACAGCTCTGAGAGGCCAAGGTGACGAGGTTTTCAGGAGGCGTGCATTTCAAAATATATCGAACGAAGTTCAAAAACGTGATGTGCTCCACCTCTTGACTTACAGATATAGAAATAAAAGGAAATTTGTTTGTGTATACCAAAGAAAAGCGTGTGTTTGGGGGACAATCGGCAGTGGTAATTTTGTAAAATTGTTCAAGAATTCAACGTAAGATTGACCAGCCAGTAATCTGTTCAAAGTAACAACGTTGAGATTTATATATAGATCACCATTTCAAATTTAACCTTAACATAAAGTAAATGCAATTCAATTCGAACAGGTGTCTGTGATCTTCCGCCTGAGCGTAAGATGGGGTGCAAGGTGGCGGGTACTGGGACACGCCAGAAATTTGCCAGAAAATTGTCAAGGGGCGGGGGCGAAGTGGAAGTTTTTGCGAGGGAACGAAGCGACCGAGGCCAAAAGCTAGCGAGAGGGTGTCCACCCCCACGATGTGAAAAGTTTGTTTTTAAATATAAAAATTGAGACCTATTATTATGTATTTTATTAAGCAAGGGAGCCAAAACTGGGAAAAGAGCCGTGGCCGGTTCGACTTGACCCAATTGGTTGGAAACTGTGCCATAAAACTCTGTCTAACTAGCTTAATTTATGAAGTATCTAGTAGACGGAATAACCATATGGGAAAATACACATATTGCTGGGAAGTAGGCCTATAGTTTATCATTTAACAAGTATGCAGAATCACAAAACATCTTCAAACAAATGCAAGGTAATCCTTTCTTACATATGTCTACCATATGTACCTAATATGCCTACAATTTGTCCCTTTTAAGCGATACGGAATCGGTAGAGTTGCTAATTACGTTGCCAGTATTTCATTGGGTCCACGAAGAACCTTGAGAAAATTTTGATCCGAAATGCCTTCCAGATCGCTGGAAACGGTACTTCCCAGACAAAAGAGCCGCACTTAAGTAGGGGAAAAACTATTAATATTGAAAAAAGAAACATAATAATGCCAAAATTCTACCAACGGGTGGGGATAGAATACCCACTCCCCCCTGGACGCAGCCGTGCTGGTAGCCTGCGTATCGCCTCTGTGGCCACCTTTGATTTTTTCGTAGCGATGAGCTGGACGAAAAAATTCGTCCGCCCCGCGAGCTACCGTGCAGGAGCCTGAATGCGTGCTCTAGAGTCTTTTCAAGTAATAGAACCAAACACGACATCAACATCACTCTTTAGCTGAGATACAAGAGGAGGACATATTTTTCATTTCATTCATTTCATTCATTTATTTATTTTTGGTTTATCACAACACAAGATTGAAAACAAGTATCACAAAGTAAATAAGTAACAAGGAGTGCTTTTAATTCTGTATCCTTACTCTCAAAGTGTTGCTGCAACTTACAAGAGTGGAGGAGTACTACAGCATTAATTAAAGACGTCTACTAAATAACGATTAAATTTTAATCATATACTTCCGCATTTTCTGATAGTAAAATTTTCAACAAAATGTACGTAGCCTTAAAGTGTAAGCTGTTACGCGGAAGGAACAATCACTTTTATATGCTAATATCTTCCTTAGTTCGTTTAAAATCCATTGAAACGGTAGCATGTTGATGTAGTGTGTATCCTCCCTAGCGAAATAAATGCCACCTTCAGGCCGCCCCCCCCCCCCTAATGGTTAGTAGCTCTAAGAATTCTCAAGATTTTTATGTGGTATTTACAAAATCACATCAACACCGTAAACATCCCATGAATACAATTGGTCGAAAGCTTTAGGAGACACCTGGCCTGGACCTCCAGGCCAGGTGATAAATTGTAGATTTGTATTACGTATGTGCACACTTTGTGCGGATTTGGTAGGTTTTGGCAATCACCTTTTTTTTACGAAAAACTTCTCTACTTTTAGTTCTGCACCCCGCTGTGATTCCGCTGAACTATCCAGTCATAAGTTCCACTGCCATTCCTTTTTCATTGCGTTAAGCATTTGCTGACAGTGCAAATTGCTTACCTCTTGCAGTAAATATACTTTCCGGGTGGGTAACGTTCGTCACGGAGTGACAAAGAAGTCCAGTAGTTGTTGCACACCAATTTACTTCACATGTGCTTGGGTTCAAATGAGAAATGGGGGCGGGAGGGGCTGAAAAGGGTCATCCAGAGGGATACAACCATTACAGATCCTTTCTCCAGGGCAGCATATTTTTGGCGGTACAAATTCCATTTTAAGCTACACAAACTCACAAAGTTCAGTTGAACCGTTGAACAAAAATCAAGGGATGTCACGATGAAGCTTTGAACTAAATATTTGGGCCAACACAAATTACTTGCGATTTATGTTCTTAAAATCTGAATTAAACTTCATATATTGCGTGAGTGTTACATTCAATAAATCAATTGAAATATAATTCGTGCATAACGAAAAAATGATAATGTTAAACATTGCGACTTAGTATCCCACAAGTCGTCTTCACTAAAATTTTAAAACATTTTACATGAAAGAGGATGTCAAATTTACCATTTTAAATGAGAATGGATATGATGTAACGAGTATTTGGACGTGACAAATAGGTCTCAATTTTTCCACGATGAAGCGTCTGTCCACAAACATTTGCTATTTACTAACTAGGGTATCATCATTTCCCGACAAGGGGTGGTCACTTGGAAAATCGAATAAAATCAAATATTCGGATTTTGTAATATACAGTTATTAAGTATTTTTACAATATCGCGGCGTGAATCGTTACTGGTGGTTTGAAAATAGCCTAGTGTTACTTATTCCTATTGAGATTTAACGGGTAATTCATTTACTATATTCCGGTGTGCGTGAGAGCTATTTATCAGGCTGTCATATCCTGTCCAAATAAATATCATCACATTTTAAGACACGAAAAAGATATAGATTACTGACACTTGCTGAGATGTCCAACATTGATTCAATTTAAATTCATCAAGTGACGGCTGTCAAAAGTTCTAGTTATGGTTTTATTCTTACAGTTTACACATTCAAGACTTGTGACACGATCAAGACACGAAGCTTAGGTAGATCACTCCCCACATCTGACTTTAAACAAATTCTCCCAGGGGCTCAGAGCGAATTTTGAATTGGGGGGGGGGGGGGGAGCGGGCGACGACAATCACCAAAACGATCCTATAAATAATAAATAAAATTAAGGGAGAGACTAGCAGGGGCATCGATTGGATTTCAAAGTGGGGAGACATATTGCCCAAATCCTCTCTTCTACCCCGGAAAGGTGTCTAAGGATGGTCTGTCTAAATGAGACCTGCAAGGTTAAATATTACAATGTTTGGCCTAACTTGCTTCATGGTTACCGTGAAAATAAGAACATGGTTTCGAAACTGTAGGTTGCGAATGATTTTGGGGATCCAGTAGTACGGCCGATCTAAATCTAAGTGCCAGGTGTGAGCAGTGGCATAACCAGACCTGACTGTCCGGGGAGGGGGATAGCATAGAGGTTTCCCGATTTTGTACTAGTTGAGATGTGTTAGTTTGTGGGTGTCCAAGGGTCTTAAGGAAAGTATTGAGGGGGTGACAATTTTGGACCATGCAACTCACCCTACCCCATTGACCAAAAGGTACATTTTTATGCTAAATGTTTTTGCTTTTTCTACGATCAAGAACAACTTTTTTTAAAATAAATTTGATTTTTTTTTCACTGCAAAAAAGGGCATTTCGTGCCTAATAAGTGGGGCTAAGTGGCTGCCCTGCAATCCAAGGAATGGACAGTGTCACACAGACTGCGGCCCTAAGGAAAGTCAGGAAAGCAAATAAAAAGCCAAGAGTCTTGGCCCAATGGGGTCAATATTTGTCTTGGTGGAGACATGAACAATTTTTTACCCGAATTTTCAGTGTTGGACTAAGTTGCCCGAATTTCAGTGATACCGCTAGAAAGAGTAGTATTGGCCTCTGAAAGGGCATTACCAGTATCATGTTTTTTTGTCTGATTCTATGATTTATCCAAATGGATCCACTATTTGGAATTGGAATGGCATTTTCTCCCCTGAACTCCCCGCTCATGCCTTTGGTTCTTGCCTTTGATGTTATTGAAATGATGAGAACATACCATTTTGAAATGAAATTATGTAGGCCTACGTACCTTTTGTTCATGGTAGTCGACCATACCAAGTTTTCGATTGAGATCATATAAAGGATGTAAGTGAAGATGTTCTCATTGACTCCATAATAGTTGTATCCATCCATAGTTAATGTCCACATGGTACCCATTCAATCGAAGATTTTTTTCCTGTTAATTAAGTTAACCTTTACACAAGGGAGTTGATCATGTATATCTGGGTTCGGAATGAGGGGCAGTGGGTGACAGTTCTTCCTACCCTAAAGACGAAATTACTGATTCCTCGGCAACACTTGTCAATTTGCTTTTCTCTGAGCGTAAAATTCATGTTTCGATATGAGACCAATCAGGAAAGGAATCAGATCAAACTTTTCCTACCTCTGGTGTAATTACTTTTTTTCATAACGCGTGTAAATTCATGGACAACAAATGAGTAAGCGTCAAAAGGACACCCGAAATTTGAAAAAAAAAACTATCCCCGTACCATTGTAATGCTATTCATACATATAGATGACACTAGGCATTTAACACTAAAGACAAAGCTAAACTCTCCTTTCGCCCGCGGCCTTTAAAGAAATGATCTAATTCGTCGCATACTTACTTTGGTGGAAAAATTAAAAATAACTGATTTTGTTTTATTTTATTTAAATCTTTACAATCTGTTATGTATAAGAACATAAATCTAGCTTTCTGAAGGGGAACAAAAGGCTGTTTTGCAAAAATTAAAAAGAAAAATAGTAAAAAAAATGTTGTCACGTGAGCTTAAAGAGCTATTAGCGAATAAGGTTAACTCGGAAATAATAATTCCATTTATACGTGACTTCATTTTTCTTTTAGAATAAACGAAACGTTTTGTGTATTTTCGAAGGCAAGAAGTCAGTCGGTAATTCTAGTGTCAGTCAGATTCTAGTGTCTAGAATAGCCAAACCATACTTGTACAAAATTTAACTGCAAGTTATGCATGACTTGAAACGATCAGTGTGATTGTGTTTGACACATTAGAGAAATCTGACTGGTTGGCATCGTAACATGGACGCCCTCTATTTATTTTTAAGGTCAAAGGTAAGGACACTAAACATCATCTTTGGAGGTGGGTGTGTGGGGAATGTCTGAAAGTTGGTGACGTCATGGCGCGATGAAATTTTAGGAATAACGCTGAGGTAGACAGTTTAGTAAGTATATAGGCATGAGTTACGGTATCGGCTAAGACCCTTTTCCTGAAACTTTAAACTGCCGAATACTGTACTATAACCTAAATGACGTTTTTACTGTATTTTATAAATGATTAAATTTGCTTAACTCTGGACTTAAATTTTTAACTTACATATTACGTTATCGGACACCCCATCTCCTGCAAAAATTGTGGATTTTAATTACAAAATTGGTCTTATAGGCAATAATGAATCAGGCCCTCATTCAAGATGTTGAAAGGGACGAGATTTTTACAGGAGGACAATTTTTCAGGAGTCAACTGTGCAAAAATGTAATTAGTCAATGGCAAACTTCAAACTACCTAAGGAAGAAAACATTCCAGGGGGCTTCGCCCAATTAACCTTTGACATGATTAAGGATCTGTAATGAATGCGCTGAATATCTAAATGTGGCTTGCTTTTAGGAATATGAATAAATATCAATTAGGAGTGGGTTTCGTGAACCATACATAAGTGATTGGCATCTGCGAAAAATTGCCAAGTCACAATGAACCATCGCCTGACGATTCCTCATAAGCAGGGACAAGAGTTTACATCAAACGAAAAATTCATCCAAATGGATGACAATGCGACAAAAAATAAAAGTATTTGCCCACCATAAATTTTCCTACAAAACTTAAATATTCATCACCCCATTGATTTCTAATTTTCCGAACCAACTTACTTCTAGTCCCTTTCCATGCAGCTGTCTAAAGCTCGCCCATGTCCAGACAATTGTTAAGTTATTACTTCAGGGCATTACCATAAAAATCCTTTATATGTTATTAGAACACTCTCAGTGCATGCTGCGTAATATGAACTCTGCATTTTTCAAACTTGATGTCAATCAAACAGCTGTGCCAATTGAAAATGTTGGTTAACTCCGTGTAAAGCTGTAGTTTGGGTTGACAAACGACTACTTTTTAAAATAGGGTTATATGGAGAATGTTTTCACGGTCGGAGAAAGCCATCAGGCATCTGAAGTACAACCTCCAAGGTACTTCCATGATTACGGTTTTATGCAGAAAGAAAGCAACACGTCTTTTACATCTTATGGTTTAATGTGAAGTGCATGAATCGACACCAACAAGAAGCTGATATTTGTCCAAACAATAACAGCTCCCTGCTACGGTATACAAGGTGGACAAATTCCTTATCAGTGTCCTTGTCAAATTTAGTGTAAGGAATGCTTAAGAACATACCTCTCGAGATTCAAATGATGTTATGCAATCTAACATTTTATTGAAATAGAATGTAGCGGCGACGATTGTGTTAAAATCCTGTCTTCAGCAAACCGTATTCACGAGTTCGGCCAGCATTTACCCAGTACGAGGGGAAGAAGCATTGTGGAGGGGACGTCCGACAATGGAAACAAGTGACCGGGGAACTGCGTAGCACAAACACTGCTTTGTCACGGATTACACTGAATTTGCTTTATCTGAAGAAAATTGAAAGCATTTGGGGTTTAAGTCAAGAAATTAAAAGTAAGGATTCCATGGAGAAGTTTGAATTTTTTTATTTTTAATGAACATTGGGAGTTTTAAAGCCAAAAGTAATGAACCTGTTGGTTAATAACAATTTACTCTCTCCATAGAAATATTTGCCAGAAGAGTCGGGACCAATTGATCGTCCTCGATGAGGAGCAGTGGCGTAGCTAGGATTTTTTCCAGGGGGGCAAAGGTATGAAATTTCCCCAAAACTTTTCCCGGTCAATGTGTATGCATTTCATATAAAATATGCAAATTTACAAGTACAACAACATTACCATGTCATTTTGTAATATTACCTGCATTTTAATCTTAAAGTATAACATAGAGCAATCGGAAATAACACTGTATATTATTTTGGTAAACAATATCTGGTTTATTTGTATGTAGTAACGCAGTGGCGTACGCAGAATTTCTCTGAAGGGGGGGGGGGGCATGCAGTATGGTCTAAGGGGAGGGGATGTCCGGAAATTTTTTGACGTTTTCAAGGAGCCTAGATGCAAAATGGTGCAAGATTTTCGACTTTGACAGGAACAGTGTTAAAAGTTAATGGTGGTGGTTCATGAGGATAAAACTGAAACTTTTGTGTCTTTACATGCATTCTTATGCCATTTATGCTACCTTACGAAGTAAAACTTGTCATTAAATTTGCACACTTTTAGGAGTCAAAATAAAAGAGCATTGATCGGTACAGGATTGTGGGTTTTCTTGGCCACAAAACGTTATTTTATCATAAAGATTATCTAAGCGGAGCGCCACCATTGGTTGGCGCGGAGCGTAGAGAAAATTTCGAAAATCAGACCCCTCAGATGGCCAGAAATAGCATTTTCCTGACTTATACAAAGAATCTAACAAGTCGCTTTCTTCTTTTGTCTTTTGCAATAAAACGCTCACTTCAAAATATGTTCGCAAACTGCAAAGTGATCAGAGAGTTAAGAGCTAATTTGACCCTACAAATGTAATTTTGCCCAAAAGACTGAACGAAGCGCCACCGTTGGTTGGCGTGGAGCGTAAAGAAAATTTCGAAAAATTAGACCCCTCAGATGGCCAAAACTAGCTTATTCATGTTTTTAAAGAGAATCTAAACATGTTGTCTTTTTTTATGGATGCCACCAGTGGGAAACAGAGTCTGCCATTTTAGGTAAAAATTGAAATTTGACAGAATTTGCCTAGGTCTATTTATAGGAATTTAAAAAAAATGGCATCACTGAAGGACCTTGCAGAGACAATCCTTCCCCTTTGAAAATTCTTGAAAAATTGGGTGTCCTTATAAGCAATCTGGTGCCACATATGCTATCTTATGAATAAAATCTGTGTTACTAAAGTTAGACTACGTATTTTTAAGAACAAAGAAAAAATGGCATCTGTGAGGGGGGCATGGCCCAATGGTCTCCCCTTCGCACGCCACTAAGGAGGCCTAAGAGTGGCTCGATCACAGAGGATATCCTGTTAGAACAGAAGTCTGTTAAGTGTAGAAGGCTACAAGGTACTCATTGACCTGTTTATTGTTACACCCCAAGTGAGCAGAAAGCTATTTTCCCGAACTAGACTGTAAGCCTCCAAGGATTAGGCTAAGTAACAAAATCTAATTATGCCAATGGATCCCTTTCATTCTAATTTCTAGACTAACTTTGAGTTTATCGTTGGCCATGGATTGTTTCAGCCCCATCCATCGTTACGAACACAGAGTAAAATCGGCATAGCTACTAATAGCTTGTAGAACAACATAATAACCCCCGGGGGTCTATGGTAGTGACTTGTCAGTTTTCACATCCTTTTACTGAATTCCCAAAGTGCACAACACAGAGACTGTGTACAAGGGGATAAGTTCGGGATTACAGCCTTTCAGTGTTAGTTGCACTGTATCAGCTGTTGTTAAATACCTGAATGTGTGCACTGAAATGCACTGATCATAACCCAGTGCGTATACAAGAGAACATTCAATCTGCTACGCGGCGAGAACATTTCTGTGGAACACGAGTAGGGCCGGTTCATGCGACACTGACGAAATCTGAGTTAATTTGTTGCATGAAAATACAAATTATGTATGAAAAATATCTCACAATTTCTTATTCTACCAAAGATTTTGAGAAATTTTTGTAAGAATAAGAAAATTCATCAAATTTCCCCAAAAATTTTTCCAGGGGGGGCAATTTGCCCCCCCTGCCCCCCCCCCCCCAGTAGCTACGCCACTGATGAGGAGGGGGCATATCTCCCCTGCGATTGGCCCCACCCCGCTAGTTGTAAATCTTTTCAAATCTTCGTTCACATTGTAGTTTCATAAAATGTTAATATAAAGTGACGTATCGTCTACACTTGGATTTGGTGTAAGAAAGCCACGCCAGTATAGTCCCGTTCAAAGGAATAGTCTGAGTAACAGCTCTAACAACGCTCTAAACAACCGAGTAATAAATGACGTGAAGAACGGAGACGTTGTATATCGTCCTAAATACCAAATCACTGCTCTATTTTTCGGTTTGACGTAAACTGGCCATTAAAAGGCAAGAGCAGTCGCCCAGTCCCATTTGAACAACTAAATATCACAATTTTCATTTTTTTCCTCTTCAAAGTATCTTTCGTAATATTTTAGCAATTCAATGTTGTATATGCAATGTAAATCAAGCAGTTACTCCTAATAAATTTTACAGTTAAGGAAAAAAATTACATCGTCACATGATCCTCAAGAGCCAATCATGAATAGGATAGCCTACTGTATTGATTTAAATTGGGGTGACTGCATTCCTGCATTCCTTCTGTGACCTACATCTCGGTTCAATAACCTTTACAGTGTAAAAATTTTGCAACTTTTTGTGCGCACTTGTAATTTTATTGCTAAAGTATTCCATTCAAAATATCCTTACTTTAAAGAGCAATCTTTGTAGGTCTAATTGTAATACCTGTTTAATACCCATTTTTGTCTGATTGCAGTTATTCCATAAACATAGTCCATGTTTAGTAGGTGTCAAAAAGTAACCAAACTGATAATGCTACCGTCGCGATTAAGATAAATTTTGCAGATACTTTAACATTTGATGGGGATGTAGGGGATGTATTGCCCCACCCGCCGGGATCCCATTGTTTACATCAACACATTTTCTTGAAAATTACATAGGTAAAGATTCTGTAATTCCTTAATAAGTAAACGAAGCTCGAATAGTCAAAATGCCTACTAGTCTTCACCTTTTAGTCACCTTGCAGCGTCTTCAAAGGATGGAAAATTTCAAATAAATTTTCGCCAACATGGAAGGCTCGCAGCACGACACCCTTAGGGCACGCGCATGGCGGTGAAGTCTCTCCCGGGGTGCAGACCACGGAAGAACTCGAGGCCCCTTGGGCATTATGGATGCAGCCAGGGAAAGACGGAGGCTGAGGTTCCAAACACGACAGCCAAATCAGTCGTGACAGTCAAACTTGACGCAAAAGATGAATGAACCCCGTCGGGGAATAAGAGTCCAAAAGTCAGATGCACTTTCTGACCTGAGAGAGCATACCACCTCCATGAATAGTGCGACGTGGTGGGTCAAAAGACAGAGACAAAACGGGGGAAACAAGAATCCTTGAGTTTGATGAGGTTTGTCACCTCCAGACCACAACGGAATTGGGAAGATGTTCACTTGAAGAGCGTGGATCGTAAAGTTTGTAGGTAGGTGAAAGTTAATGACGTATTTGGGGGCAGTCTTTATTATTATCATTTATTCTCAGTACATTACTTTGCACTATTCCACACATAAAAGCAGCATTGTATTTGCGTAAATCGAGCTTGCTGCGAATGGTACTTTTTGGAAAAGGCAACAAACTTAAGTTTGCAAGATGAGCAATTGCAATTGATTTGCGCTTTGATGATGAGATTTCAGTAACAAACTTTCGGCATCTAATTTTTCAGTCCTTTGAAAACAAAAAAGGACAGAAATATTTTTTGGTATTTTCCATTCTATACCTTTTAACCTTTTTTCACAAATTGAACCCAACTAAGTATGCGCATCAGGAACACGAGTAGACCTATGTTTTAATTATTTCTACGGATGCAGAGCCTAAAGATAGAACAACAATTTGCCCACTGCATGGATAAAACACATTAGTAACAAAGGCATAATTCAAACTTCCAAAATAAAACCCTCAGGACAAACTGATGGTACACTTGTCCTTGGTATAAAGATTGCAATAACGAGGATAACATTAGCATAAATGACATATCCCTCTCTCGACATTACAAGATTTGCATATTAAGCTTATGTTTATTCATGATTAAGTGCATATCAGAAATTGCACTGTAAAATAGTCATTTTGACAGATTTTGATGAAAATTACAGCTATTTCTTAAGTTTTTGTAGCTTCTTACATCAAATGCCCAACTTTATCATATTCCTGTCACCAGACCATTAAAAGAGCTGTACGTGAATTAGGATACAGAGGTAAAGCCAAACTGAAACATTGTCCCATTGCCCTTTAAACTTGTATGGCACACTGAAACCAACTTTAAAGCGTGAATTGTATAAACGACAGTAATTGAAAATTGCTATGGTGTGTGACATGACCATCGAGGGACTCTCTTCGAGAGGAATCAAGAATACCAAGGACAAAGAAAACGGTTACATTTACCCGAAGATGCGAAATTTTTAACGACACTGCTTGTTTTGGAATTCGTGCCTTGACTGTAAATTAGGAACAGAATTTCTTTTAAAGTGTTCCCCGTTGCCTCGCATTTAGTCTATTCGCCATTTCATATAATACTGGTTTTGGGAACCAGGGAAAGAGGTGATTGTATCATCAAAAGCAGTTTGTCCGTGGTGAAACATACAAGAGGTTGTATTAGGGACGCACCGTATTTGAAAACAAACGTGTATGTTAGTTATTATAGTAGCTACAATCCTCGACAAAAATACACTGGACAAACCCCGCTTACCTCATCAATTTGAAGTTTCAGGATGCCTTGGGCTGCCGCATTTTTAAATGGGGAGTGGGGGTGATGACCCGTTAATTACTTGTTTTGCTTGCTTTGTCCCATTATTTTTGTCGAGAGTTGTAGCCTCTCATGGTCAGGGAGTGGCCCATCATTTGCGCACATGGAGGACTATGTTCCATATTGGTTACGGGTAAACACTGGCAAAATCCACCCTTTTTAGACTAGTGTTCAGGATGTGAAGACTCTGGTGTGAAAATACTTATCGTTCCCAATTTAGGGGATTGGAGGCAGCTCTCCCAAACACTAGCCAATCAGGGATAAAACGGGCAACATGAGTCGGACCACGGCCTAAGTGACCTTTCCCCAGGCCTTTACGCCAAATAAGTTCCAGGGATGAAAATGTTATAGGTAAGTGGGTATACTTATTCTCAATTTTTAGAGGGAGAATTATCCCCCATGTAATTGGGAAGTACTAACCATTTTATTGATATTGGGTTTTGTAAAACCTTTGCATTTGAAAACAGAGGCGTCGCCAGACTGGTGGGGCCCTACCCAGGGTGGCGAAGCCCCGAAAGCTTCTGGGTTTTAATGTGTTTGTGGGGTATTTAAATCGTTGTTTACCTAGGTAATTGACTAAACACTGGTCTAAAATTTAGCTCCAGGGTAATTTCAAGTAAAATTTCATTGCTAACAAATCTAGTAAAACTTGAGAGCATATCCAGCTGAAATTTTGAAGAGGTGGGGGCTGAACTAGAAAGAGAAAGAGTAAAGGCAATAAGCAATCCCCCAAAACTTATTTTGAAGAAAAAGTTAAATAACACAACTTTTGTCTTATTCCTCTTCTCTTCTCTTTTCTGTCATTACATTTTATGACTATACTATTGCATATTCAAGGTACAACAAGTAGGAACTTCTAGTAAATTTCAAATTTGACCAAAATAAAAAAAAAATTGTCACATGACTCCCAACAGCCAATCGTGAAACTTGGCAGTCTACTACACTACTTCAATTTGGGATGACTGCTCCTGCTCTTTAATGGGCAGTCAAAAGTGATTCTCTCAAGAAAAGATGTAATCCTGCTTGACGGTGCGCCTGATCCGTGGGCCCCCTACTACTGGGGCAGACTGAAGTCTGAAGAAAATTTTGGGGAGAAACACAACCTCTCAAACGGCATCAAAATGGCATTTGGCCAGGTGTTTTTGCGGTAATGTCATTTGAAGAACATGGAAATTGTTGTATTTTGATGTCAAAAGGAGAACAATATCTTAAAAATTCTGGTAGCCATGCAAGGTCTGACTACAGAAGACAGAGGCCTATCGCCTTTTGGAAATGCAAAATCTCAGTCGTGGGGCACAAGGTTTTCCAGGGACATGTGGACCTCTGTCTCTCTCCCTTGGCGAGGCCACTGTTTAGAAACTGGCGAAGTTGAAGTCTATTAAGCCTAGCAGGTTGTGTTTGGAAAAACAAGCCGTGTGTAAGATTTAAAATACTCTCCCAGGCCCACAGTGAAGAGATAGGTCCCACCTGAAATAAATTTTGCCCCAACTTCCAAGTTTCAAGCTGCCATTGACGTCATATAATATTTGGCGCTCTGAATGTCATTTGACTACATTCCCTCACCCTTTGTGCAATAGGCCCGGCTCTGAAATTGGATGTACAAAGAAGGCTAATGTGATTTGGAGGAGACCTGATAGTCTCCTTTTAAATATTTGTTTTGCTAAACATGAAATTCCAGTATTGTACGGAATAGGCTAACACCAAATTCGAAAGTCCATAAATAGAATGTGAACAGAGTAGTTCGAAAGTCGCTAGGGGCTTGTGGACAGCTTAATCCCCAACAGCACAATCAGGAAAGACGAACAAACAGTAAGTAATCATTTGAAATTTTGGGGCGTAGTGAGTGCCTTTATTCTAATTAAGACTCGGACCAATTGTGTTTACCTTTCTGTCATCTAGTCTATCCACGCAACAATACTTCCGTAGTGCAAAATTCTTAAGATATCCTCTGTCAGAGACGCGCGTGTGTCACCTTGTTAACTTTCACAAATTTTTGCTAAATTTCAAGCGACACCTCACAACTTCTTCTTCTCTCGAAACTCCCACGTCCAAGAACTTGCGTCACAGCTTGACTCGGTTTGTTCTTTTTGATGTTACTCAGTGTGGCAGTCTTCGGTGTGTCGAGGTGTAATTGATGCAAACACGAGACCAAGTACCCCTGGGAGGGGGACTTTCCCCGAGGGTTTATAAATTTTGCAACTTGACAAAAAGCTCGACGTTGAACATGGAAAACAAGGGGATAAAATTCTAACGAAGTGAAAAATCGATACATTTTATTACACACCTGTTGATAGACCGTTTCCCGGAGGTATATCGAATGTATATTTGGTACAAATTTTTCAGAGGATTTGATTATCATAATATAAATACAGGGCCTACTTTAGTTATGTTTTCGACGTCAACAAAGGAGTTTGTTTCTTTCCCAAGATACTTCACATTGTACTTTTTCCATGAATAAAGCAAATCATACATAACTCCACCGAATGCGATCCTACGGCCTTTAAACGGCTCGTCAGAAGCATTGCAACAAAAAAGACCGATGTAAAGTAATTATATTTCTATGACAGAACGGTAGTGATGCGATTCGTGACAAGCGTATCTGGTGTAGGTGCAAAGAAAGCTGAGGCTTTGAGACCGAGCTTTCGTCCCCACCCCACCCACAGTATCATTTATCCATCCCTCGCTGGAAAACTGAAAAGTGAAGAAATGCCACAACCACATTGAAGACCTCTTTGTAAGAGTCGGCACTGTTTGCCCTTACCTTCACCCCATACATTTAAAGGGCAAGAGCAGTCATCCCCAATTGAAGAAGTTTGGTAGACTGTCTAGTTTCATGATTGGCTGTTGGGAATCATGATTGGCTGTTGGGAGTCATGTGACGTTTTTTCTCCTCAAATGTGAAATATACCAGAAAAAACTGCTTGGTTTACCTTGAATATGCAATAGTAAAGTCAAAAAATGTAATGAAAGATACTTAAATAAAATAAGATAAAAACTGTTATTTAGCTTTTTCTCCAAAATAAGTTTGGGGGACTGCTCTTTACCTTTAAGGTTTCGCTCTAGACATATTTCTAAAGTGTGTGTGGGATGGTAAATGGGGCGGGAAAAAGTGTGATGCGTATCTGTTTGTATAATTTGTATAGGCTGTATGCCTCCGAGTAGCTGACTGGTGAGACGAGTGCGGCGTGTCTTTGTGTGTGTGTGTGTGGGGGGGGGGGGGGGAGCTTGCACATACACTGCCTTAAGGCTGACAGAGTTCCCGCTGGGTTATTCTCCAATAAGGAGGAACTACATTCTACAACTGTTTGAAGGTATATTTACTTTCAAATAAAATTGCTAAATGAGGTAAACAGAAGACAGTAAGGTTGGAAACCCTGATGAAAAATACCAATCACTTTGAAAATGTCACTGAGCAAAAAAAGATTGTTTTTTCTTAAATTAAGAATTATGTGTTAGCTGAATCAACCAAGTCATTAAAGGTCAAACCAGAGCATTACAACACCAAATTGTTCAAGTATGTGTCTATGCTTGTTAAATTATTTCTGTTTTTAATTTCTGAAATCAAGACAAAGAATTACAACTTTAAAGATGTCAGAATGATAAAGAATCTCCAAAGGTCGACTGTGTCAAAAAACAGAAAGCCAAACGGCTACACGATTCCTTGCAGATAGGAAAGGAAAGATATAAATCTTAAATTGCACTTTGAGCGATTGCATCTACCAGCTTTTAACAAGATTGGTTGTATGAATATTTTCCATGCTTCTTATCTTGAGATAATTTGTGAAGCATCACCAAAAACCAATTTTAAGATAGGTTGTTCATTTACATCAGGAAACACAACAAATGATGAACTTTTAAATAGCAGTTTTCTGATTCGGAACTATAATGGCTATAGCATACCTCACAAAATATTAAAATAGTAAATTAATTTCCATGGGGACATATAAAATGTTTTGGACACAGAGAAAGTTGCACTAAATGGAATACACAATTGAACCATAGCTTTGGAAGAAAAAAAAAGTTCAAAAGCTTGAGCAAAAACTGGATATGTCCACCATGAAATGAGATACGATAATACTATATTGGTATTCATTCATTTCATCTGAATTAATTAAATGCAAGGATTTGCTGTGAGATGAATCTGACATCAAAGTTGAAATAATGATGTCAGAGGTACCGGAAATATGAAGAACAACTAAGTGTTGGCCACACTAAAGCGATTTTGAGGTTTTTTTTTGTTAGTCTTAGTTTGAAACTGGCAAACTGTTCCACCTCTTGTCAAAAAGAGCCAAAATGTGCCAACATGTGTTATTATTTAATTTGTATCAGAGGACTACGATAATGAAATGAATTGTTTTTGTGATGACACATCAGACAGGGTTTATCTGACGGAATTGTTTTCAAACAATAGCAGAACAGTTAATGATGAAGCAAACTAGAATCAGTTCTTATTTGTTAGGATTATCCGGAGATCAAAATGTCTTCATCAAAATTCAGATTGGGTCTTCAGTTGTGAATCAATGAAGTGTAACTGGTCTTTAAGACAAGAGCCATAAAAACAATTAAAGAAGAGGAATTACTTTCAAGGCATTCTACTTTTAAATTTATTAGCATGAGTTTTTATTTATAACAGACAAATATACAATTTGAGTATCAATATTTCAAATAAGAATAGTACTGCTGTTTAAAGACAAAAGTCCTTTAAGAATGCTTGAATCAGATATTGTTATAATTTTGTAACAATGACAGATCTATAAAACGTACACCCTGTCATATGGATAAACACTACGTTTTAATGCAATTGATTAATTATTAAACTTCTCATATGCAACACTTCCATTGATGACTATTAGGCTAAAGAAAATCCATTACAAAGCTGGCAAGACATTCTACCTTTAACTGTTAAGTAAAATAGAAAATTACTCATCTAGTTTGGTGGCCCACACTACCAAACTGTCAAAGCAGTATAATGTTCTGCAATGGTCCCATCCAGTGGCAGTGCTATGGGGGAAGAAGGGGCATTTTCCCCCAGATTTTGGCCTGGGCTCCACTTGCTCCCCCCCAACTTAGGTCAGTTACGAGTTGGAATAACCGAAAAAGAGGAAAATATACCTCTCCAGAGACTAAATTTTTCATCCAGAGATATGCTAACACCTTCAAAACTTTTTCCCCAAAATATTCCTTTGCCTTTAGTTTCCCCCAGTTTTGACATTCTGGCATTGCCACTAGTGTCACCATTTCTGGTATATGTAAGTTTTAAATGGATGTTATTTACAGAGCTGTAGGAATAATTTGTTGAGGTAAAAAAACAATTTAAAAATTAAATTTTGGCAATGAACAACGTACAACCCCTCCATTTCAGGTGTATTCAACTTACAATTGACCGTTGTTCACAGAGTTTTAGTAATTATTTGTACATATAAAATAATAAATTTATTACTTAAATTTTGGCAATAAAACATTTGAAAAAATAGTTTCAATTTTGGAGGTCTTTCTTTGATTGGTGATGATGAAGCAAAAATCAGGGGTCCAGGTGTGCCCACAGTTACACTGTCTTGGTTTATAATGAAAACGTTGCACAGGAACTAGTGGCAAAACAAAACCATTCAAGGCCTAATTATTTCTAAGTTGATGCATTTGGGTATGACTGTCATCCCCTAGTACTCAATGCCTCTCTCAGTCTCTGTACATACCTAACAGTGTTATTCAAGTTTTACAATAAACAAGGTTCACAAATTTACCTGGGACTTAGGGGAAAGTGAATACAAAGACTAGAGGATGAAGAGAGGCACTTTTACACAAGGTGTAAATGAAACAGATAATAAATTGTTGTAAAAAGGCTCCCCCCTCCAACCTGACAAACTTTGAAGGACCAGATGGTACATGAAATTATGTGTGACTCAAGCAAATTTAAGCCAGTCTTTAAAACACAAGTAAATTCACTATATTTTGTAGGACTATTCAAAAATTATGAAAGACCATTTGAGGTAAATGGGAAGATGGTATCTTTCATAATATTTCAGAAAGTTGATTTCTCAAATTAAACAGACGGAGCTATTTTTCATTACTTAAAAAGTCAAGTCACGTAACTGCTGTCACATGATTTAATATAGCCAATCATGAATTTAAAAAAAAAAAAACCCAGGTGGGTTGATTACATTTTCCCTTAACCTGTCATTTCAGCTTGACACCTAATTTTGAATCAACAAATAAATCTCACAAATGTATTTTTATGAGTATGGTGCATTTTATTTGGGGGGGGGGGTGATTGCCCCTGGCTCTGAGATTAAAAAATTTGTTTATTTGCCATTTGTGACAACAGTCAACTACAGTGTGGTTTTCGAAAAGCTTCTTTCATAAACCTCTGAATTCTCTCCACAGAAGAGCTCCATTCTTGTAATTATTTTTTCAAAAATGCAAAACTTTTCACATGTGAACAGTTCCTAATACAGTAGTGTTCCCTCATAAATCTGCTTGGTTAACTTTTCCGAACTCTGGAAATGACAAAATCACCAGATCATCAAGTGATATCAGCAACTACAGTGCTATTTTCACGAAGTTTCTATCATAACATTCAAATTTTCTCCAATATAAGCTCTTGACTTTCAAAATGTCCTTGAAGAGCCTCCACTTGAACAGTAAGCCTTAAAGAACATTGCTTAGCAACAATACTGTTTAGTTACAGTGCAATCTCAGACTTGCCAATAAGAAATACAAATACTTCATTATTTCCCAAATTTTTCACATTTCTTTATATAGGAAACCCAGAATCCAAAATTTTCTCCAATACAAGTTCCATATTTTCAAATATGTATTTAAAAAGGGCAAAAATTTGGCACATGCCAAAATCACATCCCCAGAGAAATTGTGTTCAACTAAAAAAAAACGTAAAATTCAGTGGGGTGCTGTAACAGTTGGCCCATTATGAAGTCACAATCCATGTTGGATGGGGCACTTGTATCTATTATTATAATGTTGGGCATGTTTTTTTTTGGGGGGGGGGGGAATGAATTGGGATAAAAAATAAAGCATTTTGGAAGATCAATTCTGAGCTTCATAGGGGCCATGACAGACCATTATTAATACCTGTGACAAAAGCAGCCAGAAACGGAAAACAAGAATTAGACAGCCCTTTAAAACTCAAACAAAAAAAATGTAAAATATATGACCTGCAAAGACATTTATTGCATATTGCTACAACCAATACTTTCTGCTTGAAATGGCAATGGAAGTGCGAATCTATCTATTACGTACTAAAAATCTAATGCCCTACTCTACACTTTTAGTAGATTTATTTGACTTTCATGAGATAAACTTTTCCCAGCATGTTTTTGAAGTAATCTTCTTGACCACCACTTTCCTCTGTCCGGTCTTCTTTGCCCTCTCTCTTTCTCTCTTCTTCAACCTCCTTCTTCCACGTCTCTTCATCTTCCGTTGTCATTGACATGTTTTTTGCAATATCAGCATATTTGAAAGTTTCAAGGATTTCACAGCTACAGTTGTCTGTTGTCAAAACAAATGGAACACTAACCTTAGTATCAACTTTATTTGACTCAGTGCAGCTAACCGATGTATTTCTTAAAAGGCAAGAGTAGTTGCCCAAGAAGGCAACAGCTAAATCTCATAATTTTAAGTATCTTTTAAAAGTAATCTTTTTTAAGTATCTTTCATGATATTTTAGGACTTCAATATTGCATATTCAAGATTAACCAAACAGTGACTTCCAGTAAATTTCACATTTGAGGAGAAAAAATACTGTCACATGACTGGGAAGAGCCAATCATGAAGCACGACAGTTTACTACACTACTTCAAGTTTTGGAGACTGCTCTTGCCCTTCAAGCAACTTGAAAATCTCACTAAGTTTTCATTCCTGAAATAAATATCTGTAACAATGCTTTATATCTGAACTCAGGGATGTCCAGTGAAGATGGAAGTTGGACTGTTGGAATCCATTTTCTGTGCTCTTTATATTTCTGAATTTTTCGACTTGAAGTACACTTAAAAATTTTAAACCTAGTTCATATTTTCTGCAAAGAAAATTGCAAGAATTGCCTATCTTTTCACTGAAAATAAAGTAAGTACAGCAAACACTGACAGTAAAGAAACGAAGGAATGCTTTTAAAGGAAAAGGAGCTTCTGCTACTTAAAGAATGTTAAAGTGACAATAACAGGTGATCTTAAATAATAAAGGACAATTTTTTGTCAATGTTTTATTTTAAAACTGAATTCCATTAATAGCTCAAGCCACTTATATAGATGTATTCTTATCAAGAATAATTGTAGTTTCATTCTTGTAAAATGCCATGAAAGTACAGGTAGATTGCTTCTAAAATTTTTGTTGTCATCTTAATTGGAGTATGAATTCGAGATAGAAACTTGGCATGCCTAAAGGCTTTGGAAAACATTAAATTGTACCTTGAACATAAACCTTCGTGAGAAAGACTGACAGCATTCAAAAATAATCTACAAACTTAACTTGTGTCAAAAGTATAGGAAATGCAAAAGCTTGATGCAATCAATTAACATGTATACACTGCAACTATGAAATAAACATTGGTTTAAAAGTTTTAAACTTTAAAACCACAGTATGCTAGTTTTGGACCAATGACGTACAAAAACAAAAAGGAAAAACATTACCTGATGAAAATATAATTTTTCATTGGATTACTTGAATGTTTTGTTAACTTGCAAACAAATTATCTACATATATTTGTCCTAAACATATCCTGTTTCTATCTACACTTGGGCTGATGATGGCTTCAAAAACATCTTTCAGTTTTCAAGTAGATGAACAGAGTTCAGTTTCAAGCTAGCTTCACACCTATGCTGATAATGTTTCACCAATCACAGGTTGAATATTGTCAATTTTATTATCAGGTTTACTGAAAATCTCAATGCTGTAGGTGTGGCCTGGCATTCCAAGGTGGAGGCAGTTCTATAAATAGAGGCTTCTAATGATAAATGTATGGAGGTCCCTAAGGCTGCATGAGGATTGGAAGCCAAAGGACAGTACCAGTCATGACTACAACACTAACACTTACCATACAGTCTTCTAACATCATCTTCTAACACACTAAAACCTGTCGGAAAAGAGAAATATCCAACTTTGAAACTAAAATCAGTTATGATTTTTTGTAATATCCACTTTTACTACAGTTCATGTGTACGTCAAGATTGCATGGCCGCACACACTCTACAATCTTGGACAAAACTGTTTAGACACTTTGCCGTAATATTCTTGAATTTCAGTTCAAAGGCCTGCATGAATCCCCCTCCCCGCTCCTCTTCGCAATGTTACGCTGAAAGAGTGACTGTATGCCGTGAATAGGCTAACTGTGGTCAACATTGCAAAGGGGAGCGGGGGTGTCCCATGGAGTTTTGTCCAAGATTGTCTGAGCTCCACACGTATTATTTACAAGAGCAAATTCAATTGATAATGGTTAATTTTTCGGGCTGACTTTTTCGGAAAAGTTTTTTCGGAGACTTATAGGTCTGAGGATTTTAGCATAATGAAAGTAGCATAAAGAGTTGTTTCAATGTGTTGTTTGATTCATTTGTTTACATTTATTTAGAGTCTAGACAATAATAAAGAAAAGACTGTTGCAGGTATTCGTAGGGAATGAATTTTCAGTTCGTAATCCATGGGCGGAGGTACCGGCAGAACACCTACCAATTCCACCTCGTAATCCAGACTCAATTAAAAAACATGTTTAAACTTGAAGGAGGCAATTTTTGAGCCAATGATTGCACATTTGAAATACAGAAGGAGACTTTTGAATGTCTTTCAGACGCGGGTAATCGCCAGGATACGTTCTATTCCGATAGATACTATATATATACACATAACCAAAACAATTTCTTCCATGGATAGAAAAGTCTGACTACTATTGCAAACTGGTGGTAATGAGACGAGCTATTAACTAAAAGAGTGCCACGATCTACCATGAAATGTTAAAAGCACATCTGAGAGCCAAGCTTTTAATTATAACCATGGTAGATCATTAGTATAGGCTGGTTTTTGGCATATTTTGAAGCAAATTGCACCCCTGTGACTCCATTTTTACGCTACATGAAACTGGTTACGCATGCTTTTTTCCCTCTTTAAACCGCAGCAATTTCATTGCGTTTTGCTTCCAAATTTGCTTTCAAAATAGATGGTAGACCGTTTGATTAAACTTATCTTTCACTGCAGGTCTCGTCAAGTTTGCATGTACGGCATATTTTTTTCTTGAGAGAACATGGTAAATTACTTTAAAATGAAGTTATAGGCAGGATACAACAGAGCCTCTGTTCTCCAAAATGCACTAATCAGGTAACACGTCACTGTTTTGAACAAATTTAAATACACAAACATGAACATCTTTTCAATATTCTTTTTATTTTTACCTGCTAAGACAGTGTAAACCAAAAACAGGTCACTGTTGAGAACAGCTACTTAAACGATCAGGAGCTTAAACTTACTCCCTTTTGCAATTAATCAACCCATCAAGACAAAGTGACACTTTCTACTGTGTGACACGAGTAGTTCTAACTTCTCGAAATTCTAAGACTGTCTGAGCTCCACGCATATTATCAGACAATCTTGGACAAAACTGTTGGGACACTTTGCCATAATATTCTTGAATTTCAGTTCAAAGGCTTGCATGAATCCCCCTCTCCCGCTTCCCTTTGCAATGTTGCGCTGAAAGAGTGACTGTATGCGGTGAATAGGCTAACTGTGGTCAACATTGCGAAGGGGAGCGGGGGTGTCCCAAGGAGTTTTGTCCAAGATTGTAGCTATGCCTAGGTACTGCAGCTACAGCATTTGGTATTTTGTTAGATATGAAGTTATTTTACAATATTTAGGGAGTGGCATTGGTCACATCACAGTGTGGCATCAGTTAGCAGTGGTTCACAAATTAACAGGTACGAAATGGATAATAAGCATCTGTTTGAGCAGAAAAGAGCTCAAGTTTTTAAACTGAAGTTAAAATTGTAATCAGAGTTGGAAAGAGAAAACAAACCTTTTGTTCCAGCATTTTGTTTTCACTTTTTTAAAATGATTGTTTACCAGAATATAGAAACATTGATGTGGTCTTTCAGGTTTAAGAAATGTTCATCAATTCTGTGTTAATTACTGTCGAATAAAAATTTCTGAATAATTGTCAGGTCAAGAAATTCCACACAGTTACAAGACTAAAGACGAATCCGATTTGCACTTGTTTTTAGTGACTGTAGGCAGCCATTAGTGGGGTCCTTCAGCCTTAAATCGTCTTTATTTATTGTTTACATGAATTTAAAACCCGCGTATTTAATGAAATTGCAGAATTCAAGATACAAATTAGTGTACAACTTTCAATGATACAGGTAAGCAAAGAAATTAAAAGATTTAAAGGTGATGGACCCCAGTTATGCCTGACTGAAATCAGACCATCACTTGCTGTCCGGATTCATGTATAGACATCCTCTTCTACATTGTAACCAACCATGACTAGAATCCCTGAGCACAGATCATTTTTATCTCATTACTCTGTGAGGAGGATGAGATATTGTAGTCACTTTGCCTATGGGGCTATATATGGCAATGCCAGCTTAAATCGCAATGGTTGCCATGGTAACGGTAAATTTTCCCAGGTTATTAGTCTCGAAGTCTAACCCATGGCAAAACCTGTCTGTGTGGGTGTGTGTGTGTTGGTGGGTGAGTGTGTGTGCGTTGACAATTGGTGCAAACCGTGGACTAAAGATTAAATTCATACCCGTGAACTGTGGACACACCCAGCTGAAACCGAGGACGGTCCACAGTTATGCCAGCATGCTAGCAACACTCCTTTCATATAGGAGGTGCTATAGTGATATCTCATGGATATTTTGATAGTCCACAGTTACCTGCAGAAAATCAGATTCAGCCTTGTGATTTATGTATGGCGAACAAAACTGGAACTGATTGTGTGTGTGGAGGGGGGGGTGTGTGTGTCCAATTTTTTTTTTCCTAATATCTTGTAAATGGCTGGGCCAATTTTCATCAAACCTGGTGGGATGGCACCTTAGGTGGAACAATTGCATTTTAATAAACAACCGGAAGTGAAGGTCAAAGGTTACAGGTGAAAGGTCAAATTTATTTATATTTTTTTCTATTTATTTATTTACATATTCACAGTCAACCAAGCAGATATTTCTAGGAAATTTCATATTTGAAGAGAAAAAATGTCACATGACTCCCAAACAGCCAATCAATCACTTAACTGGACAGTCTACTACACTACTTCAATTTGGGATGACTGCTCTTGCCCTTTAACATTTTTTTTCTCCACCAATTCATATTCTTTGGATTACAAAGCTTACATCACTGCACTGCTTAATAAACATGATTTACCAATAAACCACACCCAGTAACAGCAGTATCCTCAATATGCACTACATTATAGGTTATCAATATTCATGATCTTATGCTTTGTTCTGCTAGATTTATTAGAAGCAGCATTATGCCAGCTTTTCAGTATTTTAGAAAACTGGAATAATGTTGAAAACAGCATGCTTTGAAGGATTAATTTTTGTCTTACTGTCATCTTCGCCAATGACTCACTTATATCAAAATTAAAAGGAGTAAGCTCATTATCTAAGAAAATGTCAATCATGAATATTCATAGCAAACTTCGTTCTCCAGAAATTATCATGACTAGCGACTTCATGCTACCACATGGCTCTCACCTTTGATTACTTCTCCATCATCATTGTAACATTCAAATATTTCAATCATTATTTTTGTCCCTGGTTTCATGAAATTCTTCATTTGTTCAACATACCTATCAAAGGAAAAAAGGCATTGACATAAGAAAGTATAGGTCAAACAAGAGTTATTATACCTTTCCCTGGTTGGGAAACTCCTTACTTACACTGTGTATGCACAGACATAGAAGCTGTATGTACGTTCATAGTTTTTGTAAGGTGCGTCCGTAACTGTCCCTAAAAGTATGTTGAGCTCTTCAAAAAAGTTCATCATGTGACTTTGAAAATGCACACGATCGATCAGATCAGAAGCCATATGGCTCCATTGAGTGATGTACTGTTTCTGCTGGGAAGTGAAATTAAAGTTGACCCAAGGGGTAAAAGGGAATGGCAAGAGGACTCCTAATCAGAAAGTTTTTAAGATTTTTGAATAAATGAAGGAACCTGTATTCTCGGGTTTCTTTTTCTCTTTTCAAGCGTAGAATACTGGTTCCAAGGCCTGGCGTTTGGAAACCTTCGCTAGAGACATTCAGTAGGCCCTACAGCAGTGGTTCTCAAACTTTTTCAAAAGACCCCCCCCATAAGGCGTCCATGACTGATCCAATGCCCGCCTCCCACCCAACATGCCATCATATTTATATAAGTCTAAACTCTAAAGACCAGTTCATGTAAACAGGGAAACACAAAAGGATGGAGTCTCTGAACTTTTTTTTTCTTGCAGTCAAATCTTTGAAACAAAACCTGCATAATAGCTGAATAGCATGTCTTTCAGAATGCTTTGATTGTACAGACACTCCCAACCACTCCGCAACCTCCTAGGTTCCTTTATTGCACGAATATATGAGAACCTCTAGTCAATGCCAACGTCCCCTTATTGCTTGCAAACTCCTCAGCGCCCTTGAAACTTTTCAACATCTTCAGGGGGCGGTAGGGACCATTTTGAGAACCACTTCCCTACAGGCTTATCATATTGCAGTGTGCCGTAAGGGTGAAATAGGCAAACTTCATTATGCTAGGTGGGCTTCCTAAAATTTTGTGCGACCAGAGTTACTGATAAATATTGTATAAGACACTTGTCTGACGAGCCGTTACACTCTTTTGTTAAAATGGTTTCATCCAACTAGTCTAACATTATACAGTGCCACTGCTACTATGCTTAGCAATTTCGTGGAATTGTTGAGTGTGCTTGTTTTGACATTACCATAGTAAAAGTGTGCCCAGCTGGTTGTCAATTTGGTCACCTACAACTGGAAAAAAATTGCAAAAGCTTGCAATCTTTGGCAAAAAGTCTGGATTGGGTTTCACAACGACAATATTAATTATGTCAAGAACATTGTTCCAGGATCAAATCAAATACTTTGCAAGTTTGATAGAAGATTAAACATTGTTGCAAAACAAATACAGTGCACTGCTACAGTTCCTGTAACAGAAATGAATTTTGCTAAATCCTTATTTAGCTTACAGAGTCCTACTGCATGATGAATACAATTTCAGATCAAACCCAATTCTTTGTGTAGCAGTGTCTAGTTCATTTTGCTCTTGACTTGAGAGGGTAGTAGATTAAGACTGATTAAGACATTGGACTTGCAATTCAAGGGTTAATGGTTCAAGTCCCATGGGTTCAATACATTGTTTTGCTTTGTTTATATTGCTTCTCCCAACCTAAGGGTTCAATGGATACCTAGGAGGTAACTTGCATCACTTGGCACTGATTTAGCTGCAGCCTCTCTACAAGAGGGGTTTGTCAATAGGATGGGCTTCTGCTAACCAGGGGTAATATTTGTGTATACAGCCTCGACTACCGACTTAAAACAAAGGGACATATCAAATTCTGATATTACTATTTCCTTTTATACTTACTGAGATGATTTAGTAAGTGGCATGGAATTCAAACTTCCTCGGTCCCATATTACATCAAACTCCCCAATAACATCTCTGTGAAAATAAAAAAAAATAAATTCAATCAAACATTTCCCTCAGACCTATTCAGCTGAAGAAGTCACTTTCTGTGCATTCCTGCCAAAAATTATCCTCGTGATTTTCTAAGAAAGACCCCCCCCTCCAACCACATCTTGCAGAAATCTTTTGGGGAAGACATGCAGGACATTGTAACAACAACCTGTTTTGTCTAGAAAGTACCAGGACAAATCTTTAAGGTATTGAATCTTTTTCAGGCATTGATGACGATTTTTCCATCTGATGCTGTGGCTGAGTGGGAAAAGTTAGTGGCATTTGAAGTGATGAAGCTTAGCAACTGGGACATCTGAAGTTTGATTCTTGGTTGGGTCAAGTAAGGTGAGTTTTTCCATCTGAACTGGTCTTTCAAATAAGTACCAAATTTGATCCAAATTTTTGAGTTGGTGTCACCTGAAATTCATTGACCAATGCTTCTCTAAAGCTTAGCGTCTTAATACAAATGCCCTTCAGGGCCTGATTATTATTCAGGTACTAAAATAAAAAAAAAAAACATGTAGATTAAACTTAAAAGGTTGTCTTTGCAGAGGTGGCCATAATCAAGTTGGATGAATTGCATTGAACACTAAATGTCCCTAGGTCAATCAAGGGATTCAGCAAGAAAAGGAAAGATTTCTTAGTGCCAAAGCCCAGGTCCAAATTCATTCATAGTGCTCTTGGTCAAAGTTAAATGTTGGTTCAGAGGGCAAAAGCTTGCTTCAAGGCCCCTGTAAGGTGCAATCCGAAGGGTTCTAAAGGCTTTTTACTGTATGTAACTTCAAACATTGCTACAAAGGTGTCCTCTCCTTAAATACTGTGGAAAACCAAGATACCGACATCTGACATGTTCTGAAAAGGGAGACAAATTCCCCCTTACCCCTCCATCCTTGATGTAAACACTGAAAACAGTGAAGCCACAAAGAAATTTTCAAGGGGACTAAATTTCACTTACTCAGCACAGCTGTTCACAGTGATAAACAGGTACTGCATGAAGATGGGGCCACCTACAAAGGTGAATAAGGTCACTACAAGCTCTTTGTCTTATGAATTGTACTTACTTTGTCAGAGCAAAGTAGTCGCAAACGTAGAATTCAATCTTTCCATCCTTACTCTGGAAAGTAGACCAAGAAAGATAGTTATTTACTGTAGTATATCAATAAAACCGCTAATGACAATGATATAGATAGAGAACATCGCTATGTCTCTGTACATAAACAGGCATCAGGGTTACTGCTCCGTAAGCCAGTTCAAGTTTGGGCCTCTAAGTACATATTCAGAATGGTACAGTGTTAGAGAACCATTTAACTATTTTGGTCAAAAGATCGATCTGTATTGTTGCTTGACAAGTTCTATTAGTATGCTGAAGTAACAAAAATTGGATAACACAACGAAATGGTAGACCTTACAGATTGTTTAAATCTTGATAAAATAATACCTAAACCTACAAAATGTTTTTTTTTTATGAAATGCCCAAATGTGTTGAAAAGTTTTGAAATGTTTTTGATTTCTACTGAAATTCTACCAAAATGGTTTATTTTGAGTATTCCTGGAGGTGGGTTAATTCCCCACATGTCCCCACGCTATTTGACCTTGGATTGGTAACAACAATACAACTGCTGTCATTTTCTCTGTACTCACGAAATTAATCACCATCCCTTGTTTGTATACCTGTTCTAAAGAGTTAGTGTGACTAAAATGTAAAGAAATTGGAGACTGTGTAATTATGAGGCTATTTTTACTGAACATGTTGCGAAGGTCACAGGCACAGACAGCATACTTTAAATGACTTACCACTATTGATGTATGTAAGCCATGCAGTGTTTTATGTACACTGTAATGGAGAAACATGCACTATCTGGAGTACTTAAAATACAACATCTGTCAGGTCCTCTCTTTTCAATCTTTTAATTTGAGGTAAGTCGAAAAAGTAGGATAATGTAGAATATCAAAGAAAAAATAGAGAAATAGGAGGAAGGTCCAAAGTTAGAAGTAACAAGGGTGAGTAGGAGTCAATCGAGAGCCAAATGAAAAATAACAGGGATCCCACACACAACCTTTTACTCAAATGTTTCTGAACAATGATAAGTACCTTGTACAAAGAGCAGTTTTCAATACTTCCAACTTCTGATAAATCATACTCAATCTTGTTTTCAGCAAAGAAGTCTACTGCTGCTCTTGATGCACAGTCTATTCCAATGACATGATGGCCTTTGTCAGCCAACCTGAAAAAGATAAATATACACCAGACCTTTCAATTCTAAAAATTTATGCAAAGAAGAAATAAAATAAGATGTACTGTAATTAATCATCATGATGAAACTTTTTCCTTTTTCACACAGAAATAAGACATGCTAAATTTTCGTGACGATTTTTTTGTCAAAATTAACAAAAAAATGCAAATTAAACACACAATCAGATATCCTTAATTCAAATGAAATGTGAATATTACTATTATTTCAAATTCTTTTCAAAAGATGAAGTCTGTACAAACAAATTTAATGGTCAAAAGTTAGGTCAACTGTTTCATGTCTTGAATAATGGTTCACAACAGGACCACTGGTAAAATTCTGTATCTTAATACTTCTAATCATTTATAAAGAGAATGACCCTACCACTTCATATCCAGGGATTTACCACACAATGGCAGAAAGAACCTTAAATCTGTCCTTTGTCCAACAAGAGAGTCATAGTGCTTCATAATAAGGCTGAAAATAGAAACAAAAAAAAATTTCCTCCTTATTTTAGCAACATACTTTGGCTACTTTTGAAAGCATTACTCAACTTTTCCTAATTCTGTGTTCTACCTGGCATAGAATCAAGTCCCAGGTGAGAAAAGGGAATTTAGCATTTGTTTAATGATTATTTTTTGTCCTCAATTAAGCCTGCTGTGCCATTCCCCCTACTCCCCTGCTCTATGTCCCCCTGTCCCCTAAAATAATTTGGTCACCAGATGTGCAATCAAGTGATGAGAAACACCTGTAGTATGAATGGAGGGTGGGTATAACGGTAGTTTGCAAGCATAAAAACAAAGCCTATTTATAAGAAAGAAAAGTAATGCCCTCTTCCTGAGTTAGGCCTGTCAACTCAGGATTATGACTGTTAAAGGAGTTTAAGAGCATATATACAGTACTGTACCTTCTTCCCACCAACTTTGTACTTGATCAAGCATACATGGTTGAGCTAAACTTTAAAACAGCTTTCACAGAATTTGTAGCTCAATTTTTAAAGCTCTCTCTCTCTCAGTTGATCTGTATTGACCCAAAAAAGACCTTTAGCCTTGAATTTTTGGTGGTCAAGAGAAGCTAACACAATTATGTGTACAAGTTTCACCAAATCCATCAATGAATGAATGTTTGGTAATATCTGACAACAAAATTTTGTTGACAGACAGATGGACAGACAGAGAAGATTCCAAGAAGCACTGAGGCACAAATCATGGTTTATGTAATAAACCACACATTTTAATTTCATGATGATCCCCCTCTATAGGGGACAACCCTCACTACAAGTTAGTTACAGAACATGGTTGGTTAGATGGAGTTTTAATGCCAAGTTTTCAACATTTCAGAAAAAATACCTTTAGCACAATCTTGTCAGGAACTATTCTCAGTACCAAGTGTATGTCCATTAAAGCATTTGAAAATGACCATGAAGGTTGACATTTGATAGCAGTTTATCTCAGATTAAACTGGAAGGGGATGTAGCCCTTCACTGAACTTAAAGTAAATTGATTCCTCTTTGCCAGCAGCTATTTCAGGATTTGCTGTAAGTTGTTTTTTTGAACCCCAAAGTTGTTGGGCTTCTATTGTACCAGAATAGTAATCAAATCTGCTGCTCATTGAAGCAGCTGATTGGAGCAATGAACCAGTGGTAGGGTGCTATAATTGGGAACCACAGTTTTTCCCTAAAAACTGTGGTAGCCATGACGGATCTCCTTGAAGGCTAATATCCCGTAATGAACCAATTGGTTCACATCGAAGTGGCCACTGCCTTTTTTTCCAGCTGTGGCTCACTGACTTGTTTTCCCTACTCCATTGTCTATGCTGAGGGCATTTAACATATGCCTGTTTTCCTTGGACTGAGTTGGACATAACAGCCTGCTAAGCCACAGGGTGAATGTCATGCTGTACCTCAGTTGTTTTCATTCACCATTCCATCCTAGATCCACCACAACCTCATGGGCAAAATCAGCATTTTACTTAGGGATCAAAAGGCAAGAATCTGGGACCCCAGCTATTTTTTTAAGAGTCTAAGGCAAAGTTGAAGGATTCCACATGTTTCCCAAGACCAGGGTTGTCACTTTGCCAGGGGGTGCTACGTGGCTCTCAAAATCTCCACCCAGTACTCCCCATCAATATCAGCATCACCGCTCACTGGCACAAATTTCTTAACCTACAGTAACTTAGTAAAACTCTTAGATTTCTCTAAAATTGGGTGATAATCCCTTGTTTTTTTGTGAGCACATTCCAATCTGCAAAAATTTTTCAAAGGAGAGATGGAACAGTGACTCCCTTTAGACCGCTCCCTGAGGACGGTGACCACAAATTACGCGGCTCTCAAAATGGTCTGGAGACATCCCTGCCCAAGACTACCATGTAGATTAGTAAATTATATAAAACAAAGATTCACATAACCATAGGTATCTCCTGGTTTCACAAGGTTTAGAACTTCAGAGCGTGAATGGCAGGAGCTTCTGTGTCTTGTTGATGAGATTTGAGACCCTGGGTTATAGAAAATGAATAAAATTAAAGAGAAATGACTTCTCACTCATTGACAACAAGGCAGTGAAATCCCCAGTGGCCGTCATTCCATGATTGCACCCAACTATCAATGCTAAACCTTGATTCATCATGTGCATCAGAAGCCTCGCCTTCCATATTGTCCAGATTGGAAGTCTCAGTTTTTTCAGTCCTTTCAGCTGTAATAGAAAATAATACAACCGGTGAAGGTACTGTATGTTAATAATCATTACATTGTACATGTCTGAGATCTAGAATGACAAAATTTGTATTGTAGTTTTTCTGGTAGTTTTTAACAATAAAATGAATTTCAGAATGTTTCAGTCACATGAGACACCTACTGTGGCTGTTTGTTGCACTAACTTGAACTTCATGGAAGGCTAACAACTCTTACCTCCTTTCCAAGAGACTTCTGTTGAATCCTTGATCCTTTAGACTTTTTGATGGCATTTCATTAGGGTAAGAATTAGCCCCCGAAACATGTAAGCATCGTTCCCAAATTGTGCAGTAGTTCTGAGTGTGAAATATTCCATATCTCATGTGTAATGCAAGGTAAATACTGGCTTATCAGTATGCCTAATATTTGAGTCCCTGTAAGTTAGAAACTAATGCCAACCCTGCATTTCATACTGACAATCCCCCTCACCTTTGAAACTGTCAAAGTGAAAAGATACATCTGTGTGTGGGGGTGGGTTGAAAGGAACAGTATATCCTTCCAGGGGCATAGATCTGGTCTGTGGATTGGAGGGCAAAAATTTTCCAACAGCTAGAACCTCAGATTATATCTGTGACCAGACCCATATGCAATCCACCCACACACATGCAAGTACACACCTATACAGTATGTATATTCAAACAAACATGCATACACACACATTGACATACAAAACAATGAGAGATGGCACATCAACCTATTAGGCCTAATGCTTTATAAAAGAGGCTCAAATTTTCTACATTTTCTAAAGGCCATAAAGTACAGTAATCTGTACAGCTTATTAGGACTATAAACTTTAATTATGTATGAAACTGGTAAGGGTAAAAACAGTGAGTCTGGCCTTCAGATCCCTTTCCTTTATTTTCATTTCACTTTCTCAGCTGCTGAGGAATTTTCATTTTGGAAGTGGCTTGGTGGTTGAGTGTATAGCCTAAATACTGGTGTGTACAGCAGAGGTCCCCAGATAAAATCCCAGTGGCTAAATTTCACTTGCTCAGCAGGTAGCTGTTCAAAGTGCTGGTGAGAGGATTCAAAATGATTTGTGAAAAATAATGTAGGAATCTAATTGCCCATTTCAGGGAATTGTCCACTTGGCTCAGTCACGGTGCTCACTACTTGGCTCAAGGAACTCTCCAACTCTTCCTGTTTTCAGGAAAGTGGCTGAGTCAAGTTAGGTGACCATATCTGGGGGTTTATATCGGGATGCTATTGGATCAGGCACTGGACGTGGAAGGAAAATATACACCCTTGGTGTGCACCTTGGCTACTGTAAATGTGTGTGTGTGTGTGACTATACTTGTAATAGAAATTACAGAGGTTCTTGACTTTTGATTTCTGTGTTTGCAGTTACTTTTTCTTTGTTTATTTGTGCACAACATAACATATCTCAACGATGTTTATGAACAGGCCTACAATATTACCTGACCTAGCTAGCCGGCCATTCAAATTCCGTCCGAAAGATAAACAGTATAGCTACACAATTGATAATATAGCCTATTACCTTTTTTCAACATTTTAATTAATATCATGGAGAATTTCAGATTTCAAGGATATTTGTTTAAACCAGGAACATTTTCAGGGACACTTGTTCACCAGGGAGGGAACCAGGGTTCGCGTTTAAGTGCGTCTGCGCGTCCTAGATGCAAGGTTCTGTCTCTGGACGCGCAGTTTATAAATTAGGCTTCTTCCCGCGCGTCCCGAGAAGTAAGCTTGGACGCAAAGAAATTTGGTCTCAACCAGCATGGATATTCCCTGTTACGAAAAATTCTATGGGCTGATGCACGAGGCATCCTTTTCGAAAGTTCTGGCTTCAATTCAATCCTTTACTAAAGACAGTTTGGCTCCCCAATATCCCTAGAAAAACACATAAAAACACTGGGCAGTGTGCACATATATACACATGGCCTTATGCCCCATATCAGCACAGAGTTCACTGACAGTCAGAACCAAACGCTATGACCCCTGCGTAACTTGATACGGAACTGTTTTGATGTTATACTATAAAGAAGGCAACCTGCAAAATACATCGCTTGTTGCGCTGTGAAGGGGCAAGGCTTATTGCTTCATTCACAGTGCACCGTTCGAACGAACGCTCTCTCAGAAAACACATTGACTTAACTGTGTGGTTTTATCGCTTCAGATCCCTGTACAAAACTAACGTACTTTAACGAAATGACTGACCACGTGTTGTAAACACTTTCCGTGACAGACCAAAATGTACTTAAATCGAAGAACGATCCCTACCCCTGCAATGGGAATGATCGTTTGATATTTTCCGCCACAACGCGGTAGTATTAAAGAGAATTCGATTTAGAAGAGCACTCAAGGTGTATTCCTGTCTTGCAGAAGGAGCCGCATAAGTTGCTGTACAAACTGTTCTGCACAAAACACATAGTACAGACTATCTTGCTGCAGTGTTTCGCCGATTTTTCAAATCCCCAAGCTTTGCATACATATCTGTGCACGTTTTGTACACTAATCACCTAGGATCTTGTGTAGTTCGGTGGTTATCTTGCATAAATTAAGTCATTCCCAGCATTCCTTCCGTAATACAGGACTTAAGCAGTGTTATCACATGACGTCATTGCAAACGAAAACAGTAATGCACGTGGTCTCTTTCAGCAAACTTCTTAGCCCATGCATGCACTAGACTTACGTTTTTACCGCCAAACACGGCATCATATTTTGCTGGGTGACATCATATGCAAAAGATCCATTGCAAAATTTAAATTAGCCCCGGCATCGTGATTGGTTCAATTGCGTTAATTCTAGGCAGCCAATCACAACTCGCGCCTTCGCCTATGTGATTTAGTGTGTGAAAATACTCGGTCTCGAGACAAGTTTTCCCGTTGAGTTTGTGCTATATACGACGATCGCGCTGGTAATGCCGGCCGGCTAGCAAAGCCGGACAAGCCCCGTGCTAAATTTACCTAGAAACGGCATCATCACAAATCTCTGCGTGCGTAGATTTTTCGGGGATCGGACTTACGTGCATTTCAGTTGCAGATTCTTTTTAAACAAGACGTAAGTTTTGGACGAAAACTGCTAAAAATATCCGGGGATATTTATATCGGAAAGAGTTTGAAAGCTAGTAAGGCCCCTGGGAAGATGGGGTCCACCCAGCCATTTTACGTGAATGCTCTGAGATTTTGTCAGTTCCTCTTTCCATCATTTTTCAGAAGTGTCTGGATTCGAGTTTTGTTCCTACTGACTGGCGGGTAGCAAATGTTACTCCAATTTTTAAGAAGGGGGATCGAAGTAATCCTTGCAATTACAGGCCTGTCAGTTTAACCAGTGTTGTGTGCAAAGTTATGGAATCTTTGATTAAGGATAGTTTACTTAAGTATCTTTTAAATAATGAGTTACTTAATCTGTCACAGCATGGTTTCCTGCCAAGCAGATCTTGTGTTACTAACTTACTGAGCTTTCTTGAAGATGTTTCTTCATCTCTTGATTCTGGGTATGGCGTTGATGTCATTTACCTTGACTTTTCAAAGGCTTTTGATAAAGTTCCATTACGTAGGCTAATGGTTAAACTGCATAGGTTAGGGGTTCAGGGCAATTGTGCTGATTGAATAAATTCGTGGCTTCATGGTAGATCTCAGAGAGTTGCTGTCAATGGTAACTTCTCCTCTTGGAAGGAGGTCACAAGTGGAGTACCGCAGGGTTCTGTCCTTGGCCCACTTCTTTTCTTAGTTTTCATCAATGATATTGATAGTTCTCTTACATCTCGTATAAGTAAGTTTGCAGATGATACTAAGCTTTATAGGAAGATTAGCATTTTGGATGATGCCTTACTGCTGCAGAAAGATCTGGATAGGTTATTTTCTTGGTCTCAGACCTGGCAAATGTCTTTTAATGCAGATAAGTGTAAGGTCCTTCATTTTGGTCCCAAAAGTTTTAGCTATGATTATAACATGAATGGTTGTGTTTTAAGTAATGTCACCTCTGAGAAAGATCTTGGTGTTGTAATTACCGGGGATTTAAAGTCATCAAGGCAGTGTGCAGCCACTGCTGTAAAGGCTAATAGAGTGCTTGGTTTGATCAAGAGGAATTTCATCAATTTTAGTAAGGATATTGTGCTTAATTTGCATAAGCAGTTGGTAAGACCCCATCTTGACTATGCAGCTCAGGCTTGGAGTCCCTTCTATGAAAAGGACAAGTTTCTTTTAGAGCAGGTACAGAGGAGAGCCACTCGCCTCATTCCTGAGGTGAGAAATTTGCCTGATCATGCTAGGCTTAAACATCTTGGGCTTACCACCTTGGAGCTGAGAAGGATCAGGGGAGACATGCTCCAGGTTTTCAAGTTCCTTTGTGAAAGGAATCCCCTTCTGACTTGTAGTTATTTAAGGGTTCAAGGTAATTCTCGGGTGCATGGGCATTGTAAAAAGCTTGAAAAGCCTTTTGCAAGGCTTGACATTAGGAAGTTTAGTTTCTCCCATAGAGTTGTCAACGAGTGGAATTGTCTACCAGATTGGGTAGTTAACTCCCCCTCAGTTCACTGCTTTAAGGTTAACATTGACAGGTTTTTCCATGGCTGTGGTAGAATCTGATTGTTTGGGGCTGTTGTCAAGCTTTGGTGGTTTGACTTTTGATTTGGGCTTGGACTTCAGGGCATCTTATGGGGCCTTGGCCCTCCTTTGCCCTTCAACCTGTTATGTTATGTTATGTTATGTTAAACCACAAGATACGTTATACGGGTGCCCAGAACTGCTAAGATTATCATAATTGCTTGACATGGGGTTCGTTAAAGCGGGAGAGTAGCTACTGTACAGTATATTAACACAACTACAACCCAGTACACTAAAAGAATGCAATGTTCCGACATGATTGGGGGATGAAAATTAGACAGAGCATGATGTTGGCCTTTGAACTAAATTATCAAAAGGGCATGTGACATGGACTGCAAACAAATGTACTGTATTAAGGGTTGATTTGTATCTCCAATTTTGAAGTGAAACTATTTCGCCTACAAGAATGATATCCCGTTCGTGGAACTAACGGAACTATTCCCAGTATTTTCCATCCTGAACTGGTTATGGTAATACGATATGCACGAAGCAAGGGCGGGAGCGTACTAAAGTGACAAACGTGATTTCCCTCTTTTTAATAATCTGTTATAGGTAAGTTTAATCAAATAATCGGTAATCTGGTATTACCTACTATAGTATAATCGGTCGATACTAAAAAAAATGATGAAATTTGTGGAATCAGCACCCCTCACTCTACAGTATTACCAGGAAAGCAAACAGAAGCATTGATGTCACATATTTTTTCTCTGAGATAATTGTATTCACTCTTACTTAGCACTATGGACTAAACTTTCAGCACCTAAACATTGTAGTATTTAACGCAAGTACCTACAGGGGGAAATAGGGTTGAACTTGAGGAAAAGTATAGATGGCGGGAGAATTGGACCCTTTAAAATTCCTGGTGGACCCCTTAAATTTAATGTTTCATACTTTTAAGGGGTCCAAAAACCAAGGCTGGGACCCACTAAATTCGGACCTCAGCGCTAACCCTGGAGGGAACACTGGATTCAGGGACTGTCCCCGAAAATGGGGGATGTTTGGTCACCTTACTGTAAAGGAATAGGTTGATAGGCCTGACATTAGGTCTATTAGACCTAGTTATACTACCTCAGTATATATGACTACAGAGGAATCCGGACAGATTGTTCTGGTCTGATTTCAGTCGGCAATAAATGGGGTCCATCACCTTTAATCTTTAAATTTCCTCCTTTACCTGTTCCATGGATGGTTGTACACTAAAGTGTATCTTGATTTTCTCAACTTTACAGAATATGAGGATTTGAAATTCACATAGACAACAAATGTAGACAATTACAGGCTGATGGACCCCACTATTGGCCGCCTACAGTCACAAAAACAAGCGCTAATCAGATTCATCTATAGCTGAGATGGTATTAGTTTGCTCCTTATTGAGTCTTTACTCGGGTGTGATTTTGCAGTTGTGGGTCTTCGGTAGTTACAGTGCACAACACAATTAATTTGATGGAAAAATAAGCAATTTAGCACAGACAAATTTGGTCAGAAAAGTGTAGTAATAATGCCAGAATATTCAATTTAATTTTCCTAGCTGGAAGTTGTGTGACTTACCTTTCCTTGTTATATAGAGGCTTTGCAATAACGTCACAGAACCGCCATGCTGGAGGACATTCATGCCAAATACACATGGCTTTGTGGCGAACCCACTGCGTGACAGAGTGCATTGTGGTGTGCCCGGTGTGTACACATTCAACGAGCAAGCGCGCCCAGTGTGGTTTACCACGTAGTTTCATGTACTCCAACATGGCCGCCAGAGAGTATTATGACGTCATGTGAAAAGCCTCTATACATAGGCCAAACGTTGGGTGCAAGCCATAGAGCAGGATAATAGGAACTAGAGGGCCGACTCCCAAAACAGCTGTGATCGTATGGGCACTCAGTACCCATATTCTATCTGAGCAACAGACGGATCGCTTACATAGAGTTTCATACAAATCACACACACATTGAACGTCCAAAAATTTGATTTCTTAGGTCATCTACTTCTATCAGAAAAAGAGGAGGATGTAGTATCTCTCATAAATTGTAAGTTTCTTGTGATGGTTTCGTATTTTATTCTTGTTTAAGTTGAAAAAGAAGCATTTTTCTCCACTCAGTGCAGACACGTTCCTGTAACACAGTTAGTGTGGTATGCAATAGGCCTGTATACGTAGTATACAGTATATTACGCCTAACGTTACTGGATAGTTTCTGAATCTAAATAATCCAATCTCCTTCTGTAAACTTTGTGCACGGAGCCTTTTCTCGATGCAATGAGACGTTATATAAACACGAAGTCTTTTTACACTGGTGGGGCTAGGAATTTAGGTCAGATGGGGCAAAAATGGCCTACAGGGCGTGTTATTATTTAGCAGGCTGTAAAACAATAGGGCCTTAGAGTGAAAATTGAGCTGGCATGCAATTTTGGTCTGCTAGGGTGAGGGTTGCAGTAATTTTAACCATACTTTGCCACTTTCTTTAAAACTTGTAACAGGGGGTAGGGTGTCTAGAGTCCCCAAGTATGTTTGAGACAAATTTTTGGAGCCAAATTTGTAACTGACTAAGGTCCGATGCCTCAAATTTATGTACATGTGTAACGTTAGGCTATATATGCCTACTGGGGGCTAATCAAGCTTGATTCTGTTGCACTGGAAAGGTACATTATTTTGGGAAAATAGTGAAATATGTTAGTGTTTAATTCCTTGATGCAGTTTAACTTACTTTTACCAACACTTAAAAGAAGAAGAAAAAAAACATTGAATACCTGATGCCAGTCATTAGTTGTAGGCTACTAAATGTACTATGCTACTCGGTTGCATTTGGTTTTAATACATCATGGTAAATGATAATTAACAATCTTCACCCCAAACAGAAACTGATGGTTTCATTTTTTTCTTGCACTTGCAGGGAGAAACCCAAGGGATGTCAGATTCATAGTGCTGCTGGCCATGAACTGTTTCCTGTACTTTATGCTGGATGTGGTCATGTCTGAAGGCATCTGCCACACAAGCAGATAATGAAGTGAACAAAGACATTTACAGCTTGATTCTCTCATCCCAAACTATAATTTTTGTAGTAAGTCCACATCCACAGAAATTGCCAATTGGCTCTACTCTTTGACTGAAAGCAAGTTCAAAAAGTGGAGAGTACAGAAGTCATATATATACACTCTCTATACACACTCTACTGAGAATGTTTGATTACACACTTGGATCAAGTATGATCACCCTGAAGTAACAGACTGAGATTGTGTCTGGATGAGGATGATTTTAGACAGAGGAGGGAGGGGCTTAATGAATAAAGTTAAGAGAATTGGAACTGCTTGGGTGTCATCTTTTTTTTGAAGTTCAGGTTCATTTAACCCACAAAGTGTCAACTGACTTTTAATTATCATCATGTACACCTTGAATATTTTGAAAGAAAATGTTGATTCTGGATCACCATACCTTGCAATTACTGGAGTTTAGACAGTTGAGGGGGACATTCAACAAGCCAAAGCAAAATTATGTGAAGCAATAATGTCAGCTGCTGGTGAAAGACTGCATTCTTCATTATACTTGACAACAGTTTTATAGACTTCCAAGTGCCCAGAGAAATTAGAGAAGTACTGTAACATGTGACTGTGATTGGACTAAAATGGTTGGTAGAACAGAACCTATTTAACATTGTTTGAAGAAGAAGTAGATCTCAGACAAATGTATACATGTAGGCCTATTCATGTTTTGCTTTTTACTCTTCATGCATACCAGTAAACTAGTGCCTCTAGTTTTTGCCAGTGTTGTAACAAATCACAACTTCGTGTCACTTCCTCTCAAAGTGATAGTGACTCGATAGAATTCAGGATTTATTTACTTAAAAGTTTGAAAACTGGTGACTTGAGTCACTAGATTCACAGTAGTGACCGCTCAATTACAACACTGGTTTCTGCAAGTGTCACTGTTGCCATTATGACAAGCTGAGAAGTATTTTATACAAGAGGAACATATAGTAGGCTTTAGTTTGGCTTTAGTTAGGCTGTAGTTTGCATATCATGGTACCGCATTGCAGCCCACACATTGGAATGTAAAGTGGGAAATTGTGGAGTGACATTTCAAAAAAATTCAAAGGTGCACTGTGGCTATTTCCAGTCTTCCCTTTCCCAAATTTTGCACTCCTTTCCAAATGATTAGAAAGAAATTGCACCTGTAGCCCTACTACATCATTATTCCTTATAGCTGTAAATTAAAACATCAGTATGTGAAAAAGGAAGAAAAAGGATACAAAAATAAAACAATGAAGTAAAGATAGAATGTCTGTTCAAGCCTTCTCTTTTCAGTTTGGCATAGTTACAGTATTTTATTAGCTTGCCACAAATTCACAAGGCTGGGTGAGTCACTTTCATGCGAACTTTTGGTCAGCTGTAGAATAAGGGAGTAATGTTAAACAACTTTTTTACCCCCTGTATATCAAGCTGACCGATTCATTTGGCAAATATATTCTGGTTCATCTTTTCAGTCAACCACTTCCAACATAAGACTAGCAGCTGACCAGCTACTAAAATAAAATAAAATCAGTCAGGTCATGCCACTTGTGCTGCCCAGTCTATACTACATAGGTTTTAATTTGAGAATGAAAAAGAAAAAAAAATGATAAAAACCCCTCCCCACCCAGTGACCCAGGTATTCAGTTTAGTAGAAGAATATACCTTCCTTTTTAATGTACGTCCATTTTTCAATCTCCACAGAAAATATATAAAATCAAACATGAGAAAAATGTTGGAATGTTAGGACAGGCCTACATTTGCGACTTCATTTGGGGACGAGTTGTCTCCTATGTTTGGAGTTTCATTAGGTGCCAAGCTGTCTGAGTAGCCAGTTTCATTAAGACGCCGAATTGTCTGTATATGAAGGGCTGCATGCTTTTAGTAGATGCCGAGTTGTCCGAATTTACAAAAGCCCTGGGAACTGTGAGGCCGTTTTGTCTTATAAGGGCGAGTTGTCCTTGCCTGCAGGAGTGCGTTCCTTGAACATTACTCTCATTGCCAAAGCAGGCCAAGTCGTCCCCAAACCAACTCTTCCCCAACCAACTCGTCCCCAAGCCAAGTCGTCCCCAAGCCAACTCATCCCCAAGCCAATTGCAAGTCGTCCTCGAGCCAAGTCGTCCCCAAGCCAACTCGTCCCCAAACCAACTTGTCCCCAAGCCAAATCGTCCCCAAACCAACTCGTCCCCAGTATGAAAAATGGTGTGATTTTTATGGCATGAGAAAGGGGAATATATTAACAACCAAACATATATTATCAAAACTGAAATATTTATGTGACAAAACACAAAATTTATTTAGTAGCATCAAACATTAGGCCTATATTTGTAACACAAATTTGCAATAAAAATACAATTGTAGAAAGAGTATATGTTCTTAACAAGATATATATTTGCAATTAAAATATATTCCCAACAAAAATATATGTTTGCTCTAGGACATATATTTAGAAGAATATTTTTTCCAACACTTGAAATATATTTGTAAAGAAAAATTTTGTTTACACCAAAATTTATTTGCAAGAAAATGTATCTTTCTTTAAAAAAGTTACCATGTTCGCCACAAAATTATATTTGCAAGAAAAATATTCTTCCAACCAGAAATATATTTTTAAGAAGAAGAAATAAGTTTGCAATATAAATGTACCTGCAAGAAACATTATTTTTGCCAAAACATTTATTTGCAAGATTAATTATATTTGCCAAACTAAAAATATGTCCCCATTAGTTGTGTTTAAAATATATGCTATCAAACTCCAAAAATATATATGTTGTTGGTTTGTCATGTGATCTCATTTAAAACGGAGAAACCTACGCACTGACTGTACAATTTCGTAATGTACAGAGAGCTTACTATATGAAGTACAAGTATTGACTAGCCGCACTTACTAATTGATCTTCGACAGCTTGTCTAGCGGAAGTCCTTCCCATCATGCAACACAGTAGCACTGTAGCAGACGATCAAGATGTCGATGTTACTGCAAAGGATGGCACCACATTTTTCCTGCCTTTTGCTATGAATTTACTGGTATTAAACATTCCAGAAGGTATAAGTAGTATTTAAGAATGCTCAAAATCATTATATTAACTCAAATCTGTTCTATGAACCATTCCACTGTAATTAGAGCTCGGTTAGTTGTTTTGGCTTAAAACATTTTTACCTTTGTACATGTAGGCCAGTGACCGTAGTAAGGAGTGACTACAAGGAGTGGATTATACGGTCATGTTCAGTGACTAATTGGGGCCGACTTGGTTTGGGGACGACTTGGCTTGGGGACGAGTTGGTTTGGGGACGAGTTGGTTGGGGACGAGTTGGCATGGGGACGAGTTGGCTTTGGGACGAGTTGGCTTGGGGACGACTTGGCCCGAAAGCCTGCTCTATGGTGCAAGCACAACATCGTATTCGTAAGGAGCGCCTGTGGCCTAGCCAGCTAGCCTACCTACCTTTGCAATAACTTCAAGTAAATTGTACATTAGGCCTAACTTACAGCGTGATGTGCTTAGTGTAAAAAATGAAAGTACCTCACAACTAAACAATCAGTGGCTGTTATGTTGGTGCGGCATTCAAAATGTAGATGTCATCAACACAATCAATCGCCAGTGACTTTTCACGACTGCTTCCTGTGGCCGTGTGCAAATGATTGTATTCGTAGGCCTAACGACTGCCAGTGAGTGTAGGCTAAGTTATTATTACAGTACAGTGTGAATTCACTTTCGCGAAACTGGTCAGTCGATGTACCAATCTTGGTGTAGGTGGGGAAGTGATAAATCGCACCCCTCTGGCAACCACTTCATATTAATGACCCAGACGACACACTAACGTCACAAGGAGTTCAATATTCATAAACGAGGTAGCATAAGAGCGTTTGGAAAGTTCCCGAAGATCTTGGGAATATTTGCGCTTGTTGCACAACGTAACATGCTAGTTTGAGCTTGATCTTGCGAATTATTGGAATCTATTCTAAGGAATTTGTGAAAAACCGTATTGGACGAACTGCAAAGTTGATAAACATACTATCACGTTGTTTGCAACGTTATGTGTTCCCCTTGTAAACAACTTTGAACCCACAAAATATCTCCTTTCGAAGGCTCGAAGCAGAAGGTATTACGTATTGACCGAAAAGGGGTGTTACGTACTGCGTGCACAGCTACAACACCGTGCAAAATTGTAACCTCCTGGAAAACAAAGTTCCCGTAGAAGGGCTTATTAACTAAGTAAATCGAAAAAAATGCAGTACACGTCGGATCGGGCGGGCACGGTCTTTAAAGTTCTAACAAAAACGAGCACGTGAGAAAAGTTGATATTCAAATGAAATGCCAAGAGAAATGCAAAGACCGAGAAATGGACTCCCCTTTGGCAGTTTGGTCATCACATTTTTCAAGCTTTCAAAAATCTTTACTTGCGCATAGGAAAATACCATAGTAACTTACACGGATAGTACACAAGAGAAAAATGGCTGCATCATTTTGTCATGGTGTTGTAAGTGCTTATTGTCATGTAGTATGGTGGACCTTCCCTGACCTTTATCATAGACGCCATCTTGTTGTTTACGAGTAATTCTCCCTTCCTTTTGTCCTAGATTCCCAGGGCCCTTACTGTTTCCCGTCATGTGTTACCGGTGAACCTGGGCGTCTACTTCGTTCTAGTTCAACGTGTACGCCGTATTCCGTACGTATTTTCAAGGTGTGGCCAATTTCACCCTCTACAGCCTCAGGGGTGGCGCCAGGATTTCCCCGACAGGGGGGCCAGCATTTCAAGGCCCTGACAAAGGCTTTGAGTTAGTCCAGGTGGGACGTGACTTAACATTTTGAGGCGAGCGGAGCGCGCGCAATTTTTGGCCTTCTTTTCAATTGACAAATACTTAAAAATATGGAGTTTATTTTGAAGACAAAATTTAAAAATTTTTAAAGAAATTTTGCTTTTGAGAGGACCATTAAAAAGTTGGGGTGTTTATTGAAGGATCTGTCCTCCATATGGGAAAAATAAAAAACGTTATACAGGCGACAACTGTAAATACTTTGGGATTACGCATTTAATCGTACTAGGCCTATGTACTTAGGCTTCAACACGAGACTATAGGTTGCCCGAAAAGGTTTTTCCTTTTATGAACTAAGTTTTGAAAATTAAGAGCTGATTTTATTGGAGAAATTTTGGAATTTAAGTGAAGAAAATTTGGTTTGGGGGTACAGTTATTATGAAATATTTGGGGTTTTTATTAAGTGATATGACTTTCAAGAGCAAAATTAGGTAGAATGTTGGGGTGATTAACAGAGTTGACTTTGGTTATTTATTGTACGGAGTATCCATCGAAATTGGAAAATTTTGCCACTTTTAACAATCTGAAGCTTATACTGGAGAAAAATTGTAATTTTATGACAGATTTACGGGTTTTTTTAAAAAAATCTTATCTTCTTACAAGAAAATCAAGTAGGGCATGATCTGTAGTTTGGTTAGGGTTACTGAATATCATCATGCAGATAAAGGCACTCGGACCATATTGGGAAAATTCTCCCGCGGAACAGTTTGGCTTCCCATACATTTGAAGTTTTATATTTTACATATTGACATTAGACGTACGGGAGGGAGCGTTTCAGTTTCGGAGGGGCAGAATTGTCTCCTTTGTCCGAAAAATGTAATTTTGCCCGAGCACAGAATTTTTTTAAAAATTGAGAACCTCCCGACAGCAGGAAATTGCATTTCCCGGGCTCGTACCTAAAAACAAATCAGTCATTATTTTGAGCTTTCTTTCGCACTAAAATTTTCACTTCATAATATTGTCCCAAAACGAAGAACAATTTGCAAGCTTGCAATGTTCTGTTAAGTAATCTGTTCGACCAAAACACTCTATCTAAGCGGAGCCCCACCATCGGTTGGCGCGGAGCGTCTAGAAAATTTGAAAATTCGTACCTCTCATATAGTCGGAAATGACATTTCCCAGGCTTATGAAGGAGATCCAAGCTGTCAATACTTTTAAGTTTTCAATCGCAGATAAACGTTCATTTCAAACTAAATTCAGCCAGAAAGACTAAGCTGATCGCTACCATTGGTTGGCGTGAAGCGTACAGAAAATTTTGAAAAATGGGACCCCTTAGACAGTCGAAAATGGTATTTCCCAGGCTTATAGAGGGCTCAAAGAAGTCGCTTTTTGAGTTTCCGTTTGCAAAAAATTTCCACTTGAAACTTAAGTTCTGCTGAACTCAAGATGTCATTCTGGGTGTCTGGTGAGGTATATCTGGTATTTCTTACAGAATGCTTGAGATATTTCTTTAGAGTGTCATCATTTCTCCCTAAAGTTTCAAGGATCTCCATTAAAAGACCCTTGGTCAATGACTAACCTCTTCCATCATGTCCCCTCAAGATATCCTCAGTATATATTGCTCTTGATCATTGCTAGTTGGCGGTGTATTTCACTATTTTCAATTTTTCATTAATAATTAAGTGACTGCTAAAAGGCAACAAACTGTGTGTAATCACTGTCTAGAAAAGAAGAAAGTAAGATTTCCCTCAACGGCAACTAAAGCAAATGTTAAATGATTGTGGTTTTTCACAAATTTTACACTCCCCGGACATTGATCAGTGAAGCAGCCCCATTTTACTATTCGTAGTGGAATTTTCCAATATTTTCCTGGAAATTAAGAAATTTAATTCGATTCTTTTAATATCATATGTCCTTTAGTAGATCACTACTCGAATGCTTAACGGTAATTGTATTTGGAACATTGTATGTAACCTAACTAATTATCCCAGCTAGCCAGGAATATTTGATCGGTCCTTTGACGGTCCATTGTCGGCTCATCGTGGGAAAAATGTGTGGGTCTACGGTTCGTTGACGGGCGTGAGGTATTGATTGGCAAAAACTCTGTACCCATCATGCACTTTTCACAGTGTCAAGCCAGCGGACCTCCGATGGTTCTCCGCCGGTCAAATGGCCGCCGACAGACCGCCTGCTTACAGGGTATGATGCGTCAATATACTGTGGGCCTACGTGGCATTTGGTTGTTTAGTTTCGGCGATCGATCGATCAACTATCGATTTTGGGTGATTGTAGTGCTATATGCTATTACAGTGTTGACGCCTACGTCACTGATTGGCATTGGTTGGCATTTTGTGTGTTTTTTTTTTTTTTGTTTCTCTTTGAGCCCTGCATGCGCCATGAGCGCTTTTTGCGGATGTGTGCGCATTATAAATTTCCATTATTATTTTTATTATTATTAATTGGTTGGCATAGAGCATGCGCAAGAACACATGGGTGTATATTTGGTGTTGCGCGTGTTAACGCTTGCGTGGTTGCACGCAGAGAGTAGACAAACTGGAACCTACCGTCCATTGTGACGACAGTGTAAGCGCGCCCACTGAGCTATATAGCAGCTCAGTGAGAGCGCCTTACCAACTCTTTTGACGCCCAGCTGTGATGGCATTTGTTGTAACACTGATTGAGTCTATTGAAAAAGTGTTCGCGTTCAGCTTGCGTGCACCGTTGGACATCAACAGAAATGCGGAACGAACCCTGGAATATGTATACTAATTGTACAGTATGACCCTTGAAGTGCATAGGGCCAGCCGAGGCCAATGCGACGAAAGTACCTTTTACTTTTGTATTTTATTTATTTATTTTTCATTCATTTTTTTTTATTTTGCGGCATGAACAGGAAGCCATGGCCCCCTTGTGCCCTCCTGTCTACGCCAGTGGTAAGACTAGGCTAGGAGAATTGATACTGTTTGGAGTAAGCCTGATGTTTTAGGCGACAGGCTTTCCAGGCTTTCATCGAACAAGCGAACCGCATGTAATACGTACGTACCAGAGTTCGCTCTGCCATCCAGCTACGGGCTCTGTCATTGGCTATTGTGAACCAACTTCTCCAATAATTACCGTAAAACGTTCGTTTATTTCACCCAACTGCGCATGACCATCGTAGCCCTAGCTCGAGGCTCGAGTAAGTCAAGGGAAGCAAATCGAACACGCTAAATTCACTGTAATACATTTAATTATGCAGATCAGTGTTTTATTTTTATTAGTATTACTGTTACTCTTTATACATTATCAGTTGGCTGTTATTTGGACAGTTCTCTGGTATAAATTTCACGATTTACCACACTGGTTCGTCGCATCGAACAGGTACATTACAGTGCCGGCACCAAGGTGGGGGGGGGGAGGGGGTTGGGGAGGGGAGGGGGGAGGGGGAGGGGGACGGGGAAATTTGCAGTCAGAACCTTTGTCCCCCCAGTTGCTCCCCGGTCAGCTCCGGAATAGTGGCCTAACAAGAGTTCCAAAAGTGTCATCAGACTGCTCATTATCTGTTTGGAAGAGTTTTATCCAAATTTTGATGTTGTGTTTTTAGGGAAATACCCTAATACAGGGGTGGGCAACCTTTTTGATTGAACGGGCCAGGTTTGAGCAATGAAAAATTGATCGGGCCGCAATTAACCAACGACATGCTGTTGATTTCAAACCTTTAATTCTGAGGACTTTGAAGCAATATAAACCTTTAGTCACAAAAAATAAAATTTCAATACAGTAATGTTGTTAAGTAACGTTGACATTCGATTAAGATGTTGGCATTTCAAGATCAATAAGGAGTGCTTTCTAAATTGTAGTGTTCAATGTAAGCATCTCAGAACCATTCCACATTTAATAGTATCTGCTATAGTAGGTCTACTAATTATGTATGTCAATCATAGTGATAAAGAACTCTTCCAGTTTGGAGACACAACATTTTTGCCTGAACTTCGTTGCAGTTTAGGTGCATAAAATAGACCACCAAACCACTGATGCGCGCCGCGCGCGCTAGGAAATTTTTGTCCATTTTTCGAGAATTTGATAAAAAAATCCGGAGCTCGGCAGAAAATTCGGGAAATGTTTTTACTTTTATTTCATCTCTGCCCGGAAAACACCTATTCTGGCAGTGTGCCCGATTTTTTGTTGTTTCCTACCCGAATTTTCGACCTCAGATATTTTGGGGGGAGTCTTTCCCTGCCCCGCCTCGTACGCCGTGATTACAGTTTGCGACTAGGCTCTACTGCTAAATTCAAGCAAATTCACAGGATTGAAAATTCGGAATTTTACAGGTAAATTTTGTGTTTTAATTAATAGCAGAGACCCATCAAAAACACAAATCCTGTCGATTCATTTCACGGCAACTCTGGTAAGCCTATGGTAATAATTTCTATCACCACCACGAGTTTAGCAAAATAAGGGGGTTATCATCACCCCATGATAAAATTGTCAGACATAAAGCTTGTTCCTATGCGTATCGCAGAAGGAGGTAATTAAATCGCTCGTTACATGGTTACACTGACAGATGAACTGTACTCACTATACTAACGGTGTCTAGGCCTAAATGACCACGTCAAATCAATATCGAAGTTGTGCAGTTACGTTGCGTCAAAAAAGGCACACCAATCATGGTGGTAACTGTATGCACCAATGTACAAAATCGGTTTGTTCGTTTGTTATGATGTAAAATAGACTGATATTTTTTCTTTCCCTGAGAAATCTCCCGGGCCGCAAAAAATCACTGGCGGGCCGCATGCTGTCCGCGGGCCGTAGGTTGCACAGCCGGCCCTGCCATAATACATTGAAACCTTTTTTTGAATTTTTGCATTGGATTGTGTATGATGAACCAAAGTGTATCTACCTCGAAATTTATTTCTTTTCCTATAAAAATATGCTAAAACCCTCGGAGCCTCCGGGGTCTTCTCCCCTGGATCCCCACTGGGGATTAGCCCCTGTCCCCCACCAGGGACCCTACGGCGGGCCCCTGGACCCCACTCGTTACAGCTAGCGCTTCGTGCTCGATTTCGCGCATCGCGCAAATTTTTTTGGCCACCCTCCAGCATTTCTTTTGCCCTTCATTTTCCCCCTCCCCCACTTTTTTGATCCTGGTGCCACCACCGAAGGAGAACAATTCCATAAGTTTCTTTTTAACAAACCTAGGACTTTGTTAGTACTGTTGAAAGTCTGTCAATGAGATATACTGCTTAGACCAAGAAAGATCATTCGACAATTCAGCACGAAGACAGGGATGGTGTTTATTGACTCCTTACAGTGTAGAGTCACCCAGAAAATAGTTACGATGAATTGGCCTCTTCTTAGGAGTCAGTCATTCGCATAATGAAGCATTTTGGATACATTTAATTTCATCCACTAGAGAGACTCCCAATCACAAAGTGCATCGTCTTGGAGGCTATAGTGCAGTCATTTGGAGAATCAACCTGGCGATAAATAATCAAAAGAATAGTCCAAAGCCAAATTTAGTTTTGATATGTTAAAGAGGAACATATTCTAAGCATTCTGGGGAAAGTTTTATTCATTTTCCATGTTCGGTTCTCAAGATATTAGCGATTGACTGTGGCAAATTTTCAACATTAAATGAACTTGCAACAAGTAGGCGTGATGTCATGGCTTCACATTGTCGGTCATTGTTTTCTATTTTTTTTATAATTTACCACTAATTTTATGCGACAAAAGTTTTATATAGGCCTATAAATACCATTGATGCCTCCTGAGCAATGGGATTTTAAGAATTTTATGTGCCTTAGGGACAAGAAAATATACCTAATCAATTCAAGGTCAAACTAACAGGAAAACAAATAAATAATAAATAAACGAAAAACAAAACATTGGCTTACATAATGAATCCATGACGTCACACCTGCTTGCTTCAAGTTCACCTTTCATAGAAAATGTGTCATCTTCAATTGCTAACATTTTGGGAACCAAACATGGGAAATGAATGAAACTTTTACCTGAATGCTGAGGATATCAAACATAAATTTGGTTCTGAACTACTCTTTAAAATCATCAATAAACAGATGTACATTACAAGAGGCATGGCCAGGGAGATCGTTAATATACACCAGGAGAAAGAGGACCAAGAACAGTATCGTGAGGAACCCAGAGCTCCGAGTGCTGAAATCACATTAGATCTTGTAGATACTTCCATTTTGTTCTGTTCAATTCACTAGTTAGCACCAGTCCTTATTCCTATGTGATGAGGGGCAACATTAAACGCCTTACTAAAATCCACAGTGCACAGATCAACTTGCCCACGATGCTCTAAAATTTGAGTCAGTTCATCTATAACACCTGATAACTTGGGTAAAGCTAGCCCATAAAGGGTCACTGTCAGAGGTTTTGAGGTAATCCTCCGAAATTCCCACGATTTTAAAGGCTACTCACAGGCTCATAGGCTAATCACATTCGCTATTATCCTTTTTTCTTTTGACGTACCGGTATTATAGGTATACTTCATGATCTTTTTTGTTTGTGTACTAACTTTGGTTTGATTGAGGCAGTGAAAACTACAGCATCATGGTCACTTATAGTTACCATGGCTTGAAATAAAGGGGAAGTTTAAGCAAACCTTTTATTTTCATATGTGAAGGAGGAACAAAATCTACACAGCTTGGTGAAAGTTTCATTCAAACTGGACATGTACTTCTTGAGATATCAGTATATGAAGTCAGTAGATTTGGGTTCAAAAGTGAGTTTGAGGGCATCAGCTTATATCACTTCCGCACGTTGACAAGGGATGTTTTGTTTCCTTTGTTTTATCAGACTTTTGTGTTGACCTTGAATTTAATAGGATTATGATCTACCTGTGGGGGATGCAAAGTTTGTAAAATTCTCATGCCACTTATGCAATCATATTTTAATAATATGGGATTGTGGAGTAGAAAATCCAGTGTAAACTTTAAAGAAAAACAAAAGACTGCCCATTAATGTGGGGATTTGATGTCATATGTGCTTGCTTCAAGTTCACATTTTGTTGAAAATGTGAAAACTTTACGTGCTCATATCTTGGGAACCACTCTGTGGCGTAGCCAGGATGGGATTTTTTGGGGCCTAGGTAACAAGTGGGGGGAGGCGGGCTGGTACCTCCGAGGCTCAGACACGGCGAGACAGCGGAGCGCCACCATCAGTTGGCGCGGAGCGTACAAGAAAATTTGGGGCTTTAAAACCCCTCCAGATGACCGGAAACGGCACTTTCCACGTGTTTTAAACTGGATGTACCCAGCCACAAATGCGGCAATATTTGAATGGATTTCAGCTTACCTAAGGCAGTACCTTACCCTTTAACAGGAAAACCAAAAGCAGCCTAGTTGTGTCCCCCTCCGAGAAACTTTCTTTCTAGATGCAAAATGGCGCTATGTTTGGCAAAACTTTGAACTGATTACAGGCCTAAGTTTTAGGATTTTCCCTTTTTGGGAAGCATGAAAAATATCAAAATATTTTTAGTTTTTGTAAAGATTTTACAAGAGACATACATACTGCCAAAGAAACAATTTGCAAAATGGTGCAGTATTTGTGCATCGGTACATTGCCTAGTCCAAATTAAAATACTACGAATAAATCTCTCAAAACAATTGAACCGCAAAGCAGAAGTACGGATCATGTGGGAAACCCATGAAATCCGGACCTTGTGGACATTTTACAAATCCCCCGGACGCAAGTGCCAACTAGTAAAAAGAGGACTTGTCGAAAAAATCGTCCTACAGTGGCACTTGTCATGAGCAGGAGTGAATCACGACGTAGGCCTACTTGTTAAGGATGGGAGGTAAGAATTATCCGAAGGCAGTACCGTACCCTTACCTGCTTATGGCATATTTTGTGTATGATAAAGTATAGGAATGGTCGTGTAAGAGTGGTCTCCAGTGTACGACTGCCTTATTTTCAGTAAATCAATCAGCAATCCGAAAGGCAGAAAGGGTCTTAACCTAACAAAGTCACATTAAAAGTTTGTCGTCGAGACTTTCGTTTCATCTTCGAAGTGAAATGCAATAAACGACAGTGCAGATCACAAACGGTATCCAATTTAGTGAAAGTAGGCATTTTGAAGTTATTACTTGATTTCATACGTGCGCACAAAATGTGTTTTACACACATTCATCCATGTTTTTTTTTTTAATTTTTACACATTTTATTAATTTACTGCTTTGAAGGATATACTTCAAACATTTTATTTTTTTTCAATTACTTTATCAGGACGCAAAAAATCTGGGGACCTGAAGAAAATCTGGGGCCTAGGCCCCCCAGGCCCCCCGTGGCTACGCCATTGGAACCACACATCGGATTTCAATGCAAATTTCACCGAAATGGTCAGAATAAGTATCACTCTAACATACCAAATCCTGTTGTGACCTTAAACCCTTCTTTTAAAAATGCAGTGGGTCATTTTTACTAAGTACAGATCAAGGATTTAGTTTCTCTGGTAGGCTCACACACAATTTGATGGAGATTGTAACCATGAGCTAGATTCAACATCAACTTACTATGGGCTGGATCAATACCTGCCACATCGTATAAAGCTACAACCATCCCATTTCATATCTGGGAGGTTGAAATCACCCAGAAGTCATGTACTGGCATTAGTTGGAATCTGCCCATGGGAATTTTCCAGAAGACGGCGGTGATCAGTGTCCGACATTGAGATCAACGAAAGCATGAACATTCCCATAACTTGTAGACTTATCCATTTTAATTCGTGCTTTCATCTTTAAGTGATAAGGAGGGGTTTAGCCTATCTCTTCCGATTCGAAGGCCTATAGAGGTATATTTTTCAGAATTCGCTTGAGTACTGGTGACATGACTAGAGTTAGTACCATATTAATTTTAAGACATACATGGATCGCCGGCCAGGTGGAGTTAAAGCGGCTCATTGAGTTGGTTCCTGAAATTCAACAAAATTTTCCAAACCTATGAAGTTTTCTTCACAAACCAATGACAAATGGTCAATCTTAGACAATCCCCATACCCTTCATACAAATAACTGTTTTATGAGTGAGTATTTAACGGTTCAAGTCCGTTTTGAAAAATTCGTGACCAGACACTTTTTCAAATTATGTACAAAACCGTTACAAGTCAGGACACTAGAAAATTCAAAATTTAACGTTTTCTGTGACTTTTGGACTTGAAACTTGACTTGTTATGCTAACTTTAAACATTGTTATGAGGCAGTGACTCTTTGAGACTCTCATAAGGTTATCAATATTAACTCAATGGGCCTCTTTAAGATGAGGGGATGCCCCCGTTTGGATTTCTTCAAATGTTGTCTAGATGTAGCTAGGCCTTTATAGTTACATGACTGGTTTAACGGCTTAGTGTCTAGATGTAAATTGGGCCAATGTCAGCCCACGAGATTTTGAAGACGACGGTATGAGAGAAATTACCATGGCAACCAATGTACCGTCCTGTTTCTAAAGCGAGGGTTAAGACGACCGTTCTGAAAACCAACTGGATGGAGTGATGTTCGCTTTTGCTCATGTGCTATCTAGTTTTTCGCTGAGCGTTCCGTCCTTTTTTCTACCGTCCTGAATCGGAAAGTCCTTAACATTAGTGATGAGCAAATATCGAGAATGGTAATCATAACTCGGCAATAACTTGCTCACAGCAGACCAGCGCAATATTTGTTGCTTTAATCAGAGTTTCTCTAAGTTATATCCTAAAAATGTTTGCCTTCAAAAAGAGTCAGTCTTTGTAATTATGGATTGTCTCACCAGTGGTTTGCACTGACTGAGCTTCAAAATTGAAACCTCGGTAAATCTGAACGTTCTCCGTTTTGCTGTTGGACTGGATTAACCATTTTAATCCTTGAAAAATAATTTTGGCCCAAGGCTATATCTTCCCACACTGTTGTGGCACCAGTTACTAAAGAAAATCAAAGTTTATGGTCACTTCCACCTACGCGGCCTTACTCGACCCCACGCGAACTTGCTCGACATGATCTCTATAGTCTGTCAATTTTTCTCACAAACCCTTGTAATTTACGTCTTCAAGAGGGGGAGGGAGGGGGGTTGTTGAGGGAGTGTGGACAGCCTGTGACGCCCAGCTGACAGGCCTGCATACAGAAAAAAATCAAAATCTTCTCAGCACGGGAAGTTATTGGACCGATGAGCGCTGTTTAGCAAATATTTCCTGTCTAAAAATAGCGCTCATTCCTAATCTAATTCCTAAACCTAATAAATTAGAATACAATTGATACAATAGAATGACAACAGCCAATGAAGAAATCCCAGCATAAGTGTCGGACGGTGTTACCTGAAGCCTATTTTCATAGATGATAATTCTCCAAGGAAAAATGACTAGAGGAAATTTTTCCAAAGTTCACTTTCACAAAAAGCGCTCTGAATTTATCTTTTTTAATATATTTTTTATTTGATATTTGAACTTATGTCTGTATTGAATTGAAATGACCTCCGATATTAATGACCAACCTGGTGGCATATGCTTATAGATCATGCTTTGAGTACTTTTTATAGTAACATCAAGTTGAATTTACACTTGAATACCTAAACATACTGGGGTCGCTAGCACCTACATTCTCTGGCGTCGTGCGCGTGCATGTGTTCCTGATCGCCCAGTACCTATATGCGTAAACACGTACGCAAGGCGTACAATTGTACGGTATGTACGTACATAGAATGCGTACACGTACTACTACTGGTCGATTCAAAAGACAAAGCAGTGCTACCTGTCGCTCACTCAAAATCTTCCGAAATCATCTCAATCTTCTTCTGTTTGTGAAACTTTCTGTCACTAAAAGAAGTGAAAATGTCTATCGGAGTTCCTATAAAGGTCTTGCATGAAGCTGAAGGCCACATTGTTACGCTGGAGACAAGTACCGGTGAGGTCTACCGTGGCAAATTAGTAGAGGCCGAAGACAACATGAACTGCCAAATGCAAGCGATAACCGTCACGTACCGAGACGGAAGGGTTGCCCAGTTGGAACATGTGTTCATAAGAGGCAGCAAAATAAGGTTTTTAATCCTTCCGGACATGCTTAAGAATGCCCCCATGTTCAAGAAACAGCCAAAAGGTGCTGCTGGTCGAGGAAAATCGGCTATTCTTCGAGCTCAAGGCAAGTACAAAAGCCAGTACTGGCGAGTCTGTCGTTAAGTTAGCATAGCTAGCTAGTTACTGTGTACGCGCGGGAATCGTTTTGTCGTGAGACTGGCACGGACTGCCCTTTATGTTTTTCCGTAATAATGGTAGCCGCATCAAAGTCATTGTAAGTTATTTTATCAGTTTCTGAAATTGTGTGATGATAAGAGAAAACGCCCGTTAAATTTAGTTGAACACGGTGACTAAGTTTGTAGAGCAGGTCAAAAGAGGTATCGTTGTTCAGATGGTGCAATTCAATGGGTACCGGTTCTGCGAAACTATGACTTGTAACATCTTGGGAACAGAAAATTTGCCACTTTCCACCAGCTCAGGTGCATAGATTGTCATTTTATTGAATGACATGTTGAAAGTAGCCCTTGAACAGGACTCTATGTCAGGGTTCTCACTAACCCAAGCTCCCGGGTCCCTGATGCGTGAGTTCGACCAGGGACGCACAGGATTTGCTTGCAAAACACATGTAAAATTTTGGCAAGGAGGTGTAGCCTAGAAAGTTTTGTGTTAAAAAGTTCCCACAAACCCATTGCCTTGAAATGTTCATTGTCGATGTTACTTCACAAAATTCATGTAGGCTAGGAAATCTACCTACCCAAGTTTCTTACCACCTCAGTTTGTATTCGACTCGACCAGAAAACTTTCTCCAACTAGGCCTAGGCTAGGCCTAGACTGATATTAGTAATGTGGCCCAGTTCTGTGATATCGTCGGTGCTACGTATGCACTAGATCATCCGCTGCACTGTTGTCCATCTTAGAGTAGCATCACTTGTCAATGCCATACCAGTTTAACGCAGTGTCGTGTTGTAAATATCAAGGCAGAATATCTGAATGGAAATTGTGGAGCGTCACTGATTATTCGCCAGGAGTGATTAATGCTGCATGCAGGGAACTTTCATCCATATCCAGTCTACAGTCTTGTCGGCAATTCACGCTCTCGTAGTTGTTTTGGCACATTTGTTTTCCATTTCTGTGTACTGCATTTTTGTTGATGCTTCATCTTGGGACTCTTCCAAAAAATATGGGACCCTCAGAAATTTGATGGGACTCTTGGAAAAAAAGTTGAGGGTTCAGGGACTCTTGGGTTTGGGGGCCTAATGAGAACACTGTATGCCACAACCACTTCATTTCAATCAACACTAGTCCTTAGCCACAATGTATGGGAGACCCAACCTTTTTCATGTTCATGTTAACAGATCCAAAAATCACTTTTCTAGGGGCCTACCCTTTTTAAGGCGACTCATCAATTGTACTAATTTTTTTCCAAAATTTAAAAATGTACAAAGATAAGACAATTTGTTCCACTTTTGCACTGCCACTCTTCATCTTATGTTTTTACTTGGTCATGTGAGTGCATCTGCAAGCTGATGCAAGCAGACTGTGTGCTTAAGGCTACTGTTAGTGTTATCTACTTAGTGATACTGACAGTTTTAACATCCATTTCACCTTCTTACTCACCTCCATTTGAAGAAGGGTTGGTCAAGAAAGTTGCATGTTATGATAAAGATTATTCATGGCAAGTATGGTAATTTTAGGTGCATTTTTGAAGCTATGAGGGGTTTTGCTCTGTGCTTGTCGTGCACATGGTAGTGAGGCATATGACCAAGGGCCATGTATGGAGTAGGTCCCAACCTTAAGCATTGTACACAGTCCTGTTCAAGGACCAGTTGAAAAGGAATAATATATTCTTAGTATCCTGGTGATGTATATATATTAATTCATTTCTCATGTATGGTTCTCTAGATATTAGCAATTGAATATGGCAAATATTCTTCATGGGTAGAACTTGAAGCATGGCGCATGCTTATGTGATGTCATGCCATTGTTGGCAAATGTATGAAGTTTAACACATTAAGCCCATGTGCTCAAGGGGCAAGATGGCAACACTAATCAATTCAAGGTCAAACTAATAGCATGAAAAAAAAAAAAGAAAACAAAATAGTGACCAACAATGTGAATCCAAGACATTACACCTGCTTGCTTCAAGTCTACTTTTTGTCGAAAAAGGTGCCAGCTTCAATTGCTAATATCTTGAGAACCCAACATGGGAAATGAATGAAACTACATGTACACACGTGTGTGTGCCAAGGTAGATTCTTTCAAGTTTCCCTCCATGCTGAGAAAACATGTTTTGGCCTCTGGCAAGCCATGAAGGAATCTTTGTATGGTAGTGCATGAAATGTAACCTGGCAAACCACTTTGTACAGATTTAAATGACCAATCAGAGATGGTAGAAGAGAATGCTTCCTGCAAAATAGCAAAATGTGTAAGACACATACTGTACTTCTTGTCCAGTTGTCATTGAACAGTTGTACATGCACATTGCCATGTACATTGTCTTGCTGGAACAGCAAGGAACAAACCCCAAATAAAGGTGAAGCCCACATTAAGAACTGTAATATTTGGTTTTAAAATAGGCCAAAAAAGTTCATTAGAGCATGTAGCCAGACACTGTAGCATGGATGCATGCCTTTTAAACTTTAGGATATAATTAATGAAAAGTAATAAGAACAAAAAAAACCTTTTTACAAAATATCTGTTAATTTGAAAAATATTTTTCATGTGCAGTCTATGCAAATAAGAACTAAATATTATCAATACAATCTGTGCAAATAATGAAAATTTGGGCATCATTTCAGTAAATAAAAGATCACCATTTTTAACTCTTCAGATCAAAAGAGTATTTTCCTGTGTTCCATTTGAGTTTGATGTGGACATGAGTCCTTACATTAGATGTGTCATAAAAAATTTCTCATTTTCTATCTCTTTATAGTGGCAGCTTCCAGAGGAAGGGGCAGAGGAGACAGAGGATCATTCAGAGGGGGTAGAGGGCTAAACAAATTCCAGCAAAGAAGATGATCACACATACATACTCACACACCTGCCTCCTGCCTTCTTTTCTCTCTCATAGGAAGGAGCAAGGGACTTGTCAACTTTTTTTATTGAGATTCTTTCCACACATTCAGATCTATCTCTGCAAACTGGATGTGATTTGCAGCGAACATTTAATGACACAGACATTCATCTAGAAATCAAACCTTTGAAAGAGAGACATCATTTAACAGCTACAGTCGTCAGAATACCAATTATTTTGGTAACAGTTACATCTTTCAAAACAGACTTAACTGCTGGAAGTTGCAACAAGACTAGAACATGGTAGATCAGTTTGAGAGAGTAGGAGGCAGGAATGCCAGCATGTTATGCAAGTCTTGGTTGTTTCATCTGTAATATAGTTTTTAATGATGTAGATTAAGGGAAGGACAACATGGACTATGAACAGTGCATTCTGGGAATAACATTTGAACAGCCTTCTTGCTTTTCTTCTAAGCACATCCGTTAGTTGATCTGTTGGTGGCAGAAGCCTGGAAAATTTATTCGCCTATAGGAAGCTTAAAGGCACCATTGACAAAATGCATGTAACCCACTTATGCCCTCTGGGATATTAACACCAACCCCCCCCCCCCCCTTTTCATCTGAAAATATTATTCAAACTTCTTACCCTCTGTGCAAAAAAATTACAAGATCTGTTCTTATTTAATTTATGTTTATCATTTTTGTGTGAAGTATGCAAAATATGAGTGAAGTTGCTACTGCATAAACCTAAATAAATTTTTAATATCAGATAGGCACTTAGTGCAACCCTTCTAGCCTTTGAACAGTACAGTGCATTAAGTTGCATAATCTTGGTACATTTCACTCAGTGTTAGCGCTGGGACTTGAAATTTGGGGGGGAAATTCCCCCCTTCTGAAAAATTTAGGGGGGGATTTTCAATTTTAGGGGGGGAGGAGTCTTTAAGTTCTGAGAAGTTAAGTTGAGTCTGCAATCTGCATTTACCAATGAAGAGATTAATATAGTATATTTTAACATTGCCAAAACTGATAGACCAATGAGTAGCATATGACTTAACATGATTTCAACAAAGTTAGATGTAGCCTATCAGTTGGCCTGGCTTCTTTGCATGTGGCGCAGAATATTTCTCCTTTCTCATACCATAACCACGGCCAAATTTTCAGCCAATTTAACTGAAACTTGTCAGCTTTTTTCTTCTTAGTTTTACTACTTTTGTTAGCAGACATAGGCTTAACATTAGGCCCCGTACTACTACTGTATTAGGCCTACTACTGTATTAGTAGTAGTATAAGGCCTAACTCACAGTACTTTTTACGTTATTATCGCTACTCTGTTTCGATTTGAAAAATAATCCAACTTTGACTTGGAGGCCATTTCACACTTCACAACAGTCTAAAACACGACCGATGTTTGCACACAGAGTGATTAGCTTCAGTACACACACTGCACAGAGCAAGCTGCCACTGCTGCGCGATCGTACACTAGGCCTACAGCCCTATACTATAGGTAGAGCTAGTACATGCATACCCAGTCCATGCAGTATGGGTGTAAGGGTGTACTGTGTAGTGCTCCGTTTTACACAAACGTTTATACAAACGATGATTCATCGATTGTCAGAGTTTTTATTCGTATAACGGACAAGTAAATAAGATGTGCTTTGATTATAACCCTATCGCTTAGGCAAGAAAAACAATGCGGGAATTTCCCGCAGACAAATATTTTTCTTGCGGGATTATTGATTCTGTTGCGGGAATCCCGCAATCGCGCAGCTTAGCGCGAACACTGATTTCACTCCATAATCAAGCCCTTGGGCTTAACACTCAACAGATTTCAAAATAAAATGGGGGTAAGGGGAAGGGGAGCTGCTACTAACCTTTAAGACATCACAACAAAGTGTAATGAGCAAATGTTATGATGCCTAGGCACATTTGCACTCATATTTTTTTTCATCAAGTGCACCTTTAGGGTACCTCAAATGGAAACAAATATGATTTTCATCTGCTGTGACATTCCTTTATTTCCATAAAATTTTGTGTATGTCCCACAATATGTGTAAAATATATATGTATAAATATATAATGTTTCAGATGCCACAATTATTCTGCAATATTCCAATTCTTACCCACAAAGAGTAGTAACATGTTGTACAACTGAACAACCTCGGAAAGCCAGTCCTGCATGGGGATAAATCAGTCTTTTAAAAGGACTCTTTGATGGGAAATTTCTGTTTAAAGTGATATTTGTTATGTAACCCTTCTTTCCTTCTGTCTCAACATTTGAAATTTTTGAAAGCTTTTGAAAACCTTTTGATTAAAAAAAAAAGAAGGAATTGTTCTTTCCAGTTGTAATTAGGTCTAAAAATGGTTGAGTCTATAAATTGAAGAGGGGGTTACAGGATTTCAGAGAATTAATTTATATGTTGCTTGAAATTCATGTCCGAAATCTGGAAACACTGAAAATAATTCAATCTGTCATAGGACTTTGTGTAAGTTCCGAGTCAAAATGCATCCAACATACATCCATTGAGAAAGGTGTGTGCAGTGCCAGTCTTTTGTGTAAGGGTTGGTGAGAAAACTTAACTACTTGGGAACAGTAGATAATGCTCCAAGCCACAGTTGGCTAATGATGAAGCTGTTTGTGTTAGCACCACAAGGGCAATTAAGTGGGGTGTAATGTGCTCAGGCCGTGTCATGTAATGTGCAGCACTGTTCAAGGGCTGGAATAGTAAATAAATATCCAGGTATTTAAAATTGTTGTTAATTGCCTTCTACTTTGTTTGTACAGTACCAAATAGTAGTTTGATTTAGGTCATCATGAGAAGTCAAATTTGTCATCTAACGGCAGTGGCGAAGCCAAAGGTGGGGGGGGGGGGGGTCAGTTCTGGCTACAGGCCCTTCTAACAGAGTGGACATAAAGGCTTCTTTGTGAGCATTTGCATGATCAGTATTTCATAATATTTTTCCTTCATTGCCAACAATTTGCAGGTACTCTCTAAATAGTATGAGCACTAATTAAGTCAGGGTAACCTTCCGCCCAGGTTACCCTGCCTTGTTAAACACCTTGACGCCAGGGACAAGAAAATGACAAAAGGTGGCTTCACGAACAAAAAATTTGGTCTGCCAATCAGGAACGAGAATGCCCATTTATATGAACGTTCGTGTTATTGTGTGAATCCTAAGCCAATGGGGAGCACAAATGGAATACAACTTCGTTTTTAGTCAAAATAACATCAATTTTCATTGAATTTTCTAACGGAGATGTTTAGCACATAAAATGATGACTGCTTATGCTTCAAACCTGTCTGAATGCCTTGCGTTGGCATTATTGTGGAAAACTTGAAAAAACTTGAGGTAGACCTATTCAGAATAACAAAGGTCATATGGCATTGGTTTGTGTACTTGTCTTGATGCTAGTATGTATAACAAGTGTTACAAAGTCTCTGAGATTTAAAAATAGCACTGACTGAGGTTGGTCATGTATTGTCCTTTAGTGGACGCAATAGCTTCTTTGGGAAGCAGTGAAAGCTTTGGTTTTGCCAAACGGCTCTTTGCCAGAGGGTCAGGAAGACTTTAGAAAAAGCACTGATCTCAAGATGACCAATGATACCAGAGCTGTGATAATTATATATGTGTCAGCTGCATGCTTCACCCTCATTTGAAGTCAAATTAGTGCTACGTGCTCCCTGTCCCTGTTGTAAAGGCATCTGAACAAGGCAGTGGTTACCTAACCCTCCTCCAAGGAAGGGTTACCCTGACTAAGCACTTACTATTATAGTAAGCACTCTACATCTCCAATTTCATTATGGCCTTACATTAGTGATGTATCTTGGCTGTAACTTGAGCAGTTAGCAAATATGGCATAAGTACAGAAACTGGACATCTCAACTAAGCTGGATTTATTGTCATGGTCATCTCAGAATGCTGCACTATTCTGTACATGCTGTTTATGATTTAATCTTGTTTCAAAAGTGGAAATTTAAAACATTTTTATTGGCAACATAAAAATGACAGGTTTAGGGTCATAATTGTGGTACATAGTACTGTAGATGACTCTCATCACAAGAAGAATACCAGATTTTCTTACTAGAAAAAGGGATCCACTTTTGGCCTTGTTATCAGTGTCCGTGTAGTTTAGGCCCAAACAATGATTTAACTTTGACTTAATAACCCAAGGGAAGAAAAAATGTGTAATCTAAGAGAAATGTATAGTTGCTCTTTTAGTTCCAATATTCTATACCAGACTCTAGGACCTCTAGTCAGGACCTCTTGCATTTTGCATTAAATCTGTTAAAAGAAATTCTGTAGGACTGAAAAAACTTTCCTTTCTTCAAAAAGGTGCAAAATCTCCCACAATTCTTTCTGTATTTCCATTTACACAGAAGGTCAGTTTTCTTCCATTTGCCACACAATTTCCCTCCAAATGTGATGTGTTGAATTTCTGGGGTTCTCAGCTTTGCAAAGTTTTCATTCACTTATAAAAAGGGGCAGGAGCAGTCATCCCAAATTGAAGTAGTGTAGTGGGCTGTCTCGTTTCATGATTGGCCATTGAGAGTCATGTGACAATGTTTTTTCTCTTCAAATGTAAAATAACTGCTTGGTTTACCTTTAATATGCAATAGTTAAATCATAAAATGAAATGAAAGATACCTTGAAGAGAAATAAGACAAAAATTGTGCTATTTAGCTTTTTCTTCAGAATAAGATTTGGGGGATGGCTCCTTACCTTTAAGTAGAAGAAGAAAGTAGCTCATCTTTGCACTTATATTTGCTATGATTCTGGCACCCTGGTATGTACCAAGTGGAAAAGTTCTGAGGGGGAAGGCAGTTTTATATTAAACATCTTCACTTCTATTTCTTGTGTACATATATTATGATCTTTTTTTGCTGATTTGAAAGATTCAAAGTAACTGTATTTGTACAGGAAAATAATTCTGTCAGTACACCAGTTGCTCAAGGATAGAAAATACACAAGTTGTCATTCAGTTGTTTTATACACCTAATTGTCAAATTTCCTTGTTTTGTCAATGTGTCTTCTCATATTACTTGTCCTAGATCTATGTAAAGCAATTTTGGAATTTGTGGTATAGTGAAAACTGAGTAGAATTCCATTCACCTGCACTAAATAAAAAAAAGCTAAATTTTCCCCAGAATTTCCAACATTTCATGCATGTTGTAATAGCATTTAACCAGCAACTGGTCATCATGACATCATTTGGAAGGAAACTCCATCAACACAGATCCATCTTAGCAAACTGGCCAAGCATACTTTTACTCCTAAAAAAATAGAAAATAAGATGGCCATGTTGTTCCCTGAAAGCCAGTGAAGGCTCCAGGGTTTCAAAAGTGAGAAGGCAAATTTAGGGTAAAGGGACATGGGTGTGTGTGTGTGGGGGAGGCAAAAACTAGGGTCCAGTAGGGTTCTACCTTAAGTTCTCTGGTGTGGACGAATGGGGTGAAGACTGCTAAAGCTTTGAGGTTTCAGCATATCTCTTGGTGAAAAATTTATTATAGGGATAGGTTTTCCTAGTTCAAACATGGGAGGTTATGACTTGGACCCTGTCCAACTGTTCAAAACAAAATAAAACATGACAAAACAGGTAACTTAAATTTTGAGAAGGTTGCTCCCTCTTATTTTCCTCAAAATAAATGAAATATACAATGCTAAATATGTACATGAATTAGAAATAATCTTGCTATATCACAGTAACTGGAATGTGAAGAATGACTGGACACCAGTTAAAACTTAGAATCCTACCACTGAAAGACTGAATGAAGTGAATGCCTAACTTTACCACCAAAACTAAAACATCTACGCTTTTGTTGGTACCACATTCTAGTGTAAGCCCTTGGGTTTATTCCCTCTGTATCGGTACATAACAGCAAAAGTAAGCAAATGACATTGTACTGTAATACCTATCCATATAAGGACAAACCTGGCAGTGAGGCAGCTATTCTCTGCCCCCTCCACCATTATAGGTCCTGCAGCAGCAGCAATCCCCCCCCCCCCCCCTTTAAATTTAACTTCACCAGAGAATGTAACATTAAATGGGCACTAGAGAGAGGCAGTGCAAAAAGCATTTGAATACTTGTAATCTTGAAAGTTCAACTTGTCTCACATCTAAAGGGTCGTCATACTCCAAGTGTTGTCTGAAAGGTCTGAAGCAAAAATTCCTGCTCCAAAAGTAAATACTGACACCACAAAAAGATAATAGAAATACTCTTTCTTGTTGTCCTAGGAATATGGAATTCATTCCAGCTTTTTCACACAGATGCCAGCAAGTCAGCACAAATTTACACCCTTAGAATTCATGTTGCTCTCACTTGACCCAATCTCAGCTTTTGTCTATAAATAGGAAAGAAGTACATGAAACAAGATGAGATGATTGTGAATAAAGTTCCACTCCTACAGAATAATGTAAATAAAACTGTGTTGTCTCCCAGCAATTTCCCTTATAAACATACATACTGCATAATAAAATCCAAGTTAGCATAAATTGTCTCCTCCAGTTGCTACAAGTTGTACAATAATTTGCCAATACTTTCCTTCCTTAATTGTGAAATTAACTGTAAGTCACTGCTTGGTTAATCATGAATATGCAATATTTAAGCCTGACATATTATGAAAGATACGAGAGAGAGAAATATTAAAGAAAGTAATGAAAATCAGCGGTTGTTTGAAAACAAGTTTGGGGTGGCCTACTTTCACCATTTAGGGCAAACAAACAGTTTTACCCAAAACTTCCTTAAATCACCAACTGCAATCATTTATTTTAAATGTATCTTTCATAACACTTAAAATCATAAATATTAAATTTAAAGGTGAATCAAGGAGTTATTCTGCACAAATTTCACAAAGAATTATGGTACATGTGAATACTGAATAAGGAAAGTAGGGGTGGCAGCATTTTCTAATTGTCTCCCCTTGCTTCACACATGGTTACGATAGAAAATGGTGCGGCTGAGCAGGTTAATATAGTTTAATATAAGTAAAACCACAGACAAGTACATCTTTAATAATTTCAAGGCATTACCTCAACTGTACTGGCATAGGAGAAGGTCTGCTGATATTTAAACTTGACTTAAACTGACTCTCCAGACGGTTGAACAATCCACCAGCATACTGCAGAAACAAAAATATGAAACAATTATCTATCTTTAAAATATTGAATCAAAGCAGTGAAAAGTATAGATGCTAAATACTTTATATTTGTCAAAGGGAGGACTGTTCATACACCTTTTGCAGCATTTTTGGTCCTCCCCCACCTCCATGTTTCAGTCTCTGTTTCATTTTTTACAGACTGTATTTGTGTGAGAATAAACTTCAACTCAACTGTTGGGGTTGTTCACATCCTTTACAAAACAATGTTTTTTGAAACAGTAAGTTCGTGAAGGTTAGGTTAGGTTAGATGAGTTTTGCAACCCAGTTTCCAAACAATTTGTTGGAAACCAATATGTTTGTGAAATAAACTATTAAACTAATTAAAACATTTCAAACACACTGTTGACACTGGGTGTGAGAATTTACTGGTAAATTTCCTTTCAAAAATGCTTTGGGAGAGGCAGGCTCACAAAGGGTATCTGAATAATTTGAGACATTCACCCCTTTTCACATCAGATTTTTCAAACAGGTGCTGAAAATTCCTTCACTCAACAAAACCTGTTGAATTGTTGGCAAGAGTCACACAGTCCCACTGCCTAATGCAAAAAGTGCTCTTTTTATACTGAGTGGTATTTGGTGCTCTTTTTATACTGAGTGGTATTAGGTACTAGCAATTATCAAGACAGTCCACTAGCAAAACAGATATTTTTAGTTTTACCAGAGCAATACACATTATTTGCAAAGCACTAAAGTGTGACAATAAAGTCATCTTGATGCTTTAAAATTATTATTACCTGAAGGTGCCTTTTCCAAAAAGTACCTACTTATTTAAATACTTTGTGATCCCACAAATCCCTGAATGTAGGACAACTGTTAAGCAGTTCGTGTGATTAAAATGTAATTCAGTTCCTTTGATTTACTGTGACCAACTGCATGCTCAAGTGGTGAAAGCATCCAACTTGTAGTTGGGAGGTCTGGAGTTCGACTCCTGGCAGTGTCATACCTACTGCCATTGTGCATGGTGCTCAGCAGAAACAATAGCAAACAAACCTGTGAGCAGTGGCATAGCCACTGGGATGGTTTTAGGGGTTAGAACCCCCTCATGACTCAACTTTGCAATGCAAAAGATGCCTAAAATAGCAGGTTTTTTTCTCTCTATTCTTAGATTTTTCCCTCATGTTGAGCCCCAACCCCCCATGACACAATGCTGGCTACACTACTCCCTGTGAGCCACAAGTAGTAAAAAAGCTGTGGCTAATCTGATTTAAACCAATTGTTAAGAAACTGAGCAGTATAATTCCCCATCTAACTTGTTATACTGCAACAAACCTCGTCTTGAATCTTCATTCATTATAAGACCTACCTCCCTCTGTCGGCTTTTCTCCTGTACATCAGTTACAGTGTCCTGCCTTTGTTTCATCAGATTCTGGACCAGATCATCAATCCTGTGTCGATCTGAAACACAAATTATCAAACAAGTAAATAATATTATCAAAGTACAAAAATTTTAAGTGTGTCAATTTTTTTTGTCTTCTCACTCATATTAAGTGTGTATTATTTCAAAACATTTCACATTGAGATCCAGCTTTAACTTGACATGCTGAGAAAATTATGAACCTTCACATGTTGACCCTAATAATGTTTTTGTTGCAACAATTTTCTGAATATTTAACTGTTCGGTTCACCTTACAATATATTCCAATCCTCATCAACCAAACAAGACCCTCCATTCAAAAGAAAGTCATGACTGTATGCAAATAAAATAAAACCAAAGTAAATATAAATTTAAATGAGGTCAAGGATTCTCCACTCTTGCCAGTTGATGGCCTACATGTTTCTCTGATAAAATTATAGGGGCAATGCACACTAGGCTGTTTAACAAGAAATTTCCTAACTGGTTAACGATAACCCTAATCCCTAAACTTATCCCTAACTGGTACAAAGAGTACAATTGATACAATACAATGGCAACAGCCAATCAAGAAACACCTCGTTAAAGAGTGAAAAGCTACCCAAATTACATAGGCAACAACAGACCTGTTAACATGCCTGACTTCAAAATAGGAAGATTTTCATGTTTCAGAGTAAACATTAGAGCAGTGATAATGCAGAATCTCAATACTTTGTGATTGTTAAGGAAAGAGTTTCCATAATGTTGCTGATGATATTTGATGTAAATATGATCCTCCTTTGGTCTTTTGCATAGGAAAATTAAGCATGTTGTTAATATCCCTGATGCATTTCATGCTTGTTTGAGTATTTCCATGTGAGTTGCAAAAGGCCTACTTGGAAAGTGTATTTGGTAGTCAATGCATTTGGTAAACAGCCTTGGGGTGCATCAAAATAAAGGTCCTGTCAAAATATGTTGATTGAAGGTTAACTACTCAAACAAGCAAGTAACTGCATTGACCATTTTCAGAATGGCATAAATGAAATGGAACAGTAAAAAGCCAGGAGAATTGCACATGAAACTGGGAGGCCAGGAGTCTCCCATTAAAACTGGGAGAATTGTCAGGTCTGCCACAGAGAAGCAGACCAAATCCAAAGTGGACTCAACAATAGAATAATTCAACATTTGCAGGTATTATACACAAACATTTAACTTTCTTTAAGTAGGGTTAGATGGGCACCAAGTAGATCACGAAAATCAACTTCTGATAACAATTTCCTCCACGAAATGGATCCAAACTAAGACATAAAGAGAGTCAAATGTAGGCACAATTTTCTGAGAAAAATGTTTCATAGAGTTGTATAACTGTGTTAAACATGAAGTCAGTAAGGCCACACTTTTCTCCTTCTTTCAGTATGCAAAATTCAACAGTTGTCATTTCAAGAATTTTGATTCTGCTTTCCACCATGGTTCCCCCATAACTTGAATTTTTAGATGCATTTCACAGAGGTCTATCATGTAGCAATTGGCTGTCTAGGTGTTTTGGTGTTTTTGTACATTTCAGCAAACTTCTACCGTTCATTTTGCAATAGGTATATATTATTTTGGACTGATGAGATAGCAAGAAGATGAATTTATTTTTCTGGGAACCTCTCACTTCAAAAGTTTGATTTGCCAACAATGACAGAGTTGACACTGATTTGCCAACAATGACAGAGTTGACACACTCACCTTCCTCACGCTGAGAATCTTGGTTCCATCTCAAAGAACGATGAGAGTCCCACTTTTGACGACTGATGGGAACATAAGGAAAAGGAAATGAAATGCCTTTAATTCACTACTGCCTTATCTTTAATGAAAGAGAACAGAGGTTACACTTCTCCTTTAAAAATACAGATGTTGCAGAATCATGGCACTGAATTCAATTTGCATTTTATGACCATGTTTTCCCACTGGTGTAGATAGTGAGGAAATGCAATAAACAGCAAGTAGATTCATCATCGAAAGCAATGCACACTGACTGATTCTGAGATAAAAGTCTACACTCCAAAGACAGATTTGAGTTTTGAGGGTCAGGAAGCCATTTGGCTCATGGAGGTCGACCCTATGCCAGAGAGAGTGTGGATGAACACCAGCATACTTCGCCTTCCCCTTTTCTACTAGTGTTCAGAGCTCCATGAGGCAGGTGTGTACTAATCACTCCCAATCTTGCTCCTGGGACCGCCATTTAACAGTCCCATCCGACTGAGTGCCTATCCCCAGTCTTTAGCCTCTTTCCAAAAGGCTGCATGGGGTGGAGGTTACTTGCTCTGCACCACTGTTCAACAGCTGATCTGAGAACGTGAACAACTTCCTGAGTGAAACGACTTCCTGAAATGGCCAACCAAACACCCAATTTTGTAATTCACCAATTTTTTTTAAACCCCCTCAGAATCACTGTGAACAGCTATGCTGAATAAGCTAATTTATAGACACTGGAGAAAATTTCCAAGTCCCTCCAAAGGGATTTGATCCTGGCCCTTCAGCATGCAAGACAGTGCGCTCAACCACAGAGCCAACTCCATCTGCCTAGACCATCTTCCTTTGAAATGCATTTGCAATTTGTAGGTGTAGGACGGAAGTCCAGTAAACTAAAAAACTTAAGACACATTAAAATAAGGTTTAAAGCTGGCTAATCTTGAAAGTCAGTCTACTACCCTGTTCGATCATACTACAAAAATCTTGAATATGGGCTTAAGTTTCACAACCACAACAAATGATGATGAATGGCAGAGACGCCAGCAACATATTTAAGATGCTTCACAATTATTAAAATATTGATTGTATTCACCTTTTTGATCCAGAACTGCTTGTTGAAAGTGTCCCAGATGAAGCCTAAAAGAAAAGACATGACTTGTTTAACATACTGGGAAAACAGACTGTTCTTTGGCAAACATTACATTGTACAACACTTTACATAGATATGAGTCATGACCACATTTCTAGGCTTGGGCAATTTGAAAAAAAACTTTTGCAGTACTTTGCAAGCAACAAACAGAGTTTCTACTTGTAATGCTACAAAATGAAATATAAAAGGATGGCTGATATCTGTATTGTGCTTGTTAATTGTGTTGTGGTTATAATTTAACTAGGTTTTGATTTCTTAAGCTATACACCATTTTCAAGGTTGTTGTTCTTGCTTCTCACTCATTCTAATTTCAAAAAATAAAATGTGAAAAGTTCAATAAAGATGTACATAATAAGGGCAAATAGTTAAATATCAGAGATGGTTATGTGTACCCTACATATAGAACTAGCATTTTAGGAGAAACGGTTCAACTAGTTCAGATGTAGTTCAGATGAGGTGTAGAGATGTGATCGTTTGCTGAGCTAGTCAACTTGAAAACCCACCAAGGCAGCCACAGGATGGGTGTTTGGGAACTACCTAAATCTAATGGGAAGATATTCAGCATGACAACATACCTGTTTAGAGGATTTCTTCTGTGTCTTTTTTCTAGGATGGTAGACAGCTTTACTTTTCACTGTAACAGTAAATACAGAAATTGATTACATGTACCAAAGATTAGTCAATTAGGGAAGAAAGCTAAGAGACTTTAGAAAACGTAAAACCATAAAGCCAACTAATTCAAATAAGTCTAACATTGGGGAGCATACCGTTGGTAGAATGAGTACTACAATACATGGTATCTCATATTCTTTGAAATCATGTTCAAAACAGTAAAAATTGCAGAAATTTAAACTGACAAACAGCAAAATAATGCAGTTTCTTGTAATGCATCATTCTTCGTTATTTCTTTTTTTTGGTAAGAGATAATGCAAACTAATGAAAAACATACAAACATCTAGGGAGTAAAGATATTAAATATTACCTGATCTTGTTTGCTCATCATCACCAATTTCATCATCAGAGCTCTCCCAGTCATCGGTAGAGAAGTCTCGGAAATCAAACTGCAGAAAGAACAAATCCATACAGATTGAAGTTCTACAGGCTTATGCAACTTGTGTACTGCACACAGGTTACCTGATGGAAAAGATCGTTTTTCCACTTGAATGAGACTGACCACATAATTTGTGACTTACTTCATGAAAGTGCAAACCTGCGTAGAGGTAGAGGCCTTTTAGGGGACAATTGTTTTTTTTTTCTTTTTGTTGATAACCAGTTATACCCATACACTAACACAGTAGCAAGTATTAAAACAATTGTGTGTACCAGAGTTGAAAACCGAAAGGACCTGTCTAAGGTGAGGGTAGGGGAGGGATTTCTTCATAATCAAAACCTCATGTATTCTTTTCTACATTTTAAGCTGGAAATAGAATTTGTCATCTTTCAATTTCCTGCTTCATTTTCTTTAATATGATTAGTATTAACTTTAATAACTTTAAAACCAAATCATTTTACAGAAATAATTTTTGGAGTCTTCGTAATTATGTTACAATGGGGAAATGTAACATTTCTTAAACTACTGAGATTTCATCTCAATATACCACAATTGGATAAATCCCATCCAAAAAACGTTCCCCATGAGACAACTCAATAATGGCAAAAGGTCTGATATGGGCCTAACTTCATAGCAGGTGTTGAATACCAACTTTTCACATGCAGATGGTCTTTGAAATGAAGCATACATACAAATGCAAATTTGCCAAGCAAGAAAGCTTTTGCTTTGCAAATAACTAGTATAGAACTCTGTAGGTTATGCCTACCTCATTCTCAGTAACGCTGCCTTGTTTTGTACCTGTCACATTGGCCATCACGAAGTTATCTTCCAAAGATCTGGACAATGATTCGTCACCTGTGAACACACTGATGCCAGCAGACCTTGTAAAAGTAAAAGTATTCATACAAAGTAAAACAGAGAAACAGTTCTATTAGTGATGATAGTCATTATTTGCTTAAAAGGCTTAAATCTCTCATCCCAAACAATTCCAATTCTCCTAACCTACGTACTTAAGCCCCTCTCACAACTGCTTAAAACTTGCCCTCACTTATGCAACCCCAGTTTTTGCATCATTTTCGCCTCAGGTTTATTTACAACATGCTCTCCAATAAAAAGCTCAATGCTACTCATGCAGACTCGTCTTGAAGTCCACATTCCCATATTTCACCTAGCATCTTTGCTTACCTGGTATCTCTGCATAGCAAACTTGCATAAAAGTCCACTTTCAAATTTCTAACCCTCCTCTGCTTAAACCCCCACATGCACTATAGAAAAGTTGTTTAATACAAGCTTCCAACTGCATGGTTAGCAGTGACTGATGGTTAGTACATGGAACACTAATAGCTGTACTTACTTGCTTGGATCTGGAGACAGTAATGGAGTACATATAACATCCTTTTTACTCTCAAGTATATCAAATAAAATGCTTTCTCTGCTTGGACCATCTGAAGAGCCCTCTTTATGAGTCTTGATGACATGATCTGTGACTTCACAGCCCTTAAAAAGAAGCAAATGCAATACTCATTATAACAAAAACACATGAAGTTTGTACACTAGTATTAAAAGTAGTGTAAGGAAATGTGGAAAAGTCTAGGAGAAATGACAATTTCATACAGTCTGCAAGAGAGGTTTCAACTGGGTGACATGAAATTGTAAACTAGCCATAGAGTGAATAAGAATTAATAATCATTTACAGTGATCTTAAAAGAGCATTAGGGAATATTACCAACAAATTTTTTGTCTCAGCTTTGACATGCACCAGAAAACTTGGAGGTCACTTTTCATTAAAAAAAAATGGATGCCAATTTATTAAAGTTTCCAAGCTGAGAAATCCAGGAACATTTCAGTGGTTTCCACTCACAACCCAAATTTCATGATTTGGCATTCTTCGGCCTCAAACAGAGGGGAATGTACCGAGCTTTGTGCAGGAACGGGTGCAGCACTTGATGAAATGTCGTGCAAAAGCATTGCAAGACTCTGTGACCCATTCCCCCTGCCGCTGTTCAGTCTTTCCATAGACAGTTTGCTCCAGCTAGGCACCCAGTTTTATGATTCTAGATACAGTAAAACCTTGTAAAACCTCTCCATATATACTGTAAGAGTTAACAAATGCACTGCCGCCAAGGATGAAATTAATATAGGTCGACTAATTTTATAGGACTCTTGAAGAAATTGTGAGACCCTTCAACTTTTCCTCAGACTCTTGAAATGAAATGTCCAAGGACACCAGGTTTCAAGTCGAAACGAAAACACTAGTAGTATTACAATGTGATGTTAGACCCTTTAGCTCAGTGAACCAAGGCCTAGTTTCAATCATGTGGAAACTTTTTAAGACTAACTTCAACTAGAAGTAAATAAATACGGAATAATAATTGTCAGACGAGTTTGACAAAAGGCCGACCCCAGATGAATTCAGAAACCATCACTTTTTATCTCGTGACCCAATATTTGTTGTAAACCACTCTTTGGCAATTGAGGGCATGTTTGATTAGAGTAAGACTTACAATTATAATGTAAGAAAATGACAATTATTTGATTTGACCCTTTATCGTTGTGCTTCGATCGGGGCATATTTGCGCGCCTCGGGAGTGGGCGGAAAAGCGGACGTATCCCGCCCCGCATCGGCTTCCGTAGGCCATTGACCCCGTGACCTTAACCTATTGTCTCTCTCGCTGTTATGGCCGAATTTTCGGGTAGCTACTGACAGTTTTGAGCTCCGCGTGTAACAGTAAAGATGGGTGACAGCCTTGCTCTCCGCACGGGTCCAAAAGGACCCAAACAACGGTAATGGGTTAATACTGAATGGATCTGACTTCAAATTGATAACTTTTAGCTTTACTACTATTACTACACACCCTGAAAACTCTAAGCAACAGCTATTGTGACAAAAAGATCCTAAAGAAATTGTAAGAGACTAAATTCATTGAGTGAAAAAATACAGAGTTTCTTTTTTTAGGAGGAGGGAATCACATCCCAGTAGCATGCAGGATTGCAAAATACTGACTTTTCAAATGTAAGTTTTTCTCTGGAGATAAAGTGTAATGTGAAAATTATGTGACATTTCACGAAAAAAGAATAGCACTACCAAAAGCATGGTTTACAAAAGCTTGCAAATTGCTTAGACCAGTAAAGAGCTTTTAGGGGGCAAATTGACTATTTCGTCCCCTTTCTGGCAATACTGACGAATTGCAAACACAAGGATTTTATGAATGTAGGGACTTAATACTTCACATAGTGACGAATGTAATTGTCTTATTTGGAGAATTTTTGCCTTATTCGTCATTTTTTCTTATGTCTGGGATTGTACAAAATTGCATTTTTTTACAAAGTGGTTGCAATTTTCAATGCTGATTTGGGCAAAACAGAGCATTCATCTCTATGCCAAAATTGCCAAATTTTCACATTCATCACTATGCCAATTTGTGATTCGTCAGTACGCCAAAACATGAATGATCTGTGATGCAAAAAATTTCAATACCTTTTAATCATACTTTAAAGATTTAGAAGGATCTGTGTTTATTAAAACATGAGTTCCTGAAATTTGTGAAACACTTCAGACTCACTGAATTGTGTATGACATTCTCAAATCTGACAGCTTTTCTATTGCAGCAACCATATGACCCTACAGGTGAAGACTGAAGGCCTGGACAGATGAAACTTGCTTTTTCTGGATGAATCTGACAATTCTTAAATTCACAACAAGGAAATGTCTGAAACAGAATTACAAAAAGGAATTTACAAATATACTACAGTTTCATGTCAGTAGTGTCTGCAGCCACCCCAATGCATAAAATGCAAAAACAAATGTTTTCCTTGAATTTATAATGGAAACAAGTACAAAGAGCAAGTATTGCAATGCCCTAAGAATAAGAGAGGCAAGTGAAATAGAGGTCACTTTCCTGAAACTTTAACCCTTTACTGTTGTGCTCCGATCGGGGTATATCTGCGCGCCTCAGGAGTGGGCGGAAAAGCGGATGTAGCCCGCCCCGCATCGGCTTCCGTAGGCCATTGACCCCGTGACCTTAAACTATTGTCTCTCTCGTTGTTGTGGCTGAATTTTCGGGTAGCTAGTCGCAGTTTCGAGCTCCGCGTGAAACAGTAAAGATGGGTGACAGCCGAGCTCTCTGCATGCGTCCAAAAGGACCCAAACAACGGTAAAGGGTTAAAATAAGCCTGTGGAGTGTGCTTACTGCAAAGCTGATGCCACTGTCTCTGCGTGTGTGCACGGAACCCTTTAGCCGACTGGTGCAGATATTTTAGATTAACCCTTTACCATTGTGCTCCAATCGGGGCATATCTGCGCGCCACGGGAGTGGGCGGAAAAGCGGACGTAGCCAACCCCGCATCGGCTTCTGTAGGCCATTGACCCCGTGACCTTAAACTATTGTCTCTCTCGTTGTTGTGGCCGAATTTTCGGGAAGCTAGTCGCAGTTTCGAGCTCCACATGAAACAGTAAAGATGGGTGACAGCCGAGCTCTCTGCATGGGTCCAAAAGGACCCAAACAACAGTAAAGGGTTAAACATCAGAAGGAGGCCCAGAAAATGCATTCCTTGAAAATTTTGCTCAAGACTTCCAATTTCATGAAATAAATTTTCTGGACTCTTACATCTTTAAAGAATGTAGGTTGGGTTGAAAAGGTATGGGTCTTTTATACCAAAATGCTAGCTCCATTTTTGCAATGATTTGAAAGTCTTTCTCCCATCTAAACCCCTGTCTTTGCACCTACCTCAAAAGAAATTACACTAAACAAGGTTAAGACTGGAAAAAAGGCTGTTGCTATCCTGACTTAAATCAGTTGGTTTGAAAATAAGCCATAAAACATCACCCAAGTATTTAAAACAAGACCAATTATCTACTGATTGTTAAGATAATGCAGTGGGCCCTTTCTACTTCCAGCAATACACTTTAACCTCCTCATAAATTTTAATTCCTGATTGTATTTCCTCTCTCTATATTGACTAATGTTTTATTAATGTCCCACCACCAATCACAAAGGCTTTAAAGTGGGCATGACACAGCCACAAAAACTTCTGTGTATTGCATGATTCGATACAATACTTTACAAATATCATCTCAAACTCCATTAAAAACCTGTACAATTCGGCATAAATGATATTTGAAGGAAAACGTTCAAAATCCAGTTTCAAAAAATTCTGCAACAGGCCACCTGACTTTTATGACGCAATTGGCGGCACAAACCCTGCCATATTTAAGACAAACATCTAGATGTGGAACTAATGTAACATTCGGTAAAGTTATCTCATCTTAGCAACTTCATGAAAACGATTGCATCACAATACTCGTCCAACATACAGAGGGAAAAAGCATGGACCATGGTGAGGATTCAGAGCAAATCTTTGGCAAATATGTCCGCATGTATGTAAAACCGGTTCTGTTTTTGTGCAAGAAAGACGCGGTTCAGGCACTATACAGAACAGCTATGAACAAGTATGGGCAGTCTACAACAAGCTAGTCCCCACTACAAGCTTGTCTTTACTGTATGAGCTGTATGGTGAAGGTGCTATTACGAATACTAAGCAGTCATCGCGCAATGCACAATTCACAATGTAGTCAGTGGCCAGGCTCACTGCTATCATAGCACTGGTGTTTGCAATGATGTACTCGCTAACACACGTTACCATGCACATGACTGTTATCTCCCTGGTACAGTGTTGCTAACTGTGCCTCCAATGACGTCACGATCTTGAGACGTGATCACATTCGTTTTTTTCCCTTTCGAATTTCAAATGGGCTGAGCCTGGCCTGTAACTGGGAATTCACAACATCGTATTTCGTCATTTATGGCCATAATTTAGTAGGGAAAACATTCACTTTATGTCAAGGTGCACCCAAAGAACATTTACCGAGAAATTTACTTTGGCCATGTCATGCCCACGTTAATACATACTCAAACTTTGTGTTATACAGTTGACTTTGTCCCCTTTCCATGTTAATCAAATTAAGGTACTAATAACAAACTTCAAAGGTATTGTACTGAATGTTACTGTTAGACAATACACATCTGCTCTAGAAGTGTTTGCAGATGAACATAAGGTTAAAATTCCATGAAATAAACATTCAGATCTACTACATACCTGCTTGCAACGTGCACAATCAAAACAAGTGACAGAGCCCCAAAGCCTCCAGTAGACATTTCTCCAAGATTTGAGATCTTTTTTCATATTTATCAAGGTATCATTGATGTCCCAGTTCGAGTCTCTGAAAAATGACATACAACAATATGCTTGGTAAGAAAATGTCTTGCAGTTTAGCAGGCCTCGAGTTTTAGATTTACCAGGTGTACTGCAAATTAAACTTAGATAGATGTATGTGAGCTCCCATCTTATTTTGGTGTGCAAAAAATCACTCTCCCCACAGTGATTTAAGGCAGGTGATGGTATGTGATCCCTTTGGCACATCTCAAAATTCAAGGCCTGAGTTTAGCACCATATGAATTATGAAAGCAAAGGCATGTACAAACAAAAAAGGCATTGGTGAGAAAAGTAAAAACTAAGTCACAATTGTTATTGTACCTAGAATGATTCTTACTGACAACCGATTGGTGACGTCTTGTCAACAGTTATTATATCTGAGCTGGCCTTTCAAAATATACCAAATCTGATCTAATTTGCTGAGCTGATTGCAACGGAAGTGAAGTTGTAATTCTTAATGAAGCCACAGGCCTCGCCAAAATTTTTGGATGATCAGCGTTGTAAAATACCTGCCCATCAATATCTAAATGTTATCATTATTATGATAAAACTGCTATGGGTCACTGGCTGTATCCATTAAGAAGTCAAATATTTCAGTGCATCACAATAAATCAATCACCTTGTACAATTTCACCAACAATTTATTGCTTACCTTTTATGGTAGAATTGGATCTCTCCATTTCTTCCAATGCTTATTCTGAAAACAAAAGAAAGAAGACAATAGGTTTCATTGATCCACCTGGAGCATCATTATTGAGACCATTTTAATTTAAACTTAAAAGTTTGTACTGGTACTAGTGGTTTTACAATTAGTGGTTTTATAATTAGTTCTTTTACCTGTTTGAGAGGCACCGTACAGTCTCCATGGTATCCTGGGTCAGTAAGCGCTTGCAAAACTGACACCTTGAAAAGAATGCAAAATAAAATGTTTGTAATAGTTGATTATGTATCTTTAATGTTGTAAGCCATGTTGTTGCTACTGTTAAACCTAATTCTGTATTTTCACCTTTTTTGATAGTGAACATGCTTTGTTTCTAAGAAAAACTCTACTAATTGACATCACCTAAGATTACGAGTTGCAACTAAAACAACCTATATGATATGAGCACCGACACCACAACTGCAGTGGTAGAGCTAACAAAGACCCTTCAGGGACAACAAATCACATTACTAAGCCTATTTAATTAATAGCAGAATAACAGATTTCTAATTGGTTTGAAGCTGAGTCAGTCACAGCCCTTTTTTCAGTTGTAGTTTTCTTGCTTTTTTTGCCTACTCCACTGCTTATGCTGGGCACCAAGTACAATGGCAATAGGTTCCATTTTTGAATTCTCTGGTATGAACCAGCTAGGAGTGGAACTCCAGACTTCCAGGCTGCAAGTCAGATGATCTAACATAACCACTTGACAATGCAGTCAGTCATGTTGCTTACTGCTTATTGTTGCTTGCTGTTATTATTTGTTAACCATAAATGTTTCAAAGACAGGCAAAAACCATTGTTGCAAAAAGATATGACTTTTTAAACACTAGGGAAAATGATTGTAAAGAGTAATTATGCATATTTTTCAATGTCAACATCTATAGCTGCAAGAGATGAAATAACATTTATCTTGGATATGAGGCAGCATTGCTACTTTGCTTATAATGCAATGAAATGTAAACACTTGATTTAGAGCACTACACAACCAAAGGTTTTCTGAGGCACTTTCTAATAAAGACATAATTCACTATGCAGGGATGTGGCTAGCCAAATTTGAAAGCTGGGTGATTGTCTGATCTTCGAAAAGCATCTAATGCACCTCATGGCATCGACCCCATTGTTCAGCCATTGATTTTTCATTTTTACCTCATTTTACTTTAGAGAATTAATTTGGGGCTTGTTTTTAGGTCTCACTAGGCACCCTTGTGGTGGGTGGGGAGAGAGGTATTTTTCTGGAGTGCTGGGTTGGAATATGGAGTGCTGGGTGTCACAGTCCAGCACCCACTGTTGCTACATCCCTGTCACTATGTATAAAAGTGCTTCACTAAACAGGTAGGCTTTCAACGAAGCCTTAAATATTGTAATACTTGAACTGTATCTGATGTTGTCTAGCAATGCATTCCACAACTTCCACAGCATGGGCAGAAAAAGACTAATCAGCAAATGTGGAATTGTGAGTGAATGACACCACAAGGGACTTTTGGTCACTAGAATATAATCTGTGCTTTAATTTAATAAATCAGTAAATTTTTTAGATATTGTGAAGTGTCACCTTTGAGATATTTGAATACTAGAGATAGCACCTTATGTTTATTATGTCAACTAATTGGAAACCATTGGAGTCCAATGCAAAGTTCTTAAACAGACAGTAGCACTGGCAAATTTGCTTTCATGAAGTATTAGATTTGCAGCACAATTTTGAAAACCTTGAATGTGTTTATGTCAAATGCAGAGAATCCCATTAGTATTGCATTAGAATAATCTAAGTGTGAGAAGACAAGAGTTTGTATGATGGTAAGACAAGTATCTCGATCGAAATATATTCTACTGAATATATTCCAATAATTTGTGTTAGATTAAGATTAAGAGATTCAATTGCTCTTTACAAGTTTTGTGTTCCTTAATAAAATAAATTACTCTGCTTATAAGGTTGATGTAGAAGCTCTTACTCCACTCACAAAGCAGGAACAAATGAAAGGAGTGTCCCATGTGTTAGATCACAGTTAACAAGTGTCAACAAACCTTACCTGAAAAGAGTTGAACCAGGACCACCATGCCCAAGCAAGCTCTCTATCTTCTTCACAAATAATTTGCTGGTCAAAATATTAGTAAAGAAAACAATTAGAGTATGTCACAAAAAGGTTACATGATAAGGAAACAAAATTTCTGTTGTCCATTAAAGTCCTCCTTACACACTGCTTCACAACAGCTCAAATAAACAAAATGCAAACAATAGTGCCAAGTAACTTTCTTCAAAGCTTAACTATAATCTGAATTGTTATTTGAGTTTTGTTCCTTTCTTGTGAAAATCACATATCTTTTTAAGTTTATTATTTCTAATGTAATTGAAGTTCATTCTTCTTAGAAATTATCCTCAATTTCTATTGGTTCATCACAGTCAGGAAATCAGGTGGTCAGGTATCCTGACATAGAGTCATGATATTAATGAAAAATGCATTCACCTTAGGCTATTTCATTTTACTTGTGGTTGCACTGTTCCAATCTTTTAAGAGGAATTGCCCGTTAGTCAGAATTTAGAAAAACTCCAACTGCAATAGCTGCTCTTAACACAGACATAAATATCATTTTGACTTCTGAAACTGAACTTATTTCAGAGGGAGACACCCATGTATGACAGAGAGAAAAGCTGTGCTGGGTCAGTACTGTAGGAGGCCCCCCTCCCCCCCCCCCCCCCCCAACAAATCAATAAGGTGGTATGATCCTTTACCAGAGTTTCAATTGCAAGATCAGGTAAGGGAAGGTAATGGTGAATACCTGCAACATTATACATGTCTATGAATAGCTGATGAGGTGTCTATCGTATGAGCTGATTTCAAAATCTACAACATCTGAAGCTGCTATGAATTAATAAATACAAAAATACTCTGTGAACACAAGATGGAGATATTGTAACAGTTAAATTACTGTGATTAAAGACCATTGTATGGAAAACCTGTGATTCTTTACAATTTGAACACATACCATAGAGGAAGAGGTGTAAGAGTTAGAGGAGGGGACTGTAAAAAAGACCTCAAAACTCAAATGTATGAAAGACCTACAGTCCACAAGATGAAATACTTGCATCAAGAAAAGTGTGGAAAAATTGGGCTTAAACATGTAGTGTTTGGACAGCCATTCAGTTAAACCTGGGGTTGATATCATCAGAGACCTAACAGTCTTCAGCCACTCATGACTAGGTTCTGATATATTTAAATCTTATGGTCTGGTAACAATCAAATCAAGTCATTCCCCACACCAAATAAAAAGATGCACAAATTCCTATGTCATAACCTACTTACCTCTTAAATTTGTCTTTCTTGTCTTTTACATCATCTACTTCACAATCAGTAAAAAGATCAGCTATCCTAAGATTAAGGAAAGATTTGCCAATTTATAATATTGTTACATACATTTTTTCTCTTATATCACAGATAGTTGTTAGATAGAGTTTTACGGCCCAGTTTCCAACCTATTAATTCAAGTCGAGCCGGCCACAGCATTTTCTCCAGTTGTGGCTCACTGGCTTGTTTTCCCTACTCCATTGCTTATGCGGAGCATCACTCACAAAGGCAGTACGTTGCATTTTTAGAGTCTTTTGTATGACTAGACCTGGGAAGCAAACCTGGGCCTTCAGCGTGAGAGGCAGATGCTCTTACTGTTAGACCAAACATGCAATCTTTCATATCAGAGAAGACTACTTTAATTGAATAGCAGGATTTAAAGTTGCCATACTTTCTCAGGTTGCTGAATGCAGGCACAGGTAGAGATGACAGAACAGTTTCAATATGGCAATGGATCAAAGGGACAACTTAAAGGTCAAGGCAAAAAACTTTCAATCTCAACAATATCAATATTTTTTCTCTAAGTGTTTTAAAATCCCTATTTTTAATAATGAATTGTCTAGTCCAGTGCTGTGTGCCAAAATTTTTTCCTTTCTTCCTTTCTTTCTTTCTTTCTTTCTTGTGAACAATGCTTCTCACATTTATGATAGATGTAATATATTTCAGACTCTTCAGTATGCTGCAAAACTTACAACTAACCCCTCCTTCATTTATGTTCTATACCAGGCCTTGAGTTTTAAATTTTTCAGGTGTGTTATTAATCACACTCCTCAGGAAAATAAGGAGTGTGGTAGGTATGTTGTGTTTTTAAACTTAAATAGATTTGTATTTGCTCCCATTCTTTATCAAGGCATGCAAAAAATCCTCACTCCTCTCAGTAACTGAAGTGAGTGATGGTATGTGATGCACTCCCATGCATCAACATTCAAGGCCTGCTAGACCTTACTATACAACAGAATCAGACAAAAAGATATTACCTTGTGCAAAGTTTATCATTTATGCAGTTCATGTTACATGGTGTGGCAATTATTTCAGACATGTGCTTGTGACAAAACTGAATACAATCTTCCACCTAGAAAAAAGACGGAGAAATTCATGGGAATTATTTAAAAAAACAAAAAATTGCATTGTATTACCACATTATCAATATGCTTCAAATGTTTTCTGAGAAGAATTGAATATGAAATGGTCAATCAGGAATCTCCCTCTGCCTTCATTATTCCCACCCTCCTCCAGAAGCACAAGAATTTTAACATATGGTTCTAAATCCATCAGTTATATGGGTGGAAATTTCTTAATAATAACACAACCTTTGCATTTATCTGCATTTATGATACAAATGCTTGTAATATCCTTTTTTCGCAACGTTAAACATGACTAAACAAGTTACATACTTTTGTTTAAATCATGCACTCAAAGAAGTAATACATTTATCTATTTCCGTGTTCATTCATTCAAATACAATGTTTCTAAATGGAAGTTAAGATTTATGAAAGTATCTCACCAAAACATCCATCTTCAAAAAGTCTGATGATATCAATATTGAGATGACATTTCCAGGTTCTGTTGATCACAAAATGACATCAGATGACAATAGACTGACAGTTCTCTGACATAAGTTTATACTTGACAAATGTTTTAATGACAAATATGAAATAAAGGAATGCTGTTTAATGAATCATTGCATACTCTAATCAGAATAAAAGGGGCTTGCACTGGGCCAATCTTGATGAGTGGAATACCTTCAATATTTGACATGTTACGTAAAGGGTGCTGGTTCATCAAGGGTCAACGAGGGGTATACTTAAATTTTGTTCACGTAAATGCACACCCTTGATGTTGGTTGGTATCAAAGGTAGAGTAGTCAGTTTCCTTCCCAGGGATCAAAGAGCCAGTTTTGAAATGGAGGGGGCTAATCTTGGAATCCATACCTAAGGTGGGTGTATTCTGATCCTTGTACTCTGGTAGATCTCTTTTTACATAGCTCATCAACCAATCAAATATCTGAACATCACAATGAACAGATATATCTACATCTTCCCAGCGATGGGCGTCATTAGATAAATATTCCGCAAAGTATTTCATTTCTTCAACAAGGAGGTCTCTTGGGCAGGTAAAATCTTTTTTGACTGTGAGAATGAAAAAGAAAAACACTGCATAAAGTTTAGCAAGCACTCATAGTTGTAGCATTGTCCTGATCCTACAGCATGACTCACTGTTACTGCCAGATGCACTTTAATATCAGTTTTGAAACTGTTGTCCTTTAATCTCATTGAAAGTTATATACATGTGAAAAACACTTGAACTGTATGTCTTTATTGCCAAAGCCCCCCCCCCCCCATCTCTATCCCAAAGCCAACCCAAAATAAAAATAAGAAGTATTTTTGAGACTTCACCCAGGAACTTGCAAGTCAAGTGCAACTTTTCAAGACAAAAACTTACACATTCCACATTAGAGTTAGTTATATGGAGTATTAAGGCCCACACAGTTTCCAACCAACTGGTTCAAGTTGAGCCAACCACAGTTTTTTTCCAGTTATAGAACACTGGCTTGTTTTCCCTACTCCATTGCTTATGCTGAACTCCAAACACAATGACAGAATGTTCCGTTTTTTAAAGTATGAACGGCCATTACCTTAAACTGCCGACCCCTTGACAGCAAGTCTGATGCTCTAATTACTTGACGATGCAGTCGGTCCACATGAGGGGCAAAGACAACAACACAAAATTATGGGGAGGAATGGGAGGAAGTGAGCAAAAGACAGTGAGGGCATTGTTTTATCTCAATTAAGTCTTCACAATTTAAGAAATTCACCCAAAAGTACTGAGGTAGCAACAGATTTTCCATCTGCCAAGATTATCTTTGTTCTAAATTACAAGTTCAAGCTAAAGACATTGAATATATAACCATCTAGGGTAAAGATATCATTTGCAAACCTTTTGTGACTTCTGCCACATTTCTACTGAAGTCACTAGGTATAGATCCTTTTCCATATAAAAATTACAAAGGATTGTGGGACAGCATTTACGTGTGCATCATTTTAGGCCAAGGTAAAATGACATTGAAAAAACAGATTCATACCAAATATCTAGGGCTGGGCGGTACCATGAAAATATTGGTACCGGTACTGTAAAGCTCACAGAACTGGGATTGAGGCACTACCAGTTCTTAAATCTTGGATAGGAAAGTCAGGTGGGAAGGAGTCTAAACAGCTGGGCATATGATTGCATTATTACTATGCAGAAACCTCTGCTTTGACTTTAACACATTTCTTTACAGTCATGCACAATCATAATTAACACTCTTGTTTCCTATCTCAACCTTTCCAGGGTAATTTTTAAACTACTAGTATTTTTTCAAGAACCTGTATTAAAAACACACACCAAATATCTTCGGTATTTTTATTACCTGTGCCTCTAGTACCGGTATTCACATCAATACCGGTATACTGCCCAACAATACAAATATCTGTCTGACAATCCCTTATAATCACTATTTGGAAAAATTGTTCATAGTAAAATAACTTTCAAGGAATGACTTTAGATCCCTTGTTTATTTCCTGACATGATAAAACTCACCATTTTTGGCTTCATCACAGACATGTATCACCATGTTTGGGCTGGAGAGATGAAAACATGCCATCCATTAAATATGCATTTCAGTTTCACAAAACTTTATTTCAGACTCATTCACATTTATAGACAGACAAATGTAAAGAAACATAAAAAAATAAAAGAATAGGAAGAGTCTGAGGAGTGATTACAAGAAGCTTGGAAAGCTTATAGGGGTTATCACCCTGACACAACACAAACAAAGATAAACGGAAATACAACAAGCAGGAGAAAAGAAAATGTATCTTAAAAGTTAATGCAATACATATATATATATATATGAAGGAGCAATACATATATATATATATGAAGGAGATGATCTTTAAGTGTCCTTTTGAAAGTGTTAAAATGAATACAATTTCTCACACTGTTGTTGTTGTCAACAAAAATGTAAAATTTAAACAACTTATCATTTGCTAGGCACATTTTTACACAATTGAACAACAATCTTATCATGCCTATGGTTGGAAATGTGTTGGTGATGCTGATAACAGCTTGGACATGTGATGATAAACTATATGCCACTTCACTTGCAGGACTCTGAAAGAGCTCAGTAACATGAACTGTGATGTATAAGAACCCTTTTCATTCAAAAGAATAGAAATTGGAAAAATGTCAACATAAGATCTTAAAATGTGTTACATGACATTTCTAGTGAATGAACTTTCAAATTTGATCATTTATGAGCATTCATATTAAGCTTTATGCAGTAAGATGTAGTTTTAAGGCACAGTTTCTAACCAATTGGTTTTAGTCCAGACACGAACAGCCTTTTTTCCAAGTGTGGCCCCCTCTCTTGTTTTCTCTACTTCATTGTATGCTAAGCAACAAGCACAATGGCAAAAGGTTCCATTTCTTTAAAAGTCTTTGGTATGACCCAGCCAGGACTCCAGACCTCCTGACTGCAACACACATGATTTAAAGGCATCATATTTATTACTTACAAAAAAGACAACTATTACTGGAACTATTAAGCCCCCAGGGGTCAAATATTTGAAATAAATTGTGGACAAACAATTCACAATTTTTTTTTTAAGATCTCCTTTCCAAATCAGAGGATTGTCCAGCTTTGGTTCATGTGTCTATTAGTATGCCACACTAATAACCTGACAATTGTGACATAGTCAATTCTGAAGAATCTATAACTGTATAGAACAACAGCTTTTTTGGACAGTCTCATTTAGTTTTTAATTGTCATGTAAAGACAGTTTATGTCATAACCCCTAAGACTTTCTTCCAGACTTTTTTGGAAAGAATTCTTGCCAACAGATATCTGTTATGGTTTCAGTTGTCAAACATAAAAAAACTTTGGGGATCCCACACACTGACATACTCACCATGTGCTATCTTTTTTCACTGTGAAGAAAGAAATATCCATAGACCTATTTCCAAATAGCAACTACAATGAATTGTGGGATAGAGTTTTGGATGTACGTCAATTTTCACCACAGTAAAATGCCATTGACAAAAATGACAAACACCAAAACTCTGTTCTACAATCCTTTGAAATTGCTACTGGGAAGTAGGTCTATGCCCTGGCTCTGTAAAACTTACCCATCTTCAAACTGTTTGGTTGTCTGTGTTGGTGGGTTTTCATCCTAGGAGAGTAAATAAAAGGTGCTATTCTAAGAGACAATAACATCACGATGTAAAAGAGGAAATAGTTACATCTTCATTTTACAGGCAGTTTATCACAAATGCTTGTTTATTTCTAAGCCACCAAATTTGGTATGTTCTGTTTTCAAATGTGTATTTTAAATGGCCTTATTTGTATGTATGTCGTCTGACTATTCAAAATTTCAGACTGTGACAGCTGGTTTCCCCTGCGGTGCTTCATTAAGAACACAGTTCTAAACAGCTGACTACTTTCATGCAATTGTCTATTTCCCTGATTGTAAAAGAAATGAGTATTTCACCTGATCTGCAAAATGGTGTCTAATGCAGGCCCCATACCTCACCTAGGGAAGTCAATCTTTCAGGAAATCTTTGGATGTTTTGGCAGAATAACTCCTATTTTGCTGGTGTTGCAACTTCAAGTCAGTGTCACTTGTAAAATCATTGTGTGCCCAAATCAAAATACCTGTAAGTAAAGTATGTAAGAAAACTTACCTGCTGTTGTCTGCTGACTGTACCTTTTGGAAAAAAAATACATCCTTAAATTAAAGTCAACCTTACAAAAACCATGGAGATGGCATACTGTGCCAACAGCGTGCAAAGAGCAACATAAACAGTGTATGCATGACTATGCAGTATGCCCCTTACACACACACACTCACACACTCACATAAATGACTTTCACTTAATAAACTTTGACAGTCTTTAGGTAAGAGCATGCAGGCTCAATTAATTTCAAACGTGTATGCATACTATGTCTGTATTACTTATCTGTGTATTATAAAAGCATCAACACAATAGTGGTTAGCATCAGTTAAAGGGGCAATGAGTTTTTCTCAAGTGAGAGGTTAAAGAGGATAAGTCTTGTCGACATTAATAGTAATCATTAACACCTGTAATTTTCAGTATGTCTGTCTCTATTCTAATGTTAATGTTATACACAGCAATTAATAAATCCACTAGAAACATACTGCACCTGGTATAGGTAAACTTGTCCAATGAGAAGAAGTATCACTTTTGCCATAGATACTTCACCCCAAACTGTATACATTTGTTTTACTTACTTTTTGACTTGTCGTTTTTGTTGGTATGTAGTAAATATGCACCAAACTGTGATAAGTCCTATTACAGCAGCTACACTAAATTTCAATGCAACCTTTATAGTACACTTTGTAGGTTTTTTTTTTTTTTTTTTTTTGGGGGGGGGATCTTAGTGGCCCACTTTTGTTTTCTTATGAACCATAGTAAACTGGCTTTATGCATCCTATATGGTAATATTTTACCCCTCCCCCCAACTCAATAAAAAAAAAAAATCCAAGGCAAATGATGTTCACTGTTAACACCCAACACTAAATAACAATGATTTCCAGAAAAAGGCAGGGTCTAATACAACTATTCATTACTAATAAATCTGAAATAGAACAAATCTATCTAAAACAGAAAAATGTTTTATCTTTCATTTAAATATTGTAATTTCTAAATACTTCCCAGACCATGTACAACACTAACCCAATTGTTGGGGAGGTGACTCCACAGAGGTTGTGCTTGATATTTGCCCCTGGCTGGCTGAAATCTGTCCACTGAGTACCCCACTGGTTGCACCTTTAAAAGCAGCTTTGCCTTCTGCAGAAAAAGATGTCGCTATCCCCTTTGATGAATAATTTCTGACATTCTGCTTCAAGGCTTCAAATCTTTTCATGCACTCTTGAGCAGATGAGCCAGGAACAAGTCTGGAAGAGAATTAAAATTTAATAACAAATACCATGTAATAAATTAATAATGTAAAACATGTACTTTCTGTACTAACATAAAACATGAACAATGTGCAACATGTGATTACTCACATTATGAAACAACATATAAAATGTGGTAACATATAACATGAAATAGCATTAACATGTAACAATGTATACAGTTATAACACTGGTACATTTTCTTGTTGTTTACTTCTTAAGTAATTGTAGCTCATACCTCATGGTAATGTATGTGTCGTACACATTAATCAGAACATTTTTTGATTCAAGTTGCTTTTATACTCTGTGCTACAAAACAAGAGTAACTTTGACAAAGTTTGACACCACAATCTTGCACTTGCATGTCTACAAAAATGTAGAGCAGGCATTTAGAAACTATAAAGCAAAATAATTATGATTTCAAGCAAAACAGAGAAAGTTTAATTTAGTTTTCAATGTAACTCAATAATTCACACATGAAGAAGGTTTGTATGCAAATACATTGAGAACTGCAAACATTTCTGGTGACACTAGATAGAAAAAATCTCTATCAGATTCGGTAGGATAAGTTAATGGTAAACAAATGTCATAAGGGCCCTGATTGTAACCATTTGGTTTGTGAGAAACATCTGCTAGTCTAAACTTGCCTTTTGTTCCTTATTGTTGCATCCTAAACCATGAATGCATGGGACTCTTTTGCTCAGAGGGTCAGAGGGCAGTGACCTTTTGCCTGACTCCAGATCTTCAATAAGGGCATTATCTCTGCCTGACTGAAGCACCAAAGTCTGCCTGATTCAGCAAGGTTTAGGCCAATTGCAGGGCTATCTAGTGTCACTCCCCCTCCTCTCCCCACCCCCTATGCTGTACAGAGATGAACTGTACTGCTAATGAAGAGCACTTCTCCCTTCTTTCAATTCATGTACAAATCCTGAATTAGTTGAATCCACATCAAAGGTAACTATACCAACAATAGGCTCTTGCAAGACAATAACATAACCTTTACAGCAAACACCTGAATATGTAAATACAGTTGGGTATACCTACTGTACGCCTTGAAATTCAAGGCATGCAAGTGAGATAGCACACCATCACTCATCTCAAATCACTGTGAGGAATGTGATTTTTGGCACACCTTGGAGCTCATACAAACATATTTAATTGTAATAAAACGGAACACCTAATACACTCCTTACTTTTATGAGGGGAGTGATTTGTAGCACGCCTGGCAAATCTTAAACTCAAGGCATGGCATACACTAAGTTTTCAGGAGTCAAGGTTCCAGGGTTGGATGTTCCCTGTCTTTTTACTATTTCGAAGTGATTGGCCATAATTACAAAAGTGGTTATTCCCAGAGTATGATGAACAGTCAATATATTGGTGGTTCAATTATCCCAGTCTAGGAAAATCTAACCTTGGGAACATTGACCCCTGGGAACTTTGACATCCCAATGAGATAAGTTTTACATAGAATGGTACATGCAGTCTCTTAATTTTATTGGAATGTTGTACTGGTCAGGGAACCTTCCCCACAGTCAGCAAAGTCTCAGTGGTGAAATTAGTAATGTTTTCCAGCTACATCATTTGAATGTATAAATTTGTAAATTACACAATCCTCAATAAACTTGAACTTGAGCCATACTGTATCTGAACTTGAACTTTTTGTTTAATTGATAGTATACATAACACATTTGTGTTGGCATTAAATCTATAACTAGCTCACCTTGAAATGGCATCCCAATTTTTGGGTTCCATTTCAGTAAACCCTGATGTATTCATAAAAGTACGCAATATTAGATCTATTGCAACCTGTCGGGATGGATTGTCTCTCTTCTTCATCTTTTAATAATATGTTTCACAGAGTCAAGAATCCCAAACTTTCCTCATATCTTGCATAACCTCTGAAAAGATAAAGTTATGAAAACTAAAAAAATTCTTTTCTTTTAAAGCTTGAACTAGAAAATTCACAAGAACAGATACCTCTTCCAATTTTAGTATTGTACTCTTCTAACCATTTGACATTTTTTCTACAGAATTCTATTGATGGAGTCTGCTCAGTAATGTTGAAACCAAAGGAATGAAATGACTTTGCCAGCTTATCCACATTTATGGTAAATACCAGTCTAAATGATAACTCTGCACTATATTGATAGCCCACTGACCAATCCAAATTGAGATAACTGTGAAACTTCAAAACAAATCAAAGCAAAACAGATCTTAAAGGGTTCTGTTAGACTGTCAAAGAAAAAAAAGTATATAAAACGTAAATTAGATGACACAGTGAAGTTAGCTGGTACTGTAAGTGTAAAGTATTTCATCTTAGTCTAGTTTGAAATTCTCTGTGTTTCTTATCTTCGACCTATATCCTGTATCTACTCGCAGCGCAGGTAAAGTGAGCTTGGAACATGCCTAGGCCAACTTATGTCTTCAGTTGTGATACTTGAAGTAGAACTTCTCTGATAGATTTTGGATAAATAATTTGTTGCCAGCTTGAGATAGCTAAAAGTTGCTATTCGCTTCTAGCGTCATGCGTTTAGCAATTTAATTTAACATTTTGAGGGTCAGGAATTAGCCATTTGGCTCATCGAGGACCCTGTGCCAGAGTGAGCATGGATGAACATAGGCAAACTGGCAGTGTTCATTACATTATTTTTCATTATTTTTTCACTTTAAAGAATTTGATCAATTAGAAAAAAATTTACCTCACTTGAAATTTAATTTATGTAAGGGAGAAAACTAACATATTAGGGGAGGAAACTAACTTTTTGTAGGGGAAGAAACTAACGGGGTCTGGAAACTAACAGACCCTGAGTTTTCCATGTCAGTACTGTAGCTACTTGAAGTTTGTGGATAGAGCTGAAAGTCATTACAAACTATTTCAGATTTCTAGGCAAGCCTACACTTCTTCATATATTTTTTTTATTCTGATTTCTTGATTAATCACTTAAGGGTAATCAAAACCTAACACTGCCTAGGCTAGGCTATAGCTACTGATGGTACCCCTGTTAGTGTTACTGGTCTACGTTAGGGGTCTGTAGGAACTATAATGATGTACAGGTGTAGTACTAGGCTCAAGGTCCTGCTTCTAATGACTTCTCACCTTCACCACCGGCTTGAGGCTTCTCAATTTTTGATGAATCGTTCACCGTGAATGCTAGAAAAATCAGATTGTACTCAAAAGTTGTCACTTCATACTATTTTGGCATTGGCTACATCGTGGGCTTCCAGAGACTTGAGACTTCATCAAATGCGCTTGCGACAATTTAGCTTCTTTGATGTAATAGTCGATACAGTCAAACTTCGCTTGGTCTAACTTCACGTTAAGCCTAGTTACGCGACATGTGCAGAAGGTTCATGCTAAAGGTCGTCACAACATCAGCATCACCCTGACCATGTTACCTTGGTTTTTCACACAAGGAATAAGTCAAATACAACACTTTGGAAGGGTGAGCATGACCATTTTTGTGGTCAGACCACGGACTTTCAATTCCTACTGTAACTGGTAGTTGTCACTCAACCGTTGCCGTGATTTGGCAATTACGATGGGAAAGAGATACTACTGTGATTACTGCGATAAGAGTTTTCCTGACAATGTGCAAAACAGGAAGAAGCATATGTCGGGTATACAACATGAAAGACAAGTCAAGTCACATTACTTCGCTTTTAAAGGTGATTTCAAACTTACTGTTGATGTTAAAACGTTAGACCTAGGCCTAGGCTAACGTTAGGCTATCGTTAACGTTTAGAAGCTAAGTAGCAGGTGTATTTTGTTGCTCTCACTGGTCAATGGCAGCTTCCTGCTCTCACTATCCAACAGACCAAGTATTCAATATAAAGGTCCAGTCGGATCGCAACTGCTCGGAAAGAGCTTCCTTCTCTTACATTTTATGCATGACGTTTCATGACGTCATAGGGCTGCGAATACTAATAAGCTAAAAGTTATGATTTTACAAGCCAATTATCTCATTAATTACTGACTAATAAATAAACAAATCCATAAAAACTACTGGAGAAGATATCAAAAATACTCCCTGGGTACAGTTTTGGTTACGAGAATAAGTAAAAGTGTGAATTTTTTGCCGATTTATGAAACGTCGAAAATGGGTTTTCAATGTTCCCTAAAATTGTCCAGATTTGTTTGTACGTTACTTAAAACTACACAGTTTTTACTTATATTGAAGAAAAATTTTGTTTTCTTTCTATTGGTACCAAAAACTCTCGTAAATGAGTCAGGTACTCGGTAAAAGCGTCGGCGAATCGACTGGAGCGTCCAGAGTACATACACATATAGCAGGCCTATTTACGCGAAATGACTACTGGTCATCTGTATACATGTAACGTTAAATTAAAGCCATTTACGTTAGCAACGTTTAGAAACATTCCCTTGCTCGAAATGTACTGTTTTATCGACAGATTTTGGTTTTGGTCTATGCCACTTCGTAAATATTTGAACCAATGCCAGATACAAATTTTACAAGAAAGTGTGTACTTGAAGGGGCATAATAAAACGTGGTGGGCTGTATACTGTGCACATGTCATAATGTAACTAGTGGGCAAAATACAAACTGCTGTATGCCTACCTCACAAAATTGTATCTGCTTGCATTAAAAAGAAAAAGGAAAAGGAAAAAACTAAGACAGCTGAGACCTGTTTAAACCTAAGTGTTAATTTATCACCTTACTTGAAAATTGTGGCACTCCAGTCAAATGTTAATTTAAAAAAAAAACTTGAGCTGTGTGAATGGGAATACTATACCAGCCAGGCATACCCACCAGCCTACTTTGCTAATTATTATTTACATTTACTTGTAAATTCCAGCCAATTTACACAGGGAAGCAATGCTTTACAAGGAGCATGATAAATTGCAGGCCCTACTAGACCGACTCGGACACCGCAATGTCGGAAGAAAGGGAATTATATTGTGTAGCAGTTTGAAGGTGGTACTAACCCCACTTACCCAAATTTATCATGCATGCTCCTGTATGGTCTTAAGAAAGTACAGCGCTTTGGACTGCATGCTATGGAAACCTATACAATTAACTTGTATCACTGACACCAGACCTCATATCATCATTACAAGTATGTTGATAGGTCTTCAGTAATCAATATAAAGAATAATGCAGAAATTGAAACCATGTAAATGTTGCCCAATAAGCTTGTTAGCCTCCTGAACATCAGAAAATTGGCCAGTCCATTGACGATACAATTGAAAGTGTCCCGGCATGAATGTACAGAATTTTCATATCTTTAAGATCATGCACAAAAATAATTTTAGAAAGCAGCCAGGCTACCATAGTGTGCACATGGAAGTGTGTGTTTAAGTCAACAGACACAGCTTATTCCTGATAATCAGTAGTTGCCACACTCTAGCACCACGTTGAGGTCAGCTTTTGGGACTTAAAGCCAGAGTAAATAAAGTTAAAGGAACATTACGTTGTTCTTGGTACACAAGCCTGCATGGATACCAGTTTACATACAATACACCGTCACAGAGCAATGAGCATGCATGCATGGGCTAAACATTCCAGTGACATGTACTGTTCAGTATTTAAAATCATGAAACATATGGTATCATACATCAAATGGCTACGTTTCACTTCTGTGCAATAAGTTTCTTCAAATATAACACCTAAACTTTTGCTGTAAAATTGCCATATAGTATCCATGAAGGAGAAAAATAAGTTACAAAATTTAAAGGTATGTTTGAATGAAAACAAATCAGTGGAAGTACTGAGTGACAGAAGCACTGAAAGTTCCCACATAGCATACACAACAGACATCTTAATTGATCTTCAGTTTTTAAACAACATGTAATTTTAAAACTGGGTGAAATTTAGATTAAATGAATATAGCCAATAGACTAGCACTGTACAAGTGTACTAAACATACAGTACAGTATTTCAGAAACATTGAAAATTTAATGTCACAACTTTTGTGAACAGAATTAAGAGTCCTATGCAACTAACCTACAATATGTGTATATCAGTACACTCACAACATGAACTGTGCACAGTGTGCATGCACCAATAATAGTTGACTAATTAATTCTGCAAAGAGATCTTGCAGCCTCTGAGACCAGCAAAACTCCCTGCAGGCTCAAATCATAGGCCTGACAGAAGTGAAAATGATGACTGAGGTACCATGTCACTACAATGCCCATGCAAGAAAGCTGAGAAATATCTAAAAGTATCAATGTGAAATCCTTTTTCAAGTCCACGACTAATTTTATACTCTCAGCATTAGTGAGATGCTCTAATTATGGCTTGACTTGAATACCGGTACATAACAAAAAGGACAAAATATACAATTAAACAGCATTTTTGGAGACAGGGTTTAGTTTCTGGATATCTTTTCCATGCAGCATGCACCAGTGAAAGAGAAACCCTACAGTTTAATAAGCTAGACTGAAGAGGAACCTAAAGCTAAATTATATATTTAATCTAAGAATTAGTCTGCTTTATGTAATCTTACAGTAGCCTAGCAGCTGAGAAATGGTACTGAAAACATGATTGATATGGGCCTAAAACTAATTTACAGTAGGCCACTGTACATTACTATAATCCTAATACTAGTATTGTCCACATTAAATCTCACATCCTTCGTTGCTTGACTTGTATATATAACTGCACTTATGCATCTTAAACTTCATGAAGAAAGCTACTCCAATATTCTCAATTGTAAATGTGATGATGACCTACGAAATAAATGGTTTTCGAACAATTTAGGCCTTAGTTAGTACTAACGTTAACTACAAATTAAATGATCAAGCAACGTTACGTGTGTATGACTATGCATGCTGTTGTGCTGTACAGTATGTGTATACATTTATTGTATACACTACACGCACATACATATTGTACAGTAAATATTGCTCCGGGTTTATCGGTGTTTACAAATAAATTCGTAAATTAAACTACGTGATTTTGGTATTGACTGAAAGCCTATGCTGTAATCTACAAACAGTGATAGAAAAACATCACTTTGAATCGCTAAATGAGTCAGGTACTCGCAAAGTTTGAGGTCCTTATTTGATACATAAGAATCGACTGCCTCTTTTCGGGAGCATATTTTTGTATGATATGTTTGGAAAAAACTATAAATCTTTGATTTCTAAGAGGAGGAAAGATAAAAATACCCACTTACGTGTCATTGTAGCCATTTATACGCCTACTTATACATTATTCAACATATAGGGGGAGACCACTTGTCAGTCACAGTTCCGCGAAATCTCATTTGCGCAGATCTAAAAAAGGCGGGAATGCTAGAGAAGTGGTCAATTGACTTCATTAACTACACAGCTGCGTGTATACTGGGTCCACAGACCAAAACATCCTCATACCAAACTGTCAGTGTGCAAAAGCATTCTGGGGTTGGGTCCCTTTCTTTATTCCAAATGACTTTGTGAACAGTAGCTGAGGCCTAAGTTAGGCTAGGGTCTAACTCAGGCTCCCTCAAAAAGCGGTATGTGCGCCACTTGCGGCGGGGAATAGGGAAAAATTTAACTTCTTCATAACCTTTTTACAAGAATTATTCTGTTTCAAAAATAGGTATTGTAGATAAACTATCCCTTCCCACAGACTGACATCACATACGTGGGCATCTGGAAGGGGTGGGGGGCAAGTTTGCCCTGGAAAATCAAACTTGTGAAAAAATTAGTTAAAAAGTTAAATAAAAAAAAAAATAAGAATAAATCATCAAAATATCTTCACTCACAGCATCATTTTCTACTCGTGAAATATAAGGACATTTGACCAGGAATAGCAATTAAAAGAGAAGATAATATGCTGAATAGTGAAATCGTAATATGGGGAACATCATTCGTGACATCTATTGGAAATTTGTAATTGTAAAAACTATGCCAAAATTGTACAGGTTTTCAGGTATGTAGTGTGCATATGGCATATCCAACTATTGATGAATGCGTTGGCTTGGTTTGGTCCCATGCTGATCTCAAGTGGCGGCGCACAGATGTAAATAGGATATACAAGGTGAATATGGGGGGGGGGTATGATTCATAATTGGGTAATGGATATAGGCCTATACAGACTGTTTGATAGCATAAGTTTTATCATGCATAGGCGTGCAAGGCGGTGACAGAGAGGCAAATTTCCCGTCAACAACTTTTTACATTGAAAATTCTAAAAATACAGACATGAAATTCCTGTTTCAGGGCTGGGTACATGCAGCTTATAACACTCGCCAAGTGTCGTTTCCGGCCATCTGGAGGGCTTGTAAAGCCCAAAATTTTCTTGTACGCTCACACAATTCAGTCATCCATGAATGACCTTGCCCCCCCCCTTGTAAAAATTTCTGGGGATGCCCATGATCACATACCAACAAGGATATAACGTCCTTTATGTTCTCACATGAAAGTAAAATCACCGTCACTGCTTACATGAGTCAGGGCTTTGTTCGTTTCACCGTTTACCTGTGAATCGGAAACAATTGTTTAGTTTGTGAAAAATTTTGGCTTGGAAAATTGAACAAATTTTGCACCATTTTGCATGTAAGCCCCTTCTGAAACACAACAATTTTCAAAAGGGGAGGAGGACACCCCCTCCCCCCGGGACGGCGATCAGTGGGGCATTTTATCAGTTACATTCAGCAGTGTGGTGCTTCAGAAAATTTAATTGAGGAAGCCTGGTGTAACTCGTTACAGCAAGTCTGAATACAAGCACATACATGCAAGTTAGCTACTGCACATGCTCATCAAAAGCCTGAGTAAGAGCTGAAATATTTTGTCTTTCAGACCCAGAAGAAATACTAGAAGAAGAATTGAAGAAGAAACCATGTAGGATTCTTCATCAGAATGGTACAAACAAAACTTTCTCCATTTTCACTGTATGAATTTTAAGTTGCTTTACCAGTCAACTAATTAATGAACAACACTACTTATTTTTCAAAGCAAATAAGGGCAATCTTTGATCAGATGTATTGTGCTACTCTGAATATCCATACAGTACTTTGATGATGACAGAATTAAAGGGCAAGAGCAGTCACCCCCAACTTGAAGTGGTGTAATAGACTGTCCTGTTTCATGATTGGCTGTTGAGGGTCATGTGACAATTTGTTTTCATCAAATTAGGATGCTTGGTTTACCTTGAATATGCAATATTGTATTTGGAGTATTAAAATGTGGTGAATGAATATTTTGAAGAGGAATATTAAGAAGAAAATTGCAATAAAGCTGTTTCTTCAAAATAGGTTTTGGGGACTGCTCCTGACCTTTAAATACATGTGCCTGATTTCCTTAGAATTGTCATACATAAATGTAACAGTTGGACATATTCAGGTTTGTGTGGGATACTTAGGTATGCACAGAGTACTATGCCTGTATGTAGTTTCTTGTCTTCTATTTTGGTTCATTGCAAACAACTCCTGTTTTTTTCTGTCCTTTTTCAGGTTTTTGTAGCTTTCATCCAATCTGTCGTTTTTCTCATTTAACACCGCAGTGGGAGCAGGAATTGCGGAAGAGTAAGTCGACACTGAAGCCTGTAATGTGGATTGAATTTGATTTGTGTTTTGAACATGTAAATACTTTGCAACAATGAATGAAAAACCTGTTTGCTGTATTATTAACACCATGGCTGAACATATACCTGTAGTGCTTGCCCTTCAATTCAACATCAAAATCATTTCCTCTCGTAATACCGTAAAAATGTCATGCACAGTCACCTCCTTTCACCGTCCTTGTGCTGTATTACTGGAACTTTGACTTGTGTGATTATGTGGTATAGTGTACAAGGTTTTAAGTTTTAACTAGAAGGTGCATCCCTCCTTATAATTGATAATATCTTGGAGTACAGTAGTTTTACAGTACATGAAATTTAGAAAAAAAGAGTTTGAAATGTATTTGCGTAAATATTTGTGGTTCTTTGAGATGAATTGGGGATTGGATCGGTACTCTGCTAGTGAGATATATGATATTACAAGTATTGTACTGATGTACAGCAGCTAGGAATACTTAGAGGTCTGGTGATGTGGAGTAGGTTACTGATGTACATTTAAAGTGCATTCAAATCCAAACCTTGCTTACAATTCTCTTCAGAGTCCATCAAAAAGTTTACCAGTTTACAGGGCAACTTTTACTGAACACTTGTGTCCACTGGCGGCAGAAGCGGGGAGGGGGGGCGGGGGGACACATCCCCCCTAAAATTCTTAGCGAGGGGACGTCCCCCAAAAAAATCAGAGACGAAGTAAAAGAAACTTGGGAGCCTTGAACCAATTTAAAGTTGAGACTATAGTTAACCCACCACCGAACAGAGCAGCCGAAATTGACTTAGCCTATGATCTGCCATTGTTTGGCTGATTCTTGTCACGGTCCCCTGCGACCATGCTCTATGCCTGTGACCTAGTTTTTGCTACAAATCATTACAAGAATCTGGCAACCTCGCCCGGTCCGCAAACCAGGTGTATGTAGTATATCACTTGTCCAGTGAAACCGAACCTTTACTGTACTAGTATTTTCCCTCTGCGAGAAGTGAAGCACTGCTATTGCCATCACGTGAACGAACAGTTGATCAGTATTCACTCATCCATAGGCGTACGAGGGGGGGGGTCAGGGGCAGACTGCCCCCCCCCCCAAATTTTCTTAAGACCTAAAATTTGGGCAGGGATCTGGAAAAATTCGGGCAGCCGTTTGAGTCTTAAAACCTGGTTTGTTTCTACTTACACAGAAAACTCCTAGGCGTGCCCGAACTCCTTTAAACACTTGGCCGAAAAAATAATAAAAAAGCATCGTAGTCACGATACAATTTTCATGAAAACTCTAAAAGATACCAAAATTTGCTACACATTCGGACAACTTATAAAAAAGCAATTTTTCGTCAGCCTCACTTCATATTCTTGCGCAAACCTTTGCCCGAAATGACACAATATTTGGGCAAAAGTTGCAAAAAAGTTCTGGGACATTTTAATTGCCAGATTTCAAGGGGAGAGAGGATGTATACAGTCCCCAAAATTTTGCCCGAACAAATCAATGAAAAGCTATCTTGTAACGCACCATATCACAAAATGACAATCACCAATAGTCACCAGAAGGATGAAACATACTTGGTCGAGAGGTATTTGGGCAGCATATGAATGAGATGACGATTTTGCACTTTTCAAAATGATCCTCTTAAAATTGTGCGAAACTTTTTAACCTGCAGTGATGTGGAACCGAATGTCGGGCAATGGTAAGTAAATCAGCGTAGCTTGTTTGCTCACTCATACGAATTAAGTGTGAACAAATCTGCAAGTAAGTCTGACCACAAATTAATGTAAAAATATCTAGCAACGTGACAAGCCGGGTTTTTCCCAAACGGCGTTAGTAGAAGAATCATTTATATATAGTCGGGAGTTCGGGTCGAGTCATATAGACAGTTGTATCAATTCAGTGGAACTGGAATTCGGGCAAGAGTCGCAGCAGAGTCACAGACATACGGTACTCACGTTTTTAATTCTGTTCTACAGTTTTCCACGGAAATACACAAGACCAGGTAATGTTTTATCCATTCCAGGGTGCGGTATATCATTATATTATGAAGCCTTGGGATTTTCGAGGGTTTCTGAAGTTTTTCAATTTTCAAAATTATATTGATGATAATCTCATGCTACATGACGTAAAATAGTTTGTAGAACGCGCAAGCAAACACATTTTCCAATGATTATAGCTTAATGTAGTCATCCAGTGGTTAGTAGTACATTTCATCTGGGAGTTTTCTGACCTTTTTGTAGATTTGCTCATTTTTGGTGAAAATTTTATTGCAAACGAAAGTTCAAAATATCGACGGCCTTGATTCTGCTTATAAGCCTGGGAAAGGCCATTTCCGGCTGTCTGAGGGGTTGCGATTTTCCGAAATTTTCTGGGCGCTCCGCACCAACTGATGGTGGTGCTCCGCTTAGATAGTCTTTCGGGCAGGATTACATTTTTCGGGCAGAGAATCCTCTTCTGCCCCTAAACTGAAATGCTCTTGTACGCCTATGCACTCATCATAGGTGAGTCATTCACTTACAGTAGGCTATTTCCACTACATTTGTTCATCCAATGTAATGTTGCGTAATTGATGTCACATGCTTAGGCTTATGTCGTTGCCTTATAACTCGTTCTGTGACAATCAGGTTAAGCTAGGTGAACTCGGACATTATTTGGCCTAGCCTATACCTGGGCCTATGTTAAATTCTGCGTCCGTCAGGAAATAGCCTATAGGCTATCTGTGAACGCAAATATTTCGCACATTTTTGTTCATTGAATTCACCGTAAAATGTTCCAAAAACGGCTTAGATTGCACGAGAGAGCTTGTAGAATCTCAGAGCTTCCAGGGCCCTAAAGCGGGCCCTGGACCTACGCCAGTGGGACTTCACGCTTCGCGCTCGTGATGTGCGCACATAGGGTTCGTTTCACGAGTCCTACCATTCCATCTTGTCCACTGATCGTCCCCCCCTAAATTTTTATGCTTCCGCCGCCACTGCTTGTGTCATGAATAAACATGAGCTTATGTATGCAAATAAATTTGTGAAATTGAAAAGTGGATCCACCAGGTGTGGCTAATGTTATCATTTGTAACTTACCTTTATTTAAATAGATAGATAAAACTTGTTTTGTGTGTTTTGGAATATGATACCTACCAAACTGTAAACTATCTAATAAGTAATTAAAGAGCTTATAATATTTCTCAGGCTGTCAGATTTCATGGGAACGTTTGTTCCCCATTGCCTTGTTGTCCCGTGATGATTAAATCACAGAACCCCAAAACTGGTTACCACCAATCAGTTACCAACCATGCATTTTGCTACAGAACCCAAAAGTGGGTTCCCATTGGTTGCCATGGTGAAAAATGCAAACCCACAAATGGGTTCTCATGATTTTTGAAATCCAATGGCTTGATTTCTTAATGAGTTTCTCCAAATAGTAATAGGTATATCTTGAAGATGGTCAAAAATACTTGAGTAATTCTACCTGATCCTTCGGTGGGAATTTTTATTCTTTCAAGTACGGTAAGACCTCTTTGGTGATGTGTTGGTATAACTTTAAACCTTTGAGTTATGTGGAGAGGCACAGAGCCAAATGTTAATGTTAAATGAGAACCTTTTAGGTTCATTAGTGTGACTTTTGAGATGTTAACTTAGAGACAGCCAAGTGACTCCAGAAAAATACTACTTTCATAACAGATTAACAGTTCATTTTTGATTCCTTGCCGAAGGCAGGCAAGGAATCTATGCGATGGTGATGTCGTGTGTATGTGTGTGTGGGTGTGTGTGTATGTGTGTGTGTGTGTGTGTATGTGACACTTTGGCTTGTAAACACGATATCTCAAGAAGGGTAAGTGTGACTATCCTCATATTTGGTGTGTGGGTTGGTCATATTGAGTAGATGATCCCTATTGTTTTTGGTGGAGATCAAAGGTCATTTGGGGTCACGAGAGGTCAAAAGGTCAAAACTTTGTAAACACGATATCTTGAGAACGGTACATGTGACTATGCTCATATTTCGTGTGTGGGTTGGTCATATTGAGTAGATGATTCCTATCGATTTTCGTGGAAGTCAAAGGTCATTTGGGGTCACGAGAGGTCAATAGGTAAATTCCTTAGAAATTGCTTGTAAACACGGTATCTCAAGAAGGGTAAGTGTAACTAATCTCATATTTGGTGTGTGCATTGGCCATATTGAGTAGATGATCCCTATTGTTTTTGGTGGAGTTCAAAGGTCATTTGGGGTCACGAGAGGTCAAAAGGTCAAAACTTCGTAAACATGGTAACTCAAGAACTGTACATGTGACTAAGCTCATATTTGGTGTGTGGGTTGTTCATATTGAGTAGATGATCCCTATCGATTTTTGTGGAGGTCAAAGGTCATTTGGGGTAACGAGAGGTCAATAGGTAAATTCCTTAGAAATTGCTTGTAAACACGGTATCTCAAGAAGGGTAAGTGTGACTAATCTCATATTTGGTGTGTGCATTGGCCATATTGAGTAGATGATCCCTATTGTTTTTAGTGGAGATCAAAGGTCATTTGGGGTCATGAGAGGTCAAAACTTCGTAAACATGATAACTCAAGAACTGTACATATGACTAAGCCTATATTTGGTGTGTGAGTCGGTCATATTGAGTAGATGCTCCCTATCGATTTTCGTGGAGGTCAAAGGTCATTTGGGGTCATGAGAGGTCAATAGGTAAATTCCTTAGAAATTGCTTGTAAACACGGTATCTCAAGAAGGGTAAGTGTGACTAATCTCATATTTGGTGTGTGCATTGGCCATATTGAGTAGATGATCCCTATTGTTTTTAGTGGAGATCAAAGGTCATTTGGGGTCCTGAAAGGTCAAAAGGTCAAAACTTCGTAAACGTGATAACTCGAGAATGGTACATGTGACTATGCTCATATTTAGTGCGTGGGTTGGTCATATTGAGTAGATGATCTCTATCGATTTTCGTGGAGGTCAACGGTCATTTTGGGTCACAAGAGGTCAAAAGGTCAAAACTTCGTTAACACGATATCTCGAGAACGGTACATGTGACTCTGCTCATATTTAGTGTGTGGGTTGGTCATATTGAGTAGATGATCCCTATCGATTTTTGTGGAGGTCAAAGGTCATTTGGAGTCACGAGAGGTCAATAGGTAAATTCCTTAGAAATTGCTTGTAAACACGGATTCTGAAGAAGAGTAAGTGTGACTAATCTCATATTTGGTGTGTGCATTGGCCATATTGAGTAGATGATCCCTATTGTTTTTGGTGGAGTTCAAAGGTCATTTGGGTCATGAGGGGTCAAAAGGTCAAAACTTCGTAAACACGGTATCTCAAGAACGGTACATGTGACTGTGCTCATATTTAGTGTGTGGATTGGTCATATTTAGTAGATGATCCCTATTGATTTTCCCAAAGGTCAAAGTTCATTTGGAGTCAGCATGTTCAAAGCCTGACAAGCTTTCCTGCACAGTCTTTCAAGAAAGGTCACTTGTAGGGTCCTGTAACTTGTCATGTAGATGGCACATAGTGAATACATGGTCCCAGAAGTTTTTGGTGGAGGTCAAATGTCATTTGGGTTCACGACAGGCAAGGGGGATCTCAATGTAGGAAGATTGGATGCCTTGCATGTGTACTTTGTGGGCACATTATGGAGCCCTGTTAATTGAAAAACATTGCAAAGCAATGTCAATGTGAAAAAAGGCCTTACATTTCAGCAGCAAGGAATCACTAAGCCTTTTGGCTTTCTGGTTTGATTCTTGTTTTTTTTTTATTGAGTGTCATTTTTTTCAACAGAGATATCCCAGAAGTATCAAAGACTAGAAGCAGAAGCCCAAGCAGAGACTGCACAAAGGACAGATAATAACCCTACTCTGGAAGGATGGATGGCTAAACAAGCTAGTGATGAGAATCACAAGAGCTCCACCAACTCTGATCAAACTCAAAGTTCACATGCAAGTGCACCTCCAACAAACATTTTCAAAATGCCAGCAGAAATTTGTGAAAGAAATGATTTGCCACCCTCGATGATTCCTCCATCCCTGCAAGCATTGGCAGAAGCAGAGACATTAGACTGGGGATGACCTTTTACTGCTCTTGATCTGCCGTGATTGATGGCTCTACCAGAGTGCACACGCATACCCAACTGTGGGCAACAACTTTGGTATGGAGCTTAGTTGCATAGGCAAGCTCTACCCAAGCTCGAGGTTATATTCCTGAAAAAAGGCATGATTTTATGATTGTGCTATCCTCATTTTGTGTTTGGGAACTGAAAAGATTTATGTGTGGTGAATACAGTATCAATTCGTTAAGGACAGACTTACCAGGAGGAGCCTTGCTTTTGCCAAAAACCTTTTCTTTGGCCACCCCCTGTCTGGTAATTACTGATATAAATGAATTTGGCAGGTGGGCAACTTTTATGAAATACTGTATTTGAAGTAGTTAGCATCCTACAAACAAGTGATGGGAATAATCAGTTAATCGTCTTTGAATATTTCTTGAATATTTCTAACTTTGCAACAATGCATAAAACAAGTTAACAAGCAATGGCAAAAACAAGAGAGGTAAGCATACTGTATGTAATTTGTTGGCTTACGTTTATTCACAATGTGAAAAATACAAAGATTCATATGGTGCCTTGCTGCTGCATACTAACTATTGTTGCTACATTCTCTATTCTGTAAACAAATGCACATCAAAGTCATATCATGTCCATGCATTATTGCATAATAGTAAACTGTGTCAGGACGCATTTGGTGGTACAGTATCTCTTGTCCAGTAACTTAAATGTTGAAAGGAGATAAATAATAATAAGGAAACAAAAGTAAAGGGAGTTTCATAAAATAAATACATATTCAAATTCATAATTTGTATGTGTAGCTATGATCTTTTTTTTTTTTTTGAGTGTTGTGACCAGGAAGACCAAAATGACATGACACTTCTCCTGCCCTTCTCCCACCCCTTCATTACATTTACCCCCCTCCCTATACACAAATCATGAGAGTGACACTTTGTCCACCCCTGAGATGACAAGCTTATAAGATCACTTGAAATAGGTGCACAAAACTAATAAAAGGGAGCTTTCAGTGCTCTTTTCATGGGTACTTAAAACTTGGTAGAAACAATGGTCTACAAATGTGGAAGCTCACAGCCAGGCATAGCCAAACGTGGGGACAAAGCACTTGGCCTGATCCTCTCACCCCAAACAAACCTACTTACTGAAGCCCCTCCCACAACTGTTTAAAGTTCATCCTCATCCAGACACAATTATCCTCAGTTTATTGCTTTAGGGTGAGTGTACAAGACCCCAATGTGTAATCAAAACACTCTCAGTAAAGTACAGGCTATGGCGCTTTGCACTGCTTGAGCTAGCTGTCAGTCAAAGAGTTGAGCCAATAGAGAATTACTGTAGGCCACTACAAAATTGTAGTTTGGGGTGAGAGGTCTGGCCCTTTAATATACTTTTTTTTTGCCTTTTGGTACATCTTCTGGCTGCAAATCTGCAAATATACCTTCTCTGTTATAGGGACCACATGCATAAAGATATTTTCAAACAGATTTAAAACTTTCTGCACTATGATAAGATCCTCCCACCACAGCAAGACATCCATGTGTCCCCATGTCTTTGGTCACTATGAATACAAAGAGTTCTAGCCATGACTAAATTATAGTTTCCAGAAAATTCAATAAAATTTGATGCATGCATGTACCATGATAACTAATATATGACATTTCTTTGATATTACTATATAACAATAAACCATCACAGATTGACATGAGATATTCAAATAGTTTTGTCCAACCATAAAATTCCAATTCCATGAATTTTCTTTTTCCTTAAATGTAAATAAAATCAAGGCATGCTGTACAGAAATTTTCTCAAATTAATACTGAAAGGAGTATCAATTTTCAAAATAAACTTCACATTCATATCTATTTTCAGTTCAATATGCTATTATCTTAATTATGTCCATAAATTGTCCCTATCACTTACACAGTAAGGATGTCTGGGGTTCAACTCCTAGCTGGGTTATTTCAAAGAGATATCGAACCTAGTTTAATTGTGCTCAGCATAAGCATCAACAAGCCAGACACCCACAACATGAAAAAAAGGCCATGGCAAGCCGGCCTGAAACCAATTGGTAGAAACTGGGCTGTTAAATACTCCAGCTAACCTAGTCTAAGTCTATTACTTACCAAAGGTCCTTCCTGAATGAGGCTAGTTCAGGTAACATATGATGACATGTAAAAGGTATTGAACCATTTACCAGGGTTACTTGCAGGTAAGTGGGGATTACATATGTGAATAGGAGGTAAGTAGAGGGGTGATTTTATTAGGCATTCCATTTATAGATCATGAGTTGTAATGGTCAGTTTGTCAATTATGGAATGCTAGGACCACCAGCACATAAAGTGATGTACTTCCAGTTTATGGCCTTATTTCATGTGACAATGTTAGTACAAAAGTTCATCTATCTAACATAGAACAATTGCAATGTGGGAAGAAAAGATGACACTCATTTTTATTCTAATGTTACCACTGAAAAGGCATTTCATCAACCATGATGTAGTATTTAAGATGAGTATCAAAGATGTGTATCACAGGTGTGTTTCCAAGGGTTGTTGACCAATTCTCCTGTAAACATATTCAGTGCTACTTCTTAGGGTGCACATAAGGCACTCAGATAGTTCCAACGATCATGTATGTTATACAAATTTAGAAAAAAAAATTTTTGATTGGTCAGATAACAATTCTTTTACTTCACTGAATATATGTTCTTGAAAACACACCTTTGATACAAGTCTCAGATACATACATACATATATTGCATTGGAAACATTAGCTCCCCTGAATGCTTCATTGCACAAATTGATTCTTAAATACAGAATCGCAAATTCCTTTCACAAGTAAACAGAGGATTAAGAATTACCACAAATTAAAATGGTGATGCTAGATAACAGGTACAACAATTGGCAAGTATTAAAATAGACAAGTACCATATGGTGGCTGGTCAATTAATCATATGCACTCAACAGTAATTCCTAAATACCATCAATGCCTTTGGTAGTTGGTTTACCAACAAGAGTCACATTGTTTCACAGCAGTAAATTTTAGGAGCATGCTACAATAGGCAGGTATATATGGGGTCATGAATATTCATCATCATTTTAGATGATATCTTGATATTTCAGTACACTGGGTTACAGCACACAATTTACATTGTCCATTCAACTGTGACCAAAAAGGACTGAGTCTATGTGGATGTAAATGTACATAGTATGGCCTGAACAATGTTTATAAAACAAGCCCTAAACAATGTTTATAAAACAAGCCCTACCCTGCTAACTCATCTGAAACCTATGAATATTCATACAACATGAATAAAACTGACATCTTTATTTCTTCAATTAAGCAGCAAAGCGTCTTTCCATAACATAGTACAAATACACAGACAAACACATACACACTCATATCCAATACTTCTCAAGTATTCATCTCTTTAATAAGGCAAAGTTTCAAGGGAATGCCGTAACAGTTTTTTCCTCTTGGTACTATTGAAAATAGGAGACTAACTGCTTGGCTGCTTTTGCAATATCGTAAGCACACGTAATAATTTTCTGAGTACAGTCTTGTGTTGATTTTTCCAGGGAAGCTTTCTTACATTCCTCCTTCAGCCTATTCGCACCTGCATTTAGCGCCCTCAGTGGGTTGGAGATTTTAGAGGACTTTGGTTTCTGCAAAGAAATGCAAGGAATACATATTACACCAACACAAAGCCAAGATTACAAATCTAACAATATTATCTTTCAGAAGATGCAACATTTCAAGTATGCAATGACCACTGGCAAAAGTTCACTTCCAAAAACTGTTTTGGTCTCTGCAATGAGAATGGAATAAATGACCAGTCCAATTTAAGTACTTTTTCCTGTAACTTTTGTAGTCACTTATGGTCTCTCCATTTCAGTTCAAGATAATTACTGAAAAAAATGTAGATCTTACATACAAATACATTAACAACCTCATATCAGTTTTTGACAATCATGGATAAGTTATATCAATCAGTATGTATGTGTTGTCTTCTCAAATAAATTCTTGTCTGGCATTTTAATTCAGAATTCAGACATTTCTTCCCTACAAAATTCATTCTTTAGTAAGACTACACCAAGTTCAATTGATGATTTTAATATGATGTTGAATAAATGCAATACTTCCACTAAATTTATGTCCTCATTAAGTTAAACTTGTGTCTGAGATTTGAGCAGACACGAAAGTTGCTGAAAGTGGTGTTCAAGTACTGCAAATGTCTCATTGCGATTCCTATAAGGGTTTTTCTACTAACAATTGAATCACTTCTTCATGTTTGGAACTATTGTGAGATTTAGTGATTTTCAGCCGGTTTAGTGAAACCACTTACATAGGCTATGGAAAAAAATAAACTGCAAGAAAAAAAGCAATCAATTCCACAAGTAGATATGAATCAGTGTCACATACCTCTGGGAATAAATCAGCCATTTCTTTCACTGACTCCCTAATTTCATCTGATGCTGCTACAAATCTACAAAAAAAGAAAATGAGATTAATAAGAAAACACCTTAAACAATGAGTTAACACCATAAACATGAGTAAACACCATAAACAATGAGTAAACATCATAAACAATGAGTAAACATCATAAACAATGAGTAAACACCATAAACAATGAGTTATTGTGTTCTGTACAAATGCTGCCATAAAATGGTCAACTTTATAATTTGATTAATCCAAAATGTTTACTTTTCTTGTTACTTACATGTTAAAGGCAGTCATTCATCACCCTAAACTACAGTTTCAGTATACATATATCAAAACTCTCAATTGGTACAGCTTTTTGATTGGCATCACATTCAAACAATGCATCATAGCTAAATTACACAGCATGGGCACTGAGAGTGTCTTGATTACACATTATGGACTTTTATGGCCACTGGGACAAGCCATGAAGCAATAAACAAGGATTGTGTCTAGATGAGTTTTAGATAAATGTGGGAGGGGCTTGAAGTAAGAAGGTTGGGAGAATTTGAACTGTTAGGGATGATGAAAATATGCCTTTAATACTGAGTATGACTAAAATTACCGATATCCAAAGTACTAGGGCAGCTCCCACCGATGAAATTCGAATCTCAGAGAAAGTGACACAGCTGCTTAAACCAATTAGTTTTTTTTTTTTGATTGACACAATTTATTCCCATCAACTTGAAACACATGCCATATAACGTAAAGACAATGGTAAAAATAATATAGATATTTACATTATATATAATCCAAGCCTAATCTAAACATAATCAGGATATGATGGAAAAGGAGAAAACAGAAGTACAGTAGTTACGAATTGGTTTCCCCCATATAAATAATTTACACAATAAATTGGAAAGAGATAACGTTAACAAAGAAACTAAGTAAAAAATTATCGTCTCACAGTCTCACTGACTTACACATACATTCCAGAGACGTGAAAACTGCGGAATAGATCCCAAACCAGAACACCAAGGCTGTAAATCATTCTTGACATTTCTATCTGTTATAACTGACGGAGAGCCATTGGAGGTCGGCTGGCTTGACCCCTGAAAAGTGCATGATGGGTAAAATATTTTTACCAATCATCCTTATGCCTGTCAGCGGACCGTACGCAAACCCAGACATTTCTCCGATGACGGGCTGACAGTGGGCCATCAAAGGACCGACCAAATTTTCCTGTCTAGCTGGGAAAATTAGTTAGGCTACATGCAATGTTCAAAATAGGGAGCTCTTTGCTTTATGTGGTATTATAATGATATTACCACTTGAATCCAAAAATCAGCAGTGACGAGCAAAAATATTCAAAAGTTTGACACCATGAGAAATTTTTCTCAGTAGACCTTTTTTTTGACTGTTATGCCTGGACAGAAATTACTACTAGGTTGGGATATCAGCCAAATTGTCAATTGTAGATAGACTGTGTTTGCTAACTGAAGGGGATGAATTTCAGTTGGGGGGGGGGGGGGGGGATTTGTCTTCTTGACATTACTATCTGTTATAAACATTACTTGCATTTTAAGTGAGCATTCATCATAACCCAAAAATCCAAATCATAGTGTAACCACCATAATCCTTAAACAGAGAGACAAAAGAAGTGAAAAGACTTACCGGCTATTTTTGCCCTCCTGTGTTACAGCTAAAAGTTTCTGAATGTTGCGCGTTATTTTCTCGGTGGCACTTATAACATCTTCAGGAGTAGGAGACTTTTCATCCCCATCGGTGGAAGACGGAGATCTCGGAGATGTATCTCCTTTAGAGGATGATGAGGACATATCCTCACTGGAGGACGGACTTCTTGCATCAGCTGTTTTATCACTGAGATGGATGAAGAAAATTCTGAATTGTTACCTTACACTAGGGTTGGGTGGTATACCAGTACTGACATCAATGCAGGCACTTGAGGTACAGGTAATGAAAATACCAAAGATGTTTGGTGTGTTACTAATACCAGTTCTTGAAAAAATACCCGTACTTGAAAAAAATACCGGTACTCATTATATTTGCCGGCAAAGTTAACTGTAAGGATGTAGGAATAATTAAAATATTTTCACAAACATTAAGAGCAGAGGTTCCTGCATGGTAATTAACCCAATCAAACACCTAGATGTATTAATATGCAGGATAACATGGGGGCCATGCATGGCTTAGGTTCCTTCCCATCGGACTTCCCTACCCGAGAGTTGAGAACTGGTACTGCCTTAATACCGGTTCCGTGTGTTTTACAATACCGGTACCAATATTTTCACGGTACTGCCCAACCCTACCTTAAGCAAAGCATCTGACCAAAAATTTACTTGCAAAAATCTACTAAATCCTACAGATCTCCTCTGGTTTCACTCACAAGTATCCTTCATTATGTTTCTTAATAAAACACTGGATATTGAAGGTAGGTAAAGGAGTCATTCACATGACTTTAGCCAATATGTGACATAAAGGTGTAACATGACTGGAAAGGACCATTCCAAAATTTGAAAGACAGGGAAAAATAAATGAAGACTGCATATGTTCCCTCAGTATGATCTGCACCTCAGACCCCCATTTATCGACCTTGAATGCAAACAAAGCTTGTTGATTTATAATTAGTAAGTCAATTCCAAGAACGCCCCTCTATGTCATGATTTACCCTGTAAAACTCTTGTTACAGAGCATGATACCCTAATTATTCCTTATTTATCATACTGTACTCTTTTGTGGAGTGGTTTATACACTTAAGAATTTATCCCCCTTATAGCCTACAGAAGAAAGCCATTCAATTGGTTCTTAAATACTGGCAGTTTGAAATCATTCATGCCTGTTTTGTCAAATAAAACATTCTATTTTTAAAATTAACTGGTACCAGGTTGGAATTTTTGTTTTCTTGGTTTCAGAATATCCTTCCTACTATTTTCAAATCTTTACTAAATTTTAAACATGAAACTCACTTATATCTTAAACATTACGAAACTCACTTTCCATTCCCTTATTTAGGCTGACCTCTTCCCTTCAAACTATTTGGTTTACAGGCCCCAATTTACGGAACTCCATCCCTTCAGTGTTGCAATACATTGATATCATTTAAGAAATCTTTGAAAAATTATTTCATCCTCAAAAAAGCTAATTTATTCCTTTATCTTCTATTTTCGTTCTTGTTTTTAATGTTCCTTTAATCTCTTTGTATTGTGTTGTATTGTTTAGGGAGGGCTCACACTTCAAGCTCTATAGAGCTTTCATTAGGTTTCTCCAGAGTCACTCTCTGTCTTTGTCATTTTGTTCTGTGTTTATTATCTATAGACGAATGCGATTAGCACTTGTTTTTAGTGACTGTGCGCAGCCATTACTGGGGTCCATCTGTCTTGAATCGTCTTTATATATCGTCTACATGAGTTTCAAACCCTCATATTCAGTGAAGTTGAAGGAATTTAGATACAATGTAGTGTATTACAATACATGATAAGGTAAGCAAGGAAATCAAAAGATTTAAGGTGATGGACCCCAGTAATGGCCGACTAAATTCACACCATCACAATCTGTCCGGATTTGTCTATATATTACTTTGTATATGTCTGGAGAAGTGACTTGAATAAATGCCCCTGAAATGAAAATGAAATGAACAATAGTTCAAATCTATTGAAGTCTGCAACAACAGAATTATCTCTTTTATATGGAGGCTTTGACTACCAATGTCATGTACCATATATACATTTGTGGATAAGCAAAGATCAATTTTGCTTGTATGATGAAAAAAGGGATGTAGTCACTGATCCATCGTATTTCACTAAATACTGTTTGCTTTACAACTTAGGACAATTTCTCACTTTCCCATTCACCATGAATACATAAAAGCTACATCATGCTGTTTCGATTGTGGTAAAAATTTGATTTTCTAACCTCAGTAATCTATTGTTCAACTGAGGTATATCAGGTGTCCAAACCCACTGCTGGAGGTCTATTGTTATCACTTCACCTGGCTTCTAGTCCACTTGGGTTGCAAAAAATGACTTGGTACTATGGGGCTAGGGTTTCTTGACTTAGATAAAATGTCTTTGCATGGAGTATTACTGTCTGTCAATCATCAAATTGTGTAAGGAAGGCAAGGAAGGAAATCAACTGTATATTTTTACTGTGACCAATTTGTCATGATGACTTCAAAGTATCTGCAGCATAAGGGGATGCACTAACAAAATATTTTTTATTTTGTACTTCAACTACATCATTAATTATCAGCAACAACATGACTACATAAGTGCAGGTCATGCAACTGGCAGAGGCAGTCACAAGATATTTACTCTTTTTTTAACTACATAATGACTGAACGTTAACGACATATGAAGAAAGGATACAACACATTTGGAATCATTATGTTGGGTGGACACATAATCTTTGTCATTATTTTGTACGATGCTAGCATACCCTTTGTCATTACTTCATGGGGCGGATACTTACAGTTTGCCACTATTTTTATAAGTTGAATATGTAACCTTTGTCATTATTATTTTGTGGGGTGAATACGTAACCTTTTTCATTTTGTCGGGTGGAAAAATATCTTTACCCACTTTTTTATAGGGTGTATGCATACATTTTATCATAATATTTTATATTTTTTTTTATGCATCTGCCTTTATATTTTATATAAAGGCAGATACGTAATACCATTTGTCAGTTGCTTCATATGGTAGATACATACCCTTTGTCATTATTTTGTAGGGTGGATGCATTCTCGTAGTCACTTCCAGCTGTGCTAACTCGCTTCTCTGTTTCTTCTTCAGACTGAGCAGAAGGTTTCCTTTCCTATAACAAATAGATGACCAAATAATGGTTTGCAGAATATCACTCAGTTACATATTAACAAACTCATATTTGGCCTATTTTACACGGCAACAACTGGAAAAAAAGACCGTGGCCGGCTCGACTTGAACCAATAGGTTGGACACTGGGCTATAAAAATCCATCTAACTTCTTCAAACTGATGCATGGACCAAAAAATTAAAAAAGGTTTGAATTCACTGCTGATGCCAGTAATGGTAACTTAAAATAGAACAAGACAAAATTAGTTTTTTGATGCAAGACAGAGTTAAAAATTTGGTTAAAAATTCTGATGGCCTGAAACCATTTGGCTTCATAATTTTGCAATAGAACCAGGTCTACTGACAACATTCTCTCCTTTGAAACACAATCTCTCTTTTCTTCTGTAAGTTTGACTCTGAACAGGAAGTCAGCAAATATACTAGCTCTAAAACATGACACCGAATCAAGATTCACAACAAATCTGTCATTTTTATGGCAATATGTCAACTCTGTTGAGCTACGCCAAGTGGAAAAGTCACTTTTTTTTCACAAAGCAACACTTGCCCTAAATTCAAACTTTGTTACTGTGCCCTCTTTTCACACTAATCAGGTGTATGTCACACTGCTAGTAAAATATTTTTTGCATTATGATATCAAACTGTTTTAACACCCTGTGTTTTCTTGGAGATTATTCGTGCTACATGCTAATAAGTACTTCACCACTGAAATCGTCACATGTTAAAGGGGAAAGGAGGGCAACAGTTATCCCAATAAGATGCCCTGAAGTCTAAGCAACCAAACCACAACCAACTTAACTGTACCCTGATTTATTCATAAACAAATCTTTGACTTCATAGCACCCACTTGTGTATAATTTGGGGAGTATGCAGTGAGGGTAAGAAGGGTGTTCCAGGGAGACTCCCCCTACCCTTAAATTCAGTAAAATCTCTTCCTTTGGCAGGTTTTTTAGAAAACATGCAATATTTCAGTACTTTTCAGACAAAAGCAAGTCAGCTCTCCCAGAAAAAAAATATCATTTATGGTTGAGGAAACTCCTAGTTTAGAAAGATATGACTATCGGATTTATAAATTTACTGGTACTTGGAAGAATATCCCCAAAAGTGATGTCAACTCTAAATTTAAAGAAAGATTAAATATCTAATTTGTAAACTTACAGGTAGTTTAGGTTTTACTGGCTTGACTGGTTTTTTCTGTGATGTTTGCTTTGGTTTTATATCGCCATCTTTAGCATCAGGCTGCCAAGATTGTGTTGGTTTTGTGGAAGACCGATCTTCGTACATAGAAGCAGAACGGGTACTCTCTTTGGATTCTCGGTTTGTACTATTTTTCTCCACTTCATCTGGCTTACTTGGACATTGTGAACTCTCAGAACCTCTTTGCATACTTCTTAACTGGGCATTTTCTTTCTTTAAGTTATCTACCTGTAGCGAAGATAAAATGTTTTTGCAAATAAGTTATGGATCATAATAAGACATCACAGCTAAAGCAATACATGTATATAATGTATATAATGCAAGATAGTGTAATATACATGTGTCAGTCATTACAACTACAATAACCGCAACATCAATAACTGTCTACAGAGGTCAATTTCACTAAAGTTCAGCGATCATTGCCAGCACGAAATCCATAGCTAAATCTTAAATCCATCGCAAGTTAGCAACAGATGTTTAGCAATTGATTTCACTAAACTTTAGCAATCAATTTTTCATAATTAATAGTGATTGTTTTAGTGAACCCCATAGTCCATTGCTATTGCAATTAGCAATAATTGCTCATTTGAAAGTGACTTAGCAATGATCCTTAAACTGGTGTGAGTAAAATCAGCCCCAAGAAGTTAAGAACAAATATAAACATAAAGATAGGAATAGTAATGGCTACTCATCAAATGGCTTATTAAACCAGACATGTGCTTCATTATCTCAAAGCAGTTAATCAGACAGCATTCCAAAATGTTTTTACCCTCTCGGGGTTCTTCAGCACCAGTAAAATTTTAATATGTTTATAGCAATTTTAAACCAACCCACATTTTCATCTGGTGATTTGACTTAAAGCAAGGTATTAAACAGCCACTTATATTGTAAACAAAACTTTCAGAAATGCCCCTCTTCCAGCAGAGTAGAGTAGCTATGAGGGTCATTGAGGGTGGTAACATCCTGCATTGGTTTTGGCACACTACACTTTCAAGGCACTACAACCACCACTCAAATCCTCTAGCTAGAACCCTGTGCATGCCCTATGCTTAAAAGAACTTTCCCTGATGAAACAATGAATGGTTTGATTGTTTGCTATCTTACCATTGACTGCAACATATTATTTTCTTGATTAAGTGATTTATTTATTGTTAAAAGCTGTTGAATCCTGGCTTCTGCCGCAGCCAGTGTTTGTTTTAATTCCATATATTCATCCAAGCTAATTGGTCCATCTGAACATTCTGAAGATGCTGCACTCTGAAAGAAAAATATCGAATGTGTGTGGTTTTTATCCAGAAATTTTGAAATGGTAAAATTCACTACTTCCAGACCATGGAATGTTTAACTTTAAAGGGCCATATCAATTGACAGCAGGATTACAAACCTTGATTTCACAAACAGAAGCATAAAAATGCCTATAACAAAGGGAAGTATCACAAACAGTGATATCACACTCAGAACATTACAAACAATGGCAGCTCAAGAAGTGGTATCACAAACAGTGGTATCACACAGTGATACCACTCAATGTAGTATCAAATGTAATTCTATTTCAAATAATAGTATCACAGATGGTTGCATCACATTGCTATAACAGCCAATGATATTTCAAGCGATGACATTAAACTAATATTACTATGAACCCTTGTCCTACAAATATTGGTATCACCAACAATAGTATTTGTATTTTAATGTATTCATGCTGACCACTTTCAATGCTTAAAAAGACTTACCCAGGCAGGGAATGAAATCTCTTTGATTTCTAGGAAAGTTAATTATTCAAAACTTACTGTCTCCTTAAGAAGTCTATCCTGCTGTAAAATTTCTATTAGTTTACACTGCAATGTGTTCACACACCCTTTTTCAAATTTCTCTCTTATAATCCTTTCACCATAATATAGACAGAGTAAAAACTTTATGCCTGAAATTTTGCACTGCAAACTGTCCTTCTAATTTTTCCGATATTCTGTACTACTAACCTCTGTTCTCTTCTCCTTGGAAGATTTCCCATCTACTGGTTTTTTCCTCTTTTGTTCATTTACTCCAACCTCAACATCATCAATCTCTTTATAGTCTTTGTCTTCATCATCTGAAGCAACTCTGTCATAAACAGGCTCATCTTCTGGTGACTTACTTCTGTCATGAGTAGAGGGCGGAATAGGTGGTGGTTTCCCATGGCTTTCAAAAATATCTTTGTTGACATAAGGGAGAGAACATTTTAAAGTCACATACAAAAAAAGGCCTACAGAGCAAAGAACATGAATGTTACATTTATTGCATGTTGTATGTTGCCATTTCAAAAATATCAATTACAATATATAATTGAAGATGATCCTAATACAGACCTTTCTAACAAATAGTATGCATTTAATTACAAAAGTTGAGTGGACATTGATTTTAATAAAAATTCATCAGTAGGACCAGAAGTTTCATACAAAGCTTCTTCAACTGTATTCCAAAATTCCTAACAAACCTTGTATCTTTTGTTACAATTAAACCGAGTATCCCCAAACCCACAAATATGTCACATGACCATAAACTTTCATGTAAAGGGATGAAATATTAAACAATGCATAAAAATTCCTTTAATGGATGAACTTTCTACAGAAGTGCACTCTATGGCATTTTATCGAACATTTACCAATAGCACATGTAAATGAACAGAATCTCTGCATCACAAAACATTGTGCATGTTCATGCTGGGAAAAGCCCCTAAGCTACTTTTCCAATTTCATGTTTTGGGGGATGGGTTTCCTAACTGGGAAAGTTCTCTCTCTTTTTTGACCTCTGCTATGTTTTTGAAACCTCCCTTTTTTGCTACTGTATTAGCTTTTTTGTGTTTATCAGTAGTCTGCTTGTTGTTTATTTTTTCTTCTCAGGGGGTGCACGTTTTCAAGCCCCCCCCCCCCCCGGGGTTTTTGTGTACTTCCTTTCGCTTTTATATGTCCTTATATTCTTTTGTTGAATTTATACTCTATATGTGTATGTTTATATGTCAAAGCAATAAAACAATAAACGAAACGAAATTTGGTACAAGTTATAGCAGGCACATAGAAGGAAAGATGGATTAACTCAATTTCAATGGAGTCTTGTGTGTGTGCATTGATCCATGAAGCTACTTAGGAAATGTCCAGTGACTAGCACAACAGAGGCATTGTGAATGCATTCTTCTGTAACATTCAACACAAAAGCAGTGATGATTCTCATGATTTATCTTTTTTCTGCTTGGGTACTTCAAAATTTTTCTAATGAGCTATGGGGAGGTTCCCCTCATGTTTGCTGAATCATTATTTTCCACAGGCACAATGACACTTCTTTAAATATAGACCTGTTTTCAAATAGCAATTACAATGAATTGTGGGAAAGAGTTTTGGGTGTACGTCAATTTTAACCACTGTAAAATGCTGTTGACAAAATGACAAACACCAAAACTCTATCCCACAATCTTTTGTAATTGCTACTTGGAAATAGGTCTATTGCACTCCTTTGAAAGTGTCTTGCATAAATTTACCTTGTTTTGTTATATTTGTACCATGCTGTCTCCTCTTTGCTTCCTTTAATATGTCTATAATGAGTGTTGCAAAGTCTCTTGCACTGAATGTGGCTAGCTTCTGACGTCCCTGTGAATTCATAAATGAAAAAACAAGATGTTCTTCCTTCAAATACAAAATTTACTTGGAATGGGAGATTAGACCAGACTGTTCAGCAACATGATTACTTTCAGGATGACAAATGTTGGTAGCAGTGCATGGATAGCATTATTAGCTAATTATTAACTGGAGAGATAATTATTAACTAACTTGAAGAATGGGAAATGTGTCTGAGACTTTAAAGATGTCACCGTTTAGCGCCAGCCAATAAAGCATCAATAATTGTCACACTGACACAAAAGGGTACATTCCATTCCTTGTCACATGAATCGCTTTCACTTCACTCCCCTCTCTCACTCCACCTCAACCCTAATTAAATTATTCTTTCTTCATTCCATCACTAAAATATGTTTTTTTTTTTTTTTTTTTTTTAAATAACATGTTATACACACAGAATCTCAACATCACACATTCTGAGCAAATTTTGGCCAAACCTGAACTGCATAAAAGACCTGCAAGCCAAACTTACACAAACAAAACCTGAAACTGTCACCCTTTCTTTGAGTAGCATTGATCAGTACTTTGCCTTTACTACTTCAAGAAGCAGAATTACACAGAAACAACAATGTATGAAGAACAATAAAAATTAAAATTTAAGCTGAAATGAAGTTTTAACCCATAGCATTGACCAGCACTTGTTCCACACAATCTTATTTCCACAACCACCACACTAAATATTACAAAACATGATCTCCAAATGGAATCAGGACTAACCTGATTTCTTGTTGAAGACAATTCTGGATTTAGAGGCAGAAAAGGGACCATGCGATCTCCAGCTATGTAACTAGGCATCTGAAGACTGGACCACACTATAAAGTAAAAACATAATCTGAACATTGATTATATGCGAGGACTGTGAACTTGTAATAAAAGTGCTAAATGATTGATCCCACAATTTTGCAATTTTTTGGGCTGTTACTCACAATTAATAAACTAAGGCTTTTTTTTATACAGTAACATGCACTTGTATGTGTAGCTTACAGTTTGCATGGACTTGGTTGCCAAAGTTGCCAAAGTAACAATATCTCAATATCTAGGTGTAACAAACAAAATGACATCTGTGCAAATTTTTGAAGTAACAAACTGCACAAACTACACTCTAGAACTAAAATTTTATTTTATGGACATAAAACTTCCCTAGAATTTGCAAAAGTGAAAGTACTTTTCAAGAGATGATGCGAATGACAACAAAACACCCCAAAATATCTACATACGAATGTAACAAAATAAGCCAATCATTTTTCCATGACCATTTTTTGTAAAAGAAAAGGTAAAAAAAAAAAATTGAGTCTTTCAATATGACAATAAATCTCAAAAGATTTTCCAGACTGCAGTAGCACCCGGACATAATGCATCCAGTTAAGTTGACAAAGCAACTCACAGCTATCTAATTCCCTTCTGTCTACCTCATCATAAACATCCATGGCAAGTTCTTCAAATAATCTGTTGCTCAGCTGTAATGTAAGGTGAAAAGAGAGAAAAAAAATACTTTATTAACCCATGAACTTGACAACAAACTAACATTCTGTTTTCCAATCTATCTTGGAATTCTATCTCCCCTAAATAAATTTTGTTTGCCTTCTGTTGTGAGCTTATAATGGAAAAGCAAAGCAGAGGACACTGCTATCAATTCATAAGATTTGGGTTTTTTTTTTTTTTCATTCAGTGACTCAGATCAACAGATTCCACATGTTTCAACATTATATATAAGGTTAAAGAAACAATCGCAAAACACAAATTTTAGGCAAATACATACAGGGTTGACCTTTTGGCTCAGGAAAATGATTTCTTTAGTTTTAAAAGCCCATACTTTGTCAAAATCATTGACAATACTCCCATGAGAGTTTTGTAAACCAAATGCTGAGAAAGGAGTTATATTTATTTTTTCACCTTTACAAAAATCTCATCTTACTGTATCTGTCTACTGAGGCAACCTACACTATTTAGTCATCAACTTTATATGCACAAAGGTATCCAATGGCTTCTATATCAACACCTACATATATGGAGCATATAGTATCCAGCAGTTGGCAGATTACTACTCTACTCACTGTGCTCCTACTATATATTCTGAACAGCTCAGTGACCACAAGCAGTCCACTGGGCAGGTTATGAGGCAGCCGTGGATAGAGACAAAAACAGGGAACAGGGGCCTTTCTTTCCAGCACAGCTATAGAGCTAATGTCATGCTCTGTGCACATAGTTACAAGCAGCCATTGTTCCCTTGTCTGCTGACTGCTGGGGACTAGAAAAAGCTTTGCTCCCTTACCGCTTGCAATTTCTTGCGAGCCTTCTCAGCAGCATCTGATCTCTCCAGAGAGCTATCTGCCATTTCAGGTATCAGAAAATGAGAATTAGTCGAATGATCTGGAAACAAAAAAAGGCAGATATTTAAATATTAAGAGATGTTCTGTCAGTTGTGATAGTCTTTCTTCATTGAGAGCTACATTTTAAAACCAAATTGACCATAAGAGTCTATCCATTAAAATGTTCCAAAAACCTGAATTCATTTACAATCATAATTACAGATGGTCAGAGAACTAGTGAAAGAGGTCTCCATGATTTCATTTAATAGACCAGTGGGAAATGACCCTTGTGGGCTAATCATTCCATCCCCCTTTTTTTTTTGTTTTTCCAAATTTTAACATTTACCACAGAATACCACTTCACGACACAGCACAACAGGGATAACAACAAGTTATCACTTTAATTGCAGAATTAAATCCATTTCAGGAAATAAATTTGTAATTAAGAAGTAAGGAGAGTAATGAAGTAGTCTAACACTTCATAAAACAACATAACAGTGTAATTAACTATGAATCACATCACTTTTAGAAACCAAAATGGTTTATCTTGTAGAATTTCTACAGGGAAATAAACAACCAGACTAAATCCACTAAAACAAGAGCTTCAAAACAATTTGTCATCCTAAATTCAGCCAATCACTAACATCAGGTAGCCATAATGTTTTGCATGTGTGCTTGTGTGTGAATTCATTTATGCCCAACAACTCAAAACACAAATATACACACACTAACACACAATTACGAACATTCAATTTACATCCACATGAAAAAGAAAAGATGAAAAACCCTTGGAAACCCTCACCTGGTTTTTTACCACAAACAAAAGCTGTTAATCTATCTGTTAGTTCATATTGTCCTTGAATAAGTCTGTCAGCTAATTCAAAATGACCTTCCTCTCTGAAAGAAAAGAAATACCTCAATAACAAAGCTTTATTTACATTTTGGGTTCATTATCAGCATCCTAAAATGCTGACATGACAGTATCTAGTTTCAATAAGCAATGGCAGCCTAACTATAAGGCACTGTAACCTACCAGCATTAATTTCTTGTTAAAGAAGTATCAGGTTAGGAGGAAGTGGGCCAAAGATGCTTTTCAAAGGAATATTTGTAAATCAATACTTAATTATTCTTACAGTCACTCAACCCTCAATCTGAAACATTAGCTTGAATCAGTGAAGTAAAACATATTTCATAATTTGACATTCTTCAGAGACCACTGGCAACCAAAGGACATCCACAAAAATTTCTGCAGAGATAAGTATAACACAAGAATGAAATGTCAGATCACTGTCCTGTCACAGCTTCCTGTAACACAAAGTTTGTTGCAAACTGGTGCAATATGTTGCCATTTGCCATGCAACTGCAGTCCAAGGTCAAGGAATGATAGAATGGGCCAAACATTCTATGACATCACTCTGTGATGTATAATATTTCATTTTATTATTTTCTTTGGATTACAGACATTTTTACAGTGTTGATTCATACATCACAATTGCTTTTACTGCTTGCAACTTGCAAGCCCACTCCAAAATTTGCCCAACCCTCATAACAACCAGACGGGTTGGGCAAACATCTATAGATTTTTATTTGGGACCCAATTTTTGCTCCATTTTTTTGGAAAACAGGCTTCACACCTTAATGTTTTCTGACTTCACTTAGAAGAATCTGGGAAAGATGTTTACACATATTGCATTTAGAGGGAAACAGAGTTCCCAAAATGAATTAAAAATTCAGAAAGTTCAAAATTTTAACATTTTCGGTGACTTTTGGACTTGAAACTTGACCTATTATGCTAACTATGTGCATTATTATGTGGTAGTGACCCTTTAAGACTCTCATTATGTTATGTATAACGACTCAAGGAGCCCCTTAAAATGTTTCATACAAAGTCATGTTGTACAACCCTGGAGCACAAATTGCAAATCCCTGTTCTATCAAGTTTACAACTATAATGCTTCCTAAAAGTTAGCATTTTTTTTCAGTTGCTAAACTTTCTCAAACATACTTTCCAAAACATCAACTTTACATACCTGGCCAGGTCTGCAGGGGTTTTACCATTTCTGTCCAAGGCCCCTGGGTCTCCTCCATAAACCATCAGTAGCTCACATTGTAACATTTGGCCTTCCTTACTGGCAACATGAAGGGGAGTGTTTCCTTTTTCCTGCAAAACACAAAATGAAACACAAAATAATTAATTCATTAGATCTCCAAAGAGTTGTACTTTACAGACTTTTATTTTAGGCTATCATTGAAAGGCTGGTCTCCTCAAGGAAAAGACTGCTCCTATCTCCTTTGCAAAATCACAGTTTCTGCAAAGTGCATACAAAACAATGCTCCTTTGGCTAGTCTTACCTTTGAGGAAGGGCTGGAAGTGAAGGAAGAGGGAAGAACTTATCTTGAACATTCAGGGGAACATCTGCTTCTTCTTCCTGGTTCAAAAACCCCAGCTAAGCAACCTGTTACTCAAATACAGAAGACTGGTAGCAATGCAACAAAATCACCAACAACAACCCCAATGCAACATAATTTCTTCCTGTCCAAAGTCTTGCATTATTTCAACAAGGAAATAATACTTAATGAAGAGTAACACTTGTAACACTTGTACTTGAGGCTTTGAAACACCAAAATACAGTGTAAATACTAAAATACAAAGAAGGACCTAATACCCTTAAAAATATAGGAACATATATGTCAAAGTTCATGTGCTTATAAAAGTCACACGTGTGTAGTACAATATCATGAAGTCCCAAGTGGTTCTGTTTTGTTCTTGATACAATATTGATGTAGCATACAAATAGAGGATGCACTTTAATATAGTATCATAAAACAATAAAACACAAACAAATAGTTTTGCTCTGAAAGGTAATGGTCTATCACTTTCATCTTGTTTTAAGAGAAATACATTAAAAATAGGCACATCAAGGCTTGTGTGGATTTACTCTGTGTTAAGGAGAGACCATAGGAAACTATAAATCTTTGTTTATTTTACAGGAAGAAACAATTTCAAACTTTTCCACTGAAGCACTACAAAGAAAGAATATATTCATGCACATGACATGAATCACAACACAAGGTCAACTAAATTCTTACTCTGGGCAAGTAATTGTTACATGAACTGCTCACTCACTTTTTGCCCCACTGGTCTAAGGTTTCTGTGCTTTGATAAAGTTAAAAACATGTCAGTTATTACCAAACCAACTAACGGTACACCCTTGAATGGTAGATAATTCAAGTTTAAACAATGATGGACCATACATTATAGGTTAAATGGTAAGTGATGCATGATAAAATTTCCCCATTTGTCATATTCAGCAAAAATATCCAATGTCCTCTTATACATTCATACTGCCAAACAATCTTAAAGTAGTTGCTGAACCAGAAAGCAAAGATGCACTGTGGTTTCAAAGAGCTGGTTGCAAATGATTTCTCCAATCAGCACAGCAAACTTGCACTAACATTCATAGCTTGGATCACTGTTTTGATCAATGTGACATATGATCCACATGCCAAGTACAAGAAATAAATATGATCTTAAATTTGAGGTATCATGCTTATGAAACTATTCCAATTATTCAGGTATGACCATGGGCAAATGTCATATTCAATTCATTGTCACATTCAATCCATGATGACTGTCAAATTGAGTCTTGTTACCATCTTACTTTGCTCTTTATGCATAGCTAACAGATTGATCACAGCATATTTTGTATGCATTACAAGTACTTTTTCACTGAGAATTAAGACTAGGTATGATTCTATGCTTGCAACTTTCTATCATCTGATTTATTTCCAGCTGCTGTAATGACCCTTTTATTCAGTTGTGGGGTTGTGGGAACTGTTCTGTTCTGCATATACAGTATGGAGAACCACGCACAAGGCAGAAGGTTCCATTTTTTTATGTCTTTGATATACTAAAGTATATTGTGCAACTTGTATAGCATCAGTCAGCATTTGTCAACCTACTTCTGCAGTAAGAGATCATGCTGTTTTAACTCCGTTACAAACTCTTCAATGAGGGGTACAATTTAGAGGAATATTCCAACTACATGTACATGACTGGCTTAAGACAGGTGAAAAAACTAATGACAGGGCATAGAAATACTTTTGCCAGTATAATATGATAGTATGACAGTATGACATCCCCCTGCGGCCTTCATCATAGTGACCCCATGTGACATTCCACATCCACCCAAACAATCACATTGTTTCATTATGAAGCACATTTTGTATGAATGAAATGCACATATCAATACTTCCCACCTCAAAATATAACGTTGAAAGGTTTTCAGGGTTTGAACACTTGTGACCTCAAATGATCTTTGATCACCCCATAAGGACCTAGGGTCCTCATATATGAAGCATGAAAATTGTTTGGATTCCCTTCCATGCTATATGTTCCCATGTTAACAAGTTACCAAAACATATATAGCCACTCTATCAGCAATAGATTCTCTTATCACTAAGAAGGGGTTTACACAGTCAGGACAGAAGAAAAAATCCACTTTAGACTGTTTAAGTTTTCATGCCTTCATGAATTCTCCCCCCCCCCACCCTTCCTCTATGTCACTAAGTCTTTTGAATCACTCCATTACAATCTTTAAAGGCCCAATTCTCTCACCCCAAACAGTACCAATTCTCCTGACCCTCTCACTAGTCTTAAGCCCCTCTCACTTTTGTCTGAAATTCATCCTTATCCAGTCACAATCTCAGTATATCGCTTCAGGGTGAGTACAGACAGCTGTATCATAATCAAAACACTCTCAGTACAGTTCATGCTGTGTGATATAAGCTTTGGTAATCTGCATTGTTTGAAGTAACAGTCAATCAAAAAGCTGGGCCAATGGAAAGTTTCTGTGCCTCTGTACAAGAAGTGTAGTTAGGGGTGAGAGGATTGGCCCTTTAACAACACAACTCTTCAAACTTGTTTTCTTCTCCCCAATGCAGTTAACTAAGTCACCTTACATGGAGGTGGAGCAGGGAAACCCAATTCTCCCAAAAAATATTGATCCTTACCTCACTAAAAAAATTTGCTTGAGCACCCAAGGATAACAACCTCAGACAAGTTTCAAGATTTCCTGTCCTCACACTTGAATGGAGTTGCTGCAATGAAAAAAGATGCATCATTTTGACTGCTTCTTAAAAGAAATACAATATGATAAGAATATTTTCTAGAGTGACAGTTTTTTGCAAGTGAATAAGTGATGCATAAAAAAATTATTATTATTCCTTTGCACAACTGAAAAAATACTCATTATTACATCTAACTGAAGACCTTAACAATTTTTTTCAACATGACTGATCAATGACATTTATTATCAACTCAATCCATGACAGCTGAAACCATAAAGCAGAGACCCGCATATTCCATTAAGTTCCCTAGTTTGGGATCTACAAGCCCCTGATACTTACCTCCAACCTGTTACAGTTGTCATCCCACCTACCCGCAACTAGACAATAGTAAACATATGGCACAGTAGAGATGAAGGCTGCCCTCACTCTGCAAGTGGCACCCTCGTCCTTAACCTACCTGCCACCAAAATCTTTAGATGCAACTTTGGCCTTGGCAGGCACTTCCATCTATATTGTGCTATTTGTTTTCCACCAGGGTCTAGTTGAAGAGTAGGTGAGATTACAAGCGTAACAAAAGGTAAGTAGAGGGAGCAAGTAGATAGTAAAATATGGTTTGAGTTATTAATGGAAGAAGACTTGTGTGAAAAGTATTTATGAGGAGAAATGCAAAATCTGTTGCAGCAAAGCGCAACAGCAATGTCCTTAAACAGTGGACAATTCTCCTCAGTATCCCTTGCACATGTCCTCCTCTCGACTTGTCTCGCGTCTATGATACTGGCTGATGAGATACGGTATGAAATAATTCTGTTTTCAGTACCAAAAGTAGATGAAATTTTTCAGCAACTATTGTACATGTTAAGGAAATTATTGACAGTTACTTGATGAAGTGCCCACATTTAAACTGTCCACTTGAATTCCTTCCTTGGCCAAATACCCAGTATGATGACTGATAGACATAAAACCCCATATATAGACATTTAATTCAGCTCCAGGAACCCCAGTCATAGTTAACAGAGCATGCAGAGGGGTAGAACCTTTGTGTAGTAATAATGATACACTTTTGGTGGTGGCACTGGAAATTTGATACGCCACACTTTCTTAGACGACAGAAAAGTGAGGTTTGGCCGACAACACTTTCAGCTTGCTCAATTCAGCATGTAAACATCATCCTTCAGTATCTGTCTACATTTGCATGGACACTAACCCCACTTTGACCATTATTGAAGTGAAAAAGCTTTGTATGATTACAAAGCCACTTAGTGATGAAAAGAACTTACTTCATTAAAATCTTCATCTTTAACCCTGTGCACAAAATCCAGTCGTTGATATTTTGCACGAATGAACTCAGATTTATCACGACTGTTAAGAAACAAAGCAACCCTGATTACAATATTCCATTTTTAAAACACTCTACAACATAAACAAACATTTAAAAAATAAAATTATTGTTCACAAGAACAAGTTTCACTTTCTCATTTACAAAAACAAAAAAACATTCCCTTAATATATGTAGGAGCTACAAATATGTTTGTACACAGCTGCTATATACACGTAGACATTTCCTTCAAAAAACACATGCATACACTGTCCCCGATAGCTTGATGCTCTTTATATAAAACCATAACGCTGACCTCCATAGCAAAATTAATGCTCAAGTTAGACTGCATCGTTTCATGATCAAAATCTTAAGCCAAAGTAAACAGGTTCTACCTAAGCATAGTGTAACAATGATGGATGACTACAGTATGTAACAAAACTACAGTACCAACTTCCTACAAACATAGCAGGAACATATTGCACTACATTGCCTGCATTGTCACCACCCTTTGTACAAGATTAGGCTAACCAATATGGCTGCCTGCTACCATATTGTGCATAAAAGTCTTAAAAGATTTGACTTGTTTATGTGGATCAGTGTCAGCAGATTGTATGAAAACTTGATTTTTTTGAAATGATGCAAGTTTATGTTGATTTCAACAAACTAGACTGCAACATTGTTCTCATGTTTGTATTGTACATTAAATTTTTCAGGTTCAGTCACAAATTATGCAAATGACTGTGAGTATGAAGGCCATTTTGGTAAGCCTAAACTTGTTCCAACAGTGGCCACCGTGTGGTTTAAATGATCTTCTGTCCATAGGTACAGGAAGTCAATGAACAGAAGAAATAATTGAACACAGGAAGAAATGGCCAACATTAATTAGGCTTTAAATGGTATTTACCAATGCAAAGCAGCAATGGGAAGGGAAATCACTATGTGTTGGAGATGTAGGCCATTTAACAGACCTTGTGTTTGTAACTGCTAAGGGGCATGTATAAATGCCAGGGAGCATCAAAGCCTATATAGACGAATCCAATTTGCGCTTGTTTTTAGTGACGGTAGGCAGCCATTAGTGGGGTCCATCAGCCTTTAACGGTCTTCACTTATTGTCTACTTGAATTTCGATTCCTCATATTCAGTGAAGTTGAGAACATCAAGATACACATCAGTGTACAACCATCCATGGAACAGGTAAGAAAGGAAATTTAAAGATTAAAGGTGATGGACCCCAGTAATGGCTGACTAAAATCAGACCATCACAATCTGTCCGGATTCGTCTATAGGTTCAAGATCTCAATTTATTGCAGTGTTTTGCATTATAATGCAAACCCAATAAAAGAGAGATAAAACAATTACAACACTGTGTGAGTTCAAAAATATTGTCAAAATTATGCATGTTAAGAAGAAGAATAAAAGCCAACTTACTGAAGGGGATCAGTAGCAGCAGGTTTCCTTTTACCACTCCTGACATTGGATGGATCTAAGAGAGAATGCTCCCATATTGAATTTGAACCACTGGTAACCAAGGCATGGAACATCTGTAAATTAAAAACATCATATAGTTTAATTCCATACTGTTCATGGAAACTACTGCATTAGATAGTTTTAATTAAGAAAACTGGTGGTACACATTTTTGCTAATGAATACACCATAAGCAGTAGCCATATTGCCAAAACAAAGTATTAATATGTGAAAAAATATGTATAATATACATATTATACATGTTATTTTGCCATACGATTTTGGGCTAGGCCTAAGCTTCATTAAAACATGACAGTATCCATGCATTGAGTATCAGTGAATGTGCATACCAGGATATCAGTCATAAATCACTGCAGCAGAATATCAATATTTGCTAACAATTTTGATTTTATCAATATTTTAGTTGAATCAGTAAACCACAGTTTGTATTAGATATCGATATTTTCTTTAAAAAAGTGTTTTCTAATATATGTATTTTGTTCAAAAATGGATATGATAATATAGCTAAAATTGAATTATACATATTATCAATATACAGCTACAGCCCAGAATACAAAAGAATATAATACAAAAGCAGTAATAAAAACTTGCAACCTTTTGTTAGATTTAAAATACACTTTTATAGCTACAAGGGTCAGTATTAAGGGATGATAATGACTTGGCTTTGTTGCCCCATATTTGGGCTAACATGCATTCTCTCTGAACCTTACAAATTCTTACATTTAGCAATAAGCTACAAAATCACCAAGAAATCTCTTAATTAGTAATTCTCCACTTGTCCATGTCACAATTTGCATGTACTGTATACTCCAAGCCAACAGAAGGTACTGTAGCACTATGCTTAGATAGTTGGTGATGCAATCTTTGTCCCATGCTCAAATCTTTCTAGCTGCACCCCTGATAAACACAGCCAGAAAGACACCTTTAGGAGACACCTATCTGCAGTCACCACAATTTCAGGAAGTATTGTATGTAGACTGTCTTTTTATGAACGGCTCTTGAAAACATGAGACCACATTTTTCTCACTCAGGCAATCCTGAATTTTTCAACAAAACACTGCTTGAATTAACCTAAATAGGCCAGTACAACATGGTATACTATACGTTGAAATATCATTAAAAATACTTGGAAGAGTAATAGAAGCAAAATTGTAAGATCTAGCTGTTGTTTTGAAAGGCCCTTTAAATGCCAAAACTTTGGAATGGTAGACTTGAAAGCAAGAAACATTTGAGGACAATTTTTAAAAACTGTCCTCAAATGTTTCTTGCTTTCAAGTCTACCATTCCAAAGTTTTGGTATCAAGAGAGCCACTAAGTTTAATGCTTGAGGTAATGAAACCATTTCCAGAGCAAGGAATTCTTTTCCCATGGATACAGCTGCAAGAGGGGGCTTGAAGTCTACAAATGCCCACAAAATTTTACCCCTATGAGCCCCAGCCTATGTTCTCCTTTCAAGGTCAATATTAACCATAAAATTGCCAACCACAACATGAATGGTTCCCATTAAACACTACACAGCTTCAAAGGAAAACTGGTTGGGGTGTTGCAATGTCATCTCCTAGAAACATGTTCCTCTCTGAAAATCTATGGATATTATCTTGCTATACATGCAAGGCTAGTGAAAAGCACGTAATAGGTAACTGTCAACTACAGTAACTACCAAATGTATACAAACAGTATGAGGCCAACAGCTTATTGGACCATCATTCATGAGCACTGTCTTGTGGTGTTGTGTAACATTACCAGGCTAAATGCATAATATTTGTTCATACCAAAAAGGTTTGTTGACCACAGTTACTAACAACATGTCAAATTACCTTAGTCTTTCCATGACATTGACAAAGTATAATTGGGAAGCAGTCTAATTGGCCAATTGCAGATAATATACAAAGTTCTAAGGGTTCACCAATAGCCTGGATAAAAATTCTGACTCCATGAATGCACCAAATTTTGTACAGCATTGCTAAAATGACAAAATTACTACAGTACTTACTTCAAAAAGACTCTGAGGCCAAATGACCCCTTGATGTAAGGACCTGATCTGAGAGACATGTCGACCCAAGCTTCTATGTACACTACAGCACTCACTACATAGTACAACTCCTCTGTTTATAGAGGCCCACCCTGGATCTGATGAAAAAACAAAGGAAATGAAATATGCATTAGGAACATTGATATTTTTCAGAATAGCCTGAAAAGGAAATTTAAGTGAGGTAATAATATCTGATTCACAGATATCTTTACATGGCCCACTGAAATCTGTGTATTTGATATTGAAAAGTAAAACAAGATTGTTTGCAGGGCAAACCTCCTCACAGTACCATTCTCCTCACTCCATACCACAATTCTTGAAGGGGGCAAATGAAATTTTCATTTGGCTTAGCTCTCTGATTGACAGCTTATTCAAAAAATGCAGGGTATCAAAGCTTATATTACATAACATAGCATAAGCTGTACTCAGAGTGTTTTGATTATACCTACTGAGCCTTTTTATACTCACCCTGAAACAATTAACTAAAGGCCTGTATACACGAGCAACATTTGTAAAACATTCTCAAAACACTTCACCTGCAACAAATCCAAAACATGTTTGTTTTCGGTTTGTTGCACATTGTAGACAGAGTAAAAAACAATTTGAAAACATTTTCAAAATGTTTTGAGAATGTTTTGAAAAGAATTGACAGGACGTTTCTTTTGCAACATTTCCAAAACATTTTCAAAACATGCTACAGGTACAACCTGTCTACACTGTGCAACAAACCGAAAACAAGCATGTTTTGGATTTGTTGCCAGTGGATGTTTCGGAAATGTTTTGACAATGTCGTGTATACAGGCCTTAAGACTGCGGCTGGATGAGGATGAATTTCAGCCAAATGTGGGAGGGACTTAAGTAAGAAGGTTAGGACAATTGAATAATTGAATAATGTTATTCTTTGTTTTTACAATCTCTATTTCAAGGACAGTTGTAACATTAGTTTCCCCTGTGGGTTTTATTTTGGAAGTTTAAATTGTGTCCTTGAAAATTGTCAGTATCAATAACCAAACCATTAACTATCTACTGAGTAATTAAGAGATAATTAATATAGAGTTAACAAAAGAATGTCAACCCTTTGCAACACTCCACATCATTATTTTTGCATAAGCAACATCTTGCTTTAGAAACATTCAAACTTTGAAGAGGTATATCTTGAGAACCATAAAAGATATTGAAAAAATTTCAATGGATTTTCCCATACAAAAGTTCACTCTGTAATTACTAGGTGCAGTGAGGTCATTTTGCTGACATGTCACACTACCTTTTAAAACAAACTGTAAAGGCTCCTTCTTGTGCAGGCACAAGCCTATTGTATTGCTAAAGGTTATATCCTGGTGAATAAACATGACCCTAATTTGTATTCAGATACAGGTACTGATTGCTGCATGTTGCATACAGTTAGTATGCTGCATTTGTGAGTTACTCTGCTAATTTTAAATAATTTACTGATTGTTATGGCAATCCAATTTCCAATCCAGAAGTTTCCAATTTAATAAATATTTTAAAACAATAAGGCTAATGAGTCAACTGTTTTCAAGTACATTCATGTTGATGAATATAACAAAGCAGGTAATGCAAACTGACATTACAAATTAGGTTCATAATTAGAAAGATGGCTGCCTGGTGAGTGATATAATAATATCACAAATTTAATCCATTCATTGGGAAATACAAAATCCAGTCTTCCTATTTTAACACATTCATACCGTAAGATGAAACAATGCAGCAGTGAATGCATTGTAACACTGTTTTTCAGAAAGTTTTCAATCATAATGGGGTAGGCTACCATATTAGCAAGTTTGTTCTAAATATGCAATCTACCCTTGATAGTCAACATGTGCCACTATATTAATGCTGATGTTGTACTGTGCAATATATGTACACAGCATTATGGCACTGGCATACCGTTGATACTGTATTCTGACAGCGTAACATCACAGCAGGAAAGGAAGTAAATGTTTCTTGCCTATCCTGATATGAAATGTTACACTGGTATTTTTTTTAGCTTGGCAAAAGTGAGAGGAAAAGGAAGAGAGGGGTTGGATATTGAAGGTACCCTACATGAAGGGCCATATTTAATTGCATGCACTGAATGCACAATAACTGTGATTTGGTATGATTTGTTTTGGATTTTATAGCCTTGACAAGTTGATGTCAAATCTTCTGGTTTATTCTGGCGGTGACCTTGGTCTTTTCCAGCTGTGGGACACTTATCATGAAAGAAAATGGAGATCTATAAGCCTCAAGTGACAGTAACCATTGTGTTAAACCAAGGTGGGTATGACAAATGTGGGTTCCTAATGATTAATCTGGTGAGACCAAAGGATTCAGACATTGCCACATGAGCTTGAGGCTTCAAATGAAATGATGTGGAGAAATGCAATTAGGGTCTGCGACACCAAAGAAACTTTCCTGCTCCTCACAATATCCACATTACACTCTACTCTATAGTATGTCCCTGACATGAAGAATATCTGCAATCCAGTATCAAACAATGGATGACCCCACATTAAGGAGTACCATACAAATTTTTATCAGAATTGAAACTCTGCTAGATGTGAATACAGCTCGTACTTCAATATAAGTGTTTTTTTTTTCTAAGGAAATACAAACATTTTTGTTTTGAATGAGGCATTCACAACAAATTTCAGCCAAACTACAGAATACCATTATTCAATCCATTTTATTCAGGGTTATTAGGAAAGGCTGTATTATGCTATCAGTTTTTGAAATTACATGCTTTGGGCTGAATTTGTACATGTAAAAGATATTGAAGGCTGTGGAGATGGTTGTAAAAACCAAACTATTGTGGTTCTGTTTTTTTTTTTTTTGAAGAGTATCTATGTGTAAGAGAACATTTCCATAATAATTACATTTAGAATAAAAGGCACAAGTTTCTGTCTCCTGTGGCCCATTCCACAAAGACTTATGCACAATCTTAAGTTTGATTCCCCATACTTAAGGCAACAGTAAATCATACTTAAGATTGTGCGTAACCCTTTGTGGAACGAGCCCCTGGACCTTCAGTCTAGCAGGCTGTAACCATGACAAACATACAAATTCCATTACACATGTGAATCTAACATGGAGTTATACTACATGATAAGGCATAATTTGAACACAATATTCCTCTTACAGTACCTATATATGGGAGGGGGACACAGTAGGAGGGTAACAATATCACAGATTCCTCAACACATGAAACTAGAAAATTTTATCACCAAAGATTGCAAACAACATGTGCCAAAATTTTGTATAGTATAACTGTTTAATTACATCATTCCTACTGAATTAGTAGTATTGTACCAATGCCAATGGACTTCTTTTGTTTTAGAAAGATTGTTAGCACTCCAAGTTTACCTGCAGGAGGCACTCCGATCCACCAACCCTCCTTCCCTACACTACTATATTCCACTACAAACCTACTCAAGGAGAACTAAAACCACCAGTAATTAATTAAACCATCACAGAGAAATTTTAATCAACACTTTTATGTCAGCTTTCAGAGACCATAACTTTCTTGGAGTTTTCTCAGACTGATGACTCATAGTTCAAGAATTTTTTTAACTTCCTAAGATGAGAGTCCATGGTACATAGCATAATGATTACTAATACTTTGTGCTGTAAGAGATTCAATTTCAGTATTTAAACTAGATGTTGTGAAGAAGCAACTGCATGACAGCCAGATGTTTCAGTCATAGGTATAAGCTGGGAGAGGAGGGGGGAAGGGGGTAGAGGTGAACACTTGCGACTTTCTTACTGAAAAGATAGGTCTAAATGGAGGGGTGTAAATTTTAAGGACATTTTGAAGGTCCTACAATGTGATTTGATAATATCCTACTTGTTTTTTTTTTTTTCAAGTACATTTATTGTGAAAGTTTGCAAAAGTTGGCATTAACCCAGAGGTCTGTTGTCTATGAACACTAGAAGGATGGAGCATACTTCCTCTTCTTCACACACATATGGTTACAGTATTTTTTGCTTGCTGTTGGGCAAACTACTTGGAGCAAATGAAATCTGCCCTAAATGTTGCACCATTTTGACTACTACCCATGATCCAAAATCTTAATTTTCAGCAAAGTGGGGAGGGGATGACCTTCTACCCCTTCCCCTTAGACTCTTCTCCCATACACATCTACAATGCACATGTCATAATCAGCTATTAGACAGAAATATTGTAACTCTGCAAAACCACATTAAACTGAGAAGGGTTAGTGTCTTCTTCCAGCACATTTGTCAGATGTTTTAATAATTACTGAGGGGGGCGGGGGGGAGGGGGAGGGGCAGGGTTACTTTAAAGGTTATACATAATCCCAACAGGATCTTTCTTCTTAAAGAACCAATGTATTTAATGAACCTAACATATTTTAATTTAGTGACAGTACTATTGACCATTATACTTTTAAAATTTGTTGGAAATACAAACTGTTTTGTTTGTAATGCTTGACAGAATTTAAGGAAAAGTTTCCTTTCACAAAGAGTTGTTGATATTTGGAATAGTCTACCAGCCTAGGTGTTGTTAGCAAGACCCTACAGTACAATGAACTCAACTGTGACAAAGACAAATTTTGAATCAAACTTTGGAAGCTTAAATGAGCCAGGAAACTGGCTCTGGACATTGTCCTCTACCTACTAATGATGCTTGAAACACAGGAGGGTACAGGTTTATTAATTCTTCATAGGTAAGGGAACTTAAGATAGATACTGTAAACAAGTTGAGGTCTTGGTCACGTCAAGTACTGTACCATAACATGGAAGTAAGCACACAGTAAGAAAATCCTTTGACAATTATGAAAGATTGGTTTCTTCCAATATTTTTTGGTTGCCAAAAAATTATTTATTTCAAAGGGTCAGGCCGTAACTTTTAGATTCTTCAAGTGTGCTACAAATCATACTTCTCAGAAAATTAAGAAGAGTGGTAGGTTAGCTGTTTTATTAAACTTAAATGAGCTCCAAATCTTCAATTAGGCATGCAAAAAATCACACTCCTTGCAGTGCTTTGAGGTGAGTGATGGTGTGTGATCATTCTCACATGCCTCAAAATTAAAGGATGCATCTTCAATTCTGCTTCACCTGCAGAGATCAGTAAGTCCACTATAAAAGACTCACTTGGATAAAATCCTTCACTCTACACTGGCTGCACTCAAGCACCTTCATCTGTACCATTGGCAACTGTAGAGACATCTGATCAAAAGCTCTGAATGACTGCCACACTAGCCAGCTATTTAACTTATAAATCAGCCATACCGTTGGCTAGCCCGAAACCTGTCTTTTTTTAAACCGTGAAACACTAGAAGCTGAACTTGCACTTTCAGGGAGGCCATTCCAAATGTTAGCAACTCTACAAATGAAATTAAATTTTCTTATGTTGAGTCTACAAACCTCTTCATGTAACTTCCAACTGTGTCAACGTGAATAAATTTAGAGTACTCAACTTGAGAAACCTAGTAACAACTCTATCCAACACTCCTGATAGGGCTGTCAGTTTCTGTTTAATTGCCTAAAGGTTTAAGCGGTCAAAATAAACATTTGTTTACTGTTTAAACGATGTCCAAATATAACCGCCCTTGATTTCCCTTAGAATCTACCGTAAACACGATGATATGTACAAGAACTGAGACAATATTTTTGGCATGTCGCCCCCTATCGGTCACAAAACATCTGGGACATGTGTTGCTGGCTCTTTGGGTACTTGCATACCTAATATGTGTTATGTAATACAGGAAATGCACTGCTGAACATGGTGGCTTTGTCACTATACCATGGGCAGCTAACTGCTGCCGCGCAGGCTTCTTCACTAAACAGATTACATACCTTGCCGAGCTAAACTGTAGCTCGCGCAACGTTTAGCGATCCATATCACGGCATTAAAATTATACGTACATTAACAGGCATATTATTACCAAAAGTTCGGAGTTTTAATTGTAGACTTTAGGAATTAGTATTAAGGAAGATTGCAAGTAAAATCAAAGTCGCAGATTCGACTTGTAGGTCTAAGCCTATGCATGTAGTTAGGCATTAGGCCTAAAGTTAGTTATTGTGCAGCCTGCTACACTGACTAATTACACTAACTTTATAATGTTAGGACCTGTCGTTCATATCGTTTCAACGTTTGGGCTATGAAACCGCTGTTTTAACAGCCAATGGTTCGTTTATACGTTTAAACGTGACAGCCTTAACTCCTGACACAATTTCAATGTCAAAATTTCCATTATGTCATCTCTATCTTCATTATCTGCAAACAGAGTTGGCAGTTTAAGTTTTTCTAAGCCTTCTGGATATTAAACTTAAATCCTTTAAGCATGGAATCATCCTAATTGCTCTTCTTTGAACATTTCTTACAGCATCACTGTCACATTGATAATAAGGTGACCAAACAGGAGCAGCAAATATAGCCTTACAAAGTTACAAGCACCTGAAATAATAACTTAGAGATTTGCATGTCTAAAATATGTAGACCTGATAAAGCCTCCTTTAAAGGGACAATCCTCTCACCCCAAACTACACTTTAAGTAAAGGGTAACAGAAACTCTCAATTGGCTCAGCTTTTTAATTGACTGCTAATTCAAACAATGCATAATACCAAAACTTATATTACACAGCACGAACTGTTCTGACAGTGTTTTGATTATACACATTGAGCAGTGGCGGAGCTAGGGATTTCGGTCAAAGGGAGCAAAAATGGTCTCCTGGGGCGCTTAGAAGTAAATACCCTGAGCCTCAGTACTATCGAAGTCACGGCTTTTCAGACTTTCCATTTGATTTTCTGCACTTGGTAGAAGAATATACTTTGCCATTTCTCATCAGCAAGTTTTTAATTGTTTAAATTTTCTATCCATGGGCCTGGGGACCAAGTTCTTTTAGGGGGAAGCTCTGCGCCACTATGAGTTGGCGCGGAGCGCAAGAAAATTTTGGCCTACTGTAAAATGCCTCTCGGATTGCTGGAAATGCCATTTCTAAGCCTATTTACCGCATATAAATAGGGAAAACACTGAGTGAACTGTTAAGAAATGTTGAGGTTAATTTTTCTTCGTCTTTCGTTTTTTCAGGTTTTTATTTTCCAGGGGAGGGCAAGTTCCCCCTTGCCCCTACCTGCGGACGCCCATGTTTCTATCCCTCTCATCCACATTCTAGTATGAAGGTGGTCACTGTATTTTGTGTCATTGTCAGATTTCAATTTAAGATTTTAATGAAATAATGGGATACTTTATGAAGATAAAGATTAAACCTGATAGAGCCAAAAAGCAAGCCATCTTACAAGGGAAAAAAGTTATGGAAATTAATCATCGCCAGGTGTACATTTTTGTATAGTCAAGATAAGTACTCGACTTGAACCAATAGGTTGGAAACTGGGAGGTAAAACTCTAACTAACTAACGACATGGAGAAACATTAATTGACGTAATTTACATCACTCTGAAATAGCCATTAATTAAAGGAGAAGGCAACCCTAGCTTTTTCTGCCTACAGACTACCACTTTAATGTATGCTCTTTCCAAAAGAAGCACAAAGAAGTTTTTTAAGTATTCATTGTAACCTTAAAAATTGATTTTTAAGAAGCTACTGGTCCGGGCCATCGTTTTTTGAAATTCACCAGTTCCCGGATGTATAATGACGAAAGCGAGCCACATATCATATTTCAACAGAAAAGTTGTATACTGCATAACACATCTTCTGAATTCCCCTTGAAAAAGGAGATGAAATTCCTAATGTTTGAATAAAATTATTTTCATCATACAATAATAAAGTAAAATGAAAAACAGGTTTTTAACAAGAGCATGAAAAAATAGTTTGCGTAATTGGCAACACCATCGCACCGCTGTCTGTCACCATACACTTTGCCTGTACCTTACAGTTCGGGTAACCCTGATGAAAGGAAATAACTGTATGTAGAGAACTGCAAGCACGTTCTCATGGCAGGGTGACCTTGACTAATATACAGTAAACTGTTGTGCAGTGTTTAGTGTGAAAACACTGTGCACGGAATTTAACGTGACAACTTACGAGCAGGATGTACTCAAACTCTTTGTCGTACACTCTCCCGCTAAACATGGAATCATAAAGGATGGGAACGTTTGTATAGAAAGATGGAATCAAACAGTATCTTTGGTAGCCTGAGTATTCAGAGAATAAAGAAAGAAAACAGGACAAAGTGGCAGTCGGCGGGATGTCTTATGAAGGTTCTAGCATGTGGCTAGTACGCTTAGCACTTGTACCAGTTTTGACACTAATCGGAACCTGTATGATCTTGTCTCTTTTCTACGCAAATAGCGAGTGAGCTAACAGTATCTTGGGGAAGTGCTTTTCAGAAAGAAACCAGAATAGTCCGTATGCGGATTTTTTAACTGCCGATATTTGTTTGGTTGAGGCAAAGAAGAGAAGACTGAGTGAACATAACGACAAGGTAGGCAGTTGGCAATTCTTACCGTAGCGAAATAGCAATTAAGTGCCTGCTTCATTAGGCCTAGTGAGGTCCTAACAATCTTTTGAGATTGCCAAAGCTGTCAGCAATGCTATCTAGTCCTCGTAGACATATTTTCAAGGCTATGGTGGGTATAACTTAGACTTTTTTGCCCCTGGGAAGGCTCAGAACCTTTTTTTATACATCCCTTCAGTTTGTGGAATAGTGTACACGCCATGTGCAATGAATGGGAAACTTATGATGTGGCCCGTTTACGCCATATTAAAGTGCCCTCTTTTTTGAAAACCAGAAAATAGCTACGAACATCATAGGGATTCATTAGGGAAGAAAAATAATTGAAAAATTCATAAAAATTTGAAACTATGCTGATTCGATTAGCTTTTTTCAGAAAATGTGTTAGAATTGTGGTGTCTACTAGTTGAGAGGTGTAAAATCCGTTGGTTGCCTTCTCCTTTAAGTACATTGGGAGAAATAGCCAAGACAAAGGGTCTGCTTGGCTCTCTCTTGTAGATACCGAATTCGTAATAAATAGGAGCCCAAACCTAGGTTCACTAGATGCAATTTTTTGGCTTTTGAGACCACGAATGTGCAGAAATAAGCATATTCATGGGATTATCGTGCAGTGTCAGAAATAGCAAATTTATCATGAGAACGGTCACTTGAAGAAAAGAAAAATGGAAACTGCTCATTAAAACTCTTAAACCATTTCCACTAGGATAACAGTTTTATTTTATTTTTACCTGAATGTTCTCTTCAAATGATTTTGAAAAGTGTTGTGGAAACTATTTTGGGATCTTTATAAACTCTTTTTATTGTCTATGTTGACAATAATCCCCGACGGCAAAAGGGTTTTTTGTACTACAATTATTGTTGCGCCCTTTGCAACATTTTTTATTGGCCGGGAGGGTAAATTTAATGTCAGTCTATGTATTTTGTAAGCTTATAATCACGCTCAAAGTGGAAGCAATTAACTAACCACAGTGACAACATTCATTTGTGTGTATAAAGCATGAAGATACGTCTCGGCAAAACCTATCCCTTTATTGCAGAAGATGACCTTTTTCATCAGAATAAAGTGCGGATAGTACAGTTACTTGTGGCTGTTTGAGCATTTTGTTATGTGGGCCTTAAAACAACACTATTAAATGTCTTTTGCCAATAATCGATAATGGTGCATGAGTAAAATTATGTCAAAAACCTAAAAAGGGCGCCAACAGACCATTTTGGTGCATCAGGGGGGTACCCCCCCCCGACCATATGGCAGCTCCGCCACTGACATTGAGCTTTCTATATTCACCCTGAAGCAATAAAATGGGATTGTGTCTGGATGAGGGTGAATTTCAGACAATTGTGGGAGGGGCTTAATTGAGAAGGTTAGGAGAATTTGTACTGTTTGGGATGAGAGAATTGGGCCTTTAATACATGGTTCCAAATGTGCTCCAAAAAGTCAAAAACCACTGTCTACACGAAGACCTACACCGTCATCAAAATTTAATTTTTCCAAAACCACTTCATCCTTACAATCATTGTGTAAACTGATAACCACAAGGGGAAGAACCATACCTACTTCATTTAGGGAGACAGTTGAAACTTAACACATGTCACGATGGAACTTAAAAAGACAATTACCTCACTGACCACCTCTGGAGTAGGTCAAGATCATTCTGCAAATTCTCTATATACATACATGTAAGCTACTTCTAACTTCTTTGAATATGCTTGTATCATCTGCAAGTAGTAGGCCATACCATTTACACACTTGTAAATCATTTATACAAACAAAAACTATGATAGGACCTTGAAACTGAAATGAGGAGTACCTTTTTGCTCTTGTGATTGTGGGTAAACTAGATTCAACTTCATTGATGAATTTACCTTTTGAATTTTTCCTTTTAAAAATCTTAAGTCCATTTGCTCCTGTGACTTAGTACTGTACCTAAGTCAAATGTCAAATGGAACATAAGAAAAGGCCTTCCTGAAGTGCACAGGTAATCATCTAGTTTCTGGATTGTACTGTAGGTCAGTTATCCCTTAAAGGGCAGGAGCAGTCATCCCAAACTGAAGAAGTGTAGTAGACTGTCCAGTTTCATGATTGGCTGTTGGGAGTCATGTGACAATGTTTTTTCTCTTCAAATGTGAAATTTACCAGAAATAACTACTTGGTTCACCTTGAATATATGAAATAGTAAAGTCATGAAGTGTAATTAAAGATACTTTGAACATAATAAGAGGAAAATTGAGTTATTCCGCTTTTTCTTCAAAATAAGTTTGTGGGGGACTGCTCTTTACCTTCAAAGTGAAAATGCATTAATCCCTTCTTGAAGTAGACTGTCTGGTTTCATGATTGGTTCTTAAAGGGGCTCATTGAGTTGATATTGATAACTTAATGAGAGAGCTGAAGGTTCACTACAACATGACAATGCTTACAGATAGCATAATAAGTCAAGTTTCATATCTAATAATTACGGGAACAGCTAAAATTTTGAATTTTGTAATGTCCTGACTTGTAACGGTTTGTGCACAATTTGAAAAAGTGTCTGGTCACGAATTTTTGAAAACCGAATTGAACTGTTAAATACTCACTCATAAAAGAGTTATTTGTATGTAGGATGAGGGGATTGTCTAAGATTGACCATTTCTCACTGATAAGGGAAGAAAACCGAACGGGTTTGGAAAAATTTGTGGAATTTCATGAACTAACTCAATGAGCCGCTTTAAGGATCAAATGTCTTTTCTCCTCAATTGCATAGAAGTAGCTGCTTGGTTTACTTTGTATATGCAAAGTGAAGCTCTAAAATATTGCGTAGAATACTTTGAAGAGAAACAAGAGGACTTGGGGGAGTTAGCTGTTGCTTTAAAACAAATTTGAGGTAGCAGCTCTTGCCCTGTAATCATGCATACATGCGAGTTTGATAAAACTGACATTGCCAGCTTGGCACTATTACTCCTCACTAAAGCTTTTCCGAGTTCCTGCAAAGAAGGTTGATTAAAAAACAAACAAAATATGGTGGGTTAGTGGTTTCATAATTAAATGCATTGTGAGTGGGAAGCTGTCCACTTTTCATTTATCACATGAGCCTTTTGTAGTCATTTTTGAATGCTGGTATTGCTGTCCTATGTCAAGTTCTAGAGTATTCTTGACTGGGCACTCCTCTGGCAGAGCTGTTATATGTCATGCTGTATATACAGTGTTTTTGTTGTGCATTGTTGTGTATTACAGATTAAATGCTAATTATTTAGGCTTTGTTCAATTAAGTTAATGTACCCACATTTGTGCCATGGAGCACACTTTCAAGGGGCAGGTTAACAAGTCATTTCAACTCAAATTATACTGTGTTTTGTTTAGACCTTGAATTTTGAGGCATGCAAAGGGTGATCACTCATGATCACTCACCTCAAAACATTGTAAGGAGCACTGATACCTTTAAGATATTATACACTCAGTGTGAGAAAATTTGCCTCATTAGAAATTTCATTTTGGGGGAATGTAGGCCTATATCAAATTAATCTCTCTTTTTTCATATCTCCCTACAACCATCTGTGCATCAAAAGAAAATCCATTTGGTCAAATTGCGTCACGGCAGTTAAGTGTTCACTGGTACGCCTACGGATGTGCATTTTTTTTTTCGAACACATCTATAAAGAATGGGAACTACATTAAAACTATCAAAGCTTACTCAAATGCCACACCTAACACAATCCCTAATTCATGAGGGGTGTGATTTGTGTAGCACTGTAGCACACCTGCAAAATCTAACTTTAGGACCATTCGTTGTATTGTTTGGTGTTCACATGTCCTTCTATATTCTAAATTAGAGCAGCTATGCTGCAGAATCTCAATTCTTTTATGCATGATCAATGTTAATTATGAAGCAGTGGAATGATGTGTTCAAGTTTTTCATGATACAACAGAAAAAAGCAAACATCCTTTTGGTGATCAGGTACAGTATCATACATAAAAATGAAATATGACAAAAATTTTTCATATCACATAGTCTACAGTTAGTTAGATGGGGCTTAACGACACACCAACACGAATGTGTTATATCACATAGTCTACAGTACAGGTTGGTTAAGCTATTGTGGTGCACTGTTTTCATTCAAATATAAACAGCAGAGATTTCTGATTATCCTGATACTGTACATTTTTATGCTAAAAATTGAAAAGGCTAGCAATTAGCACAAAAAAGGCAATAAAGATTAAATATATACCAAAAAATAATCTTTGTTAAGCACACTTACACTACAATTCACAAGTAATTATCCAGCTAGATGGAGATCAGTCTTATAAGAAAAAAACTTTTTGACCATTTCCAACAAAACAAGTTTTCCTACAGTACTTCTATTTTCCACTTAGTTTTCCTAACATCAACCTCATACTTCTAATTATCTCTCACATCCCCAAACTGGGAGAAGTTCATACAGAACTTGAGAGATGCAGAATTATTATGCTGGTCAACCTACTCCTTAATCCATACTAATTCAAATTGTTATAAATTTAGTGTTCTGCCTCGAACCGTAAAGGATTGGGATGGCCTCCCCTTTAATCTAACTTAGGCCTAGCCAAGCCTGGCCTAGACCTATGCATATTATACGGTCCAAAATGATTTATGCAGATGACACTATAGTGGATAATAGAAACTGTCATTCAGAATTACCACAACTTGAAGCTTGTATTAAGGACATCCTTTTGTGGTCAACCACCAACAATTTAAAACTCAATCATGAGAAAACTGGAAAAAATCTGGGTGTTATTTTCCAGAATGATCTAAGCTTATAAATCTCAGCATATTAATAATGTGTGTCACTCTGCTTCCTTTGCTTTGCACAAAATTGGTCAATTACCACATTATTTGGATGCCCAAACTACTGAAAAGCTTATTCATGCATCTGTTACCTGCCGTCTGGATTATGGAAATAGTTTTTTCAATGGTTTCCCCTTAACATCAAATTTCAAAACTCCAGCAAATTCAAAACTCAGCTGGCTTGACTTGTTGCCTTAACAAAATCTTGTGACCACATCACCCCTGTTCTTCATAATCTTCACTGGCTTCCTGTGCAGCATCGTATCAACTACAAAATCCTTCTTCTTACATACAATGCATCCATGGTTTTGCTCCAATATATCTAAAGGATCTTATATGATATATTTTATATCTAATAACAAGCTTTAACATGAACTACATTCCAGCTCTCAATCTCTTTTAAATGTGCCGTCATCTGTTACCCATTCTTATGGTGATCGTGCTTTTTCAACATCTGCGAAACTGTAGAATGACAGGGATGATCCTTAAGCAACTGAAATTGGTTGTCCAAAGGACAACCAGCTGAAGAATTTGGTTGTCCTCCCAAAAATTTGGTCTTCCTCCACCAAAGACATGTGACAACAAGAAAGTTGGAAAGGTGTGCAATTTGCATTTTGTGGTTTCAAGACAGTTCTTTTATTTTTATTGCACTGACTGCTATTTGCATTGCATTATATCTAGCGTGAAAGTCACTTCATTGAAAATACACATGAAAGGGGAAAACCATAACGGACAGAAACACGAAGACAAAAACCTACTGTATACACAGTGAGAACGGCCGCATACAATACACTTAAATACGCCTAGTCAATGCAGAGTCCCTGCAGCTTTCTGTTCAATACACCATTTTCAAGAATCTGGACTGGGTGACGGTAACACCCGAAGTAACAGTTGGGGAATCTCGGAGACGACAGAAGTCTGGCCTCCGTGATCATTGCTAAACCCACCCCCCCCCAACCCCACATTTTATTCATCACTTACTCAAGGACAGGCAAAAGACATTTTTCTCCTAATAACTTCCCAACGTTCAGTAGACACAATAATAATGTGATCTTTAGACACCCAATTCGTACATTAGGACATGTAGTTGTACCGTCAAAATATGGTGCATTAATGCTAAACTTGAACAGTAGCCTACATATCACAATTTCCGAAACTCATTCTTTTTTAATCAAAATCTGACAATTGTAAGCATGAAGTGTCTATTGAACAAAATGCTTTTTTTAAAAGCTTGTTTGTTTCAGCTTAGTGTTTGACCAATTATGTATAATCGGTAATACCCTATTATCGACTATTTAATTAAACAATCGGCCCGATGCCGATTATTAGAAACAGGGAAGTCACATGTTTGTCTCTCAAGTACCTGCCCCTTGCATCTTGTATATTGTATTACCATAACCAGTTCAGGATGGAAAATATTGGGAATAGTTAGTTAAGAATGGAATATCATTTTTGAATAGGGGTAATATTTTCACTTCAAAAGTGGAGATACAAATCAACCCTTAATACTGTATAATTGTTTGCAGTCGATGTCACAATGGCCTTTGATAATTTAGTTCTAAGGCCAACATCATGCTTTGTTTAGTTTTCATCCCCCAAAAACATGCCGGAACATTTGCATTCTTTTACTGTACTGGGTTGCTGTTGCGTTAATGTACTGTCGCTACTCTCCCGCTTCAATGAACCCCGTGTAGAGCATGGTTAGCGCTGAGGTCCGAATTTAGTGGGTCCCAGCCTTGGTTTTTGGACCCCTTAAAAGTATGACACATTAAATTTAAGGGGTCCACCAGGAGTTTTAAAGGGTCCAATTCTCCCGCCATCTATACTTTTCCTCAAGTTCAACCCTATTTCCCCCTGTAGGTACTTGAGTTAAATACTACAATGTTTAGGTGCTGAAAGTTTAGTCCATAGTGCTAAGTAAGAGTGAATACAATTATCTCAGAGAAAAAATATGTGACATCAATGCTTCTGTTTGCTTTCATGGTAATACTGTAGAGTGAGGGGTGCTGATTCCACAAATTTCATCATTTTTTTTAGTATCATCCGATTATACTATAGTAGGTAATACCAGATTACCGATTATTTGATTAAACTTACCTATAACAGATTATTAAAAAGAGGGAAATCACGTTTGTCACTTTAGTACGCTCCCGCCCTTGCTTCGTGCATATCGTATTGCCATAACCAGTTCAGGATGGAAAATACTGGGAATAGTTCCGTTCGTTTCACGAACGGGATATCATTCTTGTAGGCGAAATAGTTTCACTTCAAAATTGGAGATACAAATCAACCCTTAATACAGTACATTTGTTTGCAGTCCACGTCACATGCCCTTTTGATAATTTAGTTCAAAGGCCAACATCATGCTCTGTCTAATTTTCATCCCCCAATCATGTTGGAACATTGCATTCTTTTAGTGTACTGGGTTGTAGTTGTGTTAATATACTGTACAGTAGCTACTCTCCCGCTTTAACGAACCCCATGTCAAGCAATTATGATAATCTTAGCAGTTCTGGGCACCCGTATAACGTATCTTGTGGTTTAACATAACATAACATAACAGGTTGAAGGGCAAAGGAGGCCCAAGGCCCCATAAGATGCCCTGAAGTCCAAGCCCAAATCAAAAGTCAAACCCCCAAAGCTTGACAACAGCCCCAAACAATCAGATTCTACCACAGCCATGGAAAAACCTGTCAATGTTAACCTTAAAGCAGTGAACTGAGGGGGGGTTAACTACCCAAGCTGGTAGACAATTCCACTCGTTGACAACTCTATGGGAGAAACTAAACTTCCTAATGTCAAGCCTTGCAAAAGGCTTTTCAAGCTTTTTACAATGCCCACGCACCCGAGAATTACCTTGAACCCTTAAATAACTACAAGTCAGAAGGGGATTCCTTTCACAAAGGAACTTGAAAACCTGGAGCATGTCTCCCCTGATCCTTCTCAGCTCCAAGGTGGTAAGCCCAAGATGTTTAAGCCTAGCATGATAAGGCAAATTTCTCACATCAGGAATGAGGCGAGTGGCTCTCCTCTGAACCTGCTCTAAAAGAAACTTGTCCTTTTCATAGAAGGGACTCCAAGCCTGAGCTGCATAGTCAAGATGGGGTCTTACCAACTGCTTATACAAATTAAGCACAATATCCTTACTAAAATTGATGAAATTCCTCTTGATCAAACCAAGCACTCTATTAGCCTTTACAGCAGTGGCTGCACACTGCCTTGATGACTTTAAATCCCCAGTAATTACAACACCCAGATCTTTCTCAGAGGTGACATTACTTAAAACACAACCATTCATGTTATAATCATAGCTAAAACTTTTGGGACCAAAATGAGGGACCTTACACTTATCTGCATTAAAAGACATTTGCCAGGTCTGAGACCAAGAAAATAACCTATCCAGATCTTTCTGCAGCAGTAAGGCATCATCCAAAATGCTAATCTTCCTATAAAGCTTAGTATCATCTGCAAACTTACTTATACGAGATGTAAGAGAACTATCAATATCATTGATGAAAACTAAGAAAAGAAGTGGGCCAAGGACAGAACCCTGCGGTACTCCACTTGTGACCTCCTTCCAAGAGGAGAAGTTACCATTGACAGCAACTCTCTGAGATCTACCATGAAGCCAAGAATTTATCCAATCAGCACAATTGCCCTGAACCCCTAACCTATGCAGTTTAACCATTAGCCTACCTAATGGAACTTTATCAAAAGCCTTTGAAAAGTCAAGGTAAATGACATCAACGCCATACCCAGAATCAAGAGATGAAGAAACATCTTCAAGAAAGCTCAGTAAGTTAGTAACACAAGATCTGCTTGGCAGGAAACCATGCTGTGACAGATTAAGTAACTCATTATTTAAAAGATACTTAAGTAAACTATCCTTAATCAAAGATTCCATAACTTTGCACACAACACTGGTTAAACTGACAGGCCTGTAATTGCAAGGATTACTTCGATCCCCCTTCTTAAAAATTGGAGTAACATTTGCTACCCGCCAGTCAGTAGGAACAAAACTCGAATCCAGACACTTCTGAAAAATGATGGAAAGAGGAACTGACAAAACCTCAGAGCATTCACGTAAAATGGCTGGGTGGACCCCATCTGGCCCAGGGGCATCACTAGCTTTCAAACTCTTTCCGATATAAATATCCCCGGATATTTTTAGCAGTTCTCGTCCAAAACTTACGTCTTGTTTAAAAAGAATCTGCAACTGAAATGCACGTAAGTCCGATCCCGGAAAAATCTACGCACGCAGAGATTTGTGATGATGCCGTTTCTAGGTAAATTTAGCACGGGGCTTGTCCGGCTTTGCTAGCCGGCCGGCATTACCAGCGCGATCGTCGTATATAGCACAAACTCAACGGGAAAACTTGTCTCGAGACCGAGTATTTTCACACACTAAATCACATAGGCGAAGGCGCGAGTTGTGATTGGCTGCCTAGAATTAACGCAATTGAACCAATCACGATGCCGGGGCTAATTTAAATTTTGCAATGGATCTTTTGCATATGATGTCACCCAGCAAAACATGATGCCGTGTTTGGCGGTAAACGTAAGTCTAGTGCATGCGTGGGCTAAGAAGTTTGCTGAAAGAGACCACGTGCATTACTGTTTTCGTTTGCAATGACGTCATGTGATAACACTGCTTAAGTCCTGTATTACGGAAGGAATGCTGGGAATGACTTAATTTATGCAAGATAACAACCACTGAACTACACAAGATCCTAGGTGATTAGTGTACAAAACGTGCACAGATATGTATGCAAAGCTTGGGGATTTGAAAAATTGGCGAAACACTGCAGCAAGATAGTCTGTACTATGTGTTTTGTGCAGAACAGTTTGTACAGCAACTTACGCGGCTCCTTCTGCGAGACAGCAAGGAATACACCTTGAGTGCTCTTCTAAATCGAATTCTCTTTAATACTACCACGTTGTGGTGGAAAATATCAAACGACCATTCCCATTGCAGGGGTAGGGATCGTTCTTCGATTTAAGTACATTTTCGTCTGTCACGGAAAGTGTTTACAACACGTGGTCAGTCATTTCGTTAAAGTACGTTAGTTTTGTACCACACAGTTAAGTCAATGTGTTTTCTGAGAGAGCGTTCGTTCGAACGGTGCACTGTGAATGAAGCAATAAGCCCCGCCCCTTCACAGCGCAACAAGCGATGTATTTTGCAGGTTGCCTTCTTTATAGTATAACATCAAAACAGTTCCGTATCAAGTTACGCTGGGGTCATAGCGTTTGGTTCTGACTGTCAGTGAACTCCGTGCTGATATGGGGCATAAGGCCATGTGTATATATGTGCACACTGCCCAGTGTTTTTATGTGTTTTTCTAGGGATATCGGGGAGCCAAACCGTCTTTAGTAAAGGATTGAATTGAAGCCAGAACTTTCGAAAAGGATGCCTCGTGCATCAGCCCATAGAATTTTTCGTAACAGGGAATATCCATGCTGGTTGAGACCAAATTTCTTTGCGTCCAAGCTTACTTCTCGGGACACGCGGGAAGAAGCCTAATTTATAAACTGCGCGTCCAGAGACAGAACCTTGCGTCTATGACGCGCAGACGCACTTAAACGCGAACCCTGGTGTAGAGCAATCATGGTAATCTTAGCAGTTCTGGGCAGCAAAACAATTGCACCCAATTAACATATCTTTTGGTTCCTTCCAGATATAAATATCCCTGTATATTGTTAGCAGTTCTCGTCCAAAACTTACATCTTGTTTTAAAATAATGTGCAACTGAAATGCACATAGGTCCGATGCCCGAAAAATCCACGTATGCAGAGATTTGTGATGCCGTTTGTAGGTGAATTTAGCACAAGGCTCGCCCGGCTTCGCCAGCCGGCTATATAAGCATTACAAGTTCGCAATGGATCGTATGCATATGATGTCACCAAGCAAAACATGATGCCTTGTTTGGCAGTAAAAAGGGACACCCACGTAAGTCTAGTGCATGCGTGGGCCAAGAAGTTTGCTGCACAAGACAAAGTGCATCACTGTTTATAACCACAGAACTTCACAAGATTCTACATGCTAAGTGTACAAAACGTGCACAGCTAGATAGTCTGTTCTATGTGTTTTGTGCAGAAGAGTTTGTACAGCAACTTAAGCTGTGCTTTCTATGAGACAGCAAGGAATACACCTTGAATGCAATTCTAATTCAAGGTAATACTACCAGGTTATAGCAGAAAATATCAAACAGCAGGGGTAAAATTTATATGTTTGTGATTATCAATGCATTCCGTTTTGGCGGGAAGTTAAAGGATTGAGTATTTACAGGAATTTTAACGATACTAAAAGCAACGAAACTAACAGCCCTCCTTTGCCCTTTAACCTGTTATGTTATGATATGTTATGTTATGTTAACTTCCGAGTATATTTAGCTCCTTTTTCCAGTTTGCAAATAATTGGTGGTAATGATCAGTTGAATGGAGAAATTTTACCGATGCCAATTATTTACCGATAACGGAATAATTGGCCCAATGCTGATAACTTAACAACAAAGACGGGCGAACAGCCCTTTCCAAGAACTTTTCACGCCAACACGTTTGTAGTGTAAATTCTAGAAAAGGCAAGAACTAGATTTGTATTCTTTAATAAGTATACCTGAACCATTTAGCAAAGTCTAGAATTTTCTCATAGTTTCTGGAAGAAGGTGGAATGTTCTAGATTTCCTTTACATAGGTATTCATGCTGGTAACTTCTGGGTCCTTCAGGAGTTTTCTGGAATGTTCCTATAGTAGTAAATCTCAATTGTTCTAGAACCTTCTGTAATGTTCTTAAATTTTATGATATATATTTAAGAGCCTCCCAGCCTCTGGGTCAGAGGGCTACAAGTTGTCAAAGAGAAAGTGTCTAAGCGGTGATTTGCTGATTGTGTGCTGTACCAGAGGATTTGAGGAGGCATTATTCTTTGTACAAGAAAAGAAAAGAAAAGGAAAGGAAAGAAAAGAAAATTAAGAAAATTAAAAGGAAGAAGAGGAAAGAGTTGAAAGTTTGAAGTTGAAGTTTCAGCTGAGGTTTAAGTGAAGCATTACTTCAGCAAGGAGTCTACAGAAGTGCCTATACGTATTGTCAAGTGCCTAGAAATTGTGTGAGTGGACTCTACGTAAAAAGGGGACTTCGAAGTGTAAGTAGGAGAGCTTTGTATGCTTATCGCTACTGTAATTTCCATGGGAAATAAGTATCTACCGTAGGGAATAGATCTCCTGTGGACTGCATTTTTGAGATAGCAGGACATTTTGTCAACTACTTGTGAGCGTATGTATGCTTGTTAGACTCCTGTTGTAAAGAGAAATAAAACAGAAGACGTTGACTTGTCACAAAGACTTTGTCTGCTCATTTTTTGGTTTCGGCCATTACATCGGTACAAAGAATAGTCTTCAAGGAAATCAGTAGTCTGCAGGAATCACAGACGAACCATCATGTCACATATCAGCCTAAGGGATTACCCTGACCTGAAGACCAGAGAAACCCTCTCTGAGGGTACCAGACACAGGCAAGTGAGCAAAATAATGGAATCCGATAGTGTTAAAATGGAAAGACTTCGCCGTTCAAGAGGTGGCCACGCTGGCAATATCACACGCAAATACAATGAGCTGAAACAGCTAATAGACTGTAATGCTAAACTGTGTGAAGTAACAGAAATATTGAAAAGGATACAGACTGCCTTTACTGACTTTCAAAAGGTGCACACTGACTTTATGACACTTGTCAGGGAAGTTTTACCTGACAAAGTCGTGGATGAAGAGATGCTGTTTCACGATATAAAGGAAAAGTATGATGATGCAAAGGAGAAGTACAACAATTTTTCTGAGCAGTGCAGATTGCAGGAAGAAGTCCAGCCTAATGACAGTGCCTCACAGGTCGGGTCACGTGCTACCTCCCAGGTTTCAACAACATCAAGTGCACGAGCTAAGGCAGCGGCAAAACGAGCTGCCCTCCAAGCAAGGGTCAGAGTTCTGCAGGAACTTCAAGAGTTAGAGCTTGGTCAGCTAAAATAGAACAGGAAAAAGAAGAAAATTGAACTAAGACGCCAAAGGCTTGAACTGAAGGCAGAACTAGAGGCTGCTGCAGCAGAAGAAGAAGTTCTGGCCAGGTTTGCAGGAGAATCTGATCACATAACTAAGGGTCTAAGGTCAGTTGTAATCTTGTTCTTGATTGTTCTGATAAATCTCTCACTTTTTCGCATTATTCTAATTCTAAGCATGTTGTTGATAATGAGAGCAAACCTGTCAATGTAAAGTTGCAGTGTGGGGAGGTATGTGATTCACCTAGGCCTACCTATACTAAAGCCTACCAGGAACTGGGGGACCCCATGGATACAAATACGACTAGTCAGGCCAGGAAATTACCTATGACACATAATTTAACTGGTGGGAAGCCTAATGTTGCAGGGGTGTCAGTACTTAACCCAATGGCACCTGAGTGGAAGGAGTCACCAGTGTCTAACAGTAGCCCTACACCCATAGAATCCCAGCTCATGATTCATCAAATGATTGATGCTATTCGACTTCCTAAAACTAGCCTAATGACCTTTGATGGGGACCCTATGCAGTACTGGGAGTTCACAAATGCCTTTAATAGCATTGTAGATAATTCTAACGTTAAAGATAGTGACAAACTAACTAGGTTGTTTGAGTACTGCACAGGCAGGGCATTAAAGGTTATAAAACCATGTGCACTGATGAACCCAACAGAAGGCTATAAGAAAGCAAAGGACCTCCTGAAACAAAGGTTTGGCAATGACTTCGTCATCTGTAAGGCATGGGTCTCTAAGATAACTGAGGGTCCGCCCCTGAAGCCCAACAATGGTGAAGCCCTTCAGGATTTTGCAGATGATGTTAGGTGTTGTATGGAAACCCTTAAGGCTATGAATAGGCTTAAAGAGGTTGATTCACAAGACAGAATGGTAAAGATATTAACAAGACTCCCAATGTACCTCCAAACTAGGTGGAGGAAGGAAGCTTATAAGTACCAAGAAATGAATGGTGAGTACCCTAGCTTTGATCAATTTGTGAAGTTCCTTCACTGTGTTGCTGGGGAGGCTAATGACCCAGTGTTTGGAAATGTAGGGATACCCTTTAGGGATGCCAAGGAAAGAGGGAAACCTACACAGTTCAGGAAGAGGGGGTCCAGCTTCAATGTTGAAGCTAGAGAAAGTACCATCTCCCAGAAAGATCCAGAGTCAAAGGGTAAGGCTGCCAATTTCAGGCAAACCAGGAGTGCAGACTTTAACTGCAGAATATGTGGTAGTGGCAATCACAGGGTGATTAATTGTGACAAATTCAAGAAAATGACCCCCGAGAGGAGGTTAGAGGTGGCTAAAGAAAAGAGACTGTGTTTTAATTGCCTAGACTTCAGCAACCATGTTTCAAGGAGATGTAGGATACAAAAGGCTTGTAATGAGGATGACTGTGGAGAAATGCATTCATCTTTGCTGCACCAAGCTATGCTTGCTGCCAGAAAAAGATATGCGAAGGAAGGTGAACAGGTGGTTAAAGGGGAAGAAGTAAAGTCGCCGGATAATCAGGTTGATGCTAAGAGCTATGCTTGTGAGCAATCATATGTTGCACATTCAAAGATAGCTCTTCCCATCGTTTCAGTGTATATACGGGGAAAGGGTCAAACTGAATACATACACACACATGCCTTGCTTGATCCAGGAAGTAACAGAACATTCTGTTCCATCGACCTGATAGAAAGGCTGAAACTGCGTGGACACAAAACCACTCTGTCTTTAGAGACCCTAAATGAGGGGAGGGATGCTACTGCTGTTGAAGTGTCCCTGGAAGTGACAGCAATCAAGGGGTTAAAGAAGGGGCGCAAGATAGTCAAGCTTCCAAAGGTGTATGCTATATCCAACTTTCCCAAGCTAAGAAATAGTGTGCCATCTAGGGCAGATGTCATGAAATGGGATCACCTCAAAGACTTGAAGGTACCACAGGTGAGTGACTCAGGTGTTACCCTACTCATCGGTCAAGACATTCCAGATGCCCTCATTCCCCTTGAAGTGAGACACGGAAGACATGGTGAACCGTATGCCACTAGAACAGCGCTGGGATGGACGCTGAATGGTCCCTTGAGAAGTGATAATTCAGATAAGTCTGTTGTCTGCAATTTTGTCCAAGCTAATCAGGCTGCAGATGCGGGTCTGGAGGCTCAAGTTGAACGCTTCTGGAAATTAGATGTAGGACAGACTTTAGCCGGAGATCTCACAGAAATGTCCCAAGATGATAAGAGAGTACTGAAGATATGGAACGAATCCATCAAGCTCAAAAACAGCCATTACGAGATGGACATACCATTCAAGAACACACCACCTGACTTCCCAGACAATAAAATCATGGCTGAGAAACGATTGCAGAATCTTGGAAGGAGACTAGGGAAGAATCCTGATCTTTACAAACGTTATAAGGCAGGCATAGAAGACTTGGTTCTACAGGGCTATGCAGAAAGGGTTCCTGAAGGTAAACTAAACGACGAGAATGAAATAAAATGGTATCTTCCTCACCACAGCGTTATGAATCCGAACAAACCAGAAAAGCTTCGAATTGTCTTCGACTGTGCCGCTGAATATCAGGGGACATCTTTGAACAAGCAGGTGCTTCAAGGTCCCGATATGACAAACAAGTTGATTGGAGTGCTCTTGAGGTTCAGAGAAGACCAAGTAGCTGTTATGGGAGACATAGAAGCTATGTTTCATCAGGTGAAAGTTTCTCCACAACACAGAGACGCTCTGAGATTCTTATGGTGGAAAGATGGTAATTTAAGCCTTCAGCCAGAGACGTATAGGATGGCAGTACATCTGTTTGGAGGAATATGGAGCCCGAGCTGTGCGAGTTTTGCTCTAAAACGTACTGCTGAAGATCACAAAGATGAGTTTGACCCACACACCATTCAGACTGTAATGGAGAACTTTTATGCCGATGACTGTCTCAAGTCTGTAGCTTCTGTAGAACAAGCTAAGAGACTGGTTAGAGAACTTTGCCAGCTGTTATCGCTAGGGGGCTTTAGGTTGACGAAGTGGATTTCCAACAACAAGGAAGTAATAGAATCTATTCCTCCGAAAGACCGAGCGAAGGATGTCAAAGATCTAGACCTTGATTCGACAGCATTACCAATAGAAAGGGCCTTGGGAGTGCAATGGGACACACATGAGGACATGTTTGGCATCAAGATAAAACCAAAGGAGGTTACTCTTACCAGGAGAGGTCTGCTCAGGATAGTCAGCTCCGTGTATGACCCACTGGGACTCGTATGCCCGTACGTTTTGCTGGCAAAGAAGATATTTCAAGATGAGTGCAAACGACATAAGGGATGGGACGATGATATGGAAGCAGAGAATGTCAGGCAATGGAAAATATGGCTGAATGATTTACCGAGCCTTGAGAAATTCAAGACGAGTAGGTGCCTCTTTCCCAAGGACTTCGGTGAGTGTATCAAGATCTCACTCCATCATTTCTCTGATGCTTCCCAAGATGCATACGGCACAGTATCGTATCTGCGTGTTTTGAACCAATATGGAGATATTCACTGCTCATTCCTGTTGGGAAAGTCACGTCTTGCTCCCATCAAGGGCATGACGATACCCAGATTAGAACTGTCAGCAGCTGCCATGGCTGTCAAGATGGACAGCCTTTGCGGAGAAGAATTGCGTATCCAGTTTGATGGATCAATATTCTGGACAGACAGTATGATAGTCCTACAGTATATAAAGAACAGGACCAAAGGTTTCAGACATTTGTCGCCAATAGAGTAGCGATTATCCATGACGGGTCTCATCCAAGCCAGTGGAGGTACGTGGAAGGCAAATCCAACCCTGCGGATGATGCGTCGCGTGGGCTCAGAGCAAATGAAATATTGAATACCAAGAGGTGGAAACAGGGGCCGGATTTCCTGTGAAAGGATGAATCTCAGTGGCCTGTTCTGCCAACAGAATTTCCTGACCTTTTGATTGGTGATCAGGAAGTCAAGAAAGAAGCAAAGGCATGCGTCACAGTTTCAATGTCATGCGAATCTTTAGAGGAAATGCTTTCAAGATATTCGTGCTGGTATCGTTTAAAGAAGGCGGTAGCATGGTTGATCAGGTTTGGAAACTGGCTTAGACATGGTAAGCATAGGCTAAACAAAGGGCTAACTGTCAGTGAACTACAGAATGCAGAGAAGGGCATAGTTCGATATGCCCAAAGACGGTGCTACCAATTGGAGTTTTCAGATATTGAAAGTGGAAAGGCAGTCTCCCCTAAAAGTAGCATTTTCAGGTTGGAGCCATTCAAAGATGATGAAGGATTACTCCGTGTGCAGGGACGATTGCAAGAAGCGCCTATCAATATCTCCACAATACACCCTGTCATTCTTCCCAAAGAACATCACATCACCAAGCTCATCGTGAAACATTTCCACGAACTAGTCTCAAACCATTCAGGAAGAGAATATGTGCTCTCCAGACTAAGGGGAAGGTACTGGATACCACAAGGTCGCCCACTGGTTAACAGAGTCCTCAGAAATTGTGTTGTGTGTAAGAAATTGAGAGGCAAGGCAGGTACCCAGAGAATGGCAAGCTTACCAATAGACAGGGTTACTCCACACAAGCCACCATTTGCCTACACAGGAGTAGACTGTTTTGGGCCATTTTATGTGAAGAGGGGCCGGTGTCAAGAAAAGAGGTATGGTTGTTTGTTCACCTGTCTCACAACGAGAGCAATACACATTGAAGTGCTCAACTCTTTGGATGCAGATTCATTCATCAATTCACTCATCAGATTCATTTCCAGGAGAGGAACCCCAGAGAAGATCAGATCAGACAACGGAACAAACTTTGTCAGAGGAAGTAAAGAGCTGCAGGAGGCTATATCGAAGTGGAATGAACACCATAAGACTCGGGAGGATCTTCTCATGAGGGATATTGCTTGGGAGTTTAATCCGCCCGCGGCATCCCATATGGGGGGAGTATGGGAAAGGCAAATAAGAACAGTGCGCAAGGTACTAAATGCCACTCTTGGGGGTCAAGTTCTGGATGAGGAAAGACTCAGTACAGTTTTTTGTGAGGTTGAGTATATAGTCAATAATAGACCTCTCACCCCAGTGTCAGACGATCCCAAAGATTTCGAACCTTTAACCCCAAATGACTTACTTCTATTAGGCAAGGGTTTCACTGTGCCTCCAGGTACCTTCAAAGGGGTAGACGTGTATGGTAGGAGATGGAGGCATGTGCAGTACCTGGCAGACCAGTTCTGGAAACGGTGGGTAAGAGAGTATCTCCCTACACTGCAACTAAGACAGAAGTGGTTGGAGACAAAGAGAAATATTCAAGTCAATGATATTGTGTTAGTAATGGATGAAAATCTGCCAAGAAATAGTTGGCCCCTTGGGCGGGTAATTGAGACCTTCCCTGGAAGAGATGGTTTGGTTCGTTCTGTAAAACTTAAGACTGCCACAAGTGTTGTTGTGAGACCTATTGATAAACTTTGCTTACTGGAATCTGTTGTTCTTGAGCAGTAAACAGTATGTTTGTAGGCTATGAAGGTACATGTGATTTGTACAGTATCTGATTTAGGAATAAGTGTAAATGTACTGTGCTTTATATTGTGTTCTTAAAGTTTGCTTTAAGTAATTGGAATTTAAGATTCATGTAAACCTGTCTATAAAGGTTTGGTTAAGTGTTAATTTCAGCTATTTAACTGTTTCAAAGTTGATGATTGAAGTTACCTTTTTAGGTGTTTGTTCATGCAATGGAAGTAATTTGTTTTGATGAAGGTTTGTTGTAAATGTTCACTGCTATGGTTCACATTTAAGGGGCCGGGAATGTAGTGTAAATTCTAGAAAAGGCAAGAACTAGATTTGTATTCTTTAATAAGTATACCTGAACCATTTAGCAAAGTCTAGAATTTTCTCATAGTTTCTGGAAGAAGGTGGAATGTTCTAGATTTCCTTTACATAGGTATTCATGCTGGTAACTTCTGGGTCCTTCAGGAGTTTTCTGGAATGTTCCTATAGTAGTAAATCTCAATTGTTCTAGAACCTTCTGTAATGTTCTTAAATTTTATGATATATATTTAAGAGCCTCCCAGCCTCTGGGTCAGAGGGCTACAAGTTGTCAAAGAGAAAGTGTCTAAGCGGTGATTTGCTGATTGTGTGCTGTACCAGAGGATTTGAGGAGGCATTATTCTTTGTACAAGAAAAGAAAAGAAAAGAAAAGAAAGGAAAGAAAAGAAAATTAAGAAAATTAAAAGGAAGAAGAAGAGGAAGGAGTTGAAAGTTTGAAGTTGAAGTTTCAGCTGAGGTTTAAGTGAAGCATTACTTCAGCAAGGAGTCTACAGAAGTGCCTATACGTATTGTCAAGTGCCTAGAAATTGTGTGAGTGGACTCTACGTAAAAAGGGGACTTCGAAGTGTAAGTAGGAGAGCTTTGTATGCTTATCGCTACTGTAATTTCCATGGGAAATAAGTATCTACCGTAGGGAATAGATCTCCTGTGGACTGCATTTTTGAGATAGCAGGACATTTTGTCAACTACTTGTGAGCGTATGTATGCTTGTTAGACTCCTGTTGTAAAGAGAAATAAAACAGAAGACGTTGACTTGTCACAAAGACTTTGTCTGCTCATTTTTTGGTTTCGGCCATTACAACGTTGAACACGGGGAATGTGTATGAGCACATCCTGTACAGTGCAGCTGAAACAATGATGGTACACGAGACTGCTTGTTTGGCATTGTGCATACCGTGGTATCCATGGTTGTTTTGTTCTGGTGTTGTTTTTCGTGAAGGTACAGATGTGTTGCGAGTTCATGAAATGTTAAGATGTTTTCGTTGCATGGGAGTGTTTGTTGTATGCGTTGTGTCTCAATATACATTACCAAAGGTAAAATTTAGTCGTGCAAAAGGTGGTTACTTTGGTCGTCCTGCAGAAATTTTGGTCGTCGAAGACCACTAAAATTCATCCCTGAATGACCTTCCATCTTTTGTCAAGAAATCTTCCACTGTTGGACAATTTAAATCTAACTTGAAAACTCATTTACTTTGTCCTATTAACCGCCTGTTGTATGGTTTTAGGGCTTTCAGACTACTTGTGTAAGGCGCTATAAGAACTGTTATAGGCTAGGCCTAGGCCTATTATTAGGCTATTATTCTTTACGGGCAGACTGGGTTACTGTAGCCTAGGCTAACCTATTCCTTCAAGAATTAAGAAGTTAAGAAGTCAGCTGGACAACATACAGAAAGTTAGGCCTAGGTTAGGCTAGGTCTGTTACTGCTGGTCCGTAATACTGTGTGATAATTGTTCCCAACCACAATGTCATTAACGTTAGTTCCAGTTAAGAGTTGCACTAGCATACCATAGCAAGGTAAACATTACGCCTATAAATAATATAGCCGAGGCCTAGCCTAGGCCTAACATTAGGCCCGCTTGGTGTTTATAACAACTAAAAACTTACCAGCGGCGCCACAGTCGCCACAAATCTCCGTAGGCGTCCGTGGTTTAGCCCTCATAACATTGACAGCCAGGTTTACAGAAGTTAACAAATTTGACGGAGCTCCCTAAATACTCTGTATCTTTCCGCTCTAAGAAAGCTAGAAATGTGAAAATAGATTTCGAAGACCGACCAAATTGTTACATTGCAGTGCAAGTCTTTTACAGTAATTGCAAACGCCGTTAAGGTTGGTATAATGATGGTATATCTCCCTTGCTATGCTCCGTTTGTAAAGATCAATTACTTGCAAAGTTGTGTACATGTATATACATATACGTACGTCAAATGTCACATAATGCTATTCCACAAAATGACCGATCCCATTCATACACATCAGATCAGTTCAGTCTGCATGTTGAGCATGAGAAGGCGGAAGTAAAATCCACCAAACGCCCGATTTATCTATTTCTTCGTGTAAACGACTGGAAGAAAAGTCTAACATAAAAATATTTTTGGTCAGCCTAGAGAAATCGGCCGTCCCGTCCCCGGGCCGGGCCCACTTTGACTTACTTCTATCGGCATTTGGAATGTTGAGAAGGGATGAAGGGGCAGGGGCATTACTTGTTATCATCATAGTCAACCCACCCGCGACTATGTTATCATCAAGATGGGGGAAAAGCCTAAAAGGAATGGGCAAACGGGAACACCTGAGTTAGAATTGGGGAGGGCAGGTGCAGGGGCCCGCGGAGCCGACGAAGTCTTTTCGTTCAGCTCATCGCTACGAAAAATCAGGAATAGATCAATTGTGGTGAGTGCTCACGACAATCAACTTTTGAGTTCATGGAAAGGAGTTTCTGACCATCGCCGGCAGGCTGTGAGGGACGGAGGCAGCCTAAAGAAGAAGCGCCACACAGGCTACGGGCCCGCCGGACTTGAATTTAGAGGTGAACAAATAATTGCGCTTAAAGGGAAATGAGGAGATGTACAAACTTATAAAGCTGTACGGGTCGTAGTTTTATTTCCAGTTAGGGAATATAATAAGAGGGCGCTGTTTCACACGGACTCGCCAGGTTAATTAGGACTAATGTACCCTAATTGCTCGTGCTATTCTAGTCTAAACTTTTTCTAGTTGGAAGGTTGGGTTCCCATGCACACCAAGAACATATTTTTCTGACTTACATCATTTGGAATCCCAAGAGTGTCTAGTTGAGGGATTTTGATGTTCCCAAGACGACATTGTGTGGCTTGTCCCATGGGGTTCATTTTACCTAGAGATCCGATAGTGGGTCTCACTTGGATCTCTAATTTTACCCCATATCGGCCATCATCTTGTTGGAATTGCCTAACTGCTGAAGTGAATATCATATGGCAACAAATGACAGTAGTGCAGTATACCTGGCCAGCCTAAGTATGTCAGTGGGGCAGAACTAGTGAAGAGGGCTAGGGGACTCAGCCCCCTGTTGCTCCAATAGTTGTCAAGTGCTCCAAGAAATGGGAACCCCGTGAAGAATTGCAAAGTGGGTGATGAACATATTCTCGATTGGTCTTATGCACAATTTACAAATAATTCTTGTGGTACCTCAAAAGTGGTAATTAACACCAGTTGAAGTAGTGTGGTATCATGATTTGGGGAATGTATAATTGGTAATGAACAGAACAACTGCAACAGAGATATGGAAAGAGTAGATTTGGGGGAATTACAAGCCGGTGAGTGGATAGACTGGGAAGAGGAACCTCAGAAGAGGGGCCAGTGGCGTAAGAAGCAACAGTAGGGAGAACAGTTTTGAACCATGCACCTCACCCTACCCCATCGACCAAAACGTACATTTTTATGCTTAATTTTTCGCTTTTTTCAATGACCAAGAAATTTTTTTAAATAAAAAAATCTGATTTCTTCTAAAGTGTGAACACTGAACACTAGTGTGTTAGAAACGTAATTTGCGACGAGCGGAGCGCGCCGGAAATTTGGGGCCTCTTACAATCTGTTAATATGGAGATTGTATTACAAGGAATAGTTTACGTTTACGGTTTCCTGTAACGAAATTTTAATATTTGGGGGACTATCGAAGAATCTGTGTTTCCTATAGTCCCATATATCTGAAATAGCATGTCGACTGAAGATCGTTGTTGTTTACATCAAGTTATTTAAGGAGTGCGGATTGTCGGAGGCTACTCGGCGAATTTCAAAAAGGTCCCGAAACTTTATTTGCCTTATTAGACAAAATGTTTAAAAATTAAAAGCCTATATTGAAGAAAATTTTAGGGATACGGCACTGTAGCGACTCGAAAAAGTTTACAACTTACTGCTTTCATGATGAGCGACCGCTTACATTTAGGGAGCGCAAAGCGCGCAGAAAATTTTGCCTTTTAAAAACTCATAAATACAAATATGGAGTTTGTATTAAGAAAAATTTGAAATTTTATGAAGGAAAAGTTGGAAACCTGATTGTATTCGAAAGACTATCTTCAGCTGGGGCGGAGCGTAGAGAAAATTTTGAAAAATCGGCGCTTGTAAGTAGTAGCTAAGTTTTCCGATTTTTCTTTCAAGTGTGAACACCACTGTATCAGGGACGTATTGCGACGCGCAAATTTTTGCCCCTTTTAAACAAATATATGTAGATATGGAGCTTGTATTGAAGAAAGCTTTGGATTCTGGGTTTTTTGTAAGAAGTTAGAGGATTACTAAAGAATCTGCCATTCCTTTATATACTGGTGTTATATCTGAGAATGATTGCCCGACGACTGAATCGCTGTTACTACATAATGTTATCTAATCCCACGAACTGACACTCTCCGATGACATTTAAAAAGTTTCCCAAATTTTTCAAAATCAAAAAGTTTTCATCAAAGAAAAATTGGAATTCAAAGACAGTTTACAAAAAAGCAATATAGCTGCTGCATGGTGTCTCTAGATGATGTGGTGTCACTGACACACATGACGTAGCCAGCGGGAACAGATTGCCCCCCCCTCCCCCACAGAAATTGGGGACGTGAGGATGGTGTTCAAGAAAATAGAGAGCAAAATATTACGTACATTGTAAGATGCATAGATAACTTTTCTTATGTATTTTTTTTTTTCATTTTTGAAGTGAGTGCCTTTTTTCCATTGTTATTTTATGATGGACATCAATAAATTTCATCTTACCCACCAGTGAAGCACCCAGAGAGGGACATGAGGCCATCATGCCACGTACCCCACCCTTCCTCACAGAAGATAGCATATGTGCCACTAGGTTGCATATAAGGACACCAACTTTAACAATAAAATTCAAAGGGGGAAGGGGTCGTCCCTTAGGTTTGTTTCTCAGTCGGTAAAGACGTACGAGAAAGGGGTAGGGGAATGGAGGATGTTCAGGTGCGGTGAGCAATATTCTTACATTTATCTTTCAACAGATATTAGTTATAAAACCATTTATAGTCGGGATGTCGAACATTTACATACACAATTCCATCAATGCAGTGGATCTTGAATTTAGCCAAGAGTTCCAATAGGAAACATCAGCATACTGTCAATTCCTTTGTACCCCCCCCCCCCCCCCCCAAAAAAAAAAAAAATTAAATACCATTTCATATAATGTTAAGGTACAATTTTGTGGTAAATTTCTGATTTCTTAGAAAGTTTCTGCTTTTTATTATTGCAAAGGAAAGCTAAAAATAAATACTATTTAGATACACTTTTAAAGCACAATAACACAATTTTCGGCCATCTGAGGAGTAGAGATATTTCAAATTTTCTCTCCACACCAACTGATGGTGAAGCTCAACTTAGATAGTATTGTATTCATGGTAGAATTACTTTTTTGTGCATAAAAGAAGAAAAAAAACATTGACATGCTCCCGTGCCCTTAAGCCCATCACTGATGATCTTTTATTTTGACTCCTAGAATTAGGCTATGCGATTTTAAAAACAAATTTCGACAAGGTATAGGGGTAGTGCACATGGCATCTGATTGCATGTAAAGACACAAAATGTTCAGTTTTACCCCAATAACCACCACAAATTCAAATTTTAGAACTATTCCTGTAAAACTGAAAAACTGAAAATTTTGCACCATTTTGCATTTAGGCTCCTTGAAAAGGCCAAGAATTTTCAAAGGGGGAGAGGGAAACCCTCTCCCTTAGACCCCCTCCTTACCGCCGGGCAATCACTCAGCATATTGCAAGCCACCCCACAAATAACAAAAGTGTTACTCCAGAACAGCTAAGGTTTGGTAATAGTTTATTTACAGATCCTAGACAAATGGCTAACGCATTCAATGAGTTCTTTGTAAATATTGGTCCATCACTTGCTTCCGCCTTCCAGTATTCATAACAGTACAACAGCTAGTAAATATTTAAAGAATGCAAATCCTTCGACTCCTTTATGTCTCCTACAAATGAAAGTGAAGTGTATAAGGTTGCAATGTCTAGCTTGAAACCGAATAAATCTGCTGGGTTTGATAATGTTAGGCCAAACATAGTTAGAAAAGTTATGCCCTTTATTGTTAAACCTTTTACGTATATAATCAATTTATCCCTCTTAACTGGTATCGTTCCTGGCCAAGTAAAAATTGCCAAAGTTATCCCTATTTATAGAAAAGGTGACCCCATATCTAGTGATAATTACCGCCCAGTTTCTGTTTTATCAGCGTTTTCTAAGATTTTTGAAAGAATAGTTTATAACCGTATTCACGATTTTGTTAGTATAAACACCGTTTAATGTTTAAGGGGCAATATGGTTTTCGACCGGGTTATTCGACTGAGTTGGCTTTAACGGATGCTTTAGATACTTTATACAATGCTATGGATAATAAAATGATCTCTGTGGGTATTTTTTTAGACTTATCGAAAGCCTTTAATACAATAGACCATCAAATTTTATTTTCTAAACTCTCCCATTATGGTATAAGAGACATCGCACTTGACTGGATTAAAAGTTATCTTTCGCATTGAGTCCAATTTACATCTTTCAGCAATACAAACTCAGATCTCCTGAATGTAGTGTGTGGTGTCCCTCAAGGATCCATTTTAGGACCACTCCTTTTTGTAATTTATGTCAATGATATTTATCAAGTTTCTGAGAAGTGTTCTACCATATTGTTTGCTGATGACACTAACATTTTCTTCACTGGTCGTAATGCCAATTTACTAAAGGACATCATCTGTCAAGAACTTAAAGAATTTTACACATGGTTCTCAGCAGTGGCGTAGCTAGGATTTTTTCCAGGGGGGGGGGGGCAAAGGTATGAAATTTCCCCAAAATTTTTCCCGGTCAATGTGTATGTATTTCACATAAAATATGCAAACTTACAAGTATAACAACAGTACCATGTCATTTTGTAATATTACCTGCATTTTATAACATAGAGCAATCGGAAATAACAAAGTATATTATTTTGGTAAACAATATCTGGTTTATTTGTGTGTACTAACGCAGTGGCGTACGCAGGATTTCTCTGAAGGGGGAAGGGCATGCAGTATGGTCATGGGGAGGGGTGTCCGGAAATTTTTTGACGTTTTCAAGGAGCCTACATGCAAAATGGTGCAAGATTTTCGACTTTGACAGGAACAGTGTTAAAAGTTGAATCGTGGTGGTTCATGAGGATAAAACTGAAACTTTTGTGCCTTGACATGCATTTCTTTTTATGCCATTTATGCTACCTTATGAAGAAAAACTTGCATTTAATTTGCACACTTTTAGGAGTCAAAATAAAAGAGCATTGATCGGACGGGCATTGGTGGTTTTTCTTGGCCACAAAATGTTATTTTGTCATAAAGATTATCTAAGCGGAGCGCCACCATTGGTTGGCGCGGAGCGTAGAGAAAATTTGGAAAAATTAAACCCCTTAGATGGCCGGAAATAGCATTTTCCAGGCTTATGCGAAGAATCTAGCCAGTCGCTTTCTTCTTTTGTCGTTTGCAATAAAATGCTCACTCCAAAATATGTTCGCAAGCTGCAAAGTGATCAGAGATTTAAGAGCTACTTTTACCCCAAATATGTTATTTTGCCCAAAAGATCGAGCGAAGCGCCACCATTGGTTGGGGCGGAGCGTAAAGAAAATTTCGAAAAATCAGACCCCTCAGATGTTCAAAATAGCGTATTTATGCTTGTAAAGAAAATCTAAGCATGTAGTCTTTTGATAGATGCCACCAGTAGGAAACAGAGTCTACCTTTTCTAAGTAAAAATTGGAATTTGACAGAATTTGCCTAGGTCTATTTGTAGGAATCAAAAAAAAAAAAAAAACAAAAAAAAAAATGGCATCACTGAAAGACCTTGCAGGGACAATCCATCCCCTTTGAAAATTTTTGAAAAATTGGGTTTCCCTATAAGCAATCTGGTGCCACATATGCTATCTTTTGAAGTAAAATCTGTGTTGATAAAATTAGACTACGTATCTTTAAGAACAAAGAAAAATGGCATCTGTGAGGGGGACATGGCCCAGTGGTCTCCCCTTCGCACGCCACTAATTAAGGGGGCCTAATAGTGGCTCGATCACACAGGATATCCTGTGAGAAAAGCAGTCTGTTAAGTGTAGAAGGCTACAAGGTACTCATTGTCCATTTATTGTTACACTCAAAGTGAGCAGAAAGCTATTTTCCCGAACTAGCTTGTAAGCCTCCAAGGATTAGGCTAAGTAATAAAATCTAAGTGTGCCAACGGATCCCGTAAATTCTAAATTCTAGATTGACTTTAAGTTTATCGTTGGCCATGGAATGCTTCAGCCCCATCCATCTTTATGTACACAGAGTAAAATCGTACAGCTACTGCTGGCTCGTAGAAGAACATAACAACCTCGGGGTCTACGGTAGTTACTTGTCAGTTTTCACATCCTTCTACTGAATTCCCAAAGAATCACCTGAATAACAGCTTCCTGTGCACTGAAATGCACTGATCATAACCCCCGTGCGTACACAAGTACAAGAGAACATTCAATCTGCTACGCAGCGAGGACATTTCTGTGGAACGCGAATTGGGCCGGTTCATGGGACACTGACGAAATCTGAGTTAATTTGTTGCATGAAAATACGAATTACGTACGAGAAATGTCTCACAATTTCTTATTGTAACAAAAATTTTGAGAAATTTTTGTGAAATTTTTGTAATAATAAGAAGATTCATCAAATTTCCCCATTTTCATAAAATTTCCCCAAAAATTTTTCCGGGGGGGGGCAACTTGCCCCCCTGCCCCCCCCCCCCAGTAGCTACGCCACTGGTTCTCAGCCAATAAACTTTCTCTCAATATCAGCAAGACCAACTTTATTGTTTTTGATAAAACTAGAGGCATTGTAAACAACTTACCGTTTGACATTTCAATAGATGGGAATTATCTTAAAAGGGTTCATAATACAACTTTTCTTGGGGTAATTATTGACTCTGGGTTAACGTGGAATGATCACGTTAAAGCTATATCAACTAAAATCGCCCGAGGTATTGGAATTCTTTCTAAGATAAAGCATTTTCTACCTAAACAAGTTCTGCGTTCTTTATACTTTACTCTTATTCATCCCCACCCAACCTAGTGTGTGACTCTATGGTCAGGTACCTCATCCTCTAATGTTAAGAAACTTTTTACCCTCCAAAAGAAAGCAGTCCGTCACATCTGTTTCGCTTCTTTTCATGATCACACCAGTAAGCTCTTTGCTTCTCTCAATATTCTAAAATTCCCTGATCTAATTCATGTTCACATTGCTATGTTTGCGTACTGTTCTGTTAATAGTTACAACCCTCCTGTTTTTAATAATTATTTTATACCCAATAAGGACGTTCATAACTATAATACTAGGCAAGCCTGTGATATGCATAGATCTCGACCCCGTACAAATATTTTCAAACAGTGCTTACGTTACCGAGCTAATACTATTTGGAATTCTCTGGCAAATGCTATAAAACATGATCCTTCACCTTATTCATTTAAACACAATCTTAGTAATCATTGTTTTAAGAGCTATTGTTAAAGATGCTTAGGTATGTTTTGTATAGTTGCACAATGTTGTTTCGCTATTTACTTGTATTCTGTTAATGACATTTCTTTTCTTTATTTTTTTTTTCATTTCTTAATTATTGTTTTGCTTTTTGGGGAGTGGATCTTCTCGTTAAGCCTTTAGGCTTTTTAGACTACTTCCTTTCTCTTTTGTCAATTGTAAAGAATCTAAGTTTGTTCTATTTTGTATTTTTTATGGAAAAGAGAAAAAACAAATAAACGAAACGAAACGAAACGAAACCCCCCTTCCTTCAGAAAAAAAATTCTTACTTCACTGAACCCCAGCTTACCTTTATAAACTCATAGACTGAGTTTACTTTTCAAAAATGCCAATTGCTTTGAAAAAATATGCTAATCATTGGGGAAAAAGTATTCATGTAATGAGTCCACACACTCCATCTACAATGACCCAAATCTCTCACCAATTTTCCTAAACTTTTTATTTGAGCCCATCCCGCAGTTGTCTACAATTCATCCCCTTCCAGTCGCAATCTCAGTTCATTGCTTCTGGGTGACTATTTAAGAGCAATGTGTAAAATCAAAACACTCACAGTACAGTTCATGCTGTGTGATATAAGCTTTAATACTCTGCATTGTTTGAATTAGCTGCCAATCAAAGAACTGAGCCAAAAGGTAATTTCTGTTGACTACTATGATCATAGGCGTACGAGGCGGGGGGAGGGGGGCAGGGGGAAGACTGCCCCCAAATTTTCTCAAGACCTAAAATTCGGGCAGGGATCTGGAAAAATTCGGGCAGCCGTTTGAGTCTTAAAACCTGGTTTGTTTCTATACTTTCACAGAAAACTCCTAGGCGCGCCCGAATTCCTTCAAACACTTGGCCGAAAAAATAATAAAAAAGCATCATAGTCACGGTAAAATTTTCATGAAAACTCTAAAAGATACCAAAATTCGCGACACATTCGGGCAGTTTATGAAAAAACAATTTTTCATCAGCCTCACTTCATATTCTTGCGCAAACCTTTCCGCCGAAATGACACAATATTCGGGCAAAAGTTGCAAAAAAGATCTGGGATATTTTTAATTGCCAGATTACAAGGGGAGAGAGAATGTATACAGTCCCCAAAATTTTGCCCAAACAAATCAATCAAAAAGCTTGTGACGCACCATATTACTAAATGACAATCACCAATATCACCAGAAGGCTGAAACGTACTTGGTTGAGAGGTATTTTGGGAAGCATATGAATGAGATGACGATTTTGCACTTTTCAAAATGATCCTCTTAAAATTGTTCGAAACTTTTTAACCTGCAGTGCTGTGGAACCGAAATTCGGGCAATGGTAAACAAATCAGCGTAGCTTGTTTGCTCACTCATACGAATTTAGTGTGAACAAATCTGCAAGTAAGTCTGCCCACAAATTCATGTAAAAACATCTAGCAACGTGACAAACCGGGTTTTTCTCAAACGGCGTTAGTAGAAAAATCATTTATATATAGTCGGGAGTTCGGGCCGAGTCATATAGACAGTCGTACCAATTCAGTGGAACTGGAATTCGGGCAAGAGTCGCAACAGAGTAACAGACATACGGTACTCATGTTTTTAATTCCGTTCTACAGTTTTCCCCGGAAAGATACAAGACCAGGACACCAGGTAATGTTTTATACATTCCCAGGTGCGGTGTATCATTATATTATGTTTTTTCACATCTCAAATGTTTTTAAGGAGGAACCTCAGTTACCGATTGCTGGATCGGGGAAGAATATATGAATAGTGCCTTGTCAACGCCCTATCCCCCTTCCTTTCTTTCTGATTACACAACTCTAGGGTAATACATCTCACCGTATTGATTCAACTTACTGGTTTTGGGAACTCTTAAATAGCCTTGGAAGTGCCATTTCCAGCGATCTTGGAGGCGTTTTGGGCCAAACTTTTGGGGCTTTCCGGGCCAAGCCATGGTGGCGCGGAGCGCTGAGAGTCTGTCTATCGCCCTCCATGAAAATTAGTGTTTGCACGGGTACTAAAAATTAGGACCCGGGTACCCGATCGCCATACCCGTCGGGTACCCGGGTTACCCGGTGTTACATACGGTGACTAAAAGATATGAGCATTTTGCAAGGCATACTCCATAAGACATGCATGGTAACATTAACATCTGTATTGGATAGGTATAGCGGTCACAGTTCCCAAGTTCAAAAACATTTGATTTGTTAGAAGGTTTAATCGTTTAATCTCGTTGTGTTTTAGATCAAAATGACAAGTTAAAAAAAAAACGTACCAGAAAACAGTCAAATAAGAAAATTATACTTCCCAAGGCCTATATCAATTTGATGTTGAATTTTGGGACGCTTTCCTACTGGAAAAGCCAGCATAGTAAGAGCTCGAAGCTTCTCCTTTTAAACCACTGATTTAAAAATATCAACTAATCAGAGCCCTGTATTATGGTATTCTCTTGCACGTCAAAAATTACTGATTGTAAACAAATGACGTCATGTTTGTGAACTTCCCTCACACTACTTTGCAATGTGCGTTGGAATAATCGCTAATGGGGTATGTACGTTCTTACGTAGACCTCGTAATGTAGCCTCGTGTCGACATCCAGGCACGGTAACATAACTTTCACACATAAACTTCGTAGTCTGCTCGAGCGCCAATTTGGGGCAAAATAACGTAATATATACTGACCTATTTAAAAAAAAATTGTGAATGTTTACGGTGTTATTACATTGATGTCGTTTTACTTTGCAGATAGCGCCAAAGTGTTGATTTGCGTAAAACTGACACCTTTAACCATTAAGAAATATTCGAGGATTATACTCGAGGTGGCATACCGTATTGATAATAAGATCGTATATACATGCAAGGCTCAGTTTACCTAGCATGCTGAACGTTACGGGCACTGTCTTTGCGAGCTGGGCGGGGGTGATACAATCTTGCTATGTCTGCGTGAAACAGTGCGATGTGATTTTGAATCGGCCGTCAGATAGCTTGCTTGCGAGTAAGTTTATAAGCGATATACATGTGATGTGTGAGAAGTAACCCACTACGTGACGATAGCGCGATCGGGCCGCACGCTGATAAAAATTTCAACTTCAATTTCAACTTCAATTTCAATATCAAACTTTCACATAATTTCTAGGGGCTCTCTTCATTCTCAGTCTCGGAGATGTTTGCCAAATTGGCAAAATATTTTAGTCCATTACCGTGGGCTATGGCGTAAATGGGATGATCCTTTTGCATGCATTTTTTTTTAAGATTCGGGTAGTAGATTTGGAACCGGGTAATACGATGGCGGGCGGGTACCCGGGTTACCCGTGCAAACACTAATGAAAATGCCCCTGTCAGCACTTTGTGTATAAAAGTAGCATATTATCGTTAAATATAAGCGCTTCAAAGGTTTAATAGTCTTACCAGGTATGATTTGTTGCGATGATATTCTATTTTATTTCTTCATTTGTAAATATTTTGTTCTACTGCAAGACTTGTGAATTCAATGTCATGACCTGCATTCGGCAACCAAGCAAAAAGAAGGGAGAGGATTTCACTACTTTGACAGGCCTAGGATGTGATTGCCGCTAATCTATTTGTTTCTTCGTTGTAAATAGTTTGTTCTAAACTAAGGCATGATTGTCATTGTCTGCAGCGGGCACTAAAGCCAGCGAATACAATACAGACTATAATATGTTTTTGCCTTTTTAGCATACGTTTTCGCCACAGCACAATTTTTGTTCACAAAACATTCCAATTTGTATTTGTTACAACTTTTTGTTTGTCATGGACCTCATACTCATGATTTCTTTTGTCGATTGATTACCAGTAGAAAACATCGTAAATGTCATGCAACTAAACTATCCCGTTATGAACAAAACGTAACGGTATCGTGAAGATTTCATTTCGTTTTTAATTTTGTATTCCCTTGCCTGAGGCAAAAGGAGTCTATTCGACTATGCCGATGATTTGGCCACGTTTGTTTTTATTTAATGGGTACGGTTTGTGGGGATCAGGTGTGCCAAAACCGTTGATATGGACTTGGGTCGTTTGCTCACTAGGAAATAATTTGCGCCCATGTTTGTTTAAATGCATATAAGCAGGTTGGTACCTTGCTTGGGAATCGCGCGAAAATTGAGTTAAATCGGTTTTTAAGGGCCAATTCGTTACATGGCATCCCCACTCAGGTAATTCGGGCCTCTAAATCTGAGCTAAACAGGCTGCTAAAACACACGGGATCCTTGTAAAGTTCGACGAGACTTATATTTAATAGGCAGCCGGAATGCGATGCAATGCCATTCTCCCTCGAAGTTGAGAAGCCTTGGGATTTTCGAGGGTTTCTGAAGTTTTCCAATTTTCAAAATTATATTGATGATCATCTCATGCTGCATGACGTAAAATAGTTTGTAGAACGCGCAAACAAACTCATTTTCCAATGATTATAGCTTAATGTAGTCATCCAATGGTAGTGGTACATTTCATCTGGGAGTTTTCTGACCTTTTTGTAGATTTGCTCATTTTTGGTGAAAATTTTATTGCAAACGAAAGTTCAAAATATCGACGGCTTTGATTCTGCTTATAAGCCTGGGAAAGGCCATTTCCGGCTGTCTGAGGGGTTGTGATTTTTCAAAATTTTCTGTATGCTCCGTGCCAACTCATGGTGGCGCTCTGCTTAGATAGTCTTTCGGGCAGAGTTACATTTTTTGGGCAGAGAATCCTCTGCCCCCCCAAACTGAAATGCTCCCGTAGGCCTATGAGGGTGGGATAGCCCTTTTACTCTCATGGGATGATCCATGCAAGCAAACAGGAAGTGTTCAAGGTTAAAAACATTTTTAATTTTAAAGGAAAGCAATACAGTTTATGTGAGTTGTAAAACAAGGAAGTCACAAAAAATTGCGCAATGGACCAATTTGTTTTAAGTGAATAAACTTAAACTTTTTATATCTCAGCTCTGGTCTCTGGAATGTCCTAGGAAGATGGGAGTTGGACTGTCATAATTCATTTTTCATGCCCTTAAATAAAAATTTTTGATTTTTTTTTTACTTTATGTACACTTTAACAAATTCATCAGAAGACGCTTTAATTCAGCTAGCAACAGACTGTGGTTTGGTATATACTGCCATTTGGCAAATACAAGAGGACACCAAGTACCCAGAGAAAAACTCAAGTACTCCATGTGTAATTCTTGTTTCTTATGGAAACAAATTGATGAAGACAATCTGGAAATTTTCAACTCACTTGAAAGACCCTAAAATAACCTCACTTGTATCAGATGTTTTGTTTTCAAGTTGATGGTTAGAATCATCAAACAAGATCGACACACACACGTATTGATACATTATGAAGAAGTTTTATAATTCTATTTATTATTGATCCATGGGAATATTGTGAATTTGTAATAGTATAGTATTTAATCAATGTAGGGCAAAAATGACTGTTTTGTGAGTTACAAGTCACAATTCTTACCCGGACAGTAGTCCAAATAAAGCTTGTAATTGCTTTACTTTTACATAAAAAAGCCTGTCCCACAAGATACTATATTTAGGAATATATTATCTTCAACTTTGCAAAACATCAGAATGGAAAACATATTCTAGCATCTTCTTTTCTTCACTGGAAAGACTTGGGTGCCAGATGTCTAACATAAGCACACTCCTTGGGTCAGAAAATTCATTGCCATTATGTTCAGCTTCATGAAGAAAGGAATCATCAAACACCAAGCATTCATTCTCTCTCCAATGTAATATTTCACCATTGACTGTTAAGCTGCAACAGCCCTCTGGTATGTGAAGACCTTCAAAAGAAATAAAAAAAAACACCAAAGAGTAGCAATTCATTCAATCTTAAGTTACTTTTCATATACTTGAAAGTAAAGAGCAGTCCCCAAAAACTTCATTTTGAAGAAAAAGCTAAATAACACAATTTTCATCATATTTCTCTTCAAAGTAATTTTCAATACATTTTATGACTTCACTATTGCATATTCATGACAAACCAAGAAGTAATTTCTAGTAAATTTCACATTTGAAAAGAAAAAGTGTTGTCACATGACTCCAAACAGCCAATCAAAAGACTGGACAGTCTACTACACTACTTCAGTTTGCGATGACTGCTCTTGCCCTTTAAAAAAGATAACAATTAAAAACAATGTATGTGAAAGGAAGAAACACATAAGAGACAGACACTAGGAAACGAACACATGCTATATCAATACATACCCCGCAAATCATAGATAATACTTTCAATTTCTGGCCTGACCCTACAATAAATTATTGGTCAGATTTGACATGGCTCCTATGGTATCTACATTCTTCTTCATTGCAGTTCTTTCATATAGACATATACTGGGTAACATTTATGGGATAAAATACAACTACACTACATTTCATTTGACAATGTAGTTCCATGTTTCAGAATAAATCATGATTGCAGATGCTGTTTAGATTAATGGTTATCAGATATAATGGCTCATGTTATGCCTGCTCCACTGTAACTGATTCAAAAATGAGAATTTTTCTCACATTTACAAATCCCAAGTATCACAATTGTTTGATTACATTAGTCAAACGCTTACCTAAATGGCACCTTAGTCTTACATTAGTAGCACCACAATGGCTTTCAATGTGTGTACCTGGCATAACCACTGAAAATGTTGCAAAGCCAAAAATGCAGTCCACCATCAGTGGTTCTAAAGTGTCCAACATTTCTGATGTTTTAGGACACCTGTGCATGTTATCCCTCTGTCTTTTTCCTTGGTTCATGAGATGAAATGTGAACCATTTTCCTTCTGATAGACTGTTTTCTTGCCAACCTTCTACATTACTTCCTTCTACAAAGTCTTTCCACACAATATCAAATTCTTCTCTAACATCAATGAAGCAGGATCTGATGACATCTAATAATTCCCCATAATTTGGGAAATCATTTAAGTGTTCATAACTGTATTTCTTGCTCAACTGCTGCAAATAAAACATACTTGGATTTTGTCTGAAATCTCTGTCATCTAGATCATGTTCTGTTTCAGGGTTCTGATTTGTTGTGACTGTGAGTTGGTGGTCAAAGCTCTTCTGCAAGCGCCCCGATATTCCATTCTGTGACCCCCCTGCATCTGTCACAATGTCTTCCATGCGTCTGCGTATCTCCATTAACATTTCCTCCTTTGCTCTTGCCCTGCATCTCACGCAACCGGGTTTGCTACACTGAATTATATTACTGATGTTGCTAATGGTTCTGGGCCTAACCTTAGTATCATTAGGCATACGAAATGTTACTAAAGTATCCTGCAACCTGTAATTGTATATCAAAAATAGAAACACCACTATTAATACGACAAACGAAAACCAGTTTTCCACGAAGACATTTTTAAGGATAGCATTGAAGCTTGTCATTGTCGGTCAAACCTCCAAAGAGTCGACGCACAGGTTCAGAACTTCATTCAAAGTCACTAGTCTTGCTGATGATACATGATGAAAACAAAATTGGGCAGCTCCCCTCATACATATTTCCACAATTTAGAAAGTCTGCGTCACTCATATGTAACTTTGATCCAGAACTTCTCAAAACTTATCAGTATGATTAAGTCATTGAACTTATGTAATACCGTTATCTATAGATTATATATTACATCTAAAATTATTGCCCAATATTGTTCAACTTTTCCTAACTTTAGGAGAAATTACCCTCAATGTAGCAGCACAAAGATAGCAAATTCAATTCGTGAAACAGGTACGATCATTGTGACTGACTGAGCTGATGAGAGAGCGTAAGTTCAGTTAGCCTACGTGGGTGTTGCATAGCATATGTTGACGGTCGAATCGGATCACATACTTGAAGTTGAAATCACCGCGATCACACCACCTACTTACTTACAGAGTACTGTATGTAGGCCTAATTAGTGTACAAAGTAACGTAAGGAATGCATCAGCTTAGCCTGCAAGACTAGAGTTAGGTTTCAAAGCATATTATAAGAAGATAGGAACACCCCGAAATTTTGTTCGAGTTGAACAATTGAACCTAACTAAATAGTTAGCACCAGAAGACGATCGAAATGGCTTTCAGGTTGTTATCGATTTTATTTGATTTTCATTTGTTTCATTGAGTTTGATTAATTTCAGGCATAGGCCTAGCCTAATTAGGCTAGGCCCTGGCCTGCCTAGGCACTCAGTGTTAGCTCCATGATGTACCTAGACTTGGCCAAGTCTCTCGTGAGTGTTCAGCGGGGAGTTGACAACTTTCTCTTCCAAATGCTTTCAGGCCAAGTCGTCCCTAAACCAACTCGTCCCCAACCAACTCGTCCCCAAACCAACTCGTCCCCAAGTCAAGTCGTCCCCAAGCCAAGTCTTCCCCAAACCAAGTCGGTCCAAATATGAGAAATTAGTGGGAAACAGTGACTTCCATGGATAATTCTTATAAATTATGGAAAATAATGTCTTTCTTGAGATTTTCTATTCCCACGTCTGTTTCCTTTCAATGGACAATCCTGCTAGCAATGTGAATGAATGGGCACGAATAATGTGACAAATTAAAAGCAAGAGAAAAAATACAACACCAGATCGCATCCAAGGTAAAGTGCACCTTAAAGAATTTTGTCAAGAGGAGGGGGGAGGGGGAACCCTATCCATAAGATCAAATTTCCCGGGTGTTAATTTCATTTTTAAAAATAATTAACTCATATAATAGCAAAACGAAAATCAATACTTTCAAAGGTCGTTTACTTAAATTTTAATTTTTTAACCTATAACTTTGATTGGGGGAAGGGATAATTATAAGAACACTGCAGTCCCCTCCTTTGGTTACCCACAGCCGGACAATGGCCTTCCTACAACATTACCACGATTTTGTACCAACGTATATTAACTTACTAGGCCTAACCGTAAACCTGTTGAAAAACCTGTGTGAGAGATAAAATCATGCAAGTCACTTTTGCATAATTTAAGTTAATATACGTTGGTACAAAATCGTGGTATGCCCCACTGGAGCATAGTACAGAATATCATATTTTCCTTTCATCTGATCTGCCCTCGATCTTTTTATTTAGTCTATCGTTTCTCAATGAGAGACTTGGGACAACTGGTTTCTATGACGTCATACTAATGAGGCTATTTATTATTCATCTTTAAACTGCATCAGCACTAACGTTACCAACCAATCAGTATTCTCAAACACAAACTTTAGTATCTCCCAGCTGAAGGTTTGTATAGAAACGTGAGTGAATTATATTAAAGACCCTGATCATACCCATAATAATTAAATATTTAATCATATCTTAAATAATCCTTCCTTAAATATTTAAGCGTATAAAGAGTAATTAAATTGATATCTCTCGTGGTAAAACGAAAATAAGATCGTTCTTTACAACCTTGAAAAGTAGTATCGTCTTCCATTGAGGCGTAGCAGAAAACGTAATGTTTTTGAGCCTGTAACATAGTGGAATACTTCTAAAATGGGAAATTCGCATGATGTAAAATAACTGCTACAATTTATGTGACAATTCGATCTATCCTGCGGGCACGAAATCGGAGTTTAAAGCGATGTAACACATTGAATTAGTACTTGAAGCAATTATGCGAATTGATTACAGACACATTGTACTGCTATTGTCAGATTGGGGATTAGGGGTTATGTCTGTAGTCTCATCTCTTTACTTACCCGTCAATGGTCCCCCATTCTTGATATTACTGTAGTAGCAGTAAGGCGCTTAGCCAGGATTGTGTCATTGGGGGAGGGGGTTGGTGTCATGGGGCACTAATGAGGGAAGAATAGGGAGAAAAAACCGCTATTTTAGGGTTTTTTTTGCATTGCAAGGTTCTGACTCCCCCCCCCCCGTAGCTTTGCCATGCACTGGCAGCGGTGGTGCCAGACTGTCAAAACTGGATGGGGTGGGGACAAATAAAGGGCACAGGATAATGTAGGGGGCAAAATTTTGGATGCAGCTCCAAACAGAATTCAGATCCCAAAGCGTTCATTCCCATTCAGGCTGGAGGTAGGCATGTCCAGGGGGCGAAAACCCAAAAGCTTGCAAGGATACATCTCAGTATGAAATATTAGATCTGGAGAGGTATATTATTTATTTTTCTCTCTGTACTCAATTCTTAACTGACCTAAGTTGGGGAGGGACACAGGCCAAAATCTTGGGAAGAGGGACAAATATTGTCAGCCCGGGATGGCTCCTCTGCAGCTGCACCAATGGGTGTTAACTCTTTTCATGTGGGCCAATTCCAGCTGGGATTAATAAGTGGCCTTTATATGATAGCCCACTTCACTGATATGAGAGAGCTCTGGGGCAAACAACTGATACGTAGGGAGAATATGGGTTAGCTGCCCAATTAATATCCCTACCTGTGAGCTACCCACATGGTGTCCTTGTTAATCTAATATAGTTTTGTTACCTGTGATATGCATTGGTTCCCCGTGTCATTGTTCCCCTCATATTTTAAGGTGCATACCCAATAACCATCTCTCTAACCCAAACCCCTATAATCCCAATGAGTTGATTGGTTGGGGAGCAGTGACTGAGACGGGACCAAAACGAGATGGAATATATGAAAGTGGGACTTATGAGACATGGGAACAATATACCCTATGTGATAAGGCAGAAATAGCCAGCCATCTTGTAGAGTATTGACCACAATGATTCTTTCATACAGCCAGCAGCACTAACTAGGTATGACACTTAATTCAATATAAACATGTGTTTAATTTGAATCTGATCATTTTTATTCCTCCTTTAACTGATTGCTGCCAGTCTCAAACAATAAGCAGCATAAGACAAGACATGCATAGCATACTGAAACAGTGATCCAAGCTCAGAGAGAAAGAGAGAGAGTAACATGGCTATTTTGCAAATCTGTCAGTTATGTATCATGTAGAAGGAAAGGCTCGCTTTTCTTCGTTGTCTGATTGTCTGGGACAACTAAAATTCCACAGGGACAACCAAAAGGTGGAAGTTGGTTGTCCGATGGACAACCATTTTTCTCTTACAAAGAATTATATTCCAGCAGCTTGCTTTTATCTGAATGAAGAAGTATGCTGTACATGCTGACTGATCAACTCGTTGCAAAATTTTCCATCATAGTTTCACTCTTCAAGTGCCTTTGTCTTGCAAAAATTTTATCTTTTCATTCTTCCAGACCAATTATACATAAACGCATTTTACTGTTTTGTGCTGTAATTGGTTAAAAAATGTTTTGGACACAAAATGTTTTGGACCACCAAATTTTCTTTAGGACAACTAAAAATATGGAATTGGTTGCCCAAGGACAACCACAAATTTTTCTGAAAATCGAGGCCTGAAGGTAGGCCTTTACCTTCCCAGGACCATGAAGGACAATAATATCTTGTCTCAGAGAAGCAAGTCATAATTTTAAATCCCACATGTAACCTTACATCACTTACATTAAACACTCTATCTGCATGGCCTGTCTGGTTGCAGTTTTATGGAGCCCTACAGTAGGTCTCTACCCACCTCCCCACCCCTTAAAAAACTAAGTTGTCCCTGAAACCATGTGCATAAGCCTGCCACTTGTAAGGCTTTGGCTGAGTTTGCACTGTCTCAAGAGCTTGTGGAATTTAGAACTAGAATGTAGTAATGTAAGTTCCACAGGTACTTACCTGCAATGATTTGTAACCAGGCTGCATGTGCTATGCATTACAGTAGTTGTAATCCTCCAATTAACTTACCTGTGATGATGGGATTATTGCTAATCCGAAGTGATCACCCAGACGCATGTCAGAATGATGCTCAGTTACAGATGGTAATGTATAAAGTGTCTCTCCACTTGTCACATTTGTGCAACACTTGCCAGATTCTTTTCCATCACCCTACCCAAAAACACACAAAAAATCCAAGTACACAAAAATATTGCAGAGGGTAGTAGTGGTAAGGACATGCTGTGTATACATCATACAAGGGTGCTGAGAAAATATCCCATAATTTGCACTTAGCTCCCCCCATACTTTCTCCCCCAACCCTCCACAAAAATGCTCCTTAAACCAGTGAGTTGCTGTCATCATACCACATTTGTATGTAAACAGTGCAGGTCTCAATAAGCTCAATAAAACTGGAAACATTTCTCAATCTCAATTTCAAGAAGCTCTATAGTACTGTAAGACTTCTACAGTTGTTGAAATCATCATGCATTACATCACACCACCTCTATTAATAAAGAATTTTTACTCATTGTTCCCATAAAAGCAACTTGCTTTAATAAGCAAAATAAAAAATCAACAAAATTCCAGCTACATGCTATTAACTTAATCATACTGATTGTTGAAAGCATCTCTTCTGTGAACAGCTACAGTAGTCCTTGTTTTTCTTCTACAGCAGTTGAAAAATATTTTCCCAGTTCATCAATTAAACCCTTTTCTTTAATGTTTAATTGGTAGGTCCCTGTTTAAAATGTAACTCCATATGTACCAGTTATTGCTTTATTGAAGGACAAGGGCATACCAATCACCACAGTTCAATGATAATTTCAGACTGTTCTCTAATTAAACACCGCAATTGCACCAACTGGTTGTGCTGGTACTGGTATCAGATGATTGTCAAGTGCAGTCTATTTCTCTTTTCAAAAATTGCAATGAAATATTTTCCAGGCCAAAGATTTTTTTTACATAGTTCATGTAACCACTCATTCCATGTAAAATTGGAGTCAAGATACTGTAGGTTTTCAACACGTACACTATACATTCCATGCCTAATATACTCCATGTACCATGCTAAGCTTGGTGTTAAATGTTTTATGTACTGCATAGCCTGGTTGCCAGCTGACTCTGCCAAAGATGGTGGCTTTGCAGTATGTATAGTCCCACTTTCTCCAATGGCTCAAGTTCTGTGTAAAAGAAAAATGAAGGAGAATTAAGTACACTTTAAAATGTTAATACCATTCACTCTTGAAGCAAATATTCCACCAAGGAGACTTGATGGAAACACTGCACGATGAAACATGCAGTGCTCCAGCACTAGCGGGGTAACAGGTAGTCTGATGACCTAATTTTTTTACTCAGATTAGTACAAGAAAACAACACACATTTAGCCTTGGCTACCTCAAATTTATGGTATCAAAATCTTATATAGTCTTCAAGTTGTACCATATTCTTTGTGTAGATATTCACATTTCATAAAAAACACAACCAGTGCAATTTACTCTACTGTAGCTGTTCCTGAAGTTACAAAATAGGCAGTAGGCCTACATATGAATGCTCATTTATTGTAAATTATGCTAGGGCTCAAATTAGCAGTTGTACACTTCATGAAACTTGTCAAGTGATCTTTCAGTGCTTGGGTAATTAAAGGCCCAATTTTCTCATCCCAAACAGTACCAATTCTTCTAACCTTCTTAATTAAGCCCCTCCCACAATTGTCTAAAATTCACCCTCATCCAGACACAATCTCATTTTATTGCTTCAGGGGGAATAAAGAAAGCTCAATGTGTATAATCAAAACACTATCAGAATGATTCGTGCTGTGTAATATAAGTTTTGGTACTCTGCATTGTTTGAATTAGCAGTCAATCAAAAATCTGAGCCAATTGAGAGTTTCTGTTACCCTATACTAGAAGTGTAGTTTGGGGTGAGAGGATTGTTCCTTTTAATTTCCTGGTTTTGTGCAGGATTGACAATCCCTTGTACTATAGCACAGTGTTACACCTAGCTTGTATAAAGCAATTATTTTGTTAGGAAGCAAAACTAGTCCCTTCAGCAGGGTTCCTTTAAAATGTATGCATGCAACTCTCTGACTAAGTAAAAGCCTGAAAAAAGATATAAGCAAGTTTGAAGAATTGTTATAATAAAACCTCTGGGTAGAATTGGGGCCACCTGAATTATGCAAGGCCAAGTAGAAAATGCCTTTTACCTTATTCATGGGTCTAGGACAATTGATTTTGACCTATGCAGCTACCAATGCCCCAAGTCCTGTATATTGTGGTGCCTATAGCTGTCAACTAAAATGGCCTGGCTGCAATAATCTTGTAATGTCATGAAGATTTATGCACTTACCAATTGCAACACTAACACTTCCTAGACCTGGGGATGGTCGGGTCTTGCCCGGGAACTTTATTTTTGAAATTGTTAAATCCCCAGGCAGAGCCTGGCCATATCCAGGCTGGGTTGGGTATACATTGATGGAGGGTAAATCCCCTACCAAGTCCCCACTGTCAGCTAGGCACTATGCATACCACCAGTAAAAGACCTGCCGGATTACCCCGGGTTTCGGATCCAGATGGAGTGAAATCCTAGCACTCTCAATTCTAGGCCGGGTGGGGACAGAATGACTGTGAAATCCATCCCCAGTCAAATCCCATTCCTGGGTCTAGGAGACTAGGCCGGGGTCGAGGTTGAAATTGGTTAAGTAGCGGAAGTGCATTAGTTTGCCTCAATAATACCAGCATGCTGGATATGTCTTCTTCTTTGCAGACTCCCAGTAGTTCCACTTGCCCTCCTCTATGCTGAACAGTGGCTCATCATATTCATTAATCATAAGCTATAAAGTTGTGAAGTTCCTCAGCTACACTTGCATATGTCCAACACAGTCTAACTTCATTGTTATTGCAGAGCACTAATGTTACACACATCAACAGCCCACTTGATAGAATATTTTCTAACTCACACATTATCTATGCAGTGTTTACGAAATAACATTGTTGTTAGATCTCGTAGTATATACTTATACTGTAAGCATCATTGCCTTCTCTGCGCTTCGTGTAACTCAACTGCTAAAGGTGGTCGATCAATAAATTTACTTCTTAAATCCTGCTGGTAATCAAACTCGACGTCTTATTGGTGTCCCATACATTAATAATGGCACTTTTTAAATCCCTGCAAATGTTTTTGGGAATAATTTCAGATGTTATTGCAAAGAAAATAGGCCTCATCGGACAGTAAGGGCTATACATTTGTCGACTGCTAGCACTGCTGGCTGACAGATATGAATGACAAGGTCATGTGACCCAATGTATGTTTATTCATATCATGATTTACAGACTGCCAACTTTGATTGGACTAGATATTGAGAAACTACTACATATTATTCATCCTAATAAGGGATGAATAAAATAAAGGAATAACATAAAAATTATGACGTCATAGAAACCAATTGTCCCAAGTCTCTTGTTGAGAAGCGATACCTTTATAGACCGATAGAGGGTGTATTAGAAAAAAAGGCAAATACGGTATGCTGTACTGTGCTGAAGCACTGGATTTGTGTAGAGTTAGTGTTGTCAGCTCTCCAGGGAACACTCACGAGAGACTTGGCCAAGTCTATAATGTACCCAATAACCTGACCAGTTACAGACTAGGGCACTGATCTACATACCAGGATGTAAGGCGTGCACCTAACTGCCTATTGAGAGATTGAAGCAACTGGAAGTCTTGCGGGGGCCATTTTGCAGGTGGCAAAAACATTCAGCCGCGGCATAAATTTCACTGATGCTAGCCTTATGTGCACTGAGTGGCAATAGGCGAACTTTTATGCCAGCTAAATTTCTTGATTTTCTGACTGAAACTTATACATTGCATGCAACCTTAATCGAAGACAACAGAAATGCAAAGATCATGTGCTGCTTTTAGTTTCAATTCATGCAGCAACATATTGCAAGTAGGCTATATGAAGTTAGTAACGCCTAGGCATAGAACACCTTAAATTTTCTTCGCCAAAATATTAACATCAGAAACCATCAGGTAAAACTGCAAGGGTATAGCTTATAAGTCTCTTGTTAGACTTATTCTTGAGTACAGCAGTACCGTCTGGGACCCCTATACAAACAACTTGATAAACCAAATTGAGATGGTTCAAAGACATGCTGCAAAATTTGCTCACCACAGCTACAATTGTACTTGTAGTGTTGGCTGTATGTATGCTTCAGATTTTGCATTGTCCAACCCTGTGCCAGTGACTTTAGTGTAAATCATATGATGCACTGTAATCACTTCATGTAGTCAGGGTAAATCTTCCATTGAAGTGACCCTGCCTTATTACAGTATACACCTCGAGGAGTGCTGTACTGTAGTAACAAGGCAGGGGCCGTAAGGCCACTCAACGGGAGGATTACACTGACTACACTTAATGACGTTCCAGGAGACACGTCGTCTTAAAAGTTTCCACTTTATAAAATGCCTTTATTTACAGAAAATTTTTCTGAATTTATTAAATTTAAATGGTAAAAAAGGCTTAACATTAAAAAATTCTGAAAAGTATTTCAAAAAATTTTATTACTAAACGGCATAGAATTTACATCTTTCTTTTCGAGTTTTGGAAATAGGCAAGGGATTTTATGATAATTATTGGAGGAATTCTACTTGTTAACTTGACCTCAGATGTGGGAGTATGTGTAGCGCCAATTTCTCAAAACAGCAAAATGGCTGCTGCTCATCAAACACCATATCAGCTGAGTGTGCTATAACATTTTGCCTCAGAAAGCAACCTGAAATTGTTTGTATGCATATTTCTTTAACTATAAATAAACATTTGACCGATTCCAATTGTTTAAGGACCAATTTTGCTCTTTAGTCCTGATAATGCAACCGCTGGGTTTGTAGCTCACTGTGGTCAAGGACTGTGTGGAGTAAAATGAAGTGGACGTAGCATAGAGTCCTGTTCAAGGACTAAAAAAGTCTGACCTTGAAAAAAAAGTCCCCTGCTGGACAAGTCAGGTTTCTGTCTATTGCCTCTGACAAGATTACACTGTGCCTCCCAAAGACTCCCCCCCCCCCGCAAAAAAAAATGACCATTTCTCTGGTAACATCTCATAAGGGAATCTTACGGGACCCATTTCATAACCCTGAAGGGTCCATATGGCTTTGCACCCAGGATCAGGATAAGAGACCCATGGGCGGCCCCTTAAGTCAATTCCAAATAACCCAGGCATGTGGGAAACTAGTTCTGAGGCTCATTAAAACAACTGATAGTGTGTGGGAGAATGTGTGTCAACTTAAGTTCTTTAATATCCCTCTTGCATGTGGTCTATCCATATGGGCCCCTTATCTCGATAATTGGCCCTACCAGTATGGGCTTTACCAAGGGTTAGTTAGATAAGATTAATGACACACCAACATGAATGTGTCATAAATATAGTGTTAGTACAGTAGGTCAAATACAGTACAAGTCTTCCGGTTTAGTCGCCTCTTACTTACAACAGGCAGGGAATACCGTGGGCATATTCTACAACCCCCAGGCGCCACAGGGGGGGCCTTACCCATAAGTGACCCATGGTTTACTTACCTATGTAGTACTTACCTACATAGCTATGTTGTACGCTCTAGAACATGACCATTTAATGGACCTACACCCTACACAGTCCTTTTCCATAGGCCTCACAAAATCATGACAGTGTGTGCAATGAACACAGGGCCCAACTCCTCACTGCTTCAAAAATGCACCTATAATTACCATACTGGCAATATAATGATCTTTGTCATAACATTCAACTTTCTTGACTGGTCTTTCTTCAAATGGAGATAAACACTGAGCAGGGATTCCACCAGAAACACGAAAAAGGGGGGGGGGGGGATTGATTACCACTAAACCCCAAGTCCAAACTGATTTCGTCCTAGGTTAAAGTTAGTGGGACAAAAGCTTGCTTAAAAGCTCCTGTAAGGTGCAATTTCAAGGTTTTTTCAAGGCCATTCATTGTGTGAGTTCAAACTGTGTTGAAAGGTGTCCTCTCTTTGAAACAGGGAATGAAGACATTGACAATTTTTTAATTTTTATGGAAATGAAAAGGGGGGGTTTTACCCGCCTCCTTTTGGAAACTTTTCCCTCTCTGCTGGAAACATTGCTGAGAGAGTACATGAACAGTTCGACGAACAAGAGGTCAAAGGTAACAGTATGATGATTTTAACCACTCAGAGAGTTAATACTCTCACCCCAAACCACAATTTTTGTGGTTTACACAGAAATTCTCAATTGGCATTCTTATTGATTGAAAGCAGGTTAAAAATCTGCAGAATACCAAAGCTCATATTACACAGCATTTACAGTAGTTGGAGTGTGTACTGTAGAATGTAGACTACACATTGAGGTCTTGTATGCAACGCTCACCCTGAAGCAATAAACTGAGATTTTGTCCGAATGAGGATGCATTTTAGACTGTTGTGGGAGGGAATAAAAATTATGTTAGGAGAATTGGAACTGTTTGGGGTGAGAGGCAGGTTCTTAACCAATTTCCAAACACAACATCAAATATAATAGGTGTATGAAAGCCTGAGTTAGTGGAACACACAGGTGTTTTTACCATCAAAATATATTTTTAACCTGATAAAGAAGCAAATGCAAATATGTTTATACTAAGACAAGAGGAATCTGATTCCTGAGGTAAAAGAGGAAAATTTACTCTCTCTCAGTGACTGCAGAGCCATTTGTGAAGTGAGTGGGACTAATCACCAGAGAGCCTAATACGTATGTTCAATGAAATAAAATCCCAGCTTACAGCATCCCAAAATGCCTTGCTGTGGACCTTAACTCAAGTCACCTACCACTAAACATTCTAAGATCTTGATCTTTTGGTGAAATGCATGAAGTTTCTCTATGTAGTATGAAAAATATTGTCATGTGATTCTCAAGAGTGAATCATGAAACAGAGCAGACTGCCACACTTATTCAAATTGGGATGACTGCATTTCCTCTAGAAATATATTAAAGGGCCATACCTCTCACCCCAAACTGCAGTTTTGGTACCTGGGTACCGAAATTCTCAATTGGCTCAGCTTTTTGATTGACAGCTGATTCAAACAATGCAGAGTGCCAAAGCTTATATTTCATAGCATGAACGGTACTAAGAGTGTTTTGATTATATAAACTGAGTTTTTCTATACTCACCCTGAAGCAATAAACTGAGATTGTGTCTGGATGAGGATGAATTTCAGACAATCGTTGGAGGGGCTTGGTTAGGAGAATTGGTACTGTTTGGGGTGAGAGAACAGGGCCTTTAAACAACAAGATAATCTTACCTATTTTTCACTGCTGGTGTGAAGTGTGAAACACATTTTGCAAAAGTCCAAACATAAAAACTGGTAAAGAAACACAAGAATATTTCCTTTGAATATTGTGCAATTTGTTAGAACTGGATTATGTATAATACATGTAAACCTGACAAAGTGATATCAAATTCAACAACATTGGTAAATTTAATATCTTGTTTTCTATTTTGTTTTAGGCCATCCTTTGGATATAATCATGGTAAGTTGTCTTGCATTTAATTTCAAAATTGTTGATCTTTCTTCCAGTTGTAGCTAAAAAAAAAAACATTCCGTTCTTTGGTGCAACCCTTTGGAGGGACTGTGAAAGTTCAGTATCATCTTTCAGCATGGGATGACCATTGGTCTAGCTTTCTGTGGGATAATTTGAGGTTTTTGGCCTCCATTTAGTTTCACACTGCATCAGACATTTAATATTCCTCAACCAACTTTCAGAGGTGGTTCGTTTTCAGACACAGCATCCCAATTTCTCGACTCTATAATCATACAGTACAGTCTAGAACATTGGAAAGGTCAGTCTCTGACCATCTACTGGGTCTTGTGAATCCAAAAGTTTCTGGTACACTTCACCCTAATTCATTGTTGCACTCTATGCTTAGGTGGTACCTAAAGTTGTCCTTCTTTTCTGTCATCAGGGAAAGGTCACTTTAATCAAAGTTGTTTGTCAGTGTTAAGAGATGTTATTTTAATGTTTTCCTTTAAGTTTAGGTGTAACTTTCTGTTTATGAGATCTCCTTTTTTACCACCATCTTGATGACTTTTTAGTGTTATCTTGGAGTTACAATTTTCATTTCTATAATGTATTAATTTCACAGAAGTTGGTTCGTTTGTACTGCAGTTCAGTTAAGCAATGAAATTTGATCTGTTTGTTGTAAACTATGCCACTTCTTGCATTAAGTAGCAGTATTACATCCATGAAGGAATTCACTCAGAAAATGCCCACTAATTAAGAGATTACAGTATGCAGTTGATATATGAAAAAATACTATTCATCTTGCTGCCAAGCACCATGTGAGAAAACCAAAGTTAAGTGATGTGGTTTGGAGAGATGAGGGTAAAAGTGGTCAGAGCAAGGAAGATAAAGATTTTTCCGATATATTTGTCAAAGATTTCAAAGAACTAACCTTAGTCACTGTCATTATTTGCATTGTGTAAATCCCCTAACTGTCACACGCATGTTACAACAGTACCTGTGAATGGGTCAAATCGCATGGTACAGTATCTATAACATATTTATGTTTATCCACTTTATCTCTTGGCTTTTATGATGCAACAGGCCAGCAGCAACAGGTACCTAGACCAGGTAATGGACAGTTCATGCAGCATCCTCAGGCATACCCTGGCATGATGCCTCAAGGATATCAAATGACTGGTCAAGGTGTAGAAAATCCCCATGGTGGTATACCAGGACCTCATGGTGGTGTAGCAGGACCTCATGGTGGTGTACCAGGACCCCATGGTACTGTGCCAGGACCTCATGGTGGGCAACCAAGGCCTGCTTATCCAAATGCTGGTGTAGTGATGGTATGTGTGGGGTTTTTTGTCCTTCAATAATTTTATCATCAATTAACTACTGTAACATTTAAAGTATTTCAGATGAGGAGTTTTAGATTTGAAAGAAAAGTCCAGATCTACTTATTCCAATACTTACCTCTCCTGTTTCACAAATAGACTGTCCAAGTTGCTTGTGGACACTATCTGGCAATGTCTTAAGTAGGTAGTGCTATCCCCCAATTGAGATTTTCAAAATCAGGGTTCTCATAATTATGTTTATAAAGTGAATGAGTATAGCACAGCATGCAGAAAAAGGACTACTGAAGTAATCCACAAAAATGTTCTGTCTGGAGTTCCCCAGACTGTGAACAGATCGATAGAAGTTTTTTACATTCCTTGATGGAAGGGAGGATAGTCATAGTACCTATGGAAGAACCCATTTGGGTGGAGCAGTTCTCTGGTCTGGACGCATGTTTGACGTACTGTATATCAGTGTTGTAATGTGTTCAGAAGTAAAAGCCACTTTGCCACCTGAACACCCAATGATTTTGGTCAAAGAAAAATCTTTGACTAAAGTAGCCTTTCATTTGAGATTTTTAATGGAAACATTGGCATATTTTTATCTACAATCTTTCTGACAACTAGTAAATTTCATAAAGGCAACATTCAATTGCAGTTTCATGCTTTTCACCAATATATTTGCATCCAGTGTACATTTTTCTACATTATTTTTCCTTTCAGCAACCACCCGGTATGTTCTACCCCAACCAGCAAATGATGATGGCACAGCAGGGATATATGGTACCAGGAATGATGGCTCCTGGTGTGGTACCACAACAGCAGCAAATGTGAGTATAGTACACATCAACTTCTTGATAGTTTGGACTAAAGTTCTTTGATTAAAAAGCAGCTTCAAGAAAGTCTTGCTCAGGACAAAATTCAATGCATTTAGGAAAATACAGTTTTTTCCATTGTAGCTGGTGAAAACTTTATCTCAATAAAATGTAGCAATGGGATGATACTGATTTTGAAAGGAATAAAATATTTTCCAGATATAGTATGCATGATTGAAAGTTTATGCATAGTGATGTATCTATAGTTTGCATTCTATTGTACAGCTGCATATTTTGGCTAAACCAACAGTGTGACCTGTTTAACATATCCTAGAATCACTTTCATATGACTTTGCCCTCTGTGGGATGGTGGTTAAAGAAGGTGCCCACCATATTCTTGCCTTTAAAAGAGGTAACTAACGAGAAAGTGTTGAACAGTATTTGAAACCAAATTTGCACATCAATTCTATTTTGAACCTGACTTTTGCTTGCAGCTCACACCAACATTAATGTGTGTTGTTGACCCTCTCAGCATGGCTGTATGGGACTCTTTCTCTCTCCAGGGGGAGGGCTTTTTGCTTAGTTATAGATCTCCAATCAGGGGATAATGACTCCCAACTTAGGCATTGAAGTCTGCCTTATTCAGTAAGGTTTTTCCCAATTCGGGACTCCAGCCTCCCATTCCATAGAGCCATGTCTTTCAGGACCACTCAACATGTCCTACCCTTTTCTCAGAGCCAGTGTCTCTGTACAGAGTGGTAATGGGACAGTGGTCTAAAAGGGGTTAAATCCCACCTAACTAACCAGTCGAACCAAAGTGACTTGCACTTCACATCTGACCTTATGATGAATGGCTTGTTTCTACCTACTAATATTTTGACACTCTCAAATTTGCCTCAGAGGAACAGCTGCAGTTTATGGTGAAATTGTGTCCATTCTCCCAAAGTCGGAAGACTTTTTTTGGAGAGGATATTAATCTGTAGCCTTTAATTATCTTGGAGAAGTGTGTCCCGTAGAAGTGATTAAGTAAACAATGTTGAGGTAGTCATACCATATGTGTGCAGTTAGTTTCTCATTGCTATTAAGGTGGATTTGTTTCAATTTACCAGTGGGCAAAGGATTTAACTGTTGTCAAGTTTGTATGCATTTGAGATGTATCTTAGTATGCAGGAAAGACTTGTTAGCATTTCTAACTAGACCTGAAAGTATCTAGGTGAAAGTCCAATGTTTTGTTTGCTAGAAATGATTATATTTCAACTTGCCGAGCACACTACCATTACGTGGAATGTCTCTTACTCAAATTACCTACCACTGCAACAGTTAAAGATCCTGATGTCTGGGTGGATTGTCTTGATTTTACTTCATGATTGTAGGTACAGTTTTAAGCTACTCTCATGCTTATTGGGTTTTATCACACATTTATTGTTTCAGAATGTTAAAGCATTGGAGGAATACTGTATCAAATTATGCAAACATCAAGGGAAATCCATACATTCCACCAATAGATCTGGTTTAGTTTGAAGTGATTTGAGTAAGGGCTATTCCATGTGATGGCTTTGCACAAGTTTTGTGGTGAGGGATCTTGATGAAAGACTCCCATTGAGCCAAAGGGGTGTTAAAAAAAATGAGTTTAAAGTATACTTCAAGTGTAAAATATCAAAAATATATATTACAGAACACGGAAAATGAATTTAAACAGTTTAACACCCATCTTCGTAGGACATTCCTAAGCTAAGATGTTAAGTGTTGACATTTATTTATTAAATCTAAAATGGATCATTGCACAATTATTTGTGATGTCATTATTACAATCCTCATTTTTGTTTTTGTTTTTTTTGTTTTTCTGAAAGTTACTGCACCTTGTACCAATATGTGATAGCACTGCTCTCCTTATGAGGTGATGTAATTAATAAAACCCTTCCTGCATCATGCCATGCAAAAAGATGTGAAGCATTTAAGGTCATAAAAGCATTTTTAATACCAAAGGGAAACAAAACAGCCAATGTTAGTTGTATAAGAAGAAAGTTTTAAATCATTGTATAATGGACTATTTTTGTTTAAGTGAATGAATGTCAACACTTGATTTTTGCAGGCATCAGGTAAATCAGCAGAAACAACAACCTCAAACAGAAGAGGAGAGAAAAATGGAAGAAAAATTGAAAAAGGAACGTTACTTTCAAGAACAAAAGATGAAGTTGAAACACTTTGGAAAAGGTGCAAAGCCAAGTCTAAGTTTGGACATGGCCAGCTCATTGGTGGATAGTCTTGGTGGTACAGGAATTCACTCCAAACCTGGACAAGGTCAGGTTTGAAAATGTATCTTTGAACATCGCCTAAGATAAATGTTTGTGGGCAGTTATGGCAGTTATTTCCAAGTTACTTTCACTCTTTCTGTGCCCAGCTGCCCATTCTAGCCTGTTGGATAGATGACTCTCGTTTAGTTAGGTTAAACATGCATTGATGGACTATGCATTATTATGGGGATAATGCATAATTGGGAGTAAATGTAATCAATGCATCCACAGGGGCACAACCTGAGTGCATCCAGTGTAGATGGCCTGTGTATGCACAGTACCAGGATTGAGTAACCCTATCCATTCATACACAACATTATTTTGGTTTAACCCTTTACCATTGTTTGGGTCCTTTTGGACCCAGGCTAAGAGCGCAGCTGTCACCCATCTTTACTGTTTCACGCGGAGTTCAAAACTGTGAGTAGCTACCCGAAAATTCGGCCACAACAAGGAGAGAGACAATAATTTAAGGTAATGGGGTCAATTGTCTACGGAAGCTGATGCGGGACGTCCGCTTTTCCGCCCACTCCCGAGGTGTGCAAATATGCCCCGATTGGAGCACAATGGTAAAGGGTTAAATGATGAAAATGCATGGAATTATGTTTGTAAATGACCACATTAAAACCGTTACCATGAGTTTATTGAGAAATAATGCATTTTCACCTTATTATAATGGACCGATGGAAGTAAAGAATAACTTCTAAGTATGCATGAATTTATATTTATCTCTTTCTCATGTAATCTTGACAGTGTACACACCATTATATCTTTCATTTGACATGCCATTGTGCTGATCATTGTTGTTTTCTACTATAGAGTTTTGTGCTGATCATTGTTGTTTTCTACTATAGAGTTTTTATGGTGCTCAAGGTTGGATATATATTGTAATTTCTTTTCAGACCTTTACTTCACATGTCTTTAGGTAGTTATTGAGTCAGCATTTATGAACAGAAGTGGAAGATAATCCACCCCGTTTTGCATCCCTTTATGAGAGGAAGATTAGTGAAGTCTGATGGAAAGGTTGAACGGTTGATATAGACGAATCCGATTAGCGCTTGTTTTTAGTGACTGTAGGTCGCCATTAGTGAGGCCCATTAACCTAAAACCGTCTTTATTTATTGTTTACATGAATTTCAAACCCTCACATTTAGTGAACTTGTAGAGGTAAGCAAGAAAATCGAAAGATTTAAGGGTGATGGACCCCAGTTATGGCCGACTGAAATCAGACCATCACTTGCTGTCCGGATTTGTGTATAGATACAGAGTTACTTAAATCCTGTGAAGTAAAGAATAGATGAGAAAGTTTTAGATTCATTGCCATAAACCTTTGCTCTGTGAGTTACATCTTCTTTTGGTTAAACTTTTAGGTGGCAGTGTATCCCATCATCATCCTCCCAAGGGTGCGGAGACTGACTCCTTTGGTGATTTTCAGCAAGCATCATCAAAGTCTCAACAAGGAGATCAATCAGATGAAGATGATTTTGGTGATTTCTTACAAGCAAGATCAACAGGTAACAAAGTGATGCTTGAGTAAAGCTTCCTCTACCCTCCCTTATTTATAATATGCAAATTAAGTTTAGACCATTCTCCCATAGCAATTGAGAAAAAAATTGATGTAGCTTCAGCAAGTGAGTTTGCACTCCTGAATGTTTTATAGGGGTACATAGTAAGATGAGATATAACTGCACAAGAGCATGTGTTGTAAAGTGTCAGCTATGTAAAAAAAACAAAGTTTAAATACAGTTTCATTAAATTGGACTTAACATGTGGTTTCAAATGTGGTTCAAGTCCTTCGCCTTAGTTAGTGAGCATGATCAAGGGGGAGATCACAAGGTAACAAATGATGTGAAGATGGTAGGTGCCTGGGAATGAATCTCTTTGGGGGTTACTTGTTTATGTTTCAATGCTAATGGAGAAGTCGGTAAGCTGGAGATTTATGAAATTTTCAAGCTACATACTACTTTAGGACAGGTGAAGGGCTGTAAATCTCGGACTTATATGCATGGACAGAGCATGTAATGTGTACGTTTTATGTGTAGATGGTGGCCACCGTCTGGGACAAAAAAGGTGCACCAAGATGGCTGCCGTGAACCTATCAATCGTCTGATTTGAGGACGACTCTGTAATATTTTAAACAAAATTTAAACTTGAATGGGAGAAAATATCATATTCCTGGAATATGTGAAGTGATTTTGACCTCAACTTGCCATATTTCAAAAATATTTCAACTTTCTTACGAAATCTGGGACTTAACTTGAGCAAGTCCACACTTTTACACAAAATTATAGCAGACAGCCATCTTGGTGCCCTTTTTCTCACACCTACGGTAGCGACAATGTACTGTGCAATATGCTCTGTCCATGTATTAGGAAGTCCGTGGTGTAAATACAATAGATTCTTGAAGACTTTAAAAGTAAGCAGCTTTCACTGTTTACAGTTTAAAATAGCAAAAACTACTGAGTGAGGAGACTGGACTGATATAAACAAACTGAAACAGAGGGAGGTTCACACAAGTTGCTGTCACACTTCGTTTTGAATTATCTACATCATATTTTTCTTCATCCCATGAATGATGGATGAAATGAACATGATTTCCTGTAGGGTGGGTGCTTCCAGTTTACTTCCAATGAGAGTAGAATGTCTTAGAAGGTTATCAATGCCAGATCTGAGATATAGCTAGGTAAAGAGTAAGTTTTTATTCCTAGACAAACCAAATATGTTTTCTTCAAAGGGGGTGTTTAAATTAATATTAGAAAGTTTTTAAATTTTGCTACTTAGTATATGACCATGCCTTACGATTTGAGGACATTACTCCTTAAGTTGGTTTTTTTTGCTTTGATTTGGTCTGCATTTAAAATTAAGAAAAAAGTTAACATTTTTCAAAACTTCTTTTTAAGGAATTTAACGTGAAGGTATGTTTTTTGAAGAGCACCTAAACCTAAGTCTCTACTTTTTTGTTTGGACCAGTCTCCAGCTCAACCTCTACCATACCACCATCACTACCAGTAAATACAAACAGTGAAGGCTTAAAGCACCAAATAGATAAAATTCCTTCACAAGCTGCTTTCCCACAGCCCCCTCAGAGCACACCCGCTGTTAAAAAGGAAGAAATAAGCCTGGAGGACATGATGCTGAAATCAACTGATTTAAGTGAATCTACAAAGTCTGCAAAACCGATTCATGTCAAGAAGACTCTAAAGGATGTCAAAGCTAGTCAACCCCAGGGGGCCACAAAGTCAAAAGTTTTCAATCCTAGTGAAAAGTCTCGTCAGTGGAATTCTGCAGAAGATTTCTCTTCACTCTTCACTTCAGCAGAGATGCCAGCTGTGGTGGAACCAGCAAATTCTACCATAGAAAATAAAGGGGTACATCTGCCTAAATGGTAAGTAACTTTAACAAAAAGAGGTTTTAGTTGTACATTATGTGGAAATTCTGAATCTATAAGCTCCTTTGTAAGTTTGAAATACAGGTTTTGTCTGAAGTATGGAACTCTTCTGGTAGCCAGTATACCAAAAGTGGCAGTGCTACATTATGTTTAAATCCTGAATGTAACTCCTTTGGGAAGTTTGAAGTAATGGTGTTGTCAGTCTGCAATAAAAGTCTATTTTAGTGGCCAGTATTTTTCAGAGGATATGGTGTCCTGAAGTTTCTGTGCAATCATCCTCTCTTAGATGTGTACTAGGAGAATTTTTTTGATTCCTTGCCATAGGCAGGCAAGGAATGTATGTGATGGTGATGCAGTGTGCATGTGTGTGTATATGTGTGTGTGTTTGTGACACTTGCTTGTAAACATGATACCTCAAGTTAAGAATGTCCAACAGTTTTCATATTTGGTATATAGGTTTGTCATGTTGAGAGGAAGAAGGTAGAGGTCAAAGGTCATTTGAGGTCACCAGCGGTAAAATTGTGAAAATTGCTTGTGAGCACAATATCTTTAGAAAGGAGTGACCAACAGTTTTCATACTTGGTGTATAGATTTGTCATCTGAGAGAAAGAACCGTATTGTTTTTGGTAGAGGTCAAAGGTCATTTTAGGTCAGCAGTGGTAAAATTGCGAAAACACTGTAAATTGCTTGTAAACACGATATCTTTAGATAGGAGTGACTGATACTCTTTATATTTGGTATATAGATAGATTGGTCATGTTGAGAGGAAAAAGATTATCATTTATGGTAGAGGTCTAAGGTTATTTGAGATCACCTGCAGTAAAATTACAAAAACGTAGAAAATGGCTTGTAAACACGATATGTCAAGTTAAGAATGTCCAACACTTTTCATATTTGGTATATAGATTTGTCATGTTGAGAGGAAGAACCATATTGTTTTTGGTAGAGGTCAAAGGTCATTTGAGGTCACCAGCGGTAAAATTGCGAAAACTTTGCAAATGGCTTGTGAACACATATCTTTAGAAAGGAGTGACCAACACTTTTCATATTCGGTATATAGATATTTCATGATGAGAGAGAGAAGGCTATTGTTTTTGGTAGAGGTCAAAGTCATTTGAAATCACCAGCGGTAAAATTGCAAAACTTTGAAAATGGCTTGTTAGCAGGATATCTTTAGATAGGAGTGACCAATACCCTTCATATTTGGCATATAGATTTGTCATAATGAGAGAAAGAACCCTAATGTTTTTGGTAGAGGTCAAAGGTCGTTTGAGGTCACCAGAGGTAGAATTGTGAAAATTGCTTGTAGACACGATATCTTCATATGGGAGTTACTGACACTCTTCATATTTGGTATATAGATTTTTCATGATGAGAGAAAGAATGCTATTGTTTTTGGTAGAGGTCAAAGGTCATTTGAAATCACCAGCGGTAAAATTGCAAAACTTTGAAAATGGCTTGTTAACAGGATATCTTTAGATAGGAGTGACCAATACCCTTCATATTTGGCATATAGATTTGTCATGATGAGAGAAAGAACCCTATTGTTTTTGGTAGAGGTCAAAGGTCATTTGAGGTCACCTGCGGTAAAATTGCGAAAACGTCAAAAGTGGTTTGTAAACACAATACTCCAAGGTAGGACCGACTGACATTTTTCATATTTGAGATATAGATTTGTCACGTTGAGAGAAAGAACCCTACTGTTTTTGACCAAGTTCAAAGGTCATTTGAGGTCACCAGAGGTTAAACTACAAAAGCTCTCAAATGGCTTGGTAACACCTTAAGAACCTTCTGGATTTTTTGATACAGACCAGGGGTCATGTCAGGTATTCAGAGGTCATGAGAGAATCAAAGAGCCCTTTTGGTTGAGGTCAAATGTCATCTGTGGTAACTGGGGGTCAGTATTGTTGGGATTTGTAGGTTATCAACATGATATAAGTGTGTTTTGTTAAACGAATCCTTGACATTTTGTGCCTAAATTGTAAAGAAAAATCTATCAAACACTGTAAATTTGAAAGAAGGTAATGTATTTCATGGCAAGGAATCACTAAGTCTTTTGGCTTTCTGGTTTCTAGAGGATAAACTAACACAATGAAGCATTGCTTTTGGCATGGTGAGAGCACTGCCATCTTTGTACTGCATTATGATCTTCTCAGCCTGTAAGGGATACCACCTTAGCAGGCCTCAATTTTCAGAAAAATTTATGGCTGTCCTTTGAGCAACCATTTCACTAATTTCAGCTGTCCACAAGTAAACTGTGTTTGTCTGAAACAAAACACTAATTGTGTTCATGTTCTTACAGTCATGAAGAGTAAAAAGATGTTATGTTTGAGAGATAGAAACACTTGAAGTCTGAAATATGGTACAATGCAAAAAGTCGAAAGAGTTGGCCAGTCGGCAGTATTCGTTTTCAGTGCTAGAGAAAAATAGTTGTCCGTCGGACAACCAACCTTTAACTTTTAGTTGTCCTGGACAATCGGACAACCACAAAAATCAAGCCCTGCTTAGTTTGCTGTTTTTGGCCATATATAGGGTAAATTAAATATTTACCTCAGTAACACAAGCTCTATTTAACCTTCTTTTGCATAAATTAGCTCTTAAATAACTTCAATTGACTTTTAAGAGTAAATAGTAACTTAAGGTTTGAAACAACAAGTGAAATCATCTATTGATAGTGTATCAGAGCAGATGTGTACAAGAGTAAGGTTGCTGGGTCCATTAATTTGTGTGCACTCCAGGGAGATACCAAATGGCTGCAGTACAAGTTAGTTTTCTCTCAATTATCAAATAATCATACTCCAGTGAATTTTTGGCTCATTCTATAATGGGAGCAGTTGCACCAGAGTTGCACTCTGTTAATACAAAAGTGGCTCTTAACATCACATTTGTACTACAAAAGGTGTGCCAAATAAGTGCAGTTATGTATACATTCCTCCAATAACAAATTCAATATTTTTTGGGGTAGTTCCTCTTTTGTACACATTCTTCTTGCAAACATTGGGTTGGACACAGATTAAATATATTCCTAGTGTATTTATATCTGCTGACCAGTGTTTTCAGAAATGAGAACTATATTTCCCATTGCACAAGGTGGTAATGTATGAGTTATACTGTTTTCAAGGGAAGTACTACAAATCTTTGCAATATTAGATTCATTAAGATAAAGAACTGTTGATTCTTATGGAATACTGCATTGATTTTTTTTTTCGCTTTTTTTCCTGCAGGTGTTCAAATCCTTCATCACTACCATTGCTGTACCATCAAGTGTTTGAAGCTACATATGCCAATGGTGCCATCCAGACTGACTCTCTGTACCCAATCTTGCTTCTGTCAGGTCTAGATCGGCAGGCCCTGGGGGTCATTTGGAATATGGTTAATAAAACTCAACCAGGAGTGCTGGAGAAGCATGAACTATTCATGGCTCTAGGCTTGATAGCCTTGCACCAGGTATGCAGCATTGGTTTGCAAATGATTAAATTGCTAATTGTAGACGCTTGGCTCGGATAGTGTGCCATGAAGAAGTATTTACAATGCATAGAATGTTATTGTGAAATGCCCCCTGAACATTCTAGTGTTGAACAATTAAACAAAGCAATAACAAAAATACAAAATAGAGAGTAAAACAGGGTTGTCCAACCTCTCACAGTAGTGGGCCACATGTTATGGTTATGATGGATGAGGGGCTGCATTCTATGCTCGTTTTTTTTTTTTTCAGTTTTTCCCGAAGCCCAAGGCAACAAAATGCAATCATTGCGCGTAGGGAACACTGATTCATTTTTGTTTTTGATTGAACAAATAAATAAATTTTAGCAAAAATTGATGGTGTTGGGCAGAATATTCGGACAAATTTTTTTTCATATTCCTCCTGAATCATTCTCAACCGGCTCCTGTGGACAATGCTCCAATATAGCTACATGTAGCAGACATTTGAAATGAATTATTTCATTCAAAAGTAAGCATGCCATAGCGGACGGGCACGCCTAAAGTTGTCATCAATCAATCTGCTCATTAAATAATTTTGCAATATAGATTTATTCTGACAGGCTGGATGCAGCCTTTTTGCGAGCCGGACCGTGGCCCTCTGGCTGTAGGTTGGACAACCCTGGAGTAACAGATTACAGAGGTTATCAAAATTAAATCCAGGAACAATAATAATACAGTTGAAATACAATACCTGTAATAGGTGGTGCTGATGATGACTGTCAAGAAATTACAGTTTGAGAATAATGGGCATGTAACTTACAAGACTTAACAGAAATTTACTTATCTGATATGAAATCTCATTTTGTTACACTTTTCAGTTTACTACAAAATTGTGTAATTTTTTGTTCTAAGCTGTAGAAGCTGTACTTATGTGATTACAAAGAATTAAGAAAATTCAAAACAGCTCTGCATTATGTTAACAATTGCAGAGGCCTTGTCATTAAGGGTTCGTTATATGTAAGGTCACATGGTGCACCCAACTCTCCTGGCCCTGAAGCTATTTTATCCCTTCTCAGTGCCTTTTCCGACTGTGGGCCTTTCTGCCATTAAAGTTATTGTCGTAATTCTGAAAGACATTGTGAAGTAAATATCTTTAATGCAAATAAAATAGTTGTCCTTCCTTAGAACAGCAGTACAGTAGTTTTGCTGACCTTTGGTAATTTATGCTTAAGTCACATAATACTTTGAGAGAAAAGGACAAATTATATTGTGATTACACTTAGACTTAATGAGAATCATTTTCATTTCCAGTGCATCATTATCAACATCATCTTCACTGGGTTATACCCTACCCTGCTGAGTTCTGTAAACCAGCTGATTAGTAGGTTAGAAGATGTCACACCACTTGACAAACTAAAGTTGCTCTTGAATTAATACATTGCTTGGCATATGACAACCATGGAATCAAACTTTTGTACTATTTTAATGTCCAAAAGGAATGCTACACCCTGATATCTACTAAAATAAGCACTGTATATGTAGAGTGTTGTGTTTTTCAAAGTATTGTTTTCCTATTTGCATTATGTTCAATAAAACTTGACATTTTTTTTTAATTTTGTTCCAAAAGAATAAACTGCCAGTTACCTTTGAAAACCTGTATTCCCTGCAAGAAGCACCCATACCACAATTATCACCACAGAAACCAGTAGAAACACCAGCTGTTACAGAAGATAATCAACCAGAAATTCCTGGTAATAACTTTTCTCTGTCTTGTTTGTCAACACTGACATATATACCTGGACAGAGCATGTAATGTGTACGTCCTATCTGTAGATGGTCGCCACCGACTGGGACAAAAAAGGCGCACCAAGATGGCTGCTGTGAGGCTACAATTTGTGTGATTTGACAGAGAGGCTGTAGTATTTTAAACAAAAGTTAAACTTGAATGAAAAAATTATCATATTCCTGCAATACTTGTAGTGATTTTGACCTTACCTTGCCATATTTCAAAAATATTTCAACTTTCTTGCAAAATATGGTGATATACTTGAGCAATTCTAAACTTTCACGCAAAATCATAGCAGACGGCCATCTCGGTGCGCCTTTTCTGACACGTATGGCAGCAACAATCTTCTGTACATTATGCTCTGTCCATGTGTAAGAAGTCTGTGTTTGTCAATGTTTAGTACTTTGCTTTGAAATTACTTACCAGTTCACCAGAAAGAAATAGTGGTACACTAAAAGCTTAAAGATATCTCACAGTGAAATAAGGGATGGTCCACAAATAACCAAGTGTTAAGGATGGGCCCATAGACCAGAAAGGCTAAGTACATCTTCTGTTTTTAGAAATCTGACTTTTATTGGCTATTCAAAAAATTGATGTAAGGTTTGGACCAGAATAAAGTATTTAGGCTAGTTGAAGAGTATCGTTAAATGCAAGGTCACCTTTATTTAGTCTTTTATCTAAAATGTTTTATTCTGTGATCTGTATGCTAGTAGTTTTCAGTTTTCAAGCTGGCTGTCTGTCGAAACTTCCATCCTTGGAAAACCAGACCCTTTTCTTACCATAAACAAGTTGTGAACATTTTTCTGTTCAGATAGGCTGTTGCTTCTTTCTCCATGACTCCCCCAGCCCCACCCTGTGCTTCATAACCATGGTGATATGTATAAGAAAAATGAAACATAATTCTGTCAGTAAGCTATTTTAACAAATTTGGCAAATCTGACAAAATTGTAAAATTTCACTTCAAGCAAAGTTCTGATTTCATGTTACTTTCAAAATAGAGTAAGTGGAAGCGAGAGGACTGGGAGAGGGTGCAATCTCTAAAATAAACAAACATTACAGCATAAACCAATGAAGAAAAAAAATGCACCTCTAGACAATAATGATCTACGCTTAATAATTTGCAGTCTCAGTGTTGCCAACTTTTCTGTTTTAAGCAGAACTGTTCTGTTTTTTGATCTCTGAAACCCATAGAGTTCAGAATATTCCATTTTTCCAGCTTTTAGTATTACAAATAAACTAGTAATATAAAAGCAGAATGCTGAGTGGTGTGAAATAAGCATCGTGGATCACCTGTTAGATGTGCCATTATCTGTGTTAGATGTGCTGTTTTGTGTGGTAGATATGCCGTTTTCTGTGATGGTAATGTTGGCAAGTATGCAGGCTGATATTTGGAGTTAATAGCAAGGTGGCTCCACTTTCTTCAGAAGCCGTAAATTTGAAACATATTAGTATTTCTTTGTGTTAACTCAGATTCCTCTGATGTGGTGTCTAGTTTTTCTCAGTCTGTTGCTAAGGAAAAGGAAACTTTCAATGCACATTTTGCAAGAGAAGGTAAGAAAAGAATTACTTGAAAAGATTTTATTTATCTGTTTGTGTTTCCTATGCCTTTTTGTGTAAAATAAATATACATATATATATTACGCTAATTCCCACCTTAACAGGAAATTGTTATATCTGCTTGTACATAGGGAAAACAAATAACACTTAAATACATAAGAAAACGAATTTGCCTTAACGTCTTAACATATAAATAACATTTTTTCAATGGCCACCCATGTTAACAGCTTGGTGTCTATAAATTTGACAACTTTGAAGTTATTTTATCTAGTTTGTAAATCTAAGAGGGCGTCCTTGTATGTTAACGTATCACTATAGAAAAAGTGTGTTGAAATGTTTAGGCGAAACCAATATTTTGCTTCAAATTTTTTTTTTTCCTTGAGGTTGACTTTTCAACAACAACATTCCCCCTAAATGCGGAATTATGCATATATATATATATATGTATTATATTATGTCCATTTAACTCCATCAACAATACAACTCTGTTCATCAATAACTTTATATTTGGGTGTAAAACAAATCATTTAGAAAAGTGTGTATACATATATATATATATATATATAGATACACATATATGTGCTCATGAACTAAGGTTTAATTTGCAAGTTTTTCACATTATCAGATTAACAAGTGCACAGTTAGCTATATATGTTACTACTTAAACCTCCCAGTGACAATTAACAAGTTCAAACTGTCCGTTTTTATCAGAATTCAAGATGGAACACACTTTTCCAAAAGACTTGTTTCACACTCAACATTTGTGATATAAAATTATTGATGAATAGTTTTATTGTTGATAGAGGAAAATGGACATAAAATACTTAATGGGAAATATTTACCGACTTGTATACAACATGGACAGAGCATGTAACATGAACTTCCTCTCTGTTGATGGTTGCCACCGGCTGGGACAAAAAAATGTGCACCAAGATGGCCACCAAGAACCTGTAAATCGGTGGATTTAACTACGACTCTAATATTTTAAGCAAAAACTTAACTTGAATGGGACAATATCGTATTCCTGCTATTTGTGAAGTGATTTTGACCTTACTTTGCATTATTTTAAAAATATTTCAACTTTCTTGCAAAATTTGATGATATACTTGAGCAAGTCCAAGCTTTCACACAAACCCATAGAAGAAGGCCATAATGGTGCGCTTTTTCTCACACTACGGTAGCAACAATGTACTGTGCAATCTGCTCTGTCCATGTATAGGAAGCCTGTGGAAATATTTCATTTGTTTTGCAGGAAAAATTCATCCTTTTAAAACTAATATTTATTGACACAGGGTGATAGATTATCAAAAATAAGGCATTATTGTAATCTTCTTTTCAAGACATAAGTTTCCCACAGATAGATATTCAGTTGTTTGTTGCTCAAGAATAATTTGTACACCAAACTTTTCAGCTCAAATGATGCAGTGTCCATGGCTCTTCTTGTGCTTAGTATTTTGAAGAGGTGTAGATATTGCTAGGGTTTATGATTAAGACTGAATTGTTGGATAGTGTCTGAGCCATTTTCTGTGTTCTCTTTGTTTGAGCATTTTACAAACAATACTTCCCTTTAAGTAATCAGTAATATGACAGTCACATTGCTAATTTATAGACCAATTCATTTGTTGTTGTATTTCTCTATGAAATTTGTTGCAATTTTTTGCTTTGAAACAACTCACATACATGAAATAGAGCACAGGGTGATTTGTTTGCAGCAATTGAGTCCTGCAAGTAATCTTGGTAGGAATACCAAGAAATGGTCAATTAATGATTAAATATGTAATTAAAAAATGGTAGAAAGTTGTAAATCTGCTTATTAGGTAGATAGACGGGATTGTGATGAAAAGCTGAAGATTGTAGTATTTTAATGGTAACAACATTTTATTTTTCCTGGAGCCATTCCTTTAAAACCTATGATGTAAAGTTTGTAAAACTTTTGAAAAGTGAATGATTTCTTCAAATCAAAGTCTGTACAGCTGGAAACTACTATCATATCTGGTAAGAGTTTTAAGTGCTTAATAGAGTCTAGACTGGTCTTCCCTTAATCTGTTTTGTTTACATACATAAAATAGGTACCTTAACTAACATTTCTCAAATCATATGTCATTTTGCATCAAGCTTCAAAGATTGTATTAACCGTTGACGGAAATATCCATTTTAAGGTTGTGTTGTTCACAGTTGTTCACATTCTATTGCAAAATTAACGTTCTCCCAAATTAAGTCCAAAAGCATAAGACACTGGCTTCCTTTGGGTTACCAAAGATTTGGGGAGGGGGGGGGGAATCAATTACAGAGCTGGTAAAGTTTGTTATCTCCCTAGGAATTTTCTACAATTCTCTTTGTATTATATTGTAAAAAAAAAGGTAATTTTTTTGCCAGTGCTCAAATTTCCAAGGAAGGAGCTCCCAGTTTCCCAACTTTTTCTACACATTGGGGTGGAAGTTAGGAGGTAATATGATAGAATGGCAGACAGTGTGCAAATGCAAAGGGTATCGGTGTGGGGGGGGGGGGAGTGGTATTTCTAGTTATATTCTGTGCTGGTCTTTTAAAATTTCCAAATTGCTTTTCTATATGCTGGTCACTGCCCTCTCTGTAATGTGGTATTTTCATTATTAACATTGCGAATACTTCGGGTTTTCTTTCATATTCTCTTTATTTTTGTAACCTCCCTCTATGCCTCCTTGTGTAATAAACCTCAGAGGAAAATTGCTACATTTTTACCACATCACCAACGGTTTCTTCAAGTGGACACAGCTCCCCAGTGCTGTGGGACCAGAACAGTATTTATGACAAGTTACGTTCACGGTCACAGGAATCTTTGTCTTCAAGCTCTGTGAACTCAGGTCTGTTGTGCCTGTCCGGTGATTGGTTCTGTATAGCTGTCTTTGTAGTTCATTCCTTACATGTCTTTTAGACCATTCAGCATAAAGTGTCTCTGCCCTTCCTTCCTGCCTTCATTTTCTGACTTTGCATGCTTTCTTTTATGCAACTTTTTTCCATTAGTTGTGCAGATGCCAAATATTTTTCTTTTCTTTTAAGTTGAGAGTAATCAGTCAATTTCCTGAGAATATTTCATTTTGTCTGATAGAGATTCTTCTGTAAACTGATTACAGGGAAAGATGTAATGTTTATGTTTTTATCTTTTTCAATATATTTAAAATTTGCTGCAACTGTGTCCACTTGTCTTAACATACCCCCTCCCATTGTCTCCTACTCGGTTCCCTTTTTTATCTGCTTGTATCTTTGAACATGTTTACATTGCAATACTGAAATGGAACCTACTGCCATTGTGCTTGGTGCTCAGCATAGGTAGTGAAGTAGAGAAGGCAGTCCTGTGAGCCACAACTGGAAAAAAGGCTGTGACCAACCCAGCTTGTAAGAAACTGAGCTGTAAAACCTCATTTAATTTTACTTACTGCAGTGTTGAAATTTGAAACATTGATTTTAGAGAAAATAAGATAAACATTGATGAATGTAAAGTTGTTTGCCTCCCTTTCTCTTTGGATCTACTTTCAGTATTTGATCCTAAATGAAATCTATTGTCAAACTCATTCCAATGTTTGAATTTGTAGGGTCCAGCAGCATTGCAAAGAAAGAGATGTAACTCCAAGAATGCCAGAAATGTCAGTAATTTTGATCTACGAATTTGACAGAAATATTTTAATCACTGGTGTGCTATGTAGGTATATGTTTTTTATAAACAATTATCAGGGAAAACAATCTTTGCACTGATTTAAAACTAACAAAACTAACAAGAAATGACCTGTCATCTTGATGTGATGATGTGATTTACATTCACAGTAAGTTAGGTTAGGGTTAGATGGAATTTTTTAGCCCAATTGATTCAAGTCAAGCTGGCAAAGCTTTTTTGCCAGTTGTGGCTTACTGTCTTGTTTTCCCTACTTCATTGCTTATGCTTAGCACCAAGCACAATGGCAGAAGTTTCCATTTTTAAATGGAATTCCCATCCAACAGTTATTAATTTAAAATCAATGTTTCTCGTTACGTGAACCACCTCTTCAGTGTCTGTTAATTCTAGGGAATAGTCAGTTAAAGAAGGAACAACAAAGTGCAGGAACAAAAGTTAAATTTTTAATATCAACTCCGATTGCCTCTTTAAGGTATCAAGGGTTTAATTTCCTTTGCAGAATGTAAACTTATGTGCAAAAGTAGGGTACCTTGTCTGAAAGTTGTTGCTCCCTCTTGAAGTTTATACTTAGGCCTTAATGCAGGCCTCTCTCTTCCAATAAGACATATTCCTGCTTTGCTTGTGAAAATCATTTCATCTCTTCAACATTCTGTCAGATTGTGGGAATGAGGCATCTTGTAGTGGTCAACAATCTTGTTGGTAAGGGAAAGAAAGCAGTGATGGAATTTAAATTCCTTTGCTAATTCGTGATTTTGACTTTTTCAATAAGACTTGTTTCATTTGCTATTTATTTTTATTTTTCCATGTTCATCTTCAAAATTTAAGTACCCGCTACAATGCCAGTACCTGCAACTGACGTACTGTTAGAAGTAGTGGAGTATTTGTACAGTTTTAGCAATCACCAGTAATTCTCATCACATAGGAATAAACATACACCCATATATATTAGTGTCTTCAAAGTGACTGTTGATATCAATCTTTTCAAATTAATCAGAATTCCGGCAATTATGAGAAATATTAAAATTTCACTTGTTTGTAGTATGGGAGGGCCCATTCTATTGGGATGAATAGATTTACATACTCTTGCAAGTCTAAATAATATGTGAATGACTGCTGAACCTTAGTTGTGAGCAAGAGTAGCAAGGAAGCATGCATTTTTCATTGCTAGGGAATTATTCTGTTGCCTACAAGCCATATCTTAGTATTTGAAATCTTTGTCAGGACCTAGCAGTATGTCAACTGATAATGAAAGTAATAAGGTACTATTTCTCTCATTTTTCAGTTGAAATGAAAAACGTACCTGAATGACCTACTTCACATACATGTACATGCTATTTGATAAATCAGTAATACATTATGTCTAAAATGTCCTACTGAAACCTGGTGAATATGCTGGAAAGGATTTGATTGACTAAGTTGCTAAAAAACAGGTACAAACAGGAACATGTCAATATCTTGTGGTACCAAGTAACCATAATTGTGACTCCAACTCTTAGAAAGTGGAATTTAGTCATTTATACCTACTAATGCCAGTTACAACTGATGCCAACAAGATTTTCCTCCTAGGAAAAGACCCAGTTTTGTGCTCTTTTCTTAAACATGTCAAGTCACAAAAAAGACCGCACATATTTAATTACCCATAATGCACCTGTACATCAAGTATGATAGTAGGGCATGCTCATACCTGGTGATAGATATATTTTGTAACTTTGAAACGTGTGTAATTTTCAGTTTTTGTTCCTATGTTTTGGTGGTGGCTCTATCCGTTTCACCAGTGCTGCCAGTCACAGCCTTTGAAAATAGCTTTGGCATTTGGCAATGCCAAGATAAATGCAGAGGCAAATCAACATCGACTTTGGCAAAAATTTTACCGAGGTGATATATTGGGCGAAATTATATTGTAACAGTGCAGAAGTTGCACAATACACAGCTCAAAATTAGACCTAAGCTTCGACTAATGATTTGAAGAGAAGTTGTTTTGTGATAAAAATTTCCTTCGTAATCAAAATTTGATCAAATGTATTCAGCATTATTTCTTTATTAACAAAACATACTTGCAATTTTTCAAGTTTTAATGGAAAATCCTGATTGCAAAAGTTCACTACGATCGGTATTTGTGCAATGTAGGTAACTCGCCACCTGCTGTCAAGAAGTGTTCACTGAGCACACATGAATGTAACATGGTACAGAATTACCTTTAGATTTGGAACCAGCTGTTTTATCATTGTGTTGCATAATTAAGTGGGAAAATTTCCCAAAGGGGCTGTTTTTGGTTTTATCAATGGAATTCTGGAGCTTCTTATACAAATAATGGTTACGTACAGTACAGTACTAAGTTTGTAAACAACTTTGTTAACTTTCTATACACATATAGCTGCATGACTTTTACTGCAATTTTCATTGGACAGTTATCAAATAATAATGCTGAGGTAAAGTGTATTTTTGCCAAGTCATTCCTTTTTACTTCAGCATTTCATTTGCCGTAGCCAATATCTTATTTGCAAGGGCTGCAGTCACATGATATATATCCCAGGTAGGTTACCTCACACTACTGTCACAATTGGATGAGAGTTTTATTAATGATGATAGATATATGCATTTATCAATGGTCAAATAAACAGCCATAATAGCACAGAATGGAATGATTCATTATATATAACTGACTACCAAGAAGAAGCTGTACAGGATAAGGGCCATATAGTTGCAATAAATTTTGCTAGCAGCCTCTATTTTCTTGAATGCCTTGCTGCCAGCGAAGACAAAAATTTGTTTTAAACCTGGTACCCAAAGACTGATTTATTTATCCCATATTGAAAGTATTTGTCAGTGCATTCTTTGCAATTAATCTTTAATTTTCATTACATTTTTTATGATCTATGATCTTTCTTTTGTAAAACTGCATAATGTTTTTAACAGCTCTTTTGTCAGCGGATAAGTCTTTGTGTAAAGGAATGTTAAATCCAGAGAACTAATGGCAGTACCATTGTAATGATTTTATTTTGTAGATGCATTTAATGCATAGAAATGAACCTTAATCATAAACATTTTTGCTTTTACTAGTGCCAGTTGCAATATGTTTTGTCAACCCATTTGATTGTTCTTTTGTGAGAAAATTCGTTTCCTTTTGAATGTTATTTATTTCACAAGTGGATAAAATTTTGTGCATTGAATTTTTTTGTTTTGAGATGTTCTTGTTTTGGTGCACGTAGATCCCTTGATATTCCTCAAGTGTCTGTTTTGTGGTCAGTGCGCAGTTTATGATCTTTGCCTTTGAGAAGCCTTTCATTCCCATTACACGATCTTACATTTGTTTTTGGAAGATTTTTTAAGAAACATGCAGCTTTAAGTTTGCACACTTTTTGTTTCCTTTAATTTATTTTCTTTTCTCATAAGAAATACAAAAAAAGAACAAATAAAATTCTTTACAATGAACAAAAGAGAAAGGAAGTAGTCTAAAAAGCCGTAGAGGCCTGTTTGCTTAACAGGAAGATCTGCTCCCCCCAAAAAGCAGAAACAATAATTAACAAAAGAAAATTTTTTAATATTTGTTGGGAAAGTAGCCCACATGACTAAGCATTTTTCCATTGACCCTTTTCCAAATAGAGATTGCAAAGAATTGTAGGATGCAATGTTGGCATGTATTCAGGGAATAATTTATCCAGTATCGCATCGCAATTTGCTACACAAACAGGCCAAGTTGCTACACAAATGAAAAATTGTGTAGAAGTTTTTTGTGTGCATACCCTTTCATTTTCACAAACAATGTGTGAAAGACCTCAAAAATATTCAAAGCTGCTATGCAAAAGTTGAATGCTAGATTATTCCCTGGTATTATATATTGCTACGGTGAAATGACTGACTAAAATGATGGATACCCAAATTATATCCTTGGATCCTTTGTTATTGATATTTGGGAAGAGAGGAGTCCTATGAGTACTGTCAAAATATGGTCATGTTTTGAACAAATTTATTTTTGTGTAAATGGAGCCTAACATAATATTGTTTTTGTTCAAACAATAAAATGATACAACCTGGTCCAGTAATAAACAGAAATATTTTATAGGTGGAGTTGCAAGTTTGAAATGAGAGGGTGGTTTTGACGTGGTTGAATTAATGGCACGAACAGAGTTAAACAGAGGGCTAATCATGGCTCCTTTTCTTGTCGTGGAGGTTTGAGGACTGAAAAAGCTGAAAGTTTTTGCATCAGTTGGATAAGTTGCATTCACAACGGTTTTTTCTTATTATATTGAAATATATTCAAGACATCAGTAACAACTTTTGCATGCACTTTGTAGGTATCATATAGACTGGGTAGGTGGTTGAAATGGTGAATTGGTAACAGTTGTCATGGCAACATAGCAGTTCATAATTTTACATCACTTGGGATGGAAGTGCACATATCATTTTCTTTATTTGAATTTAATGATTTCATCATTTGCAGTTTATAGAGTGATAACTTCCTAAAATTACTTTTGAAGTGGAATTTTAAAGTTCTAATGTTAAGTGTATCATCAAAAATTGTCGTAATATGCAGCACAATTTTAGACAGTATTATAACACAGCACAATTTAAACAGCAAATGTAGCACAAAGCTACCGTTATATTAACATCACTCTTCAGGGATATTTGAATTTTGAAGTCCTAGTTTTACTGGGTTTTTTTTCTTTCATATTCCAAAAATATTTGGTCCAGAGAAGGTGTTGATTGAGGTGGGGTACTTTTTCAGGGAAGGGAAGGGGCATGATAGTTAATGATATGTTGAGTCAGTACTTATGTTTGTGCTTGAAATAATTCTGTGTTGGAAGATTTTCTTTGGGAGTGGTGCCTTTAGTCTTTCCTCTCCCATATTGGTGTTGGGATGATGATGCAGAAGAAGTGAAGTGTCTTTACAGAAGGAGAATTAGTTTGGATTGTCATCTCTGTGAATACCCCTATGTGGTATATGTGGTTTTCTTTATTTATATTTTACATATTCCATCTTTTACAGATCATACACCTGAAGACACTGTGCATCTGTCAGAGTTTAAAAGCCATCAACCTGAACCTCCTCCTTCTAATTCACTTGAGGAAGAGTTTGCAGAATTCCAAAGTTCCAGAAATACACAACTTTCACCAGAGTTTTCCCCCTTTGGGAAGCTGCCGGCACCTCCGGGCATGGCAGTTTTTGGTTTTCCGTCATCAGAAGCTAAACCAACAAAATCAGCCACTTCTCCCAATCTTACAGCTTTAACTACCGACAACTCAGATGCAGATATTGAATTTGGAGATTTCAGTTCTCATCGGGCTACAGAGGAAGTATCATCATTTGGTCAGTTCCACACTGCAGAAAGTGTGGGAGGGGGGTCTGACTCATGGGCTAATTTTAAGCATGCATCATCTGATCCAAGTTTGCCCTCAAACACAGTAGTTGATAAATATGCTGTTTTTAAGGAGCTGAGTGGGGAGAATTCTGACATTGATTTATTTGGCAAGTCTGCTCTGACTGTACCAACGATACCCACCAAAGCGGACGATTCTGACGATGAGGGGGGTAGTGCTTTGAGGGGTATGGTCTCAGAATCATCAGATGAGGAACCGTTCAGTAACTTTCAAGCTGCATCAATACCCCCTGACTTCCAACAGCTTCCTAACAGCAGTGGGGGCACCCTCCAGTCAAGTTTTCCATTGCCTGTAACTAGTATTAGTAACGATATGACTTTTCAATCCTCAAGCGGTCTTCAAATGGATGACTTTGGAGAATTTAGTCAAGCAAGTCAAGACAGTAATCAGTTTCCCCAACCAAACTTTGACATCTCAGCCAATTTTCCTAAACCGGATAAACCAAGCTGGGAATCCAGCCTTTCATCAAATTTATCAAGTCTGCAGCAACAGCCAGGGGAAAACCTGGATAATTTTGGATCTTTTAACAGCCAGCCATCTCTGGATTCTTCCATTGACAAATATGGAGCATTGAAAGGCTTACAGCTTGAGGATGAGAAGGAGGAACAAGAAGAAGAAGATTTTGGAGATTTCTTGGCAGTTTCACCCCGAAAGGATTCTGCAAACATTCAAGCATTTACTACAGAGACTACTTCTAATGAAGTGAAGTCTAGTGTTAATATCACATCTAATTTCATTACACCTGTTGGTGATGACTTAAACACATTTGGTGAGAAAGCTTTTCCTTTTTTGCCTCTGTAGAGTGTCAGCTAGGGTCTTAGCTGGCCAGTAAGGGGAAATGGGGAAGGAAAGAAGGGCAACTCGACCCCTGATATATCCTAATTGAACATACATTAAGTGCTTAGTAATGGTGATATGCTTTGCAGGGATTGTTTGAATTGCCCCCTCGGATTTTGACCAGTCTAAATCCTGTGTTTTAATTTAATCCTCAGTTTTCGTTGCCAGGGAGAGAGTCTAATGGTGTAAACGTAGTAAAATGTAGAAAGGTATTCCAATCTCAAATTCTTAATGTCATGTTTATTTTTCCCATGATAAGGCTGCATTGCACTCTCTTGTTAGTTGCTGCAAGGTATGAGGGGAAAATTCCCTTGTGAGACCATACTTAGCCATTACATCAGACTTAACCTGGCAAAAGTTATAAAGCTGAACATGGTTTCATTTTTTGTTTCCTTTCTAATTCAAATGATGGATGAGTCCAGCTTGCCTAAATATGAAGTACCTTGTTAAAAAGGTCATAAAGGTTGCCCTTTTTTAAATCAGTTTCATTATGCAAAATGATTTCCTAGCAAACATTTCTTGCTGCAGAGTGTCCTTCACTGAGAGGGTGTTTGTATTCAGTAGGACTTGACTGATTTGTTTTGTTGTAGCAGAAACATTCATCACTGCCCTTAGAATGGATTGACCAATCAAAGTCAGGCCCTAATGATGTTTTGAGTATTCTCAGAAAAATACCAAACAATGGTTAAGATTATCATCAAAGTTAAAAAAGAAAATTACTTTGATTTGAAATTGTCCCAAAATGAAGGACTGACTGCCCCATGATTATAGTTCAGACCTACATCTAATATGTATTTTTTGGTTTCGATGATAAGAGAAACCTATGCATTCATGATGGCGTATGTGTGTATGTATGTATGTATGTATGTATGTGTGTGTATGTGTGTGTGTGTGTGTGTTTGTGACACTTTGCTTGTTAACACGATATCTCAAGATAGGAATGTCGCTGAGTTTTCAAACTTAGTACATAGATGCCCTATATTAAGAGGAAGAACCCTATCGATTTTGGTCGAGTTTGAAGGTCATTTGAGGTCACAGGGGTCAAAAACTCGAAACACTTTACATTTAACACAACTAACTCGTTAACACGATATCTCAAGATAGGAATATCTGACAGTTTTCAGACTTGGTACTTAGATGCCCCATATGAAGAGGAAGAACCCTATCGTTTTTGGCGGAGTTCAAAGGTCATCTGGGGTCACAGGGGTCAAAGGACTCGAAACACTTTACAATAGGATATGGCACAGTAGGAATGTTTGAAAGTATTCAAATTTGGTACATAGATGTCCCATATCAAGAAAAAAGAACAGCATAAGTTTTCATCGAGTTTGAAGGTTATTTGGGGTCACAGGTGTCAAAGGACTCGAAATACTTTACATTTAACTCATTAACACAGTATTTCAATGTAGAAATGCCATAGGACTTGAAACACTTTACATTTAACTCATTAACACAGTATCTGAAGGTATGAATGTTTGAAAGTATTCAAACTTGGTTCATAGATGTCCTATATCAAGAAAAAGAACAATATCAGTTTTCAACGAGTTTAAAGGTTATTTGGTGTGACAGGTGTCAAAGGACTCGAAACACTTTACATTTAACTAACTAACAGAGTATCTCAATGTAGAAATGTTCATAGGACTTCAAACACTTTACATTTCACTCATTAGCACAGTATCTGAAGGTAGAAATGTCTGGAAGTTTTCAAACTTCGAACATAGATGTCCCATATCAAGAGGAAGAATGGTATGGGTTTTGGTCAAGTTCAAAGGTCATTTGGGGTCACAGGGGGTCCAACCCGGAAAACCATGTTTACACAATATCTTAAGGTAGGAAGCTTGGATTGATTTCAAACTTTATATGTTGATGCAGTATGATGGGTAGATGAACCCTACAAATTTTGGTAGAGGTCAAAGGTCATTTGGGGTCACAGGGGGTCAAACCCCCAAAACGTTTTTTACATGATATCTCAAGTTGGGAAACTTGGATTAAATTCAAACTCAAGATGTTGATGTGTTATGATGTATGCAAGAACCCTTTAGATTTTGGTAGAGGTCAAAGGTCATTTGGGGTCACAGAGGGTCAAACCCAGAAAATCTTGTTTACACGATATCTGAAGGTAGGAAGCTTGGATTGATTTGAATCTTGATTTGTTGATGCAATATGATGGGAAGAAGAACCTTATTGATTTTGGGTAGAGGTCAAAGGTTATTTGGGGTCACAGGGGGTCAATCCCCAAAAACCTTGTTTACATGATATCTCAAGGTAGGAAACTTGGATTAATTTCAAACTTGATATTTTGAAGCATTATGATGTATGTAAAAAACCCTACTGATTTTGGTAGGGGTCAAAGGTCATCTGGGGTCACAGGGGGTCAAACTTGGAAAACCTTGTTTACAGGATATCTCAAGGTAGGAAACTTGGATTAATCTCAAACGTGTTATGTTGATGCATTATGATGTAAGGAAGAATCCTATTGATTTTGGTACAGGTCAAAGGTCATTTCGGGTTAAAGGGGGCCGAACCCTGAAAACCTTGTTTACACATTATGTCAAGGAAGGAAGCTTGGATTGATTTCAACCTTGAGATGTTGATGCATCATAATGTAAGGAAGAACCCTATTGATTTTGGTAGAGGTCAAAGGTCATGTGGGGTCACAGGGGGCCAAACCCTGAAAACCTTGTTAACATGATATCTCAAGCAAGGAAGCTTAGATTGATTTCAAACTTGATGTGGTGATGCGTTTTGATGTATGGAAAAATCCTACTGATTTTGGTAGGGGTCAAAGGTCATCTGGGGTTGCAGGGGGTCAAACTCCGAAAACCTTGTTTGCATGATATCTCAAGGTAGGAAACTTGGATTAATCTCAAACTTGGTATGTTGATGCATCATAATGTGAGGGAGAACCCTATTGATTTTGTTAGAGATCAAAGGTCATCCAAGGTCACAGGCGGCTCAAACCCCGAAAACCTTGTTTGCATGATATCTAATGGTAGGAAGCTTGGATTTTTTCAAACTTGGTTTGTTAATGAATTATGACCAGAGGGTGGACCCTATTAATTTTGGTAAAGGTCAAAGTTCACCTGGGGTTATCCAAGGTCAAACCTTGAAAACTCCTACTTTGTATTTCAAGGTGGGAAAATGAGAGAGGGTTCAAAGTTAGAATGTGGATGTGTGATGGTTGGAAGATGGCTTCTGTTGTCCTTGGTGGAGGTTGAAGGTCAATTGGGGTCACCAGAGATCAAACTATGAAAACTTTGTTAATAGGATAGATTATCTTAAGGCACAGCATGAAATTTGGGTTTTCATTGTAGAAGTGTTTTGGTTAAAAGAAAAACCAGCTACTTACTGGTGGAGTCAAAGGTCACTTTGGGTCACCATGTGTTACAATAAATGCAGCATTTTTTGAAAAGAACATGTTCTGTATGCATCATCGAAACCTCAATGCATTTTTGCATTCTGGTTTTTCTTTTCCTGTCAGGTCAAGCAGTACCTTCATCGTCTGTTCCTAGTATTCATCCAGGGTTATCAGATCCTCCGCTAATGACATCAGATTTACTGGGTGGAGACAGGTATTCAGAAGTGGCCGGTGACAAGATAGTGAGTTATGTTCGTTATGAAATAATGTTTACAGGTTACCGAGGTGGTCATGTGCAAATGTGTAGGATTGAATATTTCAATAGTATACCTCAATTATCCAGACTTAGAATTTACAAGTTTCTGTTCTTGAGATTGCGTATGAGCATCTGGGTTTCAAAGAAATCATAACTGTACCAAAAATTAAAATCTAACTGACAGAGATGAAAGAGATCAATGAACCTTTGAAAAGACCAAAAGTGTGGATTTTATTAACTATTTTCTCAACAAGGGATAATATGGAGTAAAATTGTATCATCTTGTTTTTTTTTCTCTGCTTCAGGATGAAAATCGTCATATTAGAGAATGGGAACGATGTCTTACAAGCTGTTATACTGCCATTCAAACAGCTAACAATGTCTTAAATAACGTCAGCTCATCTTCAGTCTGCAAAGAAGTGACATCATCTAGAACAGGGAGTGAATATTTTAAAGGTAACAACTGTGTATCTATTAGCTTTGCTTTGTATCAGACTAGTTCTAGAGTCCTATTTCTTACAAGTAAGTGTCTGAGAGAAATGAGGATAGAACACTGTCTTTTAGGGAAAGAATGATAATTTTAAGTTATCAAAATTTAGAGGTTAGAGTTTGAGTTACTTCAAAGTATATCTTATTAAATTGTTTCTCTGGCTTTGTAAGAGGGGGCACAATACTGTAAAGTTAGTATAAAAAACTAAAAATAATAATCGTCATCCCCCTGCCCCCTCAAAAACAAAGAAAACTCAGTAGCAAAGCTTTTTGTTAATGCATAAATTTGTCAGGTATTCATAAGGGTAAAAAAAATTGTGCTCGAAAAACATACATATCTTGAAGTTTTTACAAGGTTTTGAACAATTATTTCTTTCTCTTTCACAGCCATTGTTGAGATTTACCGGGTAGCCTGTAGAGTTTTTGCTTCCATCCAGGCACGAGGTTAGTTGTTTTGTTTCATTTTGTTGCTTGCTACTTGTTACTTTCCATTGCACAAAAATTCAAAGTCTTACATTAGCACCAAATAATATGGAAAAAAGGGGAAATATTAAGACAGATTCACAAGTAAAGAAGCAGTCATCATGTTCTTAGGCAAGATATTACTCTGCAGTATAGGGATAGAAATTTTACTTTGAAATTATCGTGGAAAAGTATTCAGTAAGTTTTTATATTTTATTTTATTTGTATTGACGCCAGCAATTGTTGCCTTCTTTTATTTGTAGGTCCAAAATTGCCTTCATATTTTACCTAAACAGAGTTGTCGCCAAGCTGTTTTACAAAAAGGTTTCATTGAAGAAGTGACATAACTGTAATAAATCAAGTGTATTTTGCTGTATAAAATGATTTGTTTTGGTTTGCAAAATGTTGGTTGTCTCTGTTTTGGGATGTGTTTAAGTCTTCCCATGTTTCATGAAACCCTTAAAGAATAATTTTTTTTAATTACATGAGCATTTGATGGTACATAAGGTAGGAATACCCTTCATTCTTTTTGCAACAATTTCTTTCTTTTAATACTCAGAAGCATCGGGGGTTTAACCTCCTTGTTCTCCAACAGGATGATTTCCCTGGAGTCCTATAGCCTGCAGTCTTCTTATCCATGCACAGTTTTGGAGACATAATGTGGGGTGGGATGGGATGGGGGATAAAATTGGAAGAGAGTATTTTCTGACCATATCCATATATTCACCACTTTTAGCCTATGCAAAGTTGTGTACAATTTTGGAGGACTGAAGCTCTGTGTAGAACAGCCATGTCCGAGTCGGGGGGAGGGGGGGTACTTGAAAGTTTTGGAAACCCCATAATTTCTTTGTTTCAAGAAATATTTGATTCCTCCTCTCCTCAACCAGTTTAGGTTTCCAACTTGTGTTTACCTGCATTTTAGCATTTGCCATCACCATAGGAAGACCTTCATATTTTTTGTGCTACTCTAGATATGCTCATCACACTCAATTTCTACCATGTGTCTCATAATGTGCTTTCACTTTTATTATATCATCACATAAGTAGTAATACTTTGTTTTAGGCATGGGTGGGGAACATTTGCTTAACCTGATTTGTTTCCATGAAAGATGGTACCTTGGATGCAAAAGAATTGACTTACTTTTGACAATAGCAAATCTTTTGTCTTTTTTAGGGGTAGAAACAGATGTTTTAATGAAACTTAAAGAAGATATTGAAAAGATCTGGACTAACTTGGCAGCTTTCCTGGCAGCAACACCTTTGCAGGTATGACTCTTCTTGTTAATAGTTTTTCGGAACAGTTCTAGCTAGAACGGGTAGTAACAGTAGTATACTATGGTAAATATTTGTGTAGAAAACAGGTTTGTTAAAACTGTTGCATAGTTTTATTGACTTTCAGCTACAGAGAATATCTTTTGTAAAATTATTCTACCAATAACTTCTTCCTTATTTTGACATGACATTTAAATTAAGCCTCATCTTTTAAAAATTTCTGCTGGCATATCAAGAAATCCCAGCATGTTAAATTTTACCCTGCTTTCACACCAATGTTCCAACAGGTTGTCTCTTTGTGACATGCATGCATGTATTCAATAATCTTCATCTTAGTAATGTTTGTTCGGGTTGTACTGAAGACTTTAAAATGCCAATTCCATTGTGCTTGGTGCTCAGCATAAAAAATGGAGTAGGGAAAACACGCCAGTGAGCCACAATTGGAAAAAGGCCCTGACTAGCTCGACTTGAACTAATTTGTTGGAAATTGGGTCGTAAAACTCCATCAAACTAACAAGCTTATTTATTTTCATTGGTGGTTATGCATTTTTCAAAAGATAAGGACAGTGTCATGAATTAAGTGGATATTTGTTTGCAAATGGAGGAGGGGTGTTTATGGCAATATTTGAATTCAAGGTGTCATGAATTCTATTTTAAGGATACAGCATTTTGTGACAGGATTTATGGTCATTCCCATTTAAAAAGGGATTAGGCTAGGATTGGAGGAAGGGTAGACCTTTAAATCTCTATTAATTTCAATTACAGAGGCTCATGGTAAATCAGTGATAGTGACCCCTCTTTCCATTGTGTTTCTTCAAATGTGAGCCACAGGCCACAGTCACAGTATTACATTAATGGAATAAGAACAGGCACCCTAGTTATTTCATCTTCTTATTGAATTTTCTTTACTTCCTACTTGGGCTTCATTTCGAACAGCTTGATGACAGTTCATTCGTGTTTAAGACAGCAACCCTCCGACCAGAACCAGAGAACCAGGACAAAGCCTGTGGTGTCTGTTTGTTGAATGTAGATTCCAGAAGTAAAGCATACAATAGATCAGAAGATTCTCTGAAGTTGAGCTACGGGGGGAGGCAGTACCATGCCACTTGTGCAAACCTGTGGGTTAATATGGTAGATTCATTATTACCGGCATTGCCATTGGAAGCATTGCTTTGATGAAAATTTGGGGTAATTATAAAGGCAAGATCAGGTAGATAACCCCTCTGTAAATCATCTGTTGTTAAAGTGATGACTTTTATTTTTCTAAAAGTTGCTTAACTGCTCATGAATATTTTAACAGTGAAATGACATGATCATAGACAAAAGATTTTGACCCTCAAAGATGGAAGTTAGTATAACCAATCAGAGCATCTTGTATATGAAAAGCACAGTTTGTATTCAGATCAGTCAAATCTTAATCGTCATTTGTTTATTTATGCATCCACGAGTTCTTAAGTTCAATAATATATTTAGGTGATGTCAATTCTACTTTGGTTGCCATACTTGCCAACTGTTCTATTTTCAGCAGAGCTGCTCCATTTTCCTAGCCTTCCCATAGAAGTTGGAACACTCATTTTCTGACTTGGGGTATTCAGATTATAGTAATACTGAAAGTGATCAGAAAATTGAAAAGTGAGAGCTTTTTCAAATTTACATCAATCTTTGCATATACTTAAGTGATATCTACATATATTTTTAGCATCTAGGGAGTAAAAGAGGAGTTTTGCTCCCTGAGCCAGTGGACCCCATTAAGATTATCCGTCGTCATTTGCTGTGAACAAAGGACCATCTGGTACAGGTTCTGATTTCTGAGTGACAATGTTAACAAGTGTGTCATTGCATTAGCAGGATTGACAAGCAAGCAATCTTTTAAGTAAAAGGAAACTACTTCATTGCAAAATTCACTTAAGCCAGAAGTTGAGCTGCAAAGTTTAACCCTGGGTCTAGAAGTATTTTAAGATATAGACCTGACAGGTCAGATTTTCTTGTGTGATTAAGTCTGTACTCATGGAGAAAAGGCTGCTGGTAATTTTGTTAGCTTTGCCAGTAGGTTCACTGTCTGGTAAGCCTTGATGGTCACAAGTAAATACAATTCTCGATTGAAGTTTGCAAGTGTGGCATTTCACTTGCTTGATTGTAGGTTGCACTTCTCTTTGAAAAGACCCGTTCAAGATCATGATGTCATATATATCAGCTTGAGAGTCGAGAAACAGATGTGATGGTGGCATTTCCTCGTGGTATTCCTGAGTCAAGAAGCTGAACAGATTTAGATCTTCAATCATTCCTTTGGTGAGGATCTCTCAGATGAAGGGCCTTTGATCTGAGTTAAAAGGGGGGTTAAATAGAGGAAGAAAATGTTTGGTTTGGATACACTGGTATCTTCTAAAAGAAGGTGCAGCTTATGTTTTGGAAAAGGAGCACTGTGCTCTTTGCACACTTCCCTGTGGGATATCTTATTTGGAGTACCTTTTGTTGAATAAGAGGGCAGTATTTAAAATCATTTGAAGGTCATTTAAATATAAGAAGCTTTGTTACCATGTCATTAAACTGTGATATGATTGATGTTGTTACAAATATTGTAAAAATGATGTCATCTAAAAAAAATTGCAGCTTTTATGAGTACTATGTATATCAGTTTTAAATTTTTAGAGCACAGGATGTGATTTTTATTCTTCACATATTTGTATGTAGGCAGTTGCATTTTATTTTATGAGGTAATTTGTCTTGAAATATCCAATGAGTATCCCACCATTAAGCTTGTAATTTATCATGAATAATCTGAATATTGCAGTTAAATTGAGTCATAACATAAAAGTATTACAGCACAGCAGGTATTATCCATGGCAAAACATGTCGTATATTGTATATGCATTGAAAAAAATTCAAAAAATTGAAACAAGAAGTAGTATTGGGAAATTAATGTGTGGTGTATTGAAGTGAGGATGCTGAAAGGTTTTTTAGCCATAAAAATGCAATATAATGAAACATAAGAAGATAAATAGGGTAACATTTGCCTTTGTGGGATTTCACTCTTTTTGGCTGTAGGGAAATTAAGAAAGAACAAAGAAATTATTTTTTAAAACCTATTAGCTTATTGGAATGTTGAAAAACTATCATAAACTTTTCTTGGTTGTAATTCACACAGACCGTACAGCCTTTGTTGTGAAGTTAAAAGTTTGTTTTGTGTGTGTATGTGTCTTTGTGTGTGTTTATATGATGTTGTAGCTTGGGAGGGACAGAGAAGAATAATCTTGAAAGATAATGCGGTATTAAAGGCCAAGTTCTCTCACCCTAAACATTATCAATTCTCCTAACCTTCTTACTAAAGCCCCTCCCACATTTGTCTGAAATTCATTCTCATCCAGATACGATCTCAGTTTATTGCTTCAAGGTGAGTAAAAAAAAACTCAATTTATATAATCAAAACACTCTCAGTACTGTTCATGCTGTTTAATATAAGCTTTGTACTCTGCATTGTTTGAATTAGCTGCCAATCAAGAAGCTGAGCCAATTGAGAATTTGGGTACCCCCATACCAAAATTGTAGTTTGGAGTGAGAGGTTTGGCCCTTTAAGGTGAAAACTTGTGCTCTCTTTTCTGATGCCAGCCATATACTTATTGAAAAAGTTTTAGACTGTAGGTGAAAATACGACAGAGTAAAAAAGTGTTAAACCATACCTATTCTTGTAGCTAATGAGATTTTGCTTTCATTCAAAGTTACATGTATATTGTGATGCAAAATTTCCTTCAGAAGCAAAGATTATTTAATATTTCTTTTTAGAGTAAAATAAAGTTTGGGGACAATATTCCTGATGACTTTTAGGTACAGGTCTTACAGACACAAGTAGGGAAGTAGATTCCAATTGCTTGACAATGCTCATTCATGAACACAGAAATTAATTGGAAGAAAATTGAAACGGCTCATTAGGATACCATGAGGCAACAACCTGGGTCTGAATTTTTAGCCAGTGACCATTTTCAACGTGTATAACATATGAGAAGGGGAATGCCATTTAATATTTTCACTAATGTGTCAGGAGCAGTCCATCTTTAACTCTTCGTCAAAGTTGGGGTGATATTGTGCCTCCATTTTGTGATAAGGTGAGTGGACACCCAACTGTGCTATGCTTTGAAGTATGTAACCATGGTAACAGATTTCTTGCTGTATAGATGCTTTTATTCTGAGTTGTAAGGAGTCATGACTTGGGTCACCAATTTTCAAAATGGAAATGACTTGCAGAGTTGTATCACAATTTTCATTGTAGAAATAATACAGCGAGTTGAGTCATGGACTTGACTTGAGCCACTTTAACCCTTTGCCATTGTGTGGGTCCTTTTGGACCCAGACAGAGAGTGCGGCTGTCACCCATCTTTACTCAAAGCTATCCGAATATTTGGCCACAATAACAAGAGAGACAATAGTTTAAGGTCACGGTGTCAATAGCCTACAGAAGGTGATACGGGGCGTGCTACGTCCACTTTTCGGCCCACTCTTGATGTGCGCAAATATGCCCCAATTGGGGCACAACGGTAAAGGGTTTAAAGTGGCAAATGACTTGATTGCAAAATTGAGTTTCTCCTAACATTTCTTGAGGAAACTTTTGGACAGATGTCAAGTAATGACAGAAAGTAATTCATACAAAAGCTTTGAAAGTTAGGTACTCATTTACCTTCATATACCGTTCTTTATGTTTAAATGGTGTGATGGGTAAAAAATGTTATTCAGATGACAGGATATGGTGGTTTTTTGTTTGAATTATTAATAAATAATTGAGAGATGAGGCAATTGATTTGGGTGGATGGAGACATGGATATTTGGACAAATAGTGCAATACAGTTATTAGCTACGTAGTTAGTAGCAACTAATGTCAACAAAGGACATGTATGTGGAAGAAGAAGAAAAAGTGTAGAGGTGAAAAACTGATATGACTGCCCATGTTTGTGTATTGTGAATCAAACTTCTGTTTTAATGTCTTGCCTTGAATAGAAGAGGTGAGTTATGAAATATATGTATAGCAAACAGTAATGTGTTGTGCGGATGTTATTTTTTTATTTGCTTAGCCATTCATTTTAAAACTTTAAAAAGTAATGTACCTGTGCACTGTGGAAGGGAAAAGCACTAATGGTGATTATGCTGGCTTCACATGATCCCCATAAGTTTTCTTTTTGTATAAATTGCATATATCATAGTACTGATAATTTTGTATTTTGTGGGATGTCACCCTTCTCTACCCTAATCTCAGGAAAGACTTTACCCATAGCTTCATGTCCTTCATTTTCAGTACAAAAAATTTTCCATTTCCTTAGTTGTTGTAGTACAAACCATTTTGCAAAAATACTTCCAGCATTTGCATACTGTAGATACTTCTGAAATATATCTACCATTAAGTCATATCTATAGTAAGGAATAAAAGCAGTGTGCTGTTTCCAACCTTGATCAAGGTTATTGGATGCCTTGTGTTTGTTTGGTTCTTTGTTTGTTTTGTTTCTTTTTCTTTGGGGGGGTATGTAAAGTACGGAATCGTATTGCTGTCACCTGAAAAAAAAAAGTTTTCGTATGTTTGAAAATCTATTTGTACATACAAAAAATCTTTTGGAACGTTGGAAAATCTTTTCGTACATTCGAAAATCTTTCGTACGTACGAAAAAACTTTTGGAACTTTCGAAAAGTTTTTTTGTACGTACGAAAGGTTTTTTTTTTTTCATGTGACAACTACGCTTCCGTAATGAAGAAATGATGTGACAAAAATGTTTTAATTTTTTTTCATAAGATTTGTCAAGGGATCCTGCAGATAATGTCCCAGTGAAATAAATTACAGACCTTGCTAATGAATAGCCAAAAATGTTTCTTTTCAAAATTTACCAGGTTTCTGTGGGGACAGTTTCCCAATGACATAGTTTCAGCTACAGACTTTGGTGAACACTACGTAATAGTGCTTACTAAGTGATGTCCATGAAATACTATGTGGGCTTTATGCACCATGCACACAGTGATCTATCCACATTTCTTTATCTTAAGAGTTCCCTCTACTTATTCTGCTCGATGAGTTAAGTGCAGGTCCCACTACAGTTATATCGGATGGGTTATGATCTAATATTTTTTATTCCTTGTGGAAGGCAGGCAAGGTATCTGTGGGAAAGTGATGGTGTGTATGTGATGCCTTTGCATCTCATGAAGGTTAAGTGTGGCTACACTTATATTTGGTGTGTTGATTGGCCATATTGAGTAGATGATCTCTATTGTTTTTGGGGAAGTTCAAAGGTCATTTGGTGTCACAAGAAGTCAAAATGTCAAAACTTTGTAAACATGATGTCTTAAGGAAAGGGCCTGTGACTGTTTTCATATTTGGGTATGTGGGTTGGTCATATGGGGTAGAGGATCTCTATTGCTCTATTGATTTTTGTGGAAGTCAAAGTTCATTTGTGGTCACGAGAGTTCAATAAGTAAATTCCCTAGAAATTGCTTGTTAACATGTTATCTCCAGAAGGGTAAGTGTGACTAAACTCATATTGGGTGTGTCATTTGGCCCTATTGAGTGGATGATCCCTATTATTTTTGGTGGAGGTCAAAGGTTATTTGGGGTCACAAGAGATCAAAATGTCAAAACCTTGTAAACACATTAGCTCAAGAAAGGTGCATGTGACTATGTTCATATTGGGTGTGTGGGTTGGCAGTATGGAGTAGAGGAGCTCTATTGATTTTTGTGAAGGTCAAAGGTCATTTGGGGTCACGAGAGGTCAAAATGTCAAACCTTCGTAACACGGTAGCTCAAAGGTTCATGTGACTATGCTGATATTGGGGTGTACGGGTTTAGCCATGTTGTATAGATGATCTCTATTGATTTTTTGGAGGTCAAAGGTCATTTGTGGGGTCACAAGAGGTCAAATGGTAGTTCCTTAGAAATTGCCTTCAAACATGGTATCTCGTGAATGGCAGTGTGATGTTGCTTATATTTGGTGTGTAGGTTGGCTATATGGAGTAGATGATCCCTATTGTTTTTGGTGGAGGTCAAAGGTCATGTAGGGTCACCAGTTGTTATGGTTTAAAAATGTTCACAGGAAGGCACGATTTCTGGTATGTAGCGCTTAAACAGGTTTCATACTTGGTATTTGAATGTCTTATATTTAGGAAGAGAAGGCTACTGTATTTGGTGGAGGTCAAAGGTCATTTGGGGTCAACAGCAGTCAAAGTCTAAAATTCTTGTTTACACAATATAAGATGTTTGAAAGATTTCATGCATGTTATGTGGATGCATTATGGTGAGGAGTAGAATTCTATTGTTTTTGGTGGAGGACAAATCCCATTTTGGGTCACAAGGGATCAAAGTCTTAGTACCATGTTCACTCAATTTCTCATGGTTGGAATCTTGGATACGGCAAAATTTCACACACATTAGCCAATGTGGATGCGTTATAGTGAGTAGAACCCTAGTTCCAGGTGGTCAAAGGTAATCTCGGATGGCGCCGGGTCCGAATCTCGGAACCCGATTTGCATGACAGCTCAATGTAGGAGGCTTGTACTTTGTGGGTACATTATAAAGTACTGTCAATTTGAGGGGAAAATAGTACAGAAGACTAATGCGGCCATGGTAAAAAAAAAATAGCGCATGGAACCCACCAATTTTCTCTAAAAATTTTGTTTTCTCTAGAAAACAAAAATTTTTTTTGTCTAAAACCAAGTTTTTTTTTCTCTAAAAACAAAAATGTTTTTTCTCTAAAAACAAATCTTTTTTTTCTCTAAAAACAAATCTTTTTTTTCTCTAAAAGCAAAATTATTTTTTCTCTAAAAACAAATTTTTTTCTCTAAAAACAATTCAATTTTTTTTCTCTGAAAACAAAATTTTTTACGTTTCACGCTCTTTTTTTTTTTATCATGGCGGCATTAGTCTTCAGTAAAATAGACATTTTAGTGGCAAGGAATCCCTAAGCCGTTTGGCTTTCTGGTTTAGTTTTAGTCAAAATTTTATCCATCTTTACTGCTTTAGTCGGAAAACCCCAAGTTTTGCCAACCTATGAAAAGATATGGTATGTACCACAGGACTCTGAAAATCAAGTTTATACCACCTACTATTTCAGGTCACACCAATAGTCTGCTTTTATTGGACGCGAACAGTCCGATAAAAGCTGTCTGTCCGTGTGACATCACGAAATAATAAGCTTAACTTTTCAATTTTGAAGTCATGTTGCGTAAGTCAAGTTACTTCAAAGGTTGGCAAGATTTGGGCTCTTTCCGACAAAAGACGGAGAAGATGTTAACGAAAGACTCAAAAAATGACCTTATCGGATCCAATATCGCTGCTGTGCGACCTGCTCTTTATTGTGTATGCCACAGTACATAATCATTTGAAGGGGACTTTCAGACCTCTTTGCTAAAGGTATATGCTCAGTTTATAATGTTGGTGTATAGCAAAGGGATCGGAAGTAAACAGTCTTGTTGACAGTTGTCCACGTTTGCCTAGAGCGAAAAATGAATTTTGAGTGAAGTATCCAAGAGAGTACCTTCAATATTGCATGGCAGATTTTTTCGGTTGGCTTAAAATTTAGACTCAAAATTTAAAATCGAAATATACTTTTTAAAGGAGACTTACTGCCATGGGTGCTTTCTGCTCAGCATAAGGAATGGTGTGGGGAAGAAAAACGCAGTGAGTCACAACTGGAAACAGCTGGTGGTCGGATTTGGTCTGTAAAGCCGTAAAATCGCATGTTACTTAAGATATAAGGAAGTTTACCAGCGTTTACTTTCGAAACTGAACTTCGTCAGGAATTTGTCTGGACTCTGGACCAATATAAATGTTTTCTATATGCATAAGATACCTATCAAGATATTTTACACGACCATGAGACAATGAATGCAGGAAAGCATTTGTGTCTAATTTTCAAGTTTCTTTATGTTTATGAATTTATATTCTTATATCCTCACCCTTCCAGTAACATGGTCTATGCTCCTTCATGAATATTATATGAGCTAATATTTAAGGCCTACAAGCATAGGCGTATACGAATGTAATTTTCTGTCAGGACGCAAGAGCATTTTTGCCCGAATAATGTCACCGTGTCATGTCAATGGCATGTCAAGGGAGCACCACCATTGATTGGCGTGGAGTGAACGGTGAAGAGTGAAATTTGGAAAAAATCGGACCCCTCAGATGGCATTCTCAAGCTTATAAGCAGTGGCGTAATCAGACCTGACTGTCCGGGGGCGGGGGGAAGACTCAAGAGGTTTCCCGGGAAATTCCCGATTTTGTACTGGTTTCTTTCCTTTTTCCCTCCTTCACTCCTTTTCCTTTCTTTTCTTCCCTTTTCCCTTCCTGTCCGGGAGGCAACTTGCCCCCCAGGCCACCCCACTGGCTACACCACTGCTTATAAGAACAAGAAGCAAAGCAGTCATCATTTTGAGCTTTCGTTTGCGATAATAGAAAAAATCAGCAACTTGCCAAGTGATCAAAAAATTACCAAATAAAATGTACCGTATCACTAACATTCAATGAAATGGTCTTGTATCTTTGTCGGGGAAAACTGTGAAACGGAACGGAACTGTCTAGGTGACTGCTAAAAATTCCCGACATAAATTTGAAATACGGCACGTTATGGGGTTAGTATTAAATGAATTTCGGGCACAGTTTTGGAAAAATATTCTCACGCTGCCTCATTATGGATTGAAAAACAAGCAGTGACGTAGCCACTGGGGGGGGGGGGGGCAAGTTGCCCCCTGGAAAATAATTTGGGGAAATCTGATGAATTAATTTCTTATTCCAACAAGAATTTCCAACAAGAATTTCTCAAAATTCTTGTTAGAATAAGAAATTGTGAGACATTTCTCATACAAAATTCTTATTTTCATGCAACAAATTAACCCACATTTCGTCAGTGTCGCATGCACCCGCCCTACTCGCTTTCCACAGAAACGTCCTCGCCGCGTAGCAGATTGAACTGTTGAATGTCACCCGCGCGTATATATGCGCGGGTGTTATGATCTGTGCATTTCAGTGCACAGGAAGCTGTTATTCAAGGCTGTAAAGGCTGTGAACCTGAAATTATTCCCTTGTACACAGGGGTGGCGCCAGCGGGGGGGGGGGGGGGGCATGGCCCCTCGTCGGGGACCATTCCCCCCCCCCCCCTCCCGTCGGGGAAGGTCGGCGGTTTCGTCGGAGAGGTCTAAAAATAAAAAAAAAAAAAAAAACCTACAAGCACCGAAATTACTGGATTGGTGAACATACTTTTTGTTTTGAAATGCTATTTTAATATATAACAGAATCGATTTTCTTCAATCACTTCTTCTTTCCTCGGTTAAACCTAATTCATGTACCTTGTCCTATCTCCTCCCCTGCGGCGTGGATCAGGACGGCAATTTCCTTCAGGGAGGCCTAACAATGACTGAAGTTACTGGATAGATGATCATGAACTTTTTTTTTTCTTTTTGAACTATTTTATTCTTTTGTAACCGTATTTTAATGCCTATCTGAATCTGTTTTAATCACTTCACTCCTCATCCCCTGTCCTTCCCCCTGTTGTTGAGAAAACCCAATAACGTCGGGGAGCCTTCATCTGCGTGCCTTCGCTAAACTGATAAAAGGTGCGGGTCTTATGAACTTCAGTCATCCGGACGGTCTTCTTGATTTTGCTCACTAGAAGACAATATTCTTCAAGGAAACGCGCGATTCCGAAGTTTCCTGACAAAAACAGACGAGCGGTTGTTCAGGTACATGCGGTGACCAATGTTCTGCCACCTGGCCTGCTCCGACAGCCGAATTCTAGTAACGGTAAAGAAAATTAGACAGGCCGTTCCAGATACACATAGGCCGATGATAAACAGTAGTGTGAAACTGTCTCCCAAATAGTCTGACTGAAAATTCATTTCAAGCCACCTTGCAACGTGACATATTTTCAAAAATTCAAATACATAGAAAGAAAAATCATTTGTAGTCTGGAGTTTGGGAAGTCACGTAGAAAATCTCATCTTTTTAGCGGGCCTACAACGACGATTCCCAATACCGTAATAGAGGCAAACACTAGTATGCTTTCAATTCCGTTGCAGAGTTTCCCCCGAAAAGAGACAAGAACATTACATCTAATTAATTGCAGCAGTACCCTTTTATCTGGTAATTTTCTGATCAATTAGCAAGTTGGGGTTTTTCTATTGAAGTGAAAATTTCCTTTTAAAGGAAAGCTCAAAATAACGACTGTTTCATTACTAGTTACAAGTCTGGGAAATGCCTGTTCCGGCTGTCTGAGGGATTAGAATTTTTAACAATTTTCTGTACGCTTCGCGCCAACTGATGGTGGCGCTCCGCTTAGATAGAGTGTTTTGGTCGAACAGATTACTTAACAGAACATTGCAAGCTTGCAAATTGTTCTTCGTTTTAAGACAATTTTATGAAGTTGAAAATTTCATTGCGAAAGAAAGCTCAAAATAATGACTGATTTTTTTTTTTAGGTAGGAGCCCGGGAAATGGCATTTCCTGCTGTCTGGAGGTTCTTAATTTTTAAAAAATATCTGTGTTCTGTACTTAGATAGTCTTTCGGGCTTAATTACATTTTTCGGACAAAATAGACAATTCTGCCCCTCCCAAACTGAAACGCTCCCGTACGTCTATGTCAATATATAAAATATAAAACTTCAAATGTATGGGAAACCAAACTGTTTCCGCGGGAGAATTTTCCTAATATGCATAATCTGCATGATGATATTCAGTGGTCCCAACCAAACTACAGACCACGCCCTGCTTGATTTTCTTGTAAGAAGATTAGATTCTTCCAAAACCGGTAAATCTGTCACAAAACTACAAGTTTTCTCATGTATAAGCTTCAGATTGTTAAAAGTGGCAAAATTTTCCAATTTCGATGGATACTCCGTACAATAGCTAACCAAAGACAACTCTGTTAATCACCCCAACATTCTACCTAATTTCGCTCTTGAAAGTCATATCACTTTATAAATAACCAAAATATTTCATAATAACTGTACCCCCAAACCAAATTTTCTTCCATTAAATTCCAAAACTTCTCCAATAAAATGAGCTCTAAATTTTCAAATCTTTGTTCAAAAAAGGAAAAAAAAAGTCGGGCAACCTAGTCTCATGTTGAAACCATAGTACGTAGGCCCAGTACGACTAAATGCGTAACCCCAAAATATTTACAGCTGTCGCCTTTATAACGTTTTTGATTTTCCCATATGGAGGACAGATCCTTCAATAAACACCCAAACTTTTTAATGGTCCTCACAAAAGCAAAATTTCTTTAAAAAATTTGAAATTTTGTCTTTAAAATAAACTCCAGATTTTTAAGCATTTGTTGAAAAGAAGGCCAAAATTTCGCGCGCTGCGCGCCCCTCAAAATCTGTTAATTCACGTCCCACCGGGACTAACTCAAAGCCTTTGTCGGGGCCTTGAAAAGCTGGCCCCCCCTGTCGGGGAAATCCCGGCGCCACCCCTGCTTGTACACAGTCTCTGCGTTGTACATTTTGGGAATTCAGTAAAAGGATGTGAAAACTGACAGACTGAAAAGTCACTAAAGTAGACCCCCGAAGTTATTTTGTCCTACAAGCTATTAGCGGGAGGGGTTTAAACTATACCGATTTTACTCTGTGTACATAATGATGGATGGGGCTGAAACAATCCATGGCCAACGACAAATTTAACGTTAGTCTAGTATAATGAACGGGATCCATGTGCATACTTAGATTTTGTTACTTAGCCTAATCCTTGCAGGCTTACGGGCTAGTTCGGGAAAATAGCTTTCTGCTCACTTGGGTTGTAACAATGAACGGTTCCATGAGTACCTTGCAGCCTTCTACACTTAACGGACCGCTGTTCTAACAGGATGTTCTGTGTGATTGAGCCACTATAAGGCCTCCTTTCAGTGGCGTACGAAGGGAAGACTATTGGACCATGCCCCCCTCCCCTCACCGATGCCATTTTTTCTTTGCTCTTGGAAATACGTAGTCAAACTTTAGTACCACAGATTTCACTTGAAAAGATAGCAAATGTGGCACCAGATTGCATATAAGGGCACCCAATTTTTCAAAAATGTTCAAAGGGAAAGGATTGCCTCTGCAAGGCCCCTAAAGTGATGCCAATTTTTTTTAAGTCCTATAAATTCTGTCAAATTCCAATTTTTACTTAAAAAGGTAGACTCTGTATCCCACAGGTGGAATCGATTAAAATAAAGACTACATGTTTAGATCCTCTTTACAAGCATAAATACGCTATTTTGGCCAACTGAGGGTTCTGATTTTTCGAAATTTTGTTCACGCTCCGCCCCAAACAATGGTAGCGCTTCGCTCAGTCTTTTGGACAAATTACATTTCTGGGGTCAAATTAGCTCTTAACTCTCTGATCACTTTGCAGTTTGCGAACATATTTTGAAGTCAGCATTCTCTCAAACGACAAAAGAAGATAGCGACTCGTTAGATTCTTCGTATAAGTCTGGAAAATGCTATTTCCGGCCATCTGAGGGGTCTGATTTTTCGAAATTTTCTCTACGCTCCGCGCCAACCAATGGTGGCGTTCCGCTGAGATAGTCTTTATGAAATAACGTTTTATGGCTAAGAAAAACCACACATCTTTTACCGATAAATGTTTTTTCATTTTGACTCCTAAAAGAGTGCAAATTTACTGACAAGTTCTACTTCGTAAGGTAGCATAAATGGCATAAGAATGCATGTAAAGACACAAAAATTTCAGTTTTATCCTCATGAACCACCACGATTCAACTTTAACACTGTTCCTGTCAAAGTCGAAAATCTTGCACCATTTTGCATCTAGGCTCCTTGAAAACGTCAAAATATTTCCGGACAACCCTCCCCTTAGACCATATACTACATGCCCCCCCCCCCCCCTTCAGAGAAATCCTACGTACGCCACTGCGTTAGTACATACAAATAAACGAGATATTGTTTACCAAAATAATAAACTTTGTTATTTCCGATTGCTCTATGTTAAAATGCAGGTAATATTACAAAATGACATGGTGATGTTGTTATACTTGTAAATTTGCATATTTTATATGAAATACATACACATTGACCGGGAAAAGTTTTGGGGAAATTTCATACCTTTGCCCCCTCTGGAAAAAATCATAGCTACGCCACTGTGTTGAAATAAATTTTCAAGCAGACTTACGGGAAGACATTCTCACCCTGCATCATTAAAGTATCGAAAAACAAATTACCCGATTCTCATAACCATAACCCGTATTTGGCTCTAGAGCAGGATAGATGGCAAACTTTGGGGCACCTAAACACCCTCCTACTGTCTATCCGTTGAATTAATTTGGCAATTAAAAACGTCCTAGCATTTTTTAAACCTTTGCCCGAATATTTGACCATTTCAGGCAAATTTTTGCAAGACTACAGTGTGAAGCTGGGATGATGAAAACCCTTTTTCACATTCTACCCAAATGTGCCGCAATTGTGTTTAATTTTTCACATTAGCGGCTCTTGCCCCTCCTCCAAAACATTTCCAAAGCATGGTCTTCATTTTTCCAAAAATAACGTTATTCGATATGACATGAATAAAAAGTAGCCTTTTTCTTAATCTGGGCAAAGTATCCCAGCATTCTCTCTCATTAATTATTTATAAATTTTAAACTAATGCGTAATTGTCAAGGATATAGTTCGTAATTGTATCAAAATTTTAGCCCAGTACCGGCCGCCCAGAAGGGTTGATAGCGTTACCAGCACCAATAGCAGTACTGAATCAGTACTGTAATTGGTGCTCGTAGCGCTGCAAATGCTTCTGTGGGGCCGGTTCAGGTTTACAGGCTCATTCGACCACTAGTCATATGAGTTAATATGATTCGATAAGTTTTGATTTCAATTTATTTCCAACGGTGTGCAGCTCCTTGAAACAAAAAAATCCAGAACAAATTTGTTTGATATTTTGAAGAGGAACATATTCTAAGCATAGCTTACTGTGAAAAGTTTAACTCATTTCCCATGTTTGGTTCTCGAGATATTAGAATTGAAGTTGACACATTTTCTACAAAGAGTGAACTTGCAACAAGTAGACGTGATGTCATGTATTCACATTGATGGAAATGTTTATTTGTTTTTCTCTAAAATTTAACACAATATTTATACAATTTAGCTGTGATATGTTGTAACCATAAGTGAATCCCGAGCAATGGAAGTTTCAAAACTAAATTTGTCTTAAGGGCAAGATAGCATCCCTGATCAATTCAAGATCAAACAGCAGGATCAAAAATAAATAAAAAACAAACAAAACATTGACCATCAATGTGAGTACATGACATAGCACCTGCTTGGTTCAAGTTTACCTTTTGTAGAAAATGTGTCTACTTCAGTTGCTAATGTCTCGAGAACCGAAAATGAGAAATGAATGTAAACTTCACCAGAGTGCGTAGAATATGTTCATCTTTAACATATTAAACAAAATTTTGTTCTGTTCTATCCTTTTAATGGAGATTTTAATTTGCGGCAAAGAAAATGATAAAATGTCACATCGTTCTGTAAAGGAGCCAGTACATTTTATCTGGTAATTTTCTGATCATTTTGCAATTTGACTTTTTATTAAAATGAAGATTTATTGCAAAGGAAAGCTCAAAATAACGACTGCTTAAATTCTATTAACAAGCCTGGCAAATGCAATTTCCGGCTATCTGAGAGGTCGCGATTTTTCAAAATTTTCTATACGCTCCGCGCCAACCGATGGTGGCGCTCCGCTTAGATATAGTCTTTCGGACAGTCAGTCACCACTTCTCAATCCCCCTCCCCGAAAAATATATTTTTGCACGACATCTCCTGATACTATTTTACACGTCTTGGTCTCAAGTTGAGTTTGCCCCCTCCCCCAAACAAATTTCCTTATATCCGCCCTTGATTTTTCATGAAAATTTTACTTTCAATATAGCGTCTTCTGTTTTTCGGCAAACTAAGATTTGAAGTATTAAAATAATCGGTCATTTCGGGTGTTGTGTTGCACAAGACTGAAAAACAGTCTCAAGAATAATCGTTTCTTGTAAGCCGCAGGCTTTCCAAATGTGTCGCGATTTTTCGTAACTGTGTTATCCTTACTGTGATACTTTTCCATTTCGGGCAAATGCTTGAAAGAATTTGGATATTGAACAATTTCGGTCACTTTGCGTTGTGACTACCTCTGAAGTAACGGTCATAGCTTTTTGGGCTCATAGACCCAAATATTCTACCCACCATACCAAGTATGATTTTTGAACGATTTTGTGCATCCCCAGGAATTGAAAAAAATCCTACATGAGGTAGAAAACATACCAGATGCAAGGAACACACTTTAATCCACACCAATGTAGCCAATTTTAGCCACTCTAAATCTGTTAGAAAATTATCCATCCTGAAACCCGATGAGTAAAAAGTCAAGAGATTCCGAAGATATGAAGCTTGTTACAGTCTACCTGAATTTATTCCGAAATTCAGAGTGGGGCACAATTGCAGAATACCCTGCAACTGTTTGAAGGGCGCTTCTCCTACAGGTTATTGTGGTTACGTGGGGTCCAGTGGGAAAAGCTCGGAAGGTTTGCAACTTTTGCACTCTGAAAAGTAATATTTGAGCCAATTTGAGAATAGCCGAAATGTAATTACAGCAACTTTTATTTGTTTAATTACTTTTGATTTTTTTTGCGATGTTCAGTTATTGGAGGGGGGGGGGCATTCCCCCCCAAAATCTCATAAAAGAATTATTGGGGACCAGGCCCCCCTGGACCCCGCTCCCGCCGCCTGTGGACTCTAGCAGGTTCCTCTTTGGCATGTACCAAAGATAGTGGAAGAATAAATTTCCAGACCTGTGTTTCAAAAAGTAAGGGATATTTTGCTGAAATCCACAGGGCCAAAGATACTGGGAAGTGCCATTTCCGACAGTCTGCAAGGCATTTTTAGCCAAAATTTTCTCTGTATGCTATGTGCAAACTGATGGTGGCGCTCCACTTAGATAGCGTTATTCCTGCTCCCCCAATGTCAACTCACTCCCCTTCCCCTTCCCCCTTCCCCTTCCCCCTTCCCCTTCCCCTTCCCCTTCCCCTTCCCCTTCCCCTTCCCCTTCCCCTTCCCCTTCCCCTCCCCTTCCCCTCCCTTCCCCTCCCTTCCCTCCTTCCCCTCCCCTTCCCCTCCCCTTCCCCCTCCCCTTCCCCCTCCCCTCCCCCTTCCCCCTCCCCCAAATGAAAAGTCTGGTTACGCCACTGGCGCCATTCTACACTGAATGAAAAGAACATACACTACACAGGATCTTAGCCAAAAGGCCGAGAAGCGATTTTTTGAGAACATAGATTTGTCGTATTTTGCGAAAATACATGGGAACGTTATTATTTTCGACAGATTGGGTTGCCCCACAATGAGACACCCAAACGAAAGGGTCAATGATCGCGTTCCAAATGCCACGCCTACAGCGCGCGTTAGCCAATTGCATTGGCCAGCTAGTGCATGTCGTGCATGGTATACGGTAGCACACTCACTGTTTTAATATTTCGCAGAACTGGTAATTCGTCAAATCTAATGCGACGTGTAAAAAGAAGACAGTGCTTTCCTTTCAAGTGTAACTTACGGGACCTGCAGCTCTGCATATGACCTCAACTTGCTCCAAATTGATTCCAAAACAATATTTATGCGATAGATTGCAAGGTATTTCAAATTATTATACAACAATTAATTTAGTTTTAATGGTCAATAAACTCCGGCTATGCTAGGCCTACCGTAGTAACGTTATGGCCTAAGAGTAAGACTTGGCTAGTACTATTAGTAAGCTGCGCAACGTAGGCTAAATCGTTATTAGCCTAGCCTAGGCCTACTGTAGGCCTAACGTTATATTTAATGTTAGTTGTTATTTTTATTTGCCTGGCCTTAATGACGAAACCAAGGCTACCAGGCCAAGGCCAGTCACAATACAGGTAAAGAGTTCACCCTAACATTATGTTACATACTGTAGGTCAAGTCCAAGTTGACTTTGTTGACAAAGCTACCGGCCCTGACATTATTCCAATTTCCAGCCAGGATCTTGAATAACTGTGCCTTTATTGCACCTATCCTGCAAAAGATCTTTCAGAAATCTATCTCCACTGGCACAATCCCCCAGGATTGGCATGTTGCTAATGTGTCGCCTATTTTCAAAAAAGGAGATCGATCACTGCCCTCTAACTACCGTCCCGTTTCCCTGACAAGCATAGCCTAGGCCTAGTATGCAAACAACTTGAGCACATCATTGCTAGTAACATCATGGCTCATTGTGATAAGAATTTCATTCTAAGTGATAGACAGCATGGATTTAGACGCAGCAGATCTTGTGAAACTCAATTTTCCGGTCTTATAGATGACCTGGCTCAAATTTTAGATCGCTGTGGACAAGCTGATTTGTGTATTATGGACTTTAGTAAGGCATTTGATGTAGTCCCTCATCACCGCTTATTGTAAAGCTCGACCATATAACATAACATAACATAACAGGTTGAAGGGCAAAGGAGGCCCAAGGCCCCATAAGATGCCCTGAAGTCGAAGCCCTAATCAAAATTCAAACCACCAAAGCTTGACAACAGCCCCAAACAATCAGATTCTACCACAGCCATGGAAAAACCTGTCAATGTTAACCTTAAAGCAGTGAACCGAGGGGGAGTTAACTACCCAATCTGGTAGACAATTCCACTCGTTGACAACTCTATGGGAGAAACTAAACTTCCTAATGTCAAGCCTTGCAAAAGGCTTTTCAACCTTTTTACAATGCCCACGCACCTGAGAATTACTTTGAACCCTTAAATAACTACAAGTCAGAAGGGGATTCCTTTCAGAAAGGAACTTGTAAACCTGGAGCATGTCACCCCTAATCCTTCTCAGCTCCAAAGTGGTAAACCCAAGATGTTTAAGCCTAGCATGATAAGGCAAATTTCTCACCTCAGGAATAAGGCGAGTGGCCCTCCTCTGAACCAGCTCTAAAAAAAACTTGTCCTTTTCATAGAAGGGACTCCAAGCCTGAGCTGCATAGTCATGGGGTCTTACCAACTGCTTATACAAATTAAGTACAATATCCTTACTAAAACTGATGAAATTCCTCTTGATCAATCCAAGCACTCTATTAGCCTTTACAGCAGTGGCTGCACACTGCCTTGATGACTTCAAATCCCCAGTAATTACAACACCCAGATCTTTCTCAAAGGTGACATTACTTAAAACACAACCATTCATGTTATAATCATAGCTAAAACTTTTGGGACCAAAATGGAGGACCTTACACTTATCTGCATTAAAGGACATTTGCCAGGTCTGAGACCAAGAAAATAATCTATCCAGATCTTTCTGCAGCAGTAAGGCATCATCCAAAATGCTAATCTTCCTATAAAGCTTAGTATCATCTGCAAACTTACATGAATATGAGATGTAAGAGAACTATCAATATCACTGATGAAAATTAAGAAAAGAAGTGGACCAAGGACAGAACCGTGCGGTACTCCACTTGTGACTTCTTTCCAAGAGGAGAAGTTACCATTGACAGCAACTCTCTGAGATCTACCATGAAGCCACATATTTATCCAATCAGCACAATTGCCCTGAACCCCTAACCTATGCAGTTTAACCATCAGCCTACCTAATGGAACTTTATCAAAAGCCTTTGAAAAGTCAAACTAAATGACATCAACGCCATACCCAGAATCAAGAGATGAAGAGACATCTTCAAGAAAGCTCAGTAAGTTAGTAACACAAGATCTGCTTGGCAGGAAACCATGCTGTGACAGATTAAGTAACTCATTATCTAAAAGGTCTTTAATCAAAGATTCCATAACTTTGCACACAACACTGGTTAAACTGACAGGCCTGTAATTGCAAGGATTACTTCGACCCCCCTTCTTAAAAATTGGAGTAACATTTGCTACCCGCCAGTCAGTAGGAACAAAACTCGAATCCAGACACTTCTGAAAATTGATGGAAAGAGGAACTGACAAAATCTCAGAGCATTCATGTAAAATGGCTGGGTGGACCCCATCTGGCCCAGGGGCCTTACTAGCTTTCAAACTCTTTAACTTTTTACAAACTTGTTCCTCTGAGAAAATGACATAACTGATTGAAGAAGAGACATCAGAACCCTTACAAGTCCCCAACAAAGAAGATTCCTCAGTAAAAATAGATACATAATAGACATTTAACAAATTAGCCATGTCCTGATGGTCACTAACTAAAGCTATTATCATCACCTTTGAGAGGCCCCACACCCTCCTTAAGCTTCTGCTTAGACCTCACATAGGCATGAAAAGTTTTGGGGTTTATCTTAACCTCCTTGGCCAACTGCTTTTCAAACCTAGTTTTAGTTCCATTTACCAAATTTTTAACTACTGTAAGAATTCCTGCTTCTTGTAAGCTGCTAAGTTTTCTGGACTTTTACTGGCCCTATAGCGACGCCAACACTTACGTTTCTTCCTAGTTGCTCTAAGAACTTCTGTAGAAATTCAAATTGGCCTATTTTTAACCGCAGCTTATTTAAGTGGGATACACAACTTTGTTGTGTCAGAAACAACATCCCGGAAAACACTCCATGCCTTAGCAGGGCCCAAGTGAGACAAACGGGCCACCCAATCTATGGTTAAAAGCTCCTTAGCACGAGTAAAGTTAGCCTTGCTGAAATCTAGAATTCTTTTGTCACTTCTAGCATGATTGCTGAAACAATGTAACTCAAAACAAATAAGGTCATGGTCACTGGACCCTATCTTACCACCATTAGCTACATTTCTAACCATGTTCTTATCTGTACTTAACACCAAATCAAGGCAATTATCCTCACGAGTGGGAAAAAGAACATGCTGGGTAAAGAAACCATCAGTCACAACCTCAAGAAAATCCCCCCCATGTAACCCACTAGTACAGGAATGCCAATCAATATCTGGAAAGTTAAAATCCCCAAACACAACAGCCTTTTTGGAAGAAATTTTCCTAAAAATTTGGAACAAACTCTGATTATTCTATTCTCTGATTAATATATAGGTATTAGGACTAATGTTAACAAGTGGATTGAAAGCTTTTTGACAAAAAGGTCACAAAGGGTCATAATTGATGTTGAAATATCCTCAAGCTCTGATGTGATGTCTGGGGTTCCACAAGGCACTGTCCTTGGGCCCCCTTTTGTTCCTCATGTATATAAATGACCTTCCGGACTGTGTCTCTTCAAATGTACATCTGTTTGCGGATGACTTAATAGTTTATCGCCAGATTGATTCTCCTAATGACTGCACTAGCCTCCAAGATGACATTACGGCACTTTGTGATTGGGAATCTCTCTGGCAGATGAAATTCAATGCATCCAAATGTTTTATTATGCGAATGACTCATAAGAGGAGGCCAATCTGTTGTAACTACTTTTTGGGTGACTCTGCAATTCAAGAAGTCAAACACCACCCCTATCTTGGTGTTGAGTTGTCAAATGACCTTTCTTTGGCTAAACATATACAGTATCTCAGACTGTTAACAGTGCTAATAAAGTCCTTGGATTATTGAAAAGGAACTTATGGAATTGTTCTCCTTCTGTTAAGGAAACTGCTTACAAATCTCTTGTCAGGCCAAAACTAGAGTATGCCAGTTCCATCTGGGATCCTTACTGCACTACCCATATTGAATCCATTGAAAAGGTGCAACATGGTGCAGCGAGATTCGTTAAGGATGATTACCTACGCGCCAGCAGTGTAAAAAGCATGCTGAAGGATCTAAATTGGGATAGTCTTGAATTGCGCCGAACTAAAGTTAGACTTATTACTTTGTTCAGGGAAATCATGGATCCATACCAAGTAACGTTTCTCATCTCTTGACCAGAAGTAAATCACTCCATACCAGGTACATCCATGCTTTGAACTATATTATTCCGTCTGCAAATAAGGACTGTTATAGGTACTCGCTCTATCCACGCACCATCCCCTTGTGGAATCATCTTCCACCGGAGTTAAAATCCGCCCCTAGTGTGCTCTCCTTCAAGCAGCTCCTGGACAAACAAATGTAATCCGGACGAAGAAGGACCACACGTCAACAACCCTTTGGGTGATTTGTGTGGACTTCAATCAAGATCAAGTGAAGTCCTTTTACTGGTTGCAGCAATTTTTTGTGGGACTGGTTGAACTTGAACTTGAAGTAGGCTAGGATAGGAACTCTGTACAGATGCAGGTCCTAGCTGCCTAGCCCTTGAACAGGACCCGGCGTTATCTTCCTATTTTACCCACTCTATTATGTAGTAAGGAGTTGGTAAGAACTAATGTAAGAATGGGTGAATTATATACGTTCAAATTCAGAGACTAAGGGCCAGCCTGCCAACAAAATTATGTATGGGTAGGCCTAATTGGGTAATAAGCCTGTGTAGGCGTATGCATGTATGTTACCAAGCCAGTGGGCTGTAACATGGTCCTGGAGGGGACGTATTCTATCAGTTTTGTTGCATTTGCATCTGTTGAGACTCTGCAATATTCTGACAATGACGGTGATGAATGGTCATGATGATGAAGATGATGATGACATAGGCCTAAAGAAAATCAAACTTAGTAGACCCTATGGACTTGCAGTAACAGAAGTTAGTTGACAGGGACAAGACTTCTAAATTCATTTCATTTCATTTATTTGTTTCATCGTAATGACCAATAATCACAATATTTACATATGTACAGTGTTGTAACAAATTACGTTTTGAAAGTTACGAAAGGAAGTACTCTAAAAAACCTTGGTAGGCTTATGGGACAGAGCACTCCCTGTGAGAAGTACAAAGAGGAAAATACGAACATTACCCTAAACGATATACAGTGAACATAAGAATGGTGAATGATGTATGAAGTACTTCATTAATCAATACTTTTCAATGCAGTGCTTGCAATACATATTTTTAAAACTAGAAATTGATTTACAGAGTTGGACTTCATTAGGGAGGGTATTCCAGATGGAGGATGCTCTTACGTGTTAACTTTGCTTCAGAAAATTTGAATTAAAACATGGTAATCGGAGATATGCGGATTGCCTTGTATTATGGTCGTGTGTGTCATAGTTAAATGAGAATATTTGTTGAAAGTACGGTGGAGCAAGATTATGTACGATACGGTAAGCAAAGATTGCTTCTTTGAAGTGGATTAAATCGGTGAACTTCATCAAGTTAAGTAGAGAAAAAAAAAGTTTACTGGTATGTTCAATTAAATTCTTGGGAAGACTAGATAACAACTCATCTATTTAACTTATCATCACATGCTTCCAGTGGCATGTGATGATTGTCCAGGGCAAACTTGGGCGTTAACTTTTACGGTAAGAAAAAGAAACAATGCTCTCTGGGTCTCTACTGGAACACTGCAGGGATGTCTGAGGAATACCCTCAACAGATGTCCATGTGAATGACACATGAATGCTGTTTACTAAATTACTTATAGTAGGGTAAGAAATGAGTCAAGTAACTTGAAGAATTTAATTTAACTTCAAGAGAACTGACTGAAACTTCTCTTACTTATCAAAGTCAATCAAATTTTGCCAACCACTGCCAGGGGTTAGTCTTATTGTAGAACTTATGCCAACCAAACATTCGTGGAGGGATTTTGGTGAAAGAGGGTGAGAGTTAATGTAGCTGGCAGGAGCACTTTGAGGCTTGGCACAACATGAGTTATGGCCTTCCAAACATTTCCTTCAGTCTCCTTATCCTGGTAAAATAAAGTTGCCCACCAGAAATAGGTCCAAAGTTGTAGTAGGACATATCTAATGTTTATCCCTTTCTTTTACAAACTACTAAATGGTGGCTGTTAATTTTTTTTTTTTTTGCCAAGTTGAGATTTATATGTAAAAAAGGAGCAAACTTTGTGTCAAATATCTGAAGCCAAGGGCAAGAAATATGACAGAAAATATATTAGTCTTTCTGTAATTATTGGCATGTGGAACTCAAGAAAAGTAGCATAAAGCACTTAGAGCCATCAATTTATAAAATTTACAATATTCATTATGTGACCTTCATTGGAATAGTTAGTGCTTGAGTGCACAGTGAGAAACGGCCAAGGCGACAGGTCTATTGAGCATTGCAAATGAGCAGTCTGAAGCAATTAGAGGATTTTATCAGAATTAAAGCTGATGTGCATATTTGTTGAGTTGTAGGAAAGCATAGTTGTACCCAGTTTCTTAGGATGTACAGTATGTATGATATGAAAAGACCTAATTAGTAACATTCCTACTTAAATTACACAGAAACTCTTCACCCCTTTTGGGGTTAATATGCTGTAGTCAGCTTTATTCAAAACAAGCTATTTTATTTCATGAAAAGTGAAAAAATGTAGTTTTAAATTCAAGCAGGCAAGTGTCTACCTACAGTAGTGCATTGAATGTGATGTGAGATTGACTGACTACTGCCATGGTTGGTTTGAAGAATTTATTACAGGTTTTTGCATGGATTGCAGGATCAGAGTTTTTTGTTGCTTGTATTTTATAGATTTATGAGGATCAATTCCGAAGATGGCTTACCAGACATTTCAAGAAGAGTACATGCAGACACCACCAATTACAAGAGCTTACACAACAACTTGTGTCCTTACTACACTAGCTGTGGTAATTACGTAACAGAACTTTAGGACATAGGTTGCTACTTAAATCATTTCACTTACATGAGAACTTAGATAAAAATGTTTTGTAAGACCAAGAAAAAAAAAAAAACCATGTTAAATGGCTCTTCTATTTTCATGTTGGAAGCTGTTTGTGTTTTTTTTTTACTGAATTTTGCAATTCCCCTTTGTAGAGCTTTTTGGATAATATGTTTGCCAGTATATTTTTAAATTTTAGAATAATTGAACAATTAACTCTTGTAATAAATAGCATTTTGGCAAAAAAAGAAAAGAAAAGAAGCTAATGTTATAGGGAGTGAGCTCTAGTGCCAGTACACATCATTTCATTGAATATGAGTTAAAATGTTTGCATTTATCAAACCTTCCAAAATGTGTGAGTATGAGTACAAATCAATTCATGCAACAAACAATTGTGCAAAAATGAGTATGAATGCATACCGACCATGCTTCTGGGTAATAATAGAGGGTGAACCTTTTTAGTGCCATGTTGATGCAAAATGAGCAATATTTTTCTCAAAAAAGAATATCTGTTTTGGAGAAGAGTAGCTCTTCAGTTATTTCCATTGATGCTTGAAACCTCTAAACCTCTTTTCTGGAGACCAATTTATCTGTGATCAATGCTTTTTTTACTATTCACTCAAAGGCTAGGCAATACAAATTTCTATTTTAATGTTGTGTCTTAATGGGTTTTTTTTCAACAGCAACTTGACATCATCACACCCTTCCAGTTATATTTCAATCCTGATTTAATTTTCAACAATCTTCAGGTATGTAAGCAATAGAAGCTCACTAGATAGGCGTGCAGGGTCGGTATAGAAAGGGGGAGGGGGCTAGTGGAGCAGGATTGGGTGTCTTGAGAAGGTATGGTAATGGAAAACCACCGAACAATGATGGCTTATCTGTGGTGACCAGAGGTTACCTCAGGGAAAGTCTACTTTGCAGTCTGAAATGGATGGATGTATAACAAGTGTGTTTTTCCAACAATTTTAGCATCCAAAATTTCTATGTTTACCAATAAAATGAATGTTTTAGACCAAGTGAAGGGTGATTATTTTGTGCCAGGCCTTCTCAGCACACATACTGTACAAAATAGTTGGGCATCATCATGTTAAAAAATGCTCATTGCACTGCCCAACAGCACCATGAAGTGGTTGCACATTTTCCCATGTACCTTCCAGTTAATAAAAGTTCACATACAACAGTGAGGGTTAAATGTATGCTGTATTTATCTTGAACATACTGTTGCTCTGTTAAGAAGGATTAGAGATATATTACTGTATGCAGGACTTTTGAGTTCATTCCAGGTAAAAATTCTTTACGTAATTGTAACTACTGAAAGGGGTAAACTGTTCTGATTTCAATAACTTAAGAAGGATGTTAGAGGGTTCTTCTTAATGACAATGTTTATTTTCACTGTAGCATGTAAGTTTAACATCCAAGAATTTATTTGTATCCTGGCTTGTAATGGTTTTGTGCATAATTTGAAACAGTGTCTGGCCAAAAACTTTTGAAAACTGAATTAAATCATTCATTACTCACTGATCATGAAATATCTATTTGTCTGTATGATGCGGGGATTTTCTTAGTTTGATCATTTGTCAGTGGAGAAAAATTTGCAGGTTTGAAAAAATTTGTTTAATGTCACAAATCATCTTAAGTGGGTTCATTTACCTGTATGCTGCGTTGCCATCTTAAGAAGCTGTTGAAGTTTTTCCCTAGACTTAAGAAAGTTGAACTTCTCTTTAGCATTATCAATGGGTGCCATACTGCCAATCACTTCGAGATAAGCATTGACAAGTGCTGTTGTGGCAGAATCTGGTTTTGCTAGACTTTTTGGGTATTTGGCTTGGCTGAGGTTATTAAATTTAGGTCATAGGTAATCTTATGCCATTATGGGGGTTTTGCCCTTCTTTTCTCTTTGACATGTTATGGGATGTTATGTTGAGTTGCTCAGTAACACTGATGAATGTACAACATCAATCTGTTTTAAACAATTTACTTTATAACAAGTATAGCCTTCTCTCAAATGATATTTTTAAGTGAGTGGTTTTTTTTGTATACTAAGATCTTCAGTAATGGTTTCTTCCACAGCTATGGCGATTGGTGACCAATTTTATGTACTTTGGTACAATAGGATTCAACTTTCTTTTCAATATGATATTTACGTATCGATATTGTCGGATGTTAGAGGAGGGGTCTTTCAGAGGAAGAACAGCTGACTTCTTTTTCATGTTTGTTTTTGGAGGCACCATCATGACTGTATCCTTTCAAAGAAAATGTTTGTTTTTAAAAACCTGTTAAAACTTATATTTTTGTTTAAAAAAGAAAGAGATATTCAATAAACTAACAGGCTGTGCAGTATTGGTTATACTTGAAGTCATTTGCATTTTTTGACTTACTTTCCAATGCCTGTTTTTCTTAAATATTTCGGTACATGGATATTTTTTGTACATGGAGCTTTATTTCTGTCTAGAATGGTCCCTTTTCAAAATTTGCAATTGTTGATGTTAAAAAAAAATCAAAAGTGATGGAAATGGGGTGCTTTGAAAATACCATTTCATTGTAACTTGGGTCACACCAATGTGAAAGACCTGTATATGCAAGATGTCTCTTTTAAACATATTCAATACAGGCTGGTTTCAGGTTTGCTATAACCTCTATGATCTCTTTCCTCGTGGTACAGACTCTTCCTCCCCCCCCCCACCAAAAAAAAAAGAAATAAAAGAAATAGGGGCATGCGGGATTGTTGTACACAGGCCTTAGTTCTGAAGGTATATTAAATATCTATGTTTTAGCTTTGAACAGGAGCAACAGTTTAAACTTCATACATTGATAGTCATTTATAGAAACAGGTCGTAAGGAAAAAGATGCAAAGCAAAAATGAGAGAGAGAAGAGTTGCCAAATTAAAAGACTTTTAAAGGGAAAAATTGCATTTGTTCAACAAGGAAATTTCATCCTTTTTAAACCAATATTTATTGGCAAAGAATGATAAATAATTAAAAATAAGGCATTATAGTAGCCTTCTTTTCATGAAGTAAGTTTCTCTCAGATAGAATTTCATTCGCTTGTTGCTTAAGCATAATTTGTTCACCTAAACTTTCAACATTTCAAAAGATGCAACTTTCATTACTCCTCATGTGTATAATATTTTGAGCAGGTGAAGCTATTACTGGGGTTTATTGTTGAGACCCAATGATTTGATAATGACTTGAGCTATTTTCTTTTAATGCTCTGTTGGAGCATTTTAAACATAATGTTTCCCTTTAACAGAAGGATTTTGAAAGGAACTTCAGTTTGCATATTTGTACAAAAGAAATTGATTTCTTCAGCTTTTCATGGTTTCTACTTAACCCAGTTATTTCAGTTAATTGCCTTATTTGTAAATCTTGTGTTCCTGGGTCAAGCATTCACCATCATGCTGGTCTATGTGTGGAGCAGACGTAATCCGTACATCAGAATGAATTTCTTTGGCCTGATGAATTTTCAAGCTCCTTACCTCCCATGGGTGCTGCTGGGATTTTCAGTTCTGTTGGGTAATTCCATCATCGTAGACTTTATTGGTAAGTGTTGCTACCTTGCATGTGAAGTGGGCAGAAGGTTAAGTTTGGTTACAATTGACCTTGTGCATTGACGACACACTGATGTTATCCTTTGGGCAGAACAATGGAACACATGGCCACTCGCATAAGAATCCGCCCTGCATTTGTAGCAGACTATGGGCATATTCTATTGGTTGACAAATCAGCTGTCCCCATTTGTTGGTGTTGGTTTCTTATACCCCCAAAGGAGGGTGTACCTTCTGCTCTGTGACATCATATGCACAAAGTCTGTTGAATAAGTATGCAGGACTGTAGCTACACAAGTCTGGGCCGGAACTTTACTTTTTCACCGGCACGAAGCTTCTGATGGCAACATTCAGACTGGCACCATGTTCTCTGAAAATGGGTTACATATCTCCTTTAAAATACTTGTATATTTCTGTTTTCACAAAGAAGAATATGACTTTCAAAAATAAAAGGAAAAAGCATTGCAACAATTTTAAAATCCAGAAGCTTCAGTGGGCTCGTGGCTTGTCCCTTGGTGCTCACTGTAACATTGCTGTGAACCCCATTATAAAAGCCCTTGTTGTTCTTACCACTATGCTCTCTCCCCATTGTCAGTATTTAGTAGACGCTGATTTTTATAGCTAAAACACTTTATGTATGTTATCATGATTGAGGGCACAGTATACAAGAGACTTGCCTGAAGGCAGAAGCTTGTGTCTCTAAAAGCATAATGTTTCTGAAATATGAAAATGGAGAAAAACACAAAACAGAATAGTGAGCTGAACATGAGATTAAAACTATCATGACACAGAAAGCACCCAAAAGAAAGTTAGATGGGAGTATGAAGAACTATTTGCATTTCCATCCTTACCAGTGAAAGAGGCAGTGCATGCCTGTATGGAAACTGAAAAGGCTGTTCAAAGGATAACCAATTAGCCGAAAACTGGTTGACCTGCAAGAAATATGTTAGTCCCGCTGATTTTTTAGAAATGCTAGTAAATGATTAGACACTAAATCAAGATAAAATTTTCTGGTAATTATAATATTACTTTGTATTGAAAATCAGGGAATAACAAGTTGAATGACTTCATATCCATTCCTTAGTTCATGGAATATATACTCATTGTACTCAAAATTTGTCATTTTCCAAAGGGTGACCTTCCTCACAATTTTTGAAATATTTTGTAGTCTAAAAGAAATTCTTGTCATCTTGGACATCAGGACATCTGTCAAAATTCTTCATTGAGAAGAATTTCTTTTACCTTCAGGATTGTGGATCTCCATGTTCACATGGCTAGTTCTTGCCCAGAGTAAAATGAAAATTTGATTTGCAAATCCGTAGAAGGTTTGCTAATGCATATGGTGAAACAGAAAAAAAAATAAGGGGATGTCAACTTTTCTAGAATTAGATTTGTAATACAACAATTGTTATTTTAATTCTTGGTCAGTATTGCGGTGTTTTCTTAAGCAAAATACACAAACAATTAAAATAAATTCCCTTGCAGTACTGGCAGGTTGTATGGAGACCTGTGCCAGGTAACTTATTACATTACCTGAATACTGTCCTGTCTCCTGTCACTCTCTACATAAATGTTTATAAGAGTTAGTTAGGCTTACACGAAGGGTTGTAAAAAGTTATTTAATTTCTTTGGTGGTCATCTTCAAAGACAAACTAGACTGCCTCAAATAAAATTTACCTGTGTATGTGTCAGGTGCAGTACAGGAAAGATTATACCAAAAGTCATATATATGTGGTTGTATAAATATTGAAAAGCTGAAATGAAGTATGACCACCCAATCTCCATGCTTCACCATACTCCCTCTGTAGGGCAAGCAGGTTGTGGTATAGAGTATGAATAGGAATTGTTTTGGATTTTAAGATGAGACCTGCAGCATAGAAAACTTTCTGAAAGCACTTTTCTTCATTGTGCTAGAAGTACACATCCAAATCTGTTTTAAAAAGTACTATCTACCTCTTTGTGTAACTGTTAAACTAAAATATAATAAGAGGTTAAAGGGAAAGTGCAGCCACCACAACTTCAAGTAATGTAGTAGACTGTCTTGTTTCATGATTGGCTGTTTAGGGTCATGTGACAACATTGTTTCCTTTCAAGTGTGAAATTTACTGCTTGGTTTACCCAGAATATGCAATAGTGAAGTCTAAAAAGATAATAAAAGATACTTTGAAGAGACATACCAAGAAAATTGTGTTGTTCAGCTGTTGCTTCAAATTAAGTTTTGGGGGACTGCTCTTTACCTTTAAACAACAATGAATTGTGCATTGGCAGAGGGTACTGCATGATCAGGGCTTATGTTTTCACCGTATGCACTTGGTCTGCATCTTTGTGCACCACCTGCATCAACCCCTGACAGTTCATAATTCTGGTCTAATGCACTGTTTCAGAGTTGTTAACTTCATCCATAACACTGATTTGATTCAAAAGATGACAAATACTAATCCCATTTGTAAATAACCACATTATAACAACATAACCCTGAGTAAAATGGAGTAGTGAAAGATGAGTGTATTTGGCCATTGCTGTGAGTTTATATCAGGATAACACACAATCACTTGAACATTTTAGACTAATAAAATTTGAGGACTGTTATTTAGTATGAATAAAAAACCCTGATAAACCTAAGCAACAGTACTCAATATGAGTATCCTTCTAATTAAAGTCAAAAAGTCATCAATTTCATTTAGTAGAATATTACATATTATTTATATTTTAAATATTTTACACTTTTTTACAAAAATTAACTAGAAAAATAAACTTGTAGATTTTTTTAACACGTACTTTCAACAAACCATCAACATTGAACTATGATCTTTTATAAATAAGCCTTTCCTAGGAAACAAAGAATTCAATATCAAAGGTACTGCATTTGATTCCTGTTATGTGTTGGAAAGAGTTAAGGTTGAACTTTTGTGTAGTGAACTTAAAAATTGTTAAAAAGCCATGATTTCCCTTTTGGTTAGGTTAGGTTAGGCTAGGCTAGGCTATATAGGGTAAATTTTATGCTTCAATTTTTAAGCCCAGGTCACACTACACCAATATGAGATTGGATTTCTCTCCAATTTTTGTGAGTTTTACTTCGAATCTCCCCCATCTTTGGTCAAAGAGAATTTGTATCAGGGGACTACGAAAGTTTAAGTTATACTAATTACTCCGTGACGTCACATCTGCAGACAGCTTTTATTGGATATGCTAAGGGGAGAGTAATTTTTCTAACTGGCCAGTATGGGCAGGTGAGCAAAGGAAATAAGTGACTTGGCCATAACCCCCAGTTACATAAATGACTCTGCCCTTATTCAGATAAAAGCTATTTGTCAATGTGACGTCACAAAATAAACAGTTTACATTTCATTTCCGTGGTCCTCTCATACTGATCATATATTTACACAAGATGAAATATTTTTGGTTCTTCCTGTCAATGGATAGAGATTTTAACCAAAACTCACAAAAATCGCACAGTAACCCAATGCGATATCGCTCTAGTGTGACCTGGTCTTAAACCATCTGATTTAACTGTAGAGATGCCCACAGCCTTTTTGGTGGGGCACTGGATTGTACTTCCTACTCATTGCTTATGGGGAGCATCACACATGAGGGAATTATTATTTTTTATTTTTAAAGTTTTTGGCCTGGCCAGAGAATTGACCTCTGGACCTGCCAAGTGAGAGTTGAATGCTCTGCCAACTGGACTTCAGTGGTACAAAATCATGGATATAACAGCATTCAGTTAATATTTTGCTAACGTTATCTTTTGTTCTGCAAAGTTGATGTGCAGTTCTGGTAAAAGTTGTACATTTGAATGTGCTTATTACATTAAAGCATCCAATTTAGTTAAAGGTAAATGGCAACAAACATTGATTCATTGTTTGATAACCAGGGTGTGTGTGTATCTGCCTGTTTGAAGCCTCTTACAGGACAGCTGTGTTTAAGCAAGGAGGTTCTATTGTGGAAATTAATAGGATGATATTTTCTCACAAAGTGTCCAATATAATCTATTTAACTCTTTTTGGGGAAAAAAAGTGAAGTGATGATCACAGGGAGAGAGCGCATAAAGTGGACAACATGATTAGATTCTGAAAGTCCACCTCTTCCTGTCAACCACCAACTTGTTAGACTTAAGCATGGCTGAAGAGGCAATTTCTTGCCTTACTTCATCTGTGTAGGACAAGCTAACCACTAGCCCAGTTCGTATATAGACAAATACAGACAGCAAGTGGTGGTCTGATTTCAGTCGGCCATAATTGGGGTCTATCATCTTTTAACCTTTCAATTTCTTTGCTTACCTGTACCATGGATGGTTGTTCACCGAAAAGCCTCTGGATTCCTTCCATTTTACTATATACCAAGGTTTGAAATTACATTTGGACAATAAATGAAGAGAACCTAAGGCTGATGGACCCCACTAATGGCTGTCACTAAACACAAGTGCTGACTGGATTCCATATCATTCCAAGGAACTTAAGCTGATCATACCAGAGGAAAACACAGCACCAGTTGGTTGTAGCCACCATCCTTTCATTCGTAGAAAGGTCAACTTTATATTAATTGTAATGCCCCTCCCACCTCCCCGAAAACAATTGTCACAGGTTTAAGTCCAGCCACTAACTAGCTTTATCTGTTTATGTTATGTCTTGTCTTGGGAAACTGTTTATTTGGAGACTTAAACTTGAGGCTTGAAAATAACTGTGAATTTCCTTGTACTGTCTGAATGGAAAGAAAAACAACGAGGTTGTGTAAACGCTGCCCTCGGTGAAAGGTTGTGTAAACGCTGCCCTCGGTGAAAGTTACAACTTTTCTAGACAAACACAAAACCCGACCCAAATAATGGCCAGTTGCAAAAGCATTACAAGGGCTATTGTTTCAATCGATTAATAGTGCCAGAGTGAATGGTATTTGCATATTAGTAACCCTGTTCCAAGGTACTGTTTAGACTATGCCTCCCTCTATGACAAATAATCCAAGAGACAGTATAAGACCAGTTACAGTAACATTCATGGTAACAGTTCACCCCACAGGTATCTGGTTTATTAAAAACTGCTCATTGAGCTGGTTTGTAAAACTTGACTTTTTTTTCTAAACCTGTGATGTTTTCTTCAAATGCTAATGACAGATGATCTGACTTAGATGATTCAAATATTGAACAAACAAGTAAATGCTTCATGAGGGAGTAAGTAATTTGATTCATTTCATTTTTTAAAAATACATAACCACCCATTTTTCAAATTATGCCAAAAAAAACCATTACAAACCAGAATACAAATTCAAAAGTTTTGCCCTTTATTTTTTTTTTGAAGTGAAACTTGGCTCATCATGTTAATAGCACACATTTTCATGTGAATGTACCCTCCAACAACCTCTTTTATGAACTCAATACTCCCTTTTAATATCCTGATTGTAATGAGCCAGGCAATAAGTAATAATGGATATCTCAGCCACATATACCTTGTGCTATTGGCGTACCCAGTAAAGAAAGTTTTTCAAATAGGGGGTGCAGATATTTTAGATAGATTGAAATACTTGAAAACAGAGACATCAGAAATAAACACCATTTTATGTCAAGTCCTGGTGTGGTGAGAACTTGTAACAATTTGCAGGTGAAAATATATCTGTAGTGCATACAATTGCTACAGCTTCAAATTAGGTCGCTCCTTTTAGTTCCCTCTAAATCTTTCTGTTTCTTCTTCCCACAGGTATTGCAGTGGGTCATATATACTATTTCTTGGAAGATGTGTTTCCTTCACAACCTGGAGGCTTTAAAATATTGAGGACACCAGGATTATTGTAAGTATAATTTACACTGAACTTTTTTGTTACTTACATTGACCCTCAACCTTGCCCCAAAAGACAGTTGCAAAGACTCTGCTTACAGTTCACCCATCAAATCTAATAAAAATTGTCTGGAACTTTTTTGGGGACTTAACTACTTTCTAAGTAAAATTTTATTTGCTGTAGTACCAAGGGACTCAAACATTTACAGAAGCAAAACTCCTTGATTTAGGTGTTGCCATCTCAGGTCCTTGTTTCACATAGGCAGTAACCACTGGTAAAGAACGGAGGAACCCCTCCTTGACTCTAGCCATTTGGGCAAGGGATTGTCCGTGGGAAGATTCTTAATGATTGCTTCTGTAGAAGAGCAAAGAGAGAGATTAGTTCACATCTATAATCATTCCTGTAGCCAGACAAGGTACCCAAGGGGGATAAAATTAGTTCCTTTGGGGAAAACATATTTTTGGGGTTTTCTGTGAGATACACCAATATATGCAAAGATGCACAGAGACAATGGTTAGTTTTCACCTTCAGGGAGTAGCAACAAAAACAAGGGAAGGCTTTCCCCCTGTTGCCAACCCCTTAGCTAAGGGTTGCCTGTTCTGCTATGCCCTGATCACCAATGTAAAATAGACAACAGGGTTCACTTGGGGTTTTCAGAGCCTACTTGACACTGCCTTGGGTGGGCTCCCTGTCAGTGGCAGACTTTTCTTTTGGAACCTTAGGGGGATGGGTAACGGGTTGAGGTGCCACGGGAGCATAAAGCCCTCTCCCTGCCAGCATCCAGCAGGGTCCAGGGGCAATACCCCAGTTGGTGACAGTGGCGATGCCCCAGGAAGCTAATTTCAGCATCAAAATAAACCATAAAGTGTGCTAATGGCCCTGAATCCTTATTAAACAAAAATGGAAAACTGCAGTTTTCCCAATTTTTGTACATGCACATATGTTTGTGATGCACTGAACTTGGAGGTGAGTAGGTGTATGATGACAGGGGTTGTAGTTGGCTTTGGAAGAACACTTTTTTTGTTCTAACTGATGTCTGTATCTGTCCACTATCCCATCTGAACTCAGAGAATGCCTAGTGCACCAAATGTGGCACTTGCCATGAGACAATAGCATCATATTCCCCAGTTTTTTTACTTTGCAAAATGCTTCCAAGCATTAATACGTTTCCTTTTTATGTTTTAAGGAAAAGGAAATGTTATTGCTGTATTTGCAAACACATTGTGGACAGGTTGGCATGTCATTCTTGATGTGAAAGTAAATTGAAGAATACTTGGGTGCAACTCCTAATACCAATGCTACATAATCAACACCTGTTCTAAATGCCGCTGTGGCAACCAACTCCCTGCTCATATCCTTGGGTGTTTTTGTGTTGTTCTGAGTCAGCAACTCAGTAGCTTGAGTTCCCTGGATGCCCATACCAAACGTATTATAGCTTCTCTCATATTTAGCTATTATCTGAGTGGGAGTATGCATTGTCGGTGCACGGAAGATTGTGTAGATAAAGTGTTCATGGAATGTGAGTAGATGTTTATTTTGTTAGACCAGAAGAACCAACTTCTTTTCGAACCAATGTTATAACATTTCAAAATTAATGATAAGTGGCATACAATTTTTGACCACCCCTTTGTTAATCGGGGGGGGGGGGGAGTGATTAAGTAGGCCATCCCCTTTGTCAAAATGTGAGAGATATATCCCCTCCATCCCCTTGGGATTTCTGCCTATGCCCCCGGAGCTAGTATTATTATCACTAACCTATGTTCTATGAGACTGTCAAAAAATAGTTTCCTTTCCCTTTTCCTTCTCTATGTTTACTTCTTTCTTGGAACCAGAATGCAAAAATGCATTGAGGTTTCGATGATACATACATGCTCTTTTCAATGAAATGCTAGATTTCTTGTAACAACTGGTGACCCACAGTGACCTTTGACTCCACCTGTTAGTAACTGGCTTTTCTTTTAACCAAAACATTTCTATATTCAAAAAGCCAAATTTCATACTGTGCCTTATTAAAGATATTCTGCAAACACACTGCTTACATCATAACACATCATCATATCAAGTTTGAAATTAATCCAAGTTTCCTACCTTGAGATACAGTGTGAACAAGGTTTTCTGAGTTCGACCCCCTTTGACCCCAAATGACCTTTGACCTCTACCAAAATCAAAAGGGTTCTTCCTTACATCATAATGCATCAACACATCAAGTTTGAAATCAATCCAAGCTTCCTACCTTGAGATATTGTGTTAAAAAATTTTCAGGATTTGTCCCCTTCTGACCCCAAATGATCTTTGACCTCCACCAAAATAAATAGGATTCTTCTTTACATCATAACACATCAACATATCAAGTCTGAAATGAATCCAACTTTCCTACCATGATGTATCATGTAAACAAGGATTTCAGGGCTGGACCTCATGTGACCCCAAATGACCTTTGACCTCCACCAAAATTAATTGGGTTTTTCCTTACATTATAATGCATCAACATATCAAGTTGGAAATGAATCAAAGTTTCTTACCTTGAGATATCGTATAAACAAGGATTTTGGGGTTTGACCCCATGTGACCCCAAATGACCCTTGACCTCCACCAAAATAAATAGGATTCTTCTTTTCATCATAATGCATCAACATATCAAGGTTGAAATGAATCCAAATTTCCTACCATGATGTATCATGTAAACAAGGATTTCAGGGTTTGACCCCATGTGACCCCAAATGACCTTTAACCTCCACGAAAATACATTGGGTTCTTTCTTACATCATAATGCATCATCATATCAAGTTTGAAATTAATCCAAGTTTCCTACCTTGAGATATCTTGAAAACAAGGATTTCGGAGTTTGACTCCAATGACCTTTGACCTCCACCAAAATCAATAGGGTTCTTTCTTACATCATAATGCATCATCATATCAAGTTTGAAATTAATCCAAGTTTCCTACCTTGAGATATCTTGAAAACAAGGATTTCGGAGTTTGACCCCAAATGACCTTTGACCTCCACCAAAATCAATAGGGTTCTTCCTTACATCATAACGCATTACCACATCAAGTTTGAAATTAATCCCAGTTTCCTATCTTAAGATATTGTGTAAACAAGGATTTTGGTTTTTGACCTCCTGTGACTCCAGATGACCTGTGACCTCAGCCAAAATAAATAGGGTTCTTCCTCTCCATGGGCGTCCGCAGAAAAAAAGTCAGGGGGGGGCAAAATTTCTAGGGAGGGGCAAAACCTCCAAGTGACCATGAATTAACACAAAGCATGCGAAAATTTCAGCCCAAAATGCCTCCCAGATCGCCGGAAATGGCATTTCTAAAGCCTATTTTTCGCATAGAAACTTGGAAAACACGTTTTTTTCGGATTTTTGCTTTGATTTTTATACGTTTTTTTAAATTTTTGATTTTCCAGAGGGGGGGGCAAGTGCCCCCCCTTGCCCATACCTGCGGACGCCCATGTTCCTCTCGGTATGGGGTATCTGTGTACCAAGTTTGAGAATTGTCAGATCTTCCCTTCTCAAGATATTGTGTAAACAAGCAAAGTGTCACAAACACACACACACACGCACACCCACACAGTCGTGTTTTTACACACAACTGAGGACTTCATTGTTATCTCCATTGTGTCTGCTTACTTAACCCTAACCTTCACAATAGACTGTCTATTGTTAGACAACCGAGGACTTGAGAAATCTTTTGAATTTACTACCGAGGACCTGGAAGTCTATTGTTTAGGTCCTCTGTTTTACACAAAGACAAACCCACCCTTACACACGTACATACACCTACACATACATACACACATATACACACGCACATACACACACACATACACACACACGCCATCATGAATACATAGGTTTCTCTTTTCATCGAAACCAAAAAGGCTGTGACTGGCTTGACTTAATAAACCAATCTGTTAGAAACTAGGGTGTAAAACTCCATCTAACCTAGCTTTACCTTTTTTGTACATTTCTTGTTTGTAGGAAAGCCATTTTAGATCCTGTTGAAGATGATCCTAACTATAACCCCCTCCCAGAGGAAGAAAGACCAGGGGGATTTGAGTGGGGTGAAGGACAAGCCCAACAACAAGGTGATGAACAAGGATTTGAAGATAACCAGCAGAGATAATGAAGTACAAGACTTGTTGACAGCACGGGAAATACTAACATGATTCTGAATCTGATCTGACGTTAGGAGGCAGGCTTTGTTTCACAAGGATCTGCCTCCAAGCACGATTTCTATGTGACGACGGACGATTCATGCCGGTAGTGGTGTAATTGTGAATGGTATAAAGGAGGGATAAAAACATTTAAAATATGGTGAAGATGAAATATCTTGCCTGGTAATCTTTTTCAGATGAACATCACAAGTGAAGTTTGCATACTTTCATGTTGTGGTGTTTATTTTAGTGACTGTTCACATAAGTTCCTGTCATACAAGGCAGAACCAAACTTTTCACATTTAAACACTTCTACAATAATTTTGGCATGGTGCAAGGGCTTAAAATTCCCATTAAGTATTTTTCTGAACAGCAAAAATGAATGAAAAAGAAGTCTATGTATAACTTATAACTGTTTATATGTCAAATATAAAACTATTTCTGTTTTTTTTTCTTCCATAATTTTACCTAGGTTTTTTTGTCTTTGGGGTTACTGCAGAAGGATAAGTAACTCTGTCAGTTACTTTTTGGATTATGAGGCTTTTCTGCTTCTGTCAGTGTATAAAGTCTGAAACAGCTGTCCTTCTGGCTTTGTGCAACGTTAATCCCCCTAATTGCCCTAAACAAAAGTTAGTTTTACTTTCTAGAAAAGTTTGACACCCTCATGCAGTCTTTACCTTTAATTTTAGTCACTTGTGTACATTAAAGATGCAATTTTCAGGGCAAGTTAAATTTTAATTTAATGTAACATTTTGAGGGTCAGGAATCCATTTTGGCTCATTGAGGACCCTATGCCAGTGTGAATGTGGATAAACCTCAGAAATATTGCCAGTGTTCATCGCTGGTGTCTCCTTAATTGTGAGGTAGAGTACCTCATAAGGGCTTCTATGTCCAAGATGGAAATAATGATGTCCATACATTCATCATGAGATTTAAACACCCAAATGGTATTTTATCTTTCATTTAATGAGTTTAACCATGCTACCATGGACCTAATCTTGGTCAAGATATTGCAACACTTGTTTAGGAATCAAAAGGAACACTTAAAACTTGACAATTTTGCAGGGAAATTTGCTTCTTTAATAACTTAAAACAGAGCTGAGAATATCAGAAAATGGTGAGGGCATACCCAGAGGAGAGTAGCAAATGTTGTACAACATGGTATTTGTATTTGGGACTTGACCAAACTACCACAGACCAAACACATATGACAACACAAAAGAAAATGTAAGCATGTAGGGGAATATGCAAGATTTCAGTGTGTCAGAAAGGGGGGAAATAAATGTTTGCACCTCTGAGCATGAAATGCATGAAGCCATGAAGCTTTGATAGCTGGTCTGGGGGATAGCTTGGAATTAAACTAATTAAGTTGTATTTTCTGGCATCTTACAATCAAAAGTGGTGCAGTGGGGGGTGGGGGGAGGGGGAGCTGGAGCTAGAAAGTCCCCCTTTGAATTTGGGTGTTGAGTGTTAACATATGAACTGCCTGTAAAAGTAGATTTGATTTGCAGTTTGTGTTTCAACATGACAAACTGGAGTGAAATGCAATCTGCCAGTCACTTTTGCCGTAAAGTACAAAGACGGTTCAGTGACATCTTGAACCATTAACATTGGCTTATATTTTTGAAAGATGCACTGCTGCACTATTGCATGTATGTGTACTATCAATTGTTAATTGAATGCAAAATACACACCTGGTGCAGTCATGTGCATACACACACCTAGTATGTCATGTGCCTCACTTAACGTTTCTGTACTTATGACTTGTAACGTTTACATTTCTTTTTCAACAAATGAAACATTCTTTTCATTTCATGTTTAATAAATGTAATGGGATGCTCTGGAAAAGAAAAGCAATCAGCAAGTTTCTTTTGTTTTGAAGTATTCACTACAATTGACCACCATACCTTCAAAATTGCTGACTTCATCAATAACCCCAGAGACTGGTGCATCAAACTCTGTGCCCAGAACTCTTGAATGAATGTAATCTAGCAAGTTGCACACCTGGCAGGAAGCCTAGTCCACACTTGTCCTACATAGCCTGGCCTGTAGCCCTACATGCTCTGCTTTCCAATGTGTACAGGTGTTTGATATGGTTGCCACATCTGACTTTCCAATATACAGCCAAATTGAATTGATAAAAATGCTAAATAAAAACACAATTTAATAGATTATACTTACCATTCCAGACAATGAGTTCCTAATCTTTTTTTTTTTTTTGTAGGTTTAATGTACAGTAAAATGATGCTTTCATCTGTCTTCTAGTCTAGAATTTGTGTATCTGTTTGAATAATTTCACTTTATAGTGATGTCTGAAAATTTGATTGTTAAATTTTGATGATCTGGTTCCAAACTCTGTATAGTTACACCATTAGATTTGGTAGGCCTGCTATGATCTTGTCCAAGATGTTGAAGTAAAGAGAGTCACATGGTACAGCAATGTTTATGCTTTTATTTGATTTCAACAAAAAATATATTTTTGGATTTTTAACACCAGTGGCACAGTAATCGACTCAACAAGAGGTCGATCAAGTTCCCTGGAAGAAGGGAGATGGATTGCATAAAAGAAGTTAAAAAAGCAAAACTACAAATTTATTTACAAAGAAGTTTTGAATTGGAAGTTTCTGGGCCTTAATTATATGGTACTGTGGAAAAATTGGGTATTTCGTATTTAGTTTTCATTGAAGAATTTGCTTTTATTTAGAGCTAAATTAGGTAAATGTCAAAGCCTAAATGTTTAATTGTAATCACAATAGCTCCATTATGATATTGCAAAATTTCCAAGAAGGGGAAACTTTCCCTGATGAGGAGTTGTTGCCCACCTTTCTCCCATCTGGCAGCTACACCAATTTTGTATTTTACATCTCCCTTTGTTTTTTTTTGAAAGACAAGCACCACAAAGAAAGCCTTATAATGAGATGGACTTCATGCAATTTCAAATACAGATTTATATATGTGAAATGTAAGGTACTAACTACTAAATCAATTCACAAATTTGCTATGCTAATCTACAATAAATTGCCAACAGGAAGATGAATTCAATTTTTTTCTTTATCTTTACTGCTCTAAGGTTTTTAGTGGTATCTCACTTTTTTATGTTTGTCTTGGTTGAATGAGGTATACAGGTGCAACCAGCTATTGACAAAAGAATCAGTTGGACTACTGAAAAGTCATTTGTACCCCACTCCTGAAATTACTTCAGTGAATTTATTTTGAATGTGTTGTTAATGAATGATGATGAGACTCATTGTAGATACTAGTTACATACTTAAATCCCTGTAATATCCTGGTCCAAAACATTAAACAGGATATAATAGTAAACTACATTTTTACCAATTTCAATTTGACTGTGAGGTAGAGAAGCCATTTGCAGGGAAAGTATCAGATGACAAAAATGGAATTATACATGTGAACAGATGAGTAAACTCTCTTTGCTCTCCTGTCAACTTTGATTCTGAGTTGTCATTCATCACCTTATCCTACCATTTTTGCAGTAGCTTATAGAAATTCTCAATAGAGCTATTGCTATTTCCAAATAGCAATTACAAAGGATTGTGGGATAGAGTTTTGGTGTTTGTCATTTTTGTCAATGGCATTTTACTATGGTGAAAATTGATGTACACCCAAAACTATGTCCCACAATCCATTGTAATAGCTATTTGGAAAGCTCTTTGATTGACAGCAAATTCCTAAAATGCAGAGTCCTGTAACTCTTATTATACACATCATACTGAGACTATTCTGGTAACGTATTTGGGTTTTGTATACTTACCCCGAGTTAATAAACTGGCATCGTGTCTGGAAGAGTATACAGAGTTGATGTGGGAGGGGCTAGAACTAAATAGGTAGGGAGGAATTCAACTCTCTGGGGTGATAACTGAATTTAAAATAGAGTTGCACAGATGGATAAAATGTTACCCGTTGCATGGCTGCATGTCACACACATTAGTATACTCAGGTGAATATGGCCTTGAACAGTTGGAACACAGTATATGCTACTGCAGTTTTGTCAGCAAGATAGCACCATGGACCTGATTTTTTCTCACAATGGGAGGAGCAGCTTCACGTTATGTTATTTGACAAGAGTTTTAAATGACTATTAACCAATCAGATGTTGGAGCTTTCATCTGAATTTGTGTCAAAGTGTATTCATTAATTGCTATATCTCTTAAATACTTATGGAGTGATGCAGCTTTCTTCATTCAATAGGGGAGTTGAAAAAAAAAAAAAAAAAAAACATTTTTAAATTTTTGAAAGTAAAGTAGGAAAGAGGAAAGGGATAATACTGCAGTATTTAACTGGGTTAGCATACTAAAAATAACATAGTTATACGTTATATGCCCTGTGTAAGCAACGCAGTGGTGATGAGGATTTTACAATTAATAATAGCATTATATTAATGCACTAATGCATTATTTACAGGGGTGGAATTAGGTGGGGCAGACCCCCTTCCAAAAAAGGTTTTCAAGTTTTTTTACTCCATAAAACAAAAACATGGCTCTGTTCCAACTAATACCTTCCTATGTGATGTACCATATTTGCTTAAAGACACCACTCCTCTTTCATCCCTCAACTCTTTTACCCTTCGTCACATTAAATAACCCCAAAAGTTTGTCAAGCAAATTTGTGATCATTTTGCAGATTTTCTTTCTTTTTGTTGAATGAAAGATCTCATTGCAAAAAGAAAGCTCAAATATAATAACTGCTAAAAAATCTGTTTACAAGTCCTGAGAAATGCCATTTCACTATATGTAAAATTCTATTAAAACTTCTCAGACCATCCTAGTAAGCCCTGTAAATGCCATTTTCGACTGCCTAATGGATATGATTTTTCAACATTTCTCTTTGGTGCTCTGCTTAGAGTTTTTGGCAGAACTAAATTCTTTGGGCAAAAAATTTTCTGCAACACAAAGTGAAAGCTTCGGTACCCCTCTGCTTTCAGGCAACGCCATTTCTGGCTGTATGACTGCTGAAGGGGTTGACATGGTAGTGCTTCAATTGGATGGTCCTTCATCCAGAATTAAAAAATAATGACTGCTTGGGTTCTGGTTACATGAGGAATAGCATTTCTGGCTGTCTGAGAGGTCGTGATTTTCAAAATTTTCAATGCTCTGTGCCAGCTGGTGGTGGTGCTTGGCAGTGTTGTAGCAAGTCACAACTTGAGTCACTTCCTCTCAAAATGATAGTGACTCGATAGAATTCAGGAGTAATTTCCCCATTGAAATGGTACAGTGACTCGAGTCACTTAAAAGTTTGAAAAATGGTGACTTGAGTCACTAATCTAGTGACTTGATTACAACACTGGCGCTTGGCTTAGATAGTCTGTTGGGCACTATTGCATTTTTTAGAGAGAGAACCTCCTGTCCCCCTTTTTCGGTGGTCAGCCGAAATGCTTCCGTCAGTCCACCCATGTCTGTGCTTACCCTTTTAGGAAGACATTCTGAACATAACTTCCAATACCTGGGACATATAATATTAAAGTGACGTACATTTTTAAATTTACACTGTGGCAATTGCAAGTGCTAGTCGGAAAATGTGACACTTCTATTTAGTTTTATGTAGTCATTCCACATGAAAAGAAAAATATTTGCACCATTTTTCATATTATTCTCATTCAGGAAAAGCCGTTTCCTGCCATCTGGAAAGTCAAAAAATATTCCTTGTACACCATGCATCAATAATTGGTAGTGCTCCCCTTAGACAGTACTTCCGTTGTCCAGTTCAACCCCATAGATATCCTGTCTCCCACAACTGGCCTGCCCCCCCTCCCCCTTCTTTCAAACCCTGGACCCACCACTGATTTAGTGGTTGACTATACAGTAACCATCAGTAACCTTTCCTACTTGCAGTTCCGAAGACAGACAAATAAATTTTTATCTGTGCTATTAACCTGTAAATTTGATATGCCAGCAAAATTATTGGTAAGCATCAACTAACATGTGCTGTATTCTTTAGGTTTTATTAAGTCTACCATAATAGGAATTATTGAATTATATACTAGGCTGGATATCTGGAAGCTTGTCACATGACACAAATGACTGAAAAGTGACACCAACTTTCAAAGGAAAGGAACTTTATTTGAACATTAACTAAGTTCTGTAAAAAAAGCTACACATTGTTAAGCTCAAAAAGAACTGGACTCATTTACCTGATGCTTAATTTGTATGTAAATCCACAGATGCATTTATAGCACAAAGTACAGCAACAAGGAAACATGGTACCATGAAATTTATATAAGATCATTTGAATAATACACCACGTATAGAAGTAAAGAAAAGATTTTCCCCTCCCCTCCTCCTCTCTCTCCCCCCTCCCCCACTCCGCATGATATGCAGCAGCATGTACAGACCTGCCCTATCCTAAAACATTATTAATATATATATATATATATATATATAGCTTCATATGGAAGCTGTGGACAAGAATTACAAATGCAATGTACAAAACACAGTAGAAAAAAGAAAAAGATGGACATTTAATATTACCATAGACAACCTTAATCATTTATACATAACATAATACCATGATCTGTTATATTTATCATTAATCCAGACAATAAGGTGACATCATTAAACCTACCATTGTACAGTAATATTTCTGCTATACAAAATGGAAAAGATACATAATGTATAGATTTGACGAGTTGATATATAAATTACATTTAATGTTTTGGCTTATAGTAGAAAAAAAAAATCTTTTTCAATGTGCCTGAGTTTTACAGGACACAACTGCTGGTGAATCATATATTTATACTAACAACAAGGAATTTGTCTCAAGACTTTTTTTCGTTCCCCTTTTCTTTTCTATTTGAAGCATATTATTAGTTGATACTCTTTATATTTCTACAAGTAATGTGCATAGCTGTACATGAAATATGAGGTATAAACTTTAATAATTTGTGCCCAGATTTAATAGCTTGTATAAAGTTTTTACCATTTGATTTAAAATGTCCAAGTTTTTTTTTTTTTTTTTTTTATTTATCAATTACAAGGACCATTTCTTTAGCATTACCTGTTTTCATACAAACCATTAGAAAAACAAAATAACCACCTAACACACAAGAAAATCACACACATGTTTGTGTCAACATTTTACAACATGTACACTAAGAATAAGTAGAAAAGATAAAAATGAGAAGAACAGGTGCTTGCCCATGTCAGGCTTAAATAGAAATCGAGTCACACTCAAATGTATGTTTTTCAATGTCCAATTAGCAATTTGAAGAAAATATGTTTCATACCCAGGGTCATGCCTATGCTCAGGGGCCAATATCCTGAGGAGACTGTCCATGACAACTCAGGAACTGTTTTGCCAATAAATCAGAGAAAATATTGCGTCTATGTGGCACTCTTTTAGATATGCAAATTACACACAAAGGGTTAAACGCACATATGTGTGTACAGTATTCTACTGTTCCTTTATTTAAATGTGGTTTACATTCTTCAATTCGAATACAAACATTTGTCTAAGGAAAATGTTTATTTTTTCACTAGGGACTTTGTCACTCTGGGGGAAGGAAAATGATACGGACTCAAGTCAAGAACACTGTTGCTATTAAAATATTTTATTTCAACAGGCTAGACCTACACACCTGAAGGCATTAGTAACAAATCTTTAACTTATCTGAATACCTTTCGCTATCAAATTTCAAATCTCATTTTGTTCACATTTTAGCAAGTAATCCTTCTTATTAGCATTACAAATTTCTGTTTGTTTTGCTTTATGAATGGAACAAAAAGACAAGTAAAATGATAGCTACCAAATTTTTTGACATCACCGTTTTACATGCTGCAAAATACATAAAAGATTAGGAGTTCAAGATTTTTCAAGCTAATAAGCTCTTCAGTCAGAATAGTTGAACAGCATGATTTTGTGATTTGATCAGGAAATACATTACACATATGTTACTTCCCGAAACTTTCAACTGTCAAACATACCTTTTGCAGCAGACAGGGCAATAATTTGCATAGTGCAAAAGAAGAGAATGTTTTGCTACAGTTGTACAAGTTGACCCACAAAATGGTGGTAAATTTCTCAATGACAGTAACTAGTCATTTGGCTTATCTAGAGCCACTGAGTTCATAGAGGTCAACAGACTGACCTGGACAAATAAAGGAGTAAAAGGCTCTGCATAGATGCTTTGAATTTATAACAAATGGCTGACATAAATTGTCTCCTGCAAGTCACACAGCTATTAAATGTTGTCCTGCAAAAGTGTGCAAGCATTGTGCACTACTATAGTAGCCATAATGTTAATGACACATACGTATGACTACAATTTATTGAAAAAAAAAATAATGTTGTAATCTACAAAAGTGTTGGCTTTTGTCATGTAAATGTCGGCATGTTAAACCATAATGGACCCTGAGCTGACACAATATATGATATATTATTGAAAAATGTGTTACACAGCGAAGACAAACACATCAAGACAACACACCTCATAGCCAATGCTGATCAGTTTCCTTCAAACAATTTTACAGGAGTAAGAAGCTTTCACGATGTCCAAAAACACCCATACACTGACAGGGAAATTTCTCATGACATCACTGTCAAGATCAAATTGTCTAATAGGAGCACATTGCTGAGTAATTTGTCAACACAGTATGTACCCCTTTCTCATTTTTTCGACACTGCACTATATAGGAGGAGCCTGTTCTTATAAAACATTATTCTACAAGTAACGGAGTCATATTGCTGGGGCCTCAAGTGTTTTCTTACTAGACTGCATTGCATGATGAACTGTAAGACCAGAGAATAATTTCAGCACTGAATAAAAGTTTATCAATCACATGATAAATCAACAGCCACACTTAGCATATTTTTATTTTAAATGGAATAAAAAAAAGATAAATATCTCATCTGCTTCCACTTCTTCTGTGAATACTCATTAAATACTAGATTGCTTGCAAATAATTCCTGTTTATAAACTGACGGACTATCAACATTTACTGAACACATCCAACAAAACTTAGGGAAATGCTAAAAGGGTATTTTATTTTATGAGTTGACAACTTTAAGAGCCCAAATATCACATTTGTATATTTTTCGGTACTGATATGGACTATTTCGCTAGCCTATGTTTAAACTTTTTGAAAATAGCTCATGGACAATAATATATTACATTGCTTCCAGAACAAAGTACAAGATGAGTACTGCAAAGGAGTACTGAAATAATAGCACATAAATCCACCCTCTTTATTAAGTGAATTATATCCACATGGATGGAACATTTCATTTTCTGAGCCCCAATTCATTAATTACCTGAAAAATATACAGTGTTCTGTATCGCACCATACACTCCATGATAGGCTAATCTAACCACAAATTAAGTTTCCCTTCTTCCCACACTTTGACAAATACATGATACCACGGACCAAGCACTAAGATAAAACTACTTGTTACAAGCATGTCAGAGAAAGCAGAAGCATCAACAAGTGGCTCTGGCAAACTTTAAATATTCTGAATGTTGGGGATATCTTGTTAAAGGAAATGTTCCTCTCACCCCAAATTACAATTTTCATAGTGAGTCAGCAGAAATTTTCAATTGGCACAGTTCTTTGATTGACAGCAAGCCAAAAAAATCCAGAGTATAGAAAACTCATGTTACACAGCATGGACTGTACTGAGAGTATTTTGATTAACCCTTTACCGTTGTTTGGGTCCTTTTGGACCCATGCCGAGAGCTCGGCTGTCACCCATCTTTACTGTTTCACGCGGAGCTCGAAACTGCGAGTAGCTACCCGAAAATTCGGCCACAACAACGAGAGAGACAATAGTTTAAGGTCACCGGGTCAATGGCCTACGGAAGCCGATGCGGGGCTGGCTACGTCCGCTTTTCCGCCCACTCCCGAGGCACGCAAATATGCCCCGATCGGAGCACAACGGAGAGGGTTAATAAATAATCAAAGGGTGATAGGAGGTAGGACTTTTGATTACACTTTGGGTCTTGTATACTCGCTCTGAAGCAATAAATTGAGATTGTGTCTGGATGAGGGTGAATTTAGACAGTTGTGGGAGGGGCTTAAAGCAAGTCAGTTACGAGAATTGGAACTGTTTGAAAGAGAGGATTAGGCCTTTAAGCAAGTATTACAAGTGAGGTGCATTGTAAGTTGCCAACCCTAGATCTCTTTCAAAGAGACAGAAAGAAATAGAATGAGATGATAATGATCAGAGTCAGTTTAAGGATTGTCAAAATGTTTGTCACCAACTCATATTTAAGAAATCAAAACAATATGGCAGCTTGTATAAAAAAAGATGAGTTGTGACTACACCTACATTAATTCTTACACAACTTTCTTACCCTCTTAATACTATACTGAAAATACAAGGAAGAAAAGCAAAACTATCAGCAACGTATTAGGTTGAGGAATGCTATACGATAACCCTTCAATCCAAAACCGATCTAACTTCTTCCACTGCTAGAACCGTTGGGCTGCCTCTCTGTACTTTCCTCAGGGGCCGGTAGCGTCTTACTCAGTCGGGAATGGTTCTTCTGCAGCAAAGCCAACAACTGGTGGTCTAGAGATGGATACTTACTGGCAAAATTAGCAAACTGGATGAGAACATCCCTGAGTCCTTCTACTTCTTCTTGAAGGAGCATACGATCTTCACGTTCCTTTAAAGAGATGAAGAAAAACAGCAAATAAATTTTCCTCCAATTATTTAAGTTCAGATCTGATCCTAAATTGTTGGGCTTTCAGAAATACATTTCATGTTTCACAATAATTGTGTGGTTTGAACGATAATATTACACGTTGGTCTAGCAAGCAGAAGAATCTTGCTGAAGTCATTATGAACAACATGACCAGAGGACACAGTGGGCCTCAAACACGTATATACTATGAGAGGCCAACCCATTAAAGTGAGTAATGAGCAACTATCCAGGGTATTAAAACATGTAAAACATAGGCTTAACATTTGCTATATGACCTTCACCAGTACCAAATTTTTAACTTTTTTAATAATACTCTTGTATGGTTGCTAAGGGCATGCAATGATGAGGGCACTAAATGGGTTTACTTCTGGGCTGTGGGTTACAGGATGAATGAATATCACTCTTTTTTGGACTGTAGGGTACGCCATCCAAGGGTTACTTTCAATCAGAAATAAGAAAAACCATTATTTTCTCTACTTTTGAAAGATTAAGGTTAAAATGACCAAATCAGAATTTCACTTGATTAATGAGACATAGCTATCTCCATATAGTTTCATGGACAGGATTTATGTCTTGTGATCTAAAATTAGATACTTTCTCAACTTGTCAACTATTAATGGCACATGGAACATTCAGTGAAATGTTCAATTTGCACAACCACAAAGGAACACTTCTTTTTATGCCTGGCAACAAATACACAGTGAGTTTAACACCTTGACACTGTAATTTACTATCTCCACTGCATATTAAATACCTAAATCTCAACCATGACTCTTCCAGGTTGGGAATCTCCTCCTTGTAACTCCCACCTCCCAGGGACCGTGGGGATGGGGGGCCGGGGGACCCCAATTTTCTGCTGCCGCAGGCATTTTGAGTCCCCTTAAATTGCTATTATATTGTTGAACATATTGGGCTGCTTTGGTAAAATTTTCTCTGCTACCCCCACGCTAGCAGTCCTTCACTAGTCCAGCAAGTACCACAATAGGCATACAGATATTTCCCAGACCAACAGGATGCATGCTTACCGGTGTCATGAAAGGAAATAGCAATATTTTAACCAAAAGGTTCTTATGCATACCCAATGTCACTGTAACCATACGACTGAATACTGAAGATCACACATCACCCACTCACTGAATTTCCAGACTTCTTGACTCTAAAGCATACTCAAGACAGGTGGAATTAAAACTTCGCAGTGAAATGAAAGTCAATTTTACCTGCTGCAGTTCCTCAAGATATGTGCTACAACGCTGGCAGGATTCGGACTTCTTCAGTACGCTAACATAGGGACTGAAAAGAAAAAAACAAGAAACCATCAATTTGGGAATATAAACAATGATAAAAAAATGAGGCACACTTCTGTTTGAGGAAGAGTCACACTTTCTTATTTCAGTAGCAAAACTGGTTTGAAAATTGAGATGGCAATCTGAAAAACACTCACCTAAAACATGTCTTACATTATAGCAACAATGTTCAGTGTGTGCAGCTACAATCCCCCTCCAGAGCTATGAGGGTTATTTACTAGTCGACTGGGGTGAAATGAGGGTGTTGCGATAATACTCCCCATAGTGGTGTGCCGAGGACAAAATATGCAATTTAGATGTAGCAAGGGTTAAGTATATGTCAGCAATGAGAGTTCACGGAATGACACACACTCCCAGTCACAGAAACAAAAAAAGGAAAAAAAAAAAAAGATTTTCACATACGGCGTGCTGAAGTTATTCCCAGATTAGATGGGAGTCCCTCATGTAGTGGAAACGAAAATATGCGAGGAACAAAAATTGGATAAAGTGCAAGATAGGAAAATTCAGAATGAAAAGAAATTATTTGTGATGATATTTTCTTTTATCCTGATCTAAATTTAATCTATTGCACAGGGTCAGTTCCCCTGCTCATGATCAAATTTGATGTGTAAACACAAATCAGATCCAGATCAAATTGCATGCATTGGGTCCTGGTGAGCAGGGAGGATTAAAACCTGTGCAGGCAATTAATATTACTTACATTTACATCACTACAGGTAGAGTCTACAATCAACGGTAACTCAACAAGAGTGATTTGGAAGTCACTTCCGGTGAAGCACCCATTCATGCATGGGGGCCAAGAGAATGAGATAGGTGTAAATGCACCAGGATCAAGCCATACACGTATTAAGTTAAAATATGCTTTAAATAATATAACATATTGAGATCAAATCTGGATAGAGTGCAAATGCATCCTCTAGTCTGTTCCCCACTTGACACATACTAAGGGAATAGCTTGTACATGTAAGCAGTTCTAAATTTGGAGACTGTACTTTTGAGTGGTTCCAATGATGAAATCACTCTGACTGGTCACTCACTGATGACTACCACTCACTGTCCAGACAGCTGGCATACTGCCTGTGATGATTATAAAGCCACCAACAACTATCCCTGGCAGCAAGGGAAGCGCAAATATTAATGCAAGACAGATGTAGCAACGGGAAAGTATATGTCTGCAAAGTGAATTAAAGCCACCAAACATTTCAACCTCATAAACATGTGTGAGCAATGTTTCATCTTAAAAATTGAAGAGGGGCTTCACAAATAAGTCTAAGGGGGATCTATATTTGGGGGTGACCCTTTCAGCCACATTGATTGGAAATCCCAACCCTTCCACAACACTTCCTTAACCTCCAGCTTCTACTCTTATTATCCATAGCTTATTTATGTTCAACTAGAGGGAGATGGAGGAACAACAATATTTAACAATGGCACTAAACCTACAGTCTTTTTAGGATCAGCTTGTTGGAGTTTAACATAGGTCTCAAATATGTTTCCAGTTACATCTAGCAGTAATTACATGGCCTTTCACCAGCTGCTCTGGGGCACTGAATTATTTTTCCTGCTTCAAAACAGCAAAAGATTCCACTTTTAAGAAGTCTTTGGTATAACTTGATCTACGAATTACCACCTGGACTATCCAGGGGGAAAATCAGATGCCTTAGCCTTACACCAAAAACCAGATCTACCAAACTCTAAGGAATAGCTTTCCTTTCATCTGTTATGGTTACCAAAACATTGGCATACAGAAGTATCACATACATTAATGAGGTTCATTGAGTTGATATCGATAACTTCATGAGAGTCTCAAAGGGTGACTACTACATAAAAATGCTTAAAGTTAGCACAAAAAGTCAAGTTTCAAGCCCAAACGAAAGTCACAGAAAACGTTAAATTTTGAATTTTTAGTGTCCTGACTTGTAACAGTTTTGTACTAATTTGAAAAAGTGTCTGGTCACAAATTTTTGAAAACGGACTCCAACTGTTAATTACTCACTCATAAAACAGTTATTTGTATACATGGATATGGGAATTGTCTAAGTTTGACCATTTGTCATTGGTTTGTGAAGAAAACTTGACAGGTTTGAAAAAAATTGTTGAATATCATATACCAACTCAATGAGCCGCTTTAAATATATTCCAGTAAAATACAACAGCATTGTGGCAGGTCATACTCTAGTCTCACAGATAGATAGGCATGAGGGTATTTGTAGGTCACTGAAAAAGGCTACCCTGAGGAAGTTATTTACTAAAATCAGGGATGTTGATTTTTTTTATTAAAAAAAATCATGATTTAATTTAAATCAGTGATTTTAATCAAATACAAGATTTAAATCATCAGATTTTTTTATTTAAATCATGATTTCTTCAATTAAAAAATCATGATTTTAATCGAGATTTTGATCAAACAACCCTTACCACTATACTCTGTTGTTTTCTTGATTATGTGTGTATTACATAACTGAAAAAGGTTCTGTGTCAGTTGAACTTGTCAACGGAGCTGGTGTTAACAACAGACAGAAATGCAGCTTTGTTTGTGGTAGTCAATAGTGTTCACCCTTGATTCACATAAATAACAGCGGTTGCACCATCACAAAGTGATCCATGATTTATTGCAATCGTACAAATTTAAGGGTAGCTGCAGTAAGTCCCTTCCAACTGGAATTTACAAAACCCAGCATGTTAAACCAGGGAAGGCTCATCTACTGTGTCCTACCTACCTTTCCCTTGAATTGTTTAATACACGCAAACATAGGAAAATTACCCAAATTGATTATGCAGCAGTATTTGTACTGTGAAAGATCATAAGCTTTAGACTGAAGGAACAGTGTTTCCATTTTAATTGTGCAAAGAAGTTTCCATTTTGTGTGTGCAATGATAAAAGATTACAAAAAGAAATTCCTTACTGAGTACCCTCCTCACTGATACTAAAATTTGTTTTAATTGCTTCATTAACATTTTGTTGCTGCAATTTGAATTTGATCCCACTAGAACTGCACATGAAGACCCTGAATACCTGTAATTTCCATACATCCTTCCCCTCCTCTCTACAAAGAACAAATGTTACTCCATGAGATATAAATTGTCAAAGTGATAATGTAGCATGCCCCCCCTCCCCCCTCCAAAAAAAAAATTAACATACTTCCTTTAAAAGTGGATAGGAAAGATGGTGATAAAGAAAATATCTGGGTGAATTGTGATTTCTAATTATGGAAAGAAACACCTATAAATGCTAGATTTTTTTTCTCCAGTTAAAAAATGTCAAACTCCCTGGTGCAAACATTTTACTTGGTAAATGAAGAATTGTAGCTCCCACCCACCCCCTACCCCCCAAAAAATGGCCCCCCTCCCCCCCCCCCCAAAAAATGGTCCTTCAAAAAAGGAGAGAAAGGGCGGGGATAAAGAAATATATTTGGGTGATTTCTATGATGGCATTGCTTTCACTGTTTTATGGAAAAGGAAAACTTACATAAATGGTGGATTTTTTTTTCTACAGTGGAAAAATGTCAAACTCCTTGGTGCAAAAATTTGACTTGGTAAATGAAGAATTATAGCCCCCACCACCCTTAAAGAGCTCTCCTATCATGCAATCTCTTCAACGAGGCCGCCTCCTACCTGATGAAAATGATTGAATAAACCTGTTATTAAAGGCATAATAGTATGCTGATATTAAACTCATTGAATTTTTGGGGGAAATTGTGTTTAAAGGTAAAGAGCAGTCCCCCAAATTTATTTTGAAGAAAAAGCTAAATAGCACAATTTTTGTCTTTTTTCTATTCAATGTATCTTTCATTACATTTTATGATTTAACTATTGCATATATTCAAAGCAAACCATGCAGTTATTTCTAGTAAATTTAACATTTGAATGGAAAAACTTTGTCACATGACTCTCAACAGCCAATCATGAAACTGGACAGTCTACTACACTACTTCAATTCGGGATGACTGCTCTTTCCGTTTAAGGTGAAGCCACTGCATCTGGGCAATGGTTTTTTATTTGTAGCTCAAAGCCATTAAAACGATTCTTACTATCAATTACACTTGTACAGACAATTCTTGTGGAATAGGCCTACCTCTTTCTATTCATTTGACCTTCCCATACACTGTCATCAACCTCTACACAAGCATTCCAAGAAACAATATTTAAAATATTAAAATACCGCCTACCAGTCTACTTGGGGGAATGCAATCATGTGAAACTACCCCCATAGTAATAGCATCTTTGGAAGTTTGATCTAATCTTGATATCATCTTTATAAATTCTCTGATCTATATAAATGATAGTATCTAGGTAACCCTTATATAACATACCGTGTTCACTGCGCAGGTGTTGCCTATCATTAATATCTCAACTGGATTATGAGCAGAATAAATTACACCTCCTCATGATAACTGCATCTCATTTTAACCGCAGTTCATTGTGAAAAGACCTTTCATTACTGACTTATAAGCATCATTGTGACATGCTTCAACAAGGAAGAAAGGTAAATCATTGGACTAATTTCTAACATGATCAGAAGCAAAGCAACACCATGATATTGAATGGAATAATTGCCTTTTATCCCTTGTTGGTAGGGGATACTTTTTAAGTGACCAATCATTTGTTCAAGCACAGGACTTCAAAGGATTTGCCAGAGACAAAATTAATTGACTTCAAATGTGCAGGAAAATTTCCTCTTGAAGGAGGCGAAAACTGCATTTCAATATACACAGCATTCAGAAGATATTGCTATATGCTACATATGGTGTATGTTTCTGTTAGATCTACAGGAAAAGATATTCAAACATTCTAACAATATCAAATTTCAAGACAAAACAGGACATTCAATTGTGAAGAAAAATAAAAGAAATCATAAGCCAAGTGTCCACATTACAAAACTTTCTGAGGCTTTGTTTCAAGGTGGAAGATTCTTTTCTTTCAAGTGAGATATCTCCAGTTTGGGAAAAGGATATTATGACTGGGTACAGTGGATATGGTCTGAAAATGTTTGGCCTTTCTTACAAGAACCTAGTAAAAAGCAACCAGAATATGTATTTAAAGGCCTAATTCTCTCACCTCAAACAGTTCCAGTTCTCCTAATCTACTTACTTAAAGGCCAAGTTCTCTCACCCCAAAGAGTACCAATTCTCCTACCCTTCTTACTGATGCCCCTTCCACAATTGTCTGAAAATCATCCTTATCAAGATACAATCTCAGTTTCCTGCTTCAAGGTAAGTAAAGAAAAACTCAATTTATATAATCAAAATACTCTTAGTACCGTTCATGCTGATAGGCTCGGAAGCCTAAGCTCCGGCCTAAGAACTAATAGAGGTACGAAAATACAAAGGCCCGAAAAAACCCCGAACCGAACCTCGCAAGGAGAAAGGTAGGTGGGAAAAATGGGCAAAATGATAAAAGAGCAAATAGGAAAAGACACTTAGCGTGAAAAAACAGGCGAAGTGGCGAAACAGCTTGCAGAATATCGAGCTCAGAAAACCTCCTGGCAGCTTTTGCGGCGGAAGAGAAATGAGGACGAGTCAAGGGTCGATCAGGGCGACATGGGGGCGCTGTGCCAGGACTTTTCCGGGCAGTGCGCGGTGCCCAGGGATTTATGCAATAAAGATATAGCAAGGGGTAAGTATATGTCTGCGATGTGAATTATAAGCTTTGGTACTCTGCATTGTTTGAATTAGCTGTCAAGCAAAGAGCTGAGCCAAATGAGAATTTCGGTACCCAGTATCAAAATTATAGTTTGGGGTGAGAGGTTTGGCCCTTTAAGCCCCTCCCATAACTGTCTGAACTTCATCCTCATCCAGAAACAATTCCAGTTCATGGACCTATTTTCAAAAAGCAATTACAATGAATTGTGGGATATGAGTTTTGGGTGTATGTCAATTTTCACCATAGTAAAATGCCATGGACAAAAATGACAAACACCAAAACTCTATCCCACAATCCTTTGTAATTGCTATTTGGAAATAGGTCTACTGCTGTAGAAGTACTGTATATAAGACCACAATGTGTAATCAAAACACTCCCAGTACAGCATATGCTGTGTTATATGAGCTACAGTACTCTGCATTGTTTTATAAACTTGCTGTCACTCAAAGAGCTGTGCCAACTGAGAATTTCTGTGGACTAATCCAAACGTCGACTTTCTTTTAGGTTTTTGGTAGGAGGAGATAACAAATTCCCCTGTAACATTACAAGACTAGGGACTCAACATCTACTGTATTATGTGTAGTTTGAAAGGGGCTTTTACTGTATAAAGTCATGCAAACCACTTGCAACTAGGACTTCCATCAAAAGCAACTTTTTAAATGACCTCTCCAGGGGTTTAAAACCCGGATAAATATAAATTTTATTCAATATAACTTCCCCTTTCCTCATCAATTTACCCACTAGGTTCAAAGTCCAATCAATTCAATTTGATTCAATTTCATTTTCCTGATTTCATTAATCTGCACAAGATTACGGAACTCTACTGTAGAGTCTATTCCCCTCATCAACATAACATGTACAATTTCTCTCTTTACTGTGCATCAAATAACCTGGTTTAGGGATACCTATTCAGATCTGCTCACATGAGATTATTTGAGATTTTCTCACCAGCTCTTGTAGGCACTCCACCTATGATTAAAGCATAACAACATCTAGGAAGGTCAACACTTGACAGAAAACCTACTACCTTTTGCAAACCTTTAGCGAGTCATTCTTATGACATTGGCCTGAGAACTGTACCTCACATTATTCTAGCTGTAATGGGACACAGAGGCTCTGTGTGCTCTGAGAATGGCTGTCTGACAGTCCAGCCTGCTTTGATCACAGCTGACGAAGTTGCAACTCGATCCGTCTATTTTCTAAGGCCCCCTTTGTGAAAGGGTTCCGGCTTTCTTTTTGGATGATGTTACTATGGTAACATGGAAATATTACCCGGTTGCCAAGTTGGGGGCCTACTAAAAGGAATTTGAAATGGGGGAGTTGAGGGGGATGAAGTGAAAAAAAAAAAATCACATGATTGTAGGGTCTATTGGTCTAAAAGGCTTCAACAACATACCTTAACTCTACATACAAGTATTTCTTCAAGGCATGATGTATATTATGTTCACCACTGAATGGAACTTTATATGTTGACAGATACAAACTACAGTTAGATCAAAAGTATCAAATCCTTGGATATTATTTGACATTAAGTAAAATTGAAGAAAATCTGTGTTCTTTAAATCGGAAAGGAGAGGGAAGGGAAGGAGTAAGAAACAGATGGGGATATTTGGGAGGTAGGGTAGGAGCTGAAACATGTATGAATAAAATGCTCTGTTACCTTGACACACAACTTCTTAATCTCATCGTTCTCCATCAGTTGCTCACAGTCAACATTGTAAACGGATTCTAAATACGAATATTTAAACTGCATATATAATTTTCTACATGTGCTTGTCATTTTATATCCAATGTTTTGCTGAAGTTCATACTACAATGTCATAATGTATTATGTTAGTCATTATTTTCCTAGCTTTAATGATTTTCCACAGGATTACTGTAAATGGCATGTTTTTCACCACCCCTTCTCCTCTCTCCAACCTTTCTCCCTATTCCGGGATCTCTCCCTTCTTCTCAGGGTTGACCTTTCTATAGTTAAGCAGAGTTTGAAAACGGTGCTCTTACAATTTTTCTTTTTAGATGTGTTTCAAAAAGGAAATACTCTCTGTGGTTGTGCCTGCATAACAGCAAATTTGAAATCACTGGGTGAAATACTAAAACAATAACTAAAAGCTTATTACTACTATAAAAGCTCACATGTGGCCTCACTTTTCCACCCTGTTTCCTTTGAAATAAAGCCAAGCTTCTGTTCTAAGTACTTAATGTCCAACATAGAAGATTTCCCAACACTCCCTGGATGAAAGGCAAGAATAGGATGATGGAGGGCATCCTTCCTCCTCAGTGAGGAGGTAGGGTGCCCTCCCTTGCAGTGTTATTGGTTTACCAGGGTTGGTTGAAGGTAAGTGGGGATTAAATGTGTGAATAGGAGGTAAGTATCGGGGGCTCGTAGATTCTACTTACTCCCAATTGCCCCCTGCCTCACCCCCCCATTTTTTTGTCCTTTCATCCTTCGCATCTTTACAGAGTGGACACACTACTTGTTCAATTGTTTAAAATGAAAGATTATACTATATGATGTAACAATTAAAGTTTCAAATTCAATAATCATAATACCATAACATAGATATGTCTCAAGAACATCATTACCACATGAATCAAACAAGCATGCATTGCGGTTTCTGTACATTTCCTATCAAAAACAGATTCAAAGGTGATTTCTGTGGCATGTAATGATGCTCACAACACATGTTGTCATGACAACCAGAGTAAGAGCTTCCGCTATAATTGCTGTACTAAAAGGACCAATCCTTTTACCCCAAAGTATAATTCTTGTAGGGGTTTACCAAAATTCTCAATTACCTCAGCTCCTTGATTGCCAGCTAATTCAAACAATGCAGAGTATTCAAGCTTGAACTGTACTGGGTACACAGAGTACACAGCATGAACTGTACAAAGAGTGTTTTGATTACACATATTTAGCTTTTTTATACTCACCCTGAAGCAATAATATGAGATTGTGTCTGGAAGGTGATGAATTTCAGACAATTTTGGGAGGGGCTTAGGTTGGAAGGTTAGGAGAATTGGTTCTGTTTGGGATGAGAGAATGAGGCCGTAACAACTTGGTCCATTAACGGTGTGAGTCTGTGAGCACCAACAGAAACCAACTAGCCCCTTAATATGTACAGGTATTGCCTATTGTAGATCCACTGCTTCTGAATATTAAAAAGTCACCCCAAATTCGCATTAGGGCAGTAGTCACATTTCATGACTGGCTCTTGAGAGTAACATGACAAAATATTTCCACTAAATAGAATAAGGGCAATATACACTGAATATTCAATGCTTAAGCCCTGAAATATAATGAGAACCATTGTTAGTGAAATGAGAAGAAATCTGAAGGCTGTGGCCACAGACTTCCCATACATGGACAGAGCATACTGCACTGTATATTGTTGCTACCGCAAATGTGAGAAAAAGCACAAAAAGATGGCTGTCTGCTATGGTTTTTGTGTTAAAGTTTGGACTTGCTCAAGTCAGTTTCCAGATTTTGCAAGAAAGTTGAAATATTTTTCAAATTTGGCATGGAAAGATTAAAATCACTCCACGTATTGCAGGAATATAATATTGTTTCCCATTCAAGTTTAACTTGTGTTTAAAATATAACACAGTAGCTATCAAATCAGATGATTTATAGCTTCACAGCCCCCATCTTGATGCACCTCTTTTGTCCCCGTATGTGGGGGAACAGTCTATGGATAGGACGTACATGTAACATGCTCTGTCCATGTATAGAAGTCTGTGGTTCTGGCTGTTGTTTCAAAGTAAGTTATGAGCCCCCACTTTTTAACTTTATCCAGACCTAAGCATTATGTTCCACAGCAACAACAACAAACTCTCTTCCAACAATTTTTGAGCCAGTACTACAGTTTGTGAACTTTGATCAAGTGAGGCATACCCAGACATTCTTTCACACTTTTCTAATAATGAAAGTAAAAGATATTAGCAATTTGACAATCTGCACCAAGCATCAGAATTCAACAGGAAAAATTGGTAACATGAAATTGTAGGAATAATGCTATTTTGTTGAAAAATATGAAATGGCTGATAAATTGTCATGGTTTTGTACTATCCTTAATGGACCAAAAATGCTGATTACAAGTACTGAAACCTTACAGTCCATAAATTTTCAATCTAGCATGAAAAGTCTTGGTTTTTATTTTGTTTTGCACTGTCTTTTTTACTGATTCAAAACATTTTATAGCTTTTCCCTAGAATGAAAAGAGGGGGCACCACTGAGTGACAAGTTCCCAACTCACTGGCTTGGAACTTTTTGAAAGTCTATGAGCATTGCTACCTATTTCCTATTTACCTATGTTTACTGTTGTTGCCCACAATAACTGTCTAGAGAAAAACTAGTAGCACCAAGGTAATGATGAGGCCAAAAAAAAGGAGAAACGAAGGAAATAAGTTGGGTGTCAAGTGACCTTTATGATCAGTGTTGACACTGTGCCATAGGTCCTACTCTCTTTTCCACATAAAAATACCACAAAAAACTCAACCAGCATATTTGTACCTAAATTTTGCCATTGCAATATCAAATTTTTGTACTTTAAGTGACCCATAAACTCTGTCTGATGATATGATGTCACAAAATAATTAAACTTTATTGTAGTAGTCCTCTGATACATATCATACTAAGTTGGAAAATTTTTAGACAAATATGGTATCCCACATCAATGCAGTGTAACCTGAACTTTACAATAAACTCTTCCCATTTCATGCCTCAGAATTTTCCTTACTAAAATTCTCACAACCAATAAACCCTTTCCCCTTTCTTAGAAGGCATGAAAATCGAACTCACCTTTCATGTCTTGTGTTGTTACTCATAGACCTGGTTCGGATTCTTTTAGTAGCCGGCTCCCCATCTCCTTCTGCCCCTGCTGATGTGGATGCACCGGTGGTTCCCTCAGAGGTATGGGAATGCTTTGAATGTGGTTCCTTCTCATTGCAGCAATCCCTGCATAAGTTACGGTCACCATCAGGATTCCCACATATCATCTGGGGCGAGATCTGTTTGGGTGTGTCCCCACCTTCAATACCAAAGGCTGCCCTTGCTCTCTCGTGGCGTTTGCGATGATCCCTGAATTCTGAGTACAACAAAAAGGACAGACCACATTCTTTACACTTGTGGCGATTACGGAACATCAGATCCAACACAGCCTTAGTCTGTGTTTCCATTCCATTCATGGTTTCTGAAGACCCTTCCATATTAGTTGGCAAATTATCAGCTTCTGAGTCGCCTTGTTTACGGCAGGAATAGTCTAAAGCTCCGTTTTCTGGACCTTGTCCCTGCATCTGATGCAAGGGCTCATGGGAGTTCATGTCTGACGCAGGACTTTCCATTGGTCTCTCCAACATGAAGCGTAACTTACTCCCAATTTCATCGCCATTATTCTCCAGATCATTGCGGTCATCTATAAAGTCATCTGACATATTTTCTTGCCTATGTTCCATCTGCTGGACCCGTCGCTCTTGAAGCTGGATTCGTTTCTCCAACTGCTGCAACATTTGCATCAACTCAGCTTTGTTTTCTCCCCCAGTCTCGGTACCATCAAGCCTCACAGGTTTCTTCTGGGTGGTGTTAGGTGGACTACTTGTTTTTGTTTCTCTGTCTATATCATACTTGCTCCCTCTTAACACATGGGTGCTTCGATGGTGGGTTAAGTCCGATATTAAGTCAAAGCCTTTTTGGCAAATATTACACTTATACTTCTTTTCAAAAGCATCATGGTGTCTGACACGTTGATGAGTCTGAATCTGTCGCAGTTTCTTAAAGAAGTCTCCACAAAGACCGCATCGATACGAACCCGGCAAGTTTTTACCCCGAGCTCCTCTTAAACGTTTGATCTGATTATCAGCACTTGCAGAAAAAGCAGCTTTGCAGTCGGGGTGCTCGGCTACATGAGCTGCAAGAAATTGTTCTGTTGGGAACACACTGCGGCACTTTAAACAGGGATACGTCTCTGGACCATGGATCGTCTCATGCTGGCGCTGATGATCCCTATCACTAAAAGCCTTTCCACAAATACCACATTTAAATGGTTTCTCTCCACTGTGAATGCGTTGCCAATGACGCTTCAAGTGGCACTTCCGTCGGAAGGCCTTATGGCAATCCTTGCACTCATGGGGCCTCTCATTGCTGTGGGCCCTATAATGCCTAGTCAGGACAGAGGCCTGAGTAAATGTCATGCTACAAATGGGGCACATGAACAACTGACCTGGCTGACTTTTGATGTCAATATTCAATGGCTGATCATCTGCTGATGGCATCTGAGCATCCATGGCTTCTACCGCTGGGTATTGCATTTCTGATGGAGCGGCCAAGTCTTTCCGCTGTGTAACCATGAGAGGAGACTGTTTGATTCCTGCAACTAATTCAACACCATTCTCAACAAATTCTGACTGGGGGTTCCCATCAACAAAGCTAGAATCGAGGTTACTTTCCACAACTGGTGCAGCGGATGCTTCCCCATACCCATTCTCAGCCACCATGTCCTCCTCATTGTCTACTCTACAAATGTGTTTTCGAAGGCTAGAGCGAGAGTCAAATGGCTTTCTACACACCTTACATGAATAGTCTTTCATATTAACAACAAGATTCATTGGACTAGAGGGGCTAGCCGCAGCCATGTTACTTAAATTTTCCATGGAGGTCATTGACCTCTCGTCCATTGATGCCACCTCATTATTCTGTTGGTATATCTCCCCAGTTATGATACTATACCTGGTGACATTCACACCCTTGCCATCACCTTCCACTGGTGAAGGTGGCTTTTGACTGTTACCTGCCATGAGAGCTACTTCCGTCTTCACCTTGTTTAAGCTGGCATCCAGTGTCTTGCGATTCTCTTCATGATAGGAGGCCATGTCTTCTTCATTCTTTATGCTACTGGAAGCTGAAAGAGCAGACAAAAGAATGTGTTTCTGTCGCTGGACGTTGTCGTGAGCTTCTTGCTTTTGAGAGACACCCTCTTGCCTCTGTTTGTCTCCTTCTTGATGACTATCCCTGCTTAGTTCTGGTGACCTGGGCTCATCTTTTACTCTTCCCATCATCATATTGTTGATGCCCTTGTTAGGATCCTCAGAGTCTTCAAAGTTAGCGATACATTTCTTGAAGTCATCCAAAAAGCTGGAAGGTGCAGGATGACTCTCCGATAATGATTCCATTGTCAATTTGCTTCTGGAATGATTAAAGAAGAGAAAAGGCAGAGTTACTTTTAAGTTCTGATAAAGTGAACTATTTTTTATAGTGCATTATGACCACTCCTACGACAAGCACCCTGTTTCCACCTTACAAAAACGTTCACACAGGATTTCTGATACACACTTGAAGATGGAATGAGTCGGTAATAAAGGCAACTGTGAATAAATTTACCTCATACGAGAGCCTCTGCATGCTAGCATTTAAGTGCGGCCCACACAGGGTGTAAAGAACATGCACTTAAATTTATCCTGCTGAATCTATGACATAAACACTAAATACGAAAGAGATCCTTGCAATAAACTTTTGCTGTAAACCCACATGTTTTATTGATTTTCAAAGTTATTGTAGTAAACAAGAAATGAAAACATTCCTTAAAAGACTGGAAAAAAATTCATTGCAAAAGACATTTAAAATGAAATTCAAATGCTTTATCTTCAGGAAAAAAAGGAAATGAATTTAAGTTATAATAGGTTCTGTCTAACAGCACTAATTCCTACAAACACTGACAAACTTGTAGATTTCAATTTATATTATGAATGTGAGCATATTTAAGCATTATCTAATGGCATAAGAAGTTGAAGGGTGTCAGACATGGCAGGGTAACCACAAAGCTACTTTGCTAGCCAAATGATAAGTATAGGTACAAGGTACGTGAGGAGTTAAACAGACAGTTAATTCCCATTAAAGGGCAAGAGCAGTCACCCCAATGAAGTGGTGTAGTGGACTGTCCTGTTTCATGATTGGCTGTAGAGAGTCATGTGACAACTATTTTTCTCTTCAAATGTGAAAGTTGCTAGAAGTAACTGCTTGTTTTACATTGAATATGCAATACTGAAAATATGAAACATAGTGAAAGATACTTTGAAGAGAAAATATGAGGAAAATTGTGATATTTAGCTGTTGCTGCCACAAATTACATCAAGAAGCATTGTTACAATAATAAAAGACAACTCTTTACTACTAAAGAGTGCTTTCCTTTGTATCACAAGCCCTGTTCCATTTGACGGACAAAAAGTAATGTAGTACCAAAGCTAGTGAAGCTACAATCTTGGACAAAACTGTTGGAACACCTTACGTTATTATGTTTTTCATGGCACTGAGTGCTATTTACACGACCTCTATCCCCCTTTGAAATTTTATGTCCTACAGAAAATAGCAATTTACAAAGCCCCTGCCCCCCCCCCAGAACAATGTTGGGTCCCAAAGAAAATGATGCATCCTGAATTGGCTTTATTATCTCCAACATTGTAATGGGGAGCGGGGGTGCTCCATCTAGTTTTAGCCAAAGATTGTTGCTGAGGAGTAGCTGACGACCACATGTGACTGTTGCACTAAAAGACTGTTGATTTTTGCCTAGCAATGGGTGTGGCTTACCAATTGCAATGTCACATGAAAGCATGCTTATAATCATCTGTCATCAGCTACTTGTGAAATTACAATGGATTTTGTATGCAAAGTAATACAATACTCAATAAGTTTCACTGATGTATCATTTGAAACAAACATGCAGTGTCTGTGGGTTTTATGTGCTTTAAAGGAAAGTCAGCTGGCAAGCAATTTCCGAGAAAAAGTTATTCAAGATCCTTAACAGTTCGAGATCATCAAGAATGATCATGGTAGGAGGGGCACCTGGATTTAAGTTGTAAAACGATATTACACTATTCAAAACATGCAACATGTCTGCTGTAAACTTGTATTGGGCAGAGTAGGCAGACAGAGTCTCACACTGGAGTTTAAAGTGTACCTCAAGTCAAAAATTTTTAAAAAAAAATGCACAAAAAAGAACATGGAAAGTGAATTCTAACAGTCTAACTCCCATCTTCATAGGACATTCCTGAGCTGAGATATAAAATGTTGAAGTTTATTCACTTAAAACAAATTGGTCCATTCTGCGGTAAACAGAGGACATCAGAGTAAGAGTGCTACCATACCTTGATACAAGGTGCAAGAACTTTCAGAATACAATTTAATTTTAATATTAAAATTTAATATAAAATTATATAATATTTTAATTATTGCACAATAATGACAATATACCATTTTATGTTAAGTGAGTAAACTGCACACCACACACTGATCATACAGCTCACAAATAGCCTCACTCTAAAAGCAACTTATCTCAAAATGTCTCCACTCCCTCACCAGTTGCTACTGCTGCAATTATTTCCCCCACCTTACTAGTGGGTGTTTTCATGAACGATTTTACTTACTACCCCTTGCTACATCTTATTTGCATTATTCTCGTGCGCTGCAGTTCTGACCTCTATGATTAGTGCACTCAGACTTTGACATATTTTGTACTATTAAAAGTAAAAAAATTTACATACAAAAGACCAGAACAAGACAAAGTTGATAAAATGAATCTTAATAGGGACATGTATATTTGGGCCATTTCACATTAAATCCAATGAGGTATGATACAAAACTGCCTAGAATCAAAGTATAAGGGTACCCTTAAGAAATGAAGCAATGCGTAGGAGGCTATCAGCAAAAAATGCTCTAAGATAACATAACACTATTGCCATACTTAAATATTTGAGGCCTCCTGTGAGCTATTAGTCTTAAACGTCTGGAATACAAATAACAAATTAAGCTGCCTTCAAGAAGTAGGTGGAGAGTAAACTGAACAAGAAATTTAACGTACATTTAGATATTTATTATGAACGCTTTAAATAAAGCCCCTGGTGTAGCACAATAAATTGGAACACAGAACAGTTGCTCATAATAAACACACACGTTTGTATCCAACAGTATCTTAGTTGTTGAAGTCATTTTTTAGATGTGTTTTTTTTAAAACTAATAGTAAATAGAAAAAATCAACTGTAAATTCTTTCCACTCCACTACAACCACTACCACCAAAGTTTTCCATGTGGAACTTCAACAAAATCAATGGACTGTAACTATTGGATACTGAACACCACTTGTTAACATATTTACAACCTAGAGTAAAAAAAATTAATTAGGTAATGACAATAGTGTTGTGTGTATGATTAATGTACATAAATCAGGGAAGGAAATCTAAACTGAAGTTCTACTTCAACAGGGGATATAACTTAGTAAAAATATAACCTTCCCATGATGCAATGCTGTTAGTTAAATGAACCTAAGGATGAACCAGACTTGTTTCCCATCCTTCTTCTCCTCCTTAGGTCCCATAATTAACAGAATCCAATCCAACCAATTTTGCCTCATCTAGAGCTATAGCTTTCACTTCTCAAAACCTCTTGAGGTGGTTAAAAAGACCCCTTCTAAAATAAAAAAATATCTAGTACCACCAAATCATTTTTCCTGAGGACACACAATTTGATAAAACCCATGAAATGGAACCAGCTACTTGAAGTAAGTGGGTATATTTTCACAAACAAAATCGGAAACAGAATGATGCTAGTAAAAGGAAGGCATCTGTTTCCTTGCCTCTCACTGATCACGTCCCAACTTGTACCCAGAGATGTGACCTGAACTACAAAGCAAAAGGAATAATTGTGCTGTACAGGAGATAACAGCTGACTAAGTTCACAACACCCTCATTCACAGAAGTATTAAAGTTTACTAGAAATACTGGATGATACAGTCAAATCTTCAACTGTTACAAAGTGACAAACATAATTGTATGGCACAAAGCATGATGGGTAATCTAACTCCAGAGATCACTAATACATTGCAAGGTTCAAAAAGTGCATATTGATCACAAAAACTCTGCCCTTTGACTGAGACTGAGTCTTCCTTCTTTTTTATTCTGTGTCACACTTAATACAATAATTTTCAGAGGAGCTGGTACTACACTGCTAGGAAGGCCACAAGTCATGTTTTGCATTGCTGCTTACATCAATAGCAAACAAAAAGACATCACAAAGCTAACTAAACAGTTCCAACTCTCCTAACCTTTGTTCTTAAGTCCCTCCCACAACTGTCTTAAGTTCATAAGTCCCTCCCACAACTGTCTTAAGTTCATAAGTCCCTCCCACAACTGTCTTAAGTTCATAAGTCCCTCCCACAACCGTCTTAAGTTCATCCTAATCCAGATACAGTCTCAGTTTATTTCTCCAGGTATTGCTTCAGGGTGGGTAAACAATGACCCCTAGAGTGAAGTCAAAACACTCTCAGTACAGTACATGTTGTGTAATTGAGATTTGGTACTCTGCATTTTTGAACTTGCTGTCAATCAAAGAGCTGTGCCAGTTTGGAATTTCTGTGAACTCCCTACAAAAATTAGTAGTTTGGGGTGTAAGAATTAGCCCTTTAAGAGCAAACTTTCCAGCCAACTATGCAAAATATTAATGTATGAGCCCATTATTTTACATTAAAATACATTTTTCTAAAATATAATGACAGATACTTGAATGAAGAAAATGAAGAAATTATTGTAAATTAACTGATGTTCCAAGATAAGTTTGGTAGGAGTGCTCTTGCCCTGTATGGTGATATGACACAGTGCCCCTGAAACTCTATCTGTGTGTTTAAAGTGGCACCACAATAGCAAATATGAAACTTAAAGGCCCAGTTCTCTCACCCCAAACAGTACCAATTCTCCTAACCTTCTTACTTAAGCCCCTCCCACAATTGTCTGAAATTCATCCCCATCCAGATACAATCTCAGGTTATTGCTTTAAGGTGAGTAAAGAAAAACTCAATTTATATAATCAAAATACTCTCCGTACTGTTCATGTTGTGTAACATAAGCTTTGGTACTCTGCTCTGTTTGAATAAACTGTCAATTAATGAACTGGGCCAATTGAAAATTTCGATACCCCCTACCAAAATGGCAGTTTGGGGTGAGACTTTTGGGCCTTTAATTAAAAAAGTTTACTTTTATATATGTTTGATCATGATTGTAAAATACTGATTTATAGCCATCAAAGGGGATTGACATACATCAAAGTTGCTGAAGAGTACTTTGCACCAAAATCAAAGTTTAGCAGGGTTATTGATTGAGAACATTACATACATTCATTTTATGGGAAGATTTGGTTTGTTTGTCACCATAGCAACCAACTGATAAAATGAATTCAACAATGCTACAGTACCTTAAAGGGGAAATATTCATTCAAATGAGTTGATGTATTTAAGCAAGAGCTAATGATCCATTTATAATTTCCATCACAACTGATGGGTTAGTATTGATCTCATTGCCATGTTGAAGAGAAAATCGTGTCATCCAAATCATAATTACCTAGTATCCTCATAACTTGGCTCATCAATCATGTGACTCCCCCTACCTTCCTGAATTTTCAGACTCATGAAAACCTCCGATGCAGTAAAGACTTCCCAGGAAGGGTAACGAGGGCAATCTACTAGTCGATCAGGGCAAAGTGGGGGTGCGGTGCTAGAACTTCTCCCAGTAGCAAGCGGTGTGCAGGTAATATGCAATTAAGATGTAGCAAGGGGTAGGTATATATGTCAGTGATGTGAATAGTAGCTTCATGATTGAATTGTTCAATATTTATATGAAGAATCCTTGGTTACACTTGAAAATTTGGTAATTAGCTCATACAACATTGTGCACAATATATGAGACAAATGCTAAGAGGATAATTTGATCACTAAATTAGCTAATACTTATTCCAGGGTTTGTAGAACAAACAGTGGACAAATGAGAGGCAGGAGATGGACAGAGTCCTATAAATTCTAACCAGAATGCAAAAATGCATTGAGGTTTCGATGATATATAAATTTTCCATTTCAAATAATGCCATCATGTACCATTATCTTCACAGTCAAGTGTTACACTAGCATGTTCAAAAAAACATTTTGTTATTCTAGATGACTTTTGACCTCCATTAAAGACATACATAGCTAGACTGACAAACATGCAGACAGACAGAGACGGACAGCTATCTTGAAAGATCACATTTAAAAAGGTTTCAGACTTTGACCCCCCAGCTGACCCCAGATGACCTTTGACCTCTGCCAAAAACAATGGGGACCATCTCCTGACTATAATGCATCTACATACCCAAATATGAAATCTATCCAAGCTTCCTATCTTGAGATATCATGTTAACAAGATTTTCAGACTTTGACCCCTGGTGACCCCAGATGACCTTTGACCTCTGCCAAAAACAAGATGAAACCATCTTCTGACCATAATGCAACCACATATACCAAATATGAAGTTCATCCAAGTTTCTTAGATTGAGATATGGTGTTAACAAGATTTTCAGACTTTGAACCTCTGTGACCCCAGATGACCTTTGACCTGCACCAAAAACAACAGGGATCATCTCCTGACTATAATGCATCCATATACCAAATATGAAATCAATCCAAGTTTCCTACCTTGAGATATCGTGTTAACCAGATTTCCTGACTTTGACCCCCACTGACCCCAGATGACCTTCGACCTATGCCAAAAACGAAAGGAAACATCTCCTGACCATAACGCATCCACATCCCAAATATGAAATCTATCCAAGTTTCCTACTTTGAGATATAGCATAAAAAATGTTTTCAGACTTTGACCCCTGGTGACCCCAGATGACCTTTCACCTCCACCCAAAAACAGAAGGGTTCTTCCTCTCAATATGGTACATCTATGTACTAAGTTTAAAAACTGTCAGACATTCTGATCTTGACAAGCAACGTGTCACAAACACACACACACCCACGCATACATACATACACACGAACGCCATTATGATCCCATTGGTTTCACTTATCATCGAAACCAAAAATAAAAAAGAAACCATTCACCACTGCACAGATTTTCCAGTTACTAGTTAGGATATTGCAAATAAACATATGTATAGGAATAGGTTCACAATGTACATAGGCTAGCCTAGGCCTAGGCCTATGTGCTATACCTTAGGCAATGGCAAAAGTGCCAAGACATGCTGAAGAAAATTATATCGTAGAGAAAACCTTTACGTCTAAAGCTCACAAAAGTATTGCACATTGTTGCATGAGGGACTATTACACACGCCTTGTAAATATTTTAGATGTTCTTGGCCACATGGATTTTTGTTGACCCTTTTCTGTTCTCGATCCTGCTTTGTGAAAGGAATGTAGGCTTCTGCTGACTAGCATAAACGTATGCAGAAAGTACTAACGTTAGCTCACTTGCTGAATCAAACCATACATTTTGGGCTTAAATTTCTCAGTTAAGGGAGCTAGACACTTTGTGTTTTCTATTTTTCCAAAAGCCAAGAATTGCCACTTTAGAATATCGTTAATTTATTTACCTTTTTCCCCTTTTATAATGGCGAACTTTTTTCCGAGATTCCATTGTCGAAATTTGCGAGATCCTCTAGCTATGCTGTACACACTGAGGAAGCAGTGAATGTGCCGCGAGTAGTTGTTGTGATTGCGCTTAAAGTATGTGATCAATCATTGGTGTATGGAACCAATCACAGGGTTTTTAAAAGAAATTTCCTGTTGAAGTTCACCTTGTCTTCTTGGCAGGTGTCGAATGTGCACTTCTCCTTCGTTATTACGTAGTGCAAAATACTGAAGCAGTTGCCAAACACGTCCGCCAAGCAAGCTATATTTCAGCATGCATCTGCTAAAATCTTATGCCATCCACATGTGTTCAAACTGCTAATTTTAGCTTTAGGCTTAGTGCAAGAGAATTTTTGTCCGGGCGGCCAATGTTTTTGTGCCAGAGAGGGGGAAAATTTAAAGGTGGGCACTTATGCAGCTCTTCAAATTTTATCCTGGTGGTGCACCTGTGGTCAAAAACAGCTAGTCGAGAACACTGTTACCTAAGAATGACATTCATTCCAAGTTTCCTATCTCAAGATGTCGTAATAATTAGGTTTTCGGATTTTGACTGGTGACCCCAAATGTACTTTGACCCCCACCAAAAGTTATATGGTTCCTCCCTTGACAATATTGCATTTACATACTAAGTATGACATTCATCTAAGTTTTCTATCTCAAGAAATAGTGATAACGATGTTTTCGGATTTTGACCCCTGGCGACCCCACATGACCTTTGACCCCCACCAAAAACAGTAGGGTTATTCCCTTGATAATAATGCATCTAGATACTAAGTATGACCTTGATCCAAGTTTCCTATCTCAAGATAGTATGTTAACAAGGTTTTCAGAGTTTGACCCCTGATGACCCCATATGACCTTTGACCCCCACCAAAAACAATGGGGCGCTTCCTCTCACTATGGTGCATCTATGTACCAAGTATGACATTCATCCAAGCTTTCTACCTCAAGATATTGTTGTAAAAAAGTTTCAGAGTTTGACCCCTGGTGACCCCATATGACCCTTGACCCCCACCAAAAACAATAGGGTTCTTCCTCCCACTGTGGAGCATCTATGTACCAAGTATGGCATTCATCCAAGTTTCCAGTCTTAAGATATCGTGTTAACAAGGTTTTCGGGGTCTGACCCCTAATGACCCCAAATGACCTTTGACCCCACCAGAAATAACAGGGTTCTTCTTCTGACAATAACGCATCTACATACCAAGTATGACATTCATCCAAGCTTTCTACCTCAAGATATCGTGTTAACAAGGTTTTCAGAGTTTGACCCCTGGTGACCCCATATGACCTTTGACCCCCACCAAAAACAATAGGGTTCTTCCTCTCACTATGGGGCATCCATGTACCAAGTTTAAAAACATTCAGACCTTCCCTTGAGACATCGTGTTAACAAGCAAAGTGTCACAAACACACACACACATACATCCACACACACACGCACATACACACATACATACACATACACGCCATTGTGAATGCATAGGTTTCTCTTTCATCATCGAAACCAAAAACTGTGATTATTGTTAAATGCTCCCCTGTTATCCTATGATTTCTCCCATCAGTGAGGAGAAAGATTGTTTGCTTCAGCCTAAAGAGCATGATTGATTTCCTCATCTTTGCTTATGCTTGGGTGACTTCCAGCTGGGTAATTGATACTAATCCATGGTCCCCATCCACACACCTGATTCACTAGGTATGTGGTTAACAGAGTTCTACAGCAACCGTCTTCCTGATGATTCTGATTCCACCAGACACTAGTTACTGGAAATTCATTTATAACCATGCAGAAAGCCAAAGGGCTTAGTGATTCCTTGCCGAAAAGGGGTGCTTTGTTGTCCTCATAAACCACTGAAAACGGTGACCTCAAATGACCTTTGACCTCTACCAAAACAATAGGGTTCTTCCTCTCAACATGGCAAATCTATATACCAAATATGAAAAGTGTCGGCCATTCCTATCTCAAGATATCATGATTACAAGGTTTTCAGTCTTTGATCTCTGGTGACCTCAAATGACCTTTGACCTCCACCAAAAACAACAGGGTTCTTCCTCTCAACATGGCAAATCTATATACCAAATATGAAAAGTATCAGTCATTCCTAACTCAAGATATTGCGATTACAAGGTTTCGGACCCTCTTTGATCTCTGGTGACCTCAAATGACCTTTGACCTCCACCAAAAACAATAGGGTTCTTCCTTTCAACATGGCAAATCTATATGCCAAATATGAAAAGTATCAGTCATTCCTAACTCAAGATATCGCGATTACAAGGAGCGTCACATACACACATAGACACGACATCACCATCGCATAGATTCCTTGCCTGTCTTCGCCAAGGAATCAAAAAAAAATATTATTTTTCCACATATATTGATGCTAGATTAGGAATAAACCAGATTTGTCTGACTTTTACTGAATCATAAATTGCCTCAACTTTACCTAATTTCTGCACAATAAGAGACTCCCTTATGCCTCACCTTCCACTCCTCTCTGCCACATACTATATGTTATTTTGCACAATTCACAACAACAATTGACTGCCAATTGTAGTTTATTCCTAAAGTGTAAAAACCTAGATTAGTTCACTACAAATACATTGGACTTTCAGAAATTTGCAGACTTTCCAAAACATTGCTTCTGCATATTTTTACAACTCTCATGAAGTGTAAGTCATCAAAGAAATAAGTAAAAAATAGAACTTTCACAAGTAAAGATGTCAGTAACTGGTTATTTCAGATTATTAGCAAGACCTTCACTCAATTAGTCATTCATTTAAACATAATATTTACATCTTTTGAGACTTACTGAAAAATGACAGACATTTTTAAGTGGTGCTGTCTTTCATATGATGTTCAACATGTTCAGCAAAATTGCAATTTTTTTTTCTGATGGCTGAGAACTGTAAATTTGTTCAAAAGACAAAGGGTACAAGGTTTTTATCTTATATCTAATAAAAATGTCTCACAAATTCCTAGCTGCATTAAGGGTCTCTGAAAGAAAGAAATTTCTCAAGAAATGTTTCACAATGACAGCATATGCAATACTGCCAGGTAAGCAGTGTGTAAGTTATCACATGTATCAGGAGCTCAGATAATAAATGCCTCAATTAAAAGTATTGGAAATATGTCACACTTCACAAAGTACCTGCCAAATTTTGTGCAAACCCTCGATGACGTAACCATTAATGATACTACCGTGTTATTGTGTTCAATATCCTGAATGAGGGAGCGCATTCTTTCGAAAAAGAACTGCATAGATACTGACACATCCATCTATAATTTCAACCTGCACCCGCCCAAAATTCCACTTAAAAAAATGTTAGGTCAGAAAAATTCAATATATCCACGCTACTTTGTTTTGAACACTACAGGGGCTTGTTGTGAATATTTACATCTCTTTTGTTTCATTTAACTACCATTTCAAGTTTAAAGGGCCAATTCTCTCACCCCAAACTACAATTTGGTAGGGGGTTAACTGAAATTCTCAACTGGCTCAGCTCTTTGATTGACAGCTAATTCAAACAGTGCAGAGTACCAAAGCTTATATTACACAGCATAAACTGTACTGAGAATGTCTGATTATAAAAATTGAGTTTTGCTATACTCACCTTGAAGCAATAACCTGAGACTGTATCTGGATGAGGATGAATTTCAGACAATTGTGGGAGGGACTTAATTACGAAGGTTAGGAGAATTGGTACTGTTTGGGTGAGAGAACTGGGCTTTTAAGCCCTGCAGAGTTTTTCATTTCTGCAAATAATCTTTCACAGTAATGTTATCTGGGCTTTTAAGAATAAAGGAAATTTCATTCACGAAAAAAATATGAATAGAATGTTAAAGTAAAATAGCACTTTATAAAAAATTAACTTCTTCACAAGACTGTCGGACAGATTATTTCAATTTCTGCCACAACTGTACAATTTTGTGATAATAATAATAATAGTCTTATATAGCACTAAATACAATTGCTCGAAAGTATAGTTCAAAGCGCTTTACAAAACAACATACAAATTACACTAGTCATAGGAGTGCAAAAATAGGTAAGTTTCAAGTCTTTTTTTAAAAATTGAAAGGCTGGTGCTCTGTTTTACACTCGGTGGTAAATTGTTCCAAAGTAGAGGTGCAGATATATCAAAGGACTACAAAAATTTGCTTAAAAGACAGAAAAAAGTTTTAAAAAATCTCAATAAATGCTTTCCCATTAAAACCAATATCACCTAGTGCCAAACTTGTCTTGCATACATTCAATTTCCCTGTGGGTTGGGGACTGTAGAGTATGCCCACAGTATTTCCCGTCTGTCATAAGACATGACTTGAGAGAAGGATTTGCACTGTGTTTCAACTGCACTTGAAATCAAACTTGTACCATATTGAAACTTATTTAACCCTTTATCTATTTGATATCACATTCATGTTGGTGTGTGGCCAGGGAATAATTTAGATTTCAAATTTTGCGCAGCAATTTTGAAGATCTTTTAGGTATTTTGCAATGATCTGTTTGTGAAAATGCAAGGGTTATGCACACAAAAATTTGCTAAACAATTTTTCATTTGTGTAGCAACTTGGCCTTCTTGTGTGGCAAATTGCAATGCGATACTGGATAAATTATTCCCTGGTGGCTAATTCTCATTTAACTAACTGCATACATTCAACTGGTGAATTATAACTCTAATCCATTAACTGAACTATGCTTTGGCTAGGGCCTAGGGGTACAATAAATTGCAATCAATACTATGAGTACCTCACAATTTAACAGGAGACTAAGGATAATTTACTAAAATGTACAATGAAAAGGTTCAAAATATACAGTATTTTGGTTAAAAATGATTTTTGCACAACTAATTGGTGTTAAAGGCCTAGTTCTCTCATCCCAAACAGTACTAATTGTCCTAACCTTCTTACTGAAGCCCTTCCCACAATTGTCTGAAATTCATCCTCATCCAGACAGTCTCAGTTTATTGCTTCAGGGTGAATATAGAAAACTTATATAAAAATATCTTATAGAAAAATTTATATAATCAAAACACTCTCAGTACCATTCATGCTGTGTTATACAAGCTTTGGCACTCTACATTATTTGAATTAGCTGTCAAACAAAGAGCTGAGCCAATTGAGAATTTTGGTATCTGGGTACCAAAATTGTAGTTTGAGGTGAGAGGTTTGGCCCTTTCAGTAAAGTATAGATCAATATTGTCAACTGCAATGTCCTATTTGAATGTAAACTAGCATTCAAGCTTTACATGACAGTACGACATGATAAGCTACAGTTTCTTTGCTACTTATACTCCAAACCACAAAAAGTTCACTTTTAGCTGCAGTTTCACTTCTACACATATTGTGTATCAGAAGAATGCTACTACTTCCCCTTGAACACAAGTGAACCTGCAAAATTATTTGTAGCCTGACACTTTACTTATTCAGGTCAAGACACCTCTTTTTCCAGACCAAGATATCTTACTTTGCCACAAATTCTGGGTCAACACCTTCGCTGTGCATATTTGACCCCTGTTTGGGCCCAGAAACCTAACATTTACTTTTATCAGTGCACCCTGTAACCTTCTGCTGTGTCCCACTGCTCTAACATTTCTCTTATTTCCAGTAAAATTATCCCCCTTCATTTGGCTAGCAGTGTCCTCTTACACCCTTAATGGGGACACTCAATCCAGTAGAAAATGCTCTTGTCTGGTTCATTGACATTTGGTTTAGCAAAAAACACCTTTTCTGGGAGCCAAAGTCCCACATTCGCTAGTAACCTGAACTGGGGAAGGGTTTCAAATTACTTTAAGCAATCATCTGAAGCAAGGATTGCGCTGCTAAGAGGTTACCACTAAGACAACATTTTCTCAAAAACATGACACCGATACAAGCGGGATGGTAGAGGTCAAGTTTCATTTGTGTGTGACAAATAAGGATGTGCAGGCAAGTCCATAGACTTTGTACGCAATACTTCTCGCAAGAGGATGGCCAGAAGTTGATGAAAGCAAAGGTGCTGAGAGAATCAGGCGTTCTCATGAGATAATCTGTCTAATCTTATTTCAAATCTCTAGAATAAATATCAAACAAATCTCTCCTACTCCTAGGAAAAGAAATTTCCAAATAACCAGGAGTTCATGCAAAATATATTGAAGTACTGTAGTGAAAATCAATCACACACACTGTAGTGTCACTGCTCTACAAAATGTACTGGTATGATTCATAAAGCAGTGTAGGGTATGTATATGTAATTTTTTAACTAAAAGATTTGGTCATTTTTAACATCTCATCAATATGGCACTTTTCTGACTTGCTTTGGAAGTGTTAGGCATTTTTCACAGTAAGGGTAACTAATTTTGCCTTAAATTTCAGGATTTTCATCCATAGATTACTTTTCTTTAAAATGCCATGTGAAAATGTAGTGAGGTACAGTCTACACAATGGCAAGAAAACTACAATAAGTAAGTCACTAAACATGAATATTTTGCATTACAACTATAAACTGCACATTTTTGGTATTCTAAAGAATGTGGAATACTATATTTTACAAGAAATGGCAGTTCAAAACTCCCAGAAAAAGTTTACTGCTTGTGTTAACTTGTATGAAAATGGCAAAGTATGAGTATAACCAGCCAATCTACAAGAATAATTATGCAAATATAAAACAATCAGAAACAATATTTGTTTTCTTTCCCCTGCATCCAGACAGATTGCTTAACATTTACTGGATGCAAAAGACCTGGATTACCCAACTGAGATACTAGGCAATATCCCAGGGACCTAAAATGAAAGATTTGCCCTAAAAGCAAAAAGAGTCCCTGAAGAAAACAGCACATAGAATTAATAATTGTACTTGAGTATTTCATGCCTTTGCAGGCCTACAGTACCATACTGCTGGATGCAGGAATATGTGATAAGATGCTTGACATATGACTGGAGAGGTACAATGTTATAGTCATGGGTTAAAATTCCAGCGAGTGGAGTGGAGGGGTATACCTTATTTCCCCCCCCCCCCCCACCAATTTTTTGGAGATTCTGTCACTTACTTTAATTTTTTACATGAAGGGCCCTTTATAGCTCCACCACAAAAAAGTAACTCTTTGTTCATTGCTGGGGTCACTCTATCTCATTCTTAGGAAGGTACTATTATGGAGGGGGGTCATTGATCTGATAAGATCTGCTCCGTTTCCTCTAATAGGAAACAGAGCAGATTACAAATTCATGCTCTTCATGACATCTTAAGTAACCATATGATCACAATAACATGTTAAGGAAGACATTTTTATCATTAAGGCAAACTTTGTTTTGGGTAAGTATATGTCAGCAATGTGAATTTGACTCAATTTTCATTTGGTAAAAACATTTTAAGAAACCCAACCTTCCCATAAAATAAGGTGATGCTCATGAAGGTGGTTATTCTTTTACAGCAATGTAGGTTTATGGGAGGGGGGGTAAGGGGTCACAGAATAGCCAAAGGCAGACAAAACAATTATCCAAATTTTTTACACAATAAAAAGTGGCTTACATTGAATGTTTATTACTGCACCTCAAATACTTAGTTGTTGTGTTATTTTTCCTTCTAAATTGCACACTGTATGCTGGCCTACACTTTGGAGAATACTTGGAAAAAGCTGTGCATGATAAAAGAAGGTGGTTTTATTATAACATTATGGTGTTTGATTTGTTAAATCTATTGAAGCTTACCAGGGACTTACTGCCCATAAGTGGGGATTACAAAGTGTAAATAGGAGGCAAGGAGGGTCAAAGTAGATTTATTGAAAATCGAGAAACACATTCTGTTTATACTAAACTGGTAATACAAAACAAGAGACGTACTCTTTTCACCTTTATTTTTTTGGTTCTTTCATGATATCTAAGAAATTTCATATCACACATAACAAAATGATTTTTTTATTCTGCACACATTTTACAATTCTGTACCAAAGATGTTCTTGCATGATTGCAGAGAGCCACACATAAATGAGGGCAGGGTTGTCACCATACCAGGCAGTGCCCGGAGGTGCTATCCAGCCCTGAAAATCTCCGCCTGGTACTTAACCATCAATTTCAGCATCATTGCACGGCACAAATTCCTTACCATAACTGAATAAAATTCTTACATTACCTTGGAACTGCGTGATAGTTCCTGTTTTTTGCAAGTACTCTCAATTCTGCAATAACTTGTCAAAGGGGAGGGCCAGACTCCTTACCCCTTTGACCCCTCCCCCAGGACAACGATCACAATCTACCAGGCGCTCAAAATGTTCTGGTGACAACCCTGAATGAAGGCATCATGTGACCATGTCCCCACCAAACATTACTCCTCAAAGCTGAGCTCCCAACCTCAGTCAACTAGAAAATTCAATGGCCAACCATAACAGTGTTCCCATTTAAACTCCTGCATGACATCTGACTGTCTCTTCTGGCTCAGGAACCCAAAAGTTGCATCACTGAAATTGTGTTTGTGGTTCATGCTTGGTTTATACACATTTTTACAAGCTGTGAGGTGGAAGTACAGTAAGCTCTTTGTTTACTTTGTTTCTATGACCTTCATTCCCTATTTTGTTTGTGTCTACATGTCTTTTCCTTTCTGAGAGAGTGATCAAGCACTCAACATCTGATCTGCAGAAAAAAAAGTATCCTCATGTGCAATTTATATCAAGACTTGAACTCCTGCTCCTACTCAAGTGGGAACACACTCATTATGCCTTGGGTTTCAGATTTTTCAGGTGTGCTAAAAATTACACTTCTTGAGAACTTAATGAAGAGTGGTATGTACTGTATGTGTGCTGTTAAACAAAACTGATAGCAACCATTTTTCAACTAGTTGTGCAATGATAACCCTACTCAAAGCTCAAAATTGAGGTGAGTGATGGATGCACCGGCCCACTTGCAAGCCTTAAAAACTAAAGGCATAAAGTCACCTTTACCTAGATGGGTTGAATTGTACAGAATTGTACATATATACACATAATAGACTACACAAAGCTTGCATTGGTACCAGGAACCTCAACTGGCCTCCTCTAGCATCAAACCCATCCAAACTTTTTACTGTACTAAAATATCAAATGATTCCCTGAAAATATTTTCCCCACTAACCCACATTTGCTAATTGCTCAGTCAAGAGCAGATATACTTAAATTCCATGCCACAATTCACTTGAAACTAGCACACTTGGTCTATGATACCAGACTCAGGGGCACCTTGGTGTGATGTAGACTGTTAGTCCAAGCTGCGAGTTCTCACATCAACTCCCATCAATATTTCAATATGATGCAACCGACTACTGCAGTGGATTCCTGGACAGGAAAAGCTGAAGTTTTCCTGATTGAACTAGATTTGTATAGAAGAGCAATAAAGACTATCTATTTCTCACATAGGGTGGAGTGGGGACGCGGCACTAGAACTCCACCATTTAGTGCGATATCAGTATAAACACTGAAAATGGAGATAGCAAAGGATCAGCAGTCCAGTTTATTTAAACATCACTTCAATCCTTTTGATTACAAATACCTGATGCATTAGGAATCTACACAATGAAAAAAGGTGACCAGGGATACCCTTATGTACAACTAGTAGGGAGGACTGGAAATGGCATTAAAAACAAGAAGGTACAGTTTGATCAGTGCACATGTGTAACTGGATTAGAATTAAAAAAAAATATTGAGGGATTTCTATGAACTACCATGAAACCTTATATTATGTTGTTTCTATTAGCGCTAAATACCTTACTTGACATATTAATTCACAATGATGTCTACCTAGAATCCCACTTAATAATTATCCTGCACTATTTTCATCAGGGTGAAATAAAAACATGAAACATGGGTAAGAGAGACACATCACCACTGGCACCAGGACTATATTTTGAAAGGGAAGTCTAGCAAAGTTGTTTTAAAAGTTATTTAAAAATTAATATCAACAAAAATTTTTGTACCTTCTTTTTGTACCTTTTTAATATGCATTACTGCACTGTACATTGAAATGTGTCACGTTGGCAGAATGATCAATGCATGAAAATTAGGTCATTCAGCTTAACTAATGCATGAGAATTCCTGTTACAGAGATAAACATTTAAGTTTGAAGTGAAAAGTTCAACTACAGGCAAATGGGGGAAATCTAGAAATTTACATTCAAAGTAATCATGTTAGCGGTCAAGAATGCTGAAATTAAAGTAACATTTGCCCAAATAGTGACATCAAGAAAGCTAATGTCATGTGAAATAATCTTGAGCAATAATACTGGCACAGAACCACACAGAGTAGGCAGAGAGTTGCACAAGATGCTATAGCATTAAGCTCAATCATTACAGTAATAAGCTGACTATAAACCTTAGTTCAACCCCCTCTTTATCACTTTTTTGCCTACTTTTATTGCTAGCCCTTACTTTTGAGATTTACTACTGAGACTGGTAATCATTTGGTGGAAGTAAATACACACTTTTGATATGTGCATCAAGCTCCCATTTTGGTCTGCTATCACAAAATACACTTTGCTTAATTCTCACTTCTCAAGTCAATTACAGAGGTTTATGTGAAAAAAGTGAGAAGGGATGGGGGAGAGAATGGAAGGGAGGCTAGGCAAAAGGTACTGTGAGAACAAGTAAACTCAAAAAAATATAGCCCGTCAAGCGGACGCAGTCCTTTTGTTCAGCTCATCGCTACGAAAAACCAAAGTCCGCCAGCATTGCAGCCAAAATCATTTCAACTGCATAGAAATCAAACAGAAACTTCATTTACATAGCTGTACTTGGCTTGGTTAAAGCAAGGCTGATAAATGTTCCTTAAAACGAAAAAACTCTGCTACCATTGCACAGCAGTACATGGAGTCACAGATGTCAATGTAATTCGACCCTGGTAATGTATGGGACCGTGCAAGCATACACACACAGTGCAGTGACTAATTACTAACAACATAGCTCACAGCCATGAAAAAAGTTCAATATTTTTCAACCACAGATTATTTGTCAGCTTTTAAACCAATTCCATGATGAAAAGTTGTCATTTTTTGTTAAGAGGCTACCCATGATCAAGACTTCCGTCTGAATTAGAAGCTTTAATGTACATAATAAGCTTCTCTTTTTTGATAGGTATAAACAACTTTGTGGTCAATGAAGCATTGCGAAAATTCAGAGTAATAGAGCACTGCCTACTTTAGGATTAGACCAATTGTGGTGAGTGCTTATGAATATTAAGGCTATCAGAATTTGGGCTCATTGAAAGGAATTTTTTACTACCGCCAGCAGCCTCTGAGATGCAGCAGCCTAAGGAGGCTACAGGAACAAAGGCGCTACATAGGCTAAAAAGGATAGGGCTATAGTGCTCCATCATCTTCTTGATTCCAGCTATTGACTCTGTACTTTAAAGGCTGCAAATATTTTCTGGATCAAGATTCCTTACAGAGGTCCTGCATGTTGACAACATCCTTTGATTAACCTACACCATCAAAGGTCAGCAAGAACTTTCCTGTGTCAATGCAGAGAATGATTTTCATACCATTGGTACTCAATGAGAAAGAGCTTTTCATTCATGCTGCTATCATACTCAGACTCTTCATGATGGACTCCTATTGATGAAAAGATGTCGAGATGGGATGAAAAATCAGGAATTAAAAGCTTAATCATTCACCTCTTATGACAGTTTGCTGTCCGCTCCAAAATGTTGTGGAAATCTCACTCTGAGTCTGACATAATTATAAAGACAGTACAGGGTCACTGTGCCCTACCATTTGACCTTCATTTGGTTACAACAATCTTGTGCTACAGTACAGCCAGTCTGCACAGCCACCAAAAGTCGCTTCTTTTCTAATTTGAGTATGCATGACGTCACAGCCTTTGCATATATAATTAGCAAAAACTAACTATTTTCAAATCCAAATTTCGACATGAAAAACACATAATCTTACAAAATCATCATTAAAATTAATAGAGAACACATTTTCCGATAGTTTTGCAGCATTTTTGAAGTATTTTATACACAAAGCAATGAATTTGAGACGATTTTTCGAACTCGTAAAAACAGTTTTCATTCTGTTCGGAAAATTTGGTTTTTTCTCGAAAACAAGTTTTTTGGCACGGTATGCCAGAAAGAGGGTACATCAGAAATTTCCTTATACACCTAAAAAAGCTAACATTACCATGAAATATTTCTGAATACGGTCAGGTATTCGCAAAGTTTAGAGCAGGTATTGACACTGCCTTGCACCGTATGTAAAAAGCCCAATTTCCCGTACTGAGGTGTTTGCATTAGTTGCGCGAAAATGGAACTACACCGAGCGAGAAAATATCCTCCACGTAAGTATTAATCACGTTAACCTCGTCGAGTCTTCCTTTACGTTTGATTTACATATATGTGGCAGGAAAATTAGATTGAGAGTCAATTTTTGAAAACCTTGTAACGATTAAGTGGCTACCGATGCAAGGGTTATAGTGATTGTATCTTAAGTACGTTAGTACCTTGAGTCGATCACCACAGTGTTAAACAACGTACGGCAAGATGTACAACACCTATTAATTGACCGACTCATGGTAACCTTTTGACATAAGTGGCCATACACTTTGCACGTTACCACATTATACAATCAGTAAATCACAGTTATTGTACTAGACTCATAAATTATTGCAAACAATAACATGACAGAAAAATTGTGGCATTAAACTAGACAATAAAGAGGTAAAATGGAGGGCTATTGGAATGTATAGTTTTCTTGTAAGGCTTGTTAGTGAACTCTGGGGTAATAAACGCTATACATGCAGTCAGTTGATTCTTATCCTTAGGTGGTGAGGTCGAAGAAATGAAGCCTCTGATCAGAAACACTTTGTTTAGGAATATAAGTTATGAACAGCATGTGGAACTGGGTGGGTCTTAAGTTTTTGAGGGAACTGGGTACTCAGTACACAACCCCCACCCCCATGCACAACTGGAGACATATCAACTGAGAGTAAGGTAACAACAGGCCATTAAGTTAATTCAAGTTAGAGACAAACATTTTGACTGTAATATGCCATTACTATGTGATGGGGCAATTGTTACATTATTCATCTCTCCTCTGCTCAGTTAGTGGTGTAAAATGACAACAGTTTATACTTCAAATGAGAAGGCAGTCTCAGAAGAACATATGAGATTTCATCCATCAGAATTAACAGCTGATGATACAGGACACAAGTGCACAACCAAAATTCTTAAGTCAATAAATTGGCATCTTGCTTGTGTAGAGAAAAATTGTCCTCTAGGATACACTGACTCAGAATCCCATTTGTGCCATTATACAAGAAAAGGGTACATAGCAATGCAAGCTCTAATCTTAACCTTAACCCCCAAATGGGCCTAGAGCACTAGTAGGTGTAGGCTATAACTAGCAATTACATTTCAACAGGAACAGGCTGAGAACTAAGGCACAATTAATTCATTTGTGTAGAAATATGATTCAGCACAACAGTACAAAAATACAGTAAGTAAGAAAACTGAGAACAATTTGGCCCAGGCAAAATAATAAACAAAAAAATCCTGAAACTGATGGAGCTCTTATAGGTGCGCATTCCATATACTCTAGGTATATTCCTCAAGTCATTTCCCTTTTGAAAATTCTTGACTTTGTCTGGTAAAACCATATGAAAGAACCGACAGGCTGGTAAAGTGTATGTGTAAATAAATGGCTATAGGGCCTACATCAATTGTTTCATGTAGCCTGCAATACCTGTAAGTGTAACACTAATTTGCTTATTTTGGTTCTTCAGCTTCATCGTTGATACTGTATTTTGCTCCCGATTCAACTCACAAGGTGCATATGACACAATAATTTTGTGCTACAGGCCTCTTAAAAATTTTTTACAAGCTTTTTTCTAAAATGAAAACTCACTCATACAGCAAGCAAGGACTAGTAAAGTAGTACCTGTATGATGATCACAGATCATCAGTACACATTCATACATTCACTATGTACCACAGTGTGCAGTTATAGCATGCATATAGGCCAAGGCCTAGTATAGACTAGGCCTGTCTGTAAAATTTTAATGTTATTTGTTAGTGGTTTAAAACCTTAAAAGGGCCTGTCAGTCGTATTAAAATTCACTTTATTAGGCCTACTTGACATAAGGACTAAAATAGAATCCTAGTTAGCAGCCTAGAATCAAAACACATAAAAATAGCTTACCATATGTTATAATATGTTAACCATAACGTTACCGCCTTGTGCGATGCTCTACGTGGCCAAAAAGTGCAAAATTCCAACTTGCAAAAACGTTCATTGCGACTATTTTGTTGTTTTGCTCGTAGTGTAATAGGTATCAGTAGTTAGCTTTATGTCTCAAACACTCGATTTTGGAAGTTTTACACCCCAATGATCCTGAATACGGTCAGGTATTCGCAAAATTTGAGGCCAGTCAAAAAACACCACCAAAAGTTGACCTGTTTTTGATGGAAAATTTCTCTGTGAAATTGCGAAAGAAACAATACCTCACGATATTTTTAGTAAAGAAAAGACTTTAAAATTTCAAATGACCAAGGATACAGCAACAAGGAACGCCTTTTTATGCATTATTCAGAAGCTTGAAGTTCCCCCAGCATGTTAGGTACCTATTCTGCGAAACTCATGATTTTCTCTTGTGGGCGGAGTTCCCATTTTAGAGGATGACGTCACAAGCCTCATTAACGCTTACAGCGAGGCTTGGCTGAGTATGATGTATACACTTCAATCTCTGGCTGATAGGTTCCTATAATTATGTATACCCAACTTTGAGTAAATCTGCAAATTCATGTCGACTTCTCCTTCAAAGGCCTAATCCTCTCACCTCAGGCAGGTCCAACTGTGATAACCTTCTTACCCAAGCCCTTTCCACAACTGTGTAAAGGTCATTTATATCAAGACAAATTTCAGTTTATTTCTCCAGGCTGAGCATACCACAAGATCCCAATGTGTAATTAAAACACTAAATTCAGTAAAGTACATATTGTGTAGCCATGAGATACAATTCTCTACATTCTTTTAACTTGCTGTCACTCCAATTGAGAATTTCTGCACATCACTTCAAACATTGTAGTTTGGGGTAAGAGGTGACTGCCTTTAAGCAAATTATTCACAATTTACCAACTACACATCATTTGAAGAGAACAATTAAATTCTACACTAGTAGGTATTTCCTGGATGCTATAATGTACAGTAGCATAATTGGACCCTAGAATATTTCCTTTCTCAACTCACGTTCTCCACCTCCCACACAATAACTCAGCTGACTAACACCTACTACAATACTAATCAAACATGTTTCACCTACTTAATTACTTAAGTTCAATGAATTAGGCTACAAAATAGATCTTAAAACAATGGCTAAGCATTTTCCACAGAAGGGGCTGGAACAATAAAATGATTTAAGTTTAAATGTGTACAAAAAAATGTGACTTACAATATAACACATTTTAAAATAATTTCTGAAATTTGTCTCATACTGTAATGCCATGTAAAATATCCTGGCTGTATCCATGGTAACATCTTTGCAGTAGCATATAGACACAAATAAAACAGTATGTTACTTAGGGCAGGCCCAGTTTCATCTTTTGTTACCAGTTGACCTGAACAAAAAGGTCACTAATGCATGTGCATTATAGTGACCTAGTGCAAACTTTGTCTATTCATAGTAGGCCTAAATGCAACATGTCCACAGAATGTCATGGTGATGTCTACATCATGTGCACACCTTCTTGCTATACTTTAGATGCGATTTAATGACACACTAACACAAATGTGTTACATATAGTGTCAGTCAACTCGATAAAAACTTCAATTTAAATTCATTTTCAAGTATGGTTCAAGTGCAAGTTTGGTTTCCATTTAGCCACCTCTTATGACAGGAGGGAAATACTGTGAGCATATTCTACAACCCCCAGCCCACAGGGGGCCTCTTGCTTTTACAAAATTAAATCAACTACTGATAAACAGAATTTTGTCTTCAAACTAAGATTCTATTAAGATATGAGCATGCCTCCTTGGCCATCACTCCCTGCTTCCATTTGTTGAAATTTTGTAGTGATCAGAGTTGACTGAAATACAGTACTGACCATTGGTAAGCCATACCTGGATCACATCTTTGATGTTAAGGCCCAATTTTCTCATCCAAAACAGTACCAATTCTCCTCACCTTCTTAATTAAGTCCCTCCCACAATTGTCTAAAATTCACCCTCATCCAGACACAATCTCATTTTATTGCTTCAGGGTGAATATAGAAAGCTCAAAGTGTTTAATCAAAACACTATCAGAACAGTTCGTGCTGTGTAATATAAGTTTTGGTACTCTGCATTGTTTGAATTAGCAGTCAATCAAAAAGCTGAGCCAATTGAGAGTTTCTGTTACCCTATACTAGAAGTGTAGTTTGGGGTGAGAGGATTGTCCCTTTAAGTGCTAGTTCCACCCATCACTAAAAGCTAACTTCCCAAAAGTCCCATTATATGACCTAAAATGACCAATTTGATGTTGACCTTGTTTCAAATAATTTGGTAGGACCTGTCAAACTCCATTACCTGACAATAGTTATGCAAGTGAAAGTTTGCTGCTTTCTTCTTTAATTGGTATCATTTCAGACAATGCATTACTGAAATGCAACAACTTGATAGAAGTGAACTACCAAGAAATCCCAAAACTGTGTGGAGGTAAGCCACAAAATAGGCTATCAGTTAACCCTTTACCGTTGTGCTCCGATCGGGGCATATTTGCGCGCCTCCGGAGTGGGCGGAAAAGCGGACGTAGCCCGCCCCGCATCGGCTTCCATAGGCCATTGACCCCGTGACCTTAAACTATTGTCTCTCTTGTTGTTGTGGCTGAATTTTCGGGTAGCTACTCGCAGTTTCCAACTCCGCGTGAAACAGTAAAGATGGGTGACAGACGAGCTCTCCGCATGGGTCCAAAAGGACCCAAACAACGGTAGAGGGTTAAAGGGACAATCCTCTCACCCCAAACTACACTTCTAGTATAGGGTAACAGAAACTTTCAATTGGCTCAGCTTTTTGATTGACTGCTAATTCAAACAATGCAGAGTACCAAAACTTATATTACACAGCACGAACTGTTCTGATGGTGTTTTGATTATACACATTGATCTTTCTATATTCACCCTGAAGCAATAAAATGAGATTGTGTCTGGAGGAGTGTGATTTTCAGACAATTGTGGGAGGGGCTTAATTAAGAAGGTTGGGAGAATTGGTACTATTTGGGATGAGAAAATTGGGCCTTTAAGTTGACAACAAATAACCTGTTCTTCAATAGCCCCTTCTTGTCAAAGCTCCTTAATACAGGCATTTACAGAAATGTGCATGAATAATTACATTGGGTGCACAATGCCTGCATGAACAATTTAACAAAACCTAAGGAAGGTCTACATATCATTCATGACCCAGGTTCTAGACAAAACAAAAAACTTCCATGAAAAAGAAGTATTTTCTTAGTATACGTTGTTGATTACCTCACTAATAAATGGCTCAAGCACATGTATATACAGTGACAATGGGGTCCTCTCTATGTTTTGACCTCTCTATATTCCGACCTCTCTATATTCCGACTACTCTATGTACCGACTTCTCTAAGTCTTAAAAACGTTTTGGTCGAAACAAAAAACAAAGAGAAGTTAAACCATAAGGGTCACATCTCTATGTTCCGACCTCTATATGTTCCGACCTCTCTATGTTCCGCAACTTCCGCTGGTTGTGCCGCTGCCCTAGTGTTTCGCCTTGATCCCCGATCAGCAAACTTTGAAATGTTGCAAAAATTATGCAATTTACACTAATAAATTAGCATATTCTGGAACCTTTGGACAAGTGGAACTGCCCAAAGATTGAATATGAACAAAATGCATGTTTCATTTGTGGTTCAAACATAGAGAAGTAGGAACATAGAAATGTGAAAAATGTCTCTTTGTTTCAAATTCTCTATGTACCGAATTCTTCACGTTTGAAATTCAGTCGGAATATGGAGTAGTAGGAACATTAAGATGTCCAAAGTCTCTGTGTTTCGACTTCTCTATGTTTCAACTTTTTCAAATTGCGGTTGAAACATAGAGAGGTCGAAACATAGAGATGTCATCACGTCTCTTTGTTCGGACCTGTCTATGTTTCGACCAAAACGTGAGAAATTGTGAAGTCGTCCGAACATAGAGAGGTTGGAACATAGAGAGGTTGGAATATAGAGAGGTCGAAACACCGGGATTGAACCGTGACAATATAAGTAAATACTTCCTTGACAAAAAGTCTCTAAATTTGTAGTCCACATGTCACTTTCAGACATCAGCAATTATGATATCAAATGCAGATAACACCTGTTTGCTCTTGAAATAATTAATACTGCATTGTGCCATGTGTAACCCTCCAAAATATTAGTACTGTCATTTGGTTACTTTATAAAAAGCAAAAGCAGTAACCCCAAACTTACAGTATACTGAAACAACAGCCAGATATACAACCGAATCATTCCTTGATTCCTTCCTTATATCTTTCATGATTTTCAGAAGTTAAAAGTTGAGGATCTTAAAGGTAAACCAATGAAGCACTCTCTTAAAATTTATAATTTTGTGAGAAAAATATTGTCACATGACTCTCAAGAGCCAATCATGAAACATAGAAAACTACTACACAAATCCAAATGGACCAGGTGACTGTTTCTTCCCTTTAAAAACGTTGAAGTTTGATAAACTACTCCTTCCTCATATTCCAAAGAGTCTGTAATCTTCTACAACTTGTGAGGAAAACTATAACATCTCCAAGTTTTAGCTTTATATTCTTTTTGTCTCCCATCCTTCCAACAGCTGTAAAAATGTCTTGGTATATATTTTTTATTTATATGATATAATATATATGATACTATTATATATGTAATTTTTACATACTTTTTTTTTAAATTAACTATTTTACTTAAAGCACAGGAGCTACAATCTGTTGGCTTTACTATTTTCTACATATTTTATGTTTTTGGTTGCAATCAAAATTCAATACCGCCTAACCCTTTAATTTAAAAAAGTATTGTGGTGAATTGTACCAGTTTTCAATTCCTCTTACAGAACAAACACAATCCTTCCTTAACAGTAAAATGCAAAAGAGTACAAACAGTTTTATGCAAAATATGAAAGTTATACTCTACCTGTTATATGACTCCAACACAAGGCAAGTTGTGTAACACTGAAGTTTTCAGTATTCCGTACACTGAATTATTTCCTAAAACTTGATAACTGCTGTAAAATCCAGTAACCCACCAGATATCCGAGTGTCACAAACACAATCCCAGATAATTTCCACCCTCTCTGCTACTGAAACCTGATAGCTTTAATACCTTACTATGTTACAATACTCTGGCCTCATAACAATATGTACTAGTACTACACCATGAATGTGTATAAAGCAACACAACACAGCTACTAAAATGCATGTACTACTAGACACTGCACAACAACTGCCACTGTGTCAATTGCAACCAACCTTATTACACTCAAATCCCCAGATCTTGTACACAGCAATCTGTGCAGCAGCTGTGTGCTTGTCTATGTCACCCTTGTTTCCTTTGTACTAAATAAGCCTTGGGAAAAGGTTAACTGAGCCAACACCCCCACTACTTCCTGGTAATCTGATAAGATCTAATGCCAACTTCTGTTTTTCACTCTATCCCCCAATTGGCCAAGATTCCAGACTCCAATGGTTCGTGGGGTCAGGAGAGGGGCTTGTGTAAACAAGATTGAATTGCATGCTAAGTCTATGGCCTTATACACAGGACAGTTCCAAGGACAGTCTGGCCTTTGGCATACCAACAAGAATTGGGGTTAATTTTGCCCACAGAATAGAGATAACAGCTCAAGGTGGTACCAAATCCCACACATAGAAATGTTATGTGCTTGTCCCCAGAAATTTAAAACAGGCAATAATGCTGAAGCTTAACCAGGAGGGAGGGAAGGGGTTAAAAGGTCATGAGAACTGAAAAGGGGAAGGAATTCTAGCATGTGTTAAGTTTCATGGGTGGTTGCAGTAATAGAAAATACATGTATGAAAGTACATGTGTGTTTGTACCATGTTATGTGAACAGTGTGTGATGATATTCATTTGAGAATAACTGTTGTAACCAAACCTCATTTTTAAATCGTATAAAAACATGATCATTAGAAACATAAATCTCTGCAATGTAAAGCTGAAACATGGATTTTAAATTAAGTGGAATGCACTTCTGTCACTAATGAATATCTCTGAAAGAAGTATTTTACAATCTAGAATCATACCAGCTAAATGAAAAATCCTGCTTGGAATCATACGGATAATACAGAAATCTCAACTACTGTCAAACCTAATGTGCTCTATCATCCATAACTTTAATATGGGTATGTACACTTGAGAGGCTTGTGCAGCCATCACTGTCACAAAGGGATTATCACAAAATTTCCAAACAAGGGATCTTTATTCATTTTTATAGCCAAATCCCAAGTCCAAACTGATGCTGCCATTGGCAAAAGTTACAGGTGGGATCATCGGAGCAAAAGCTTTCTTCAAGACCCCATAGCATGCAACTTGACAGGTTGTAAGGGCTATTTATTCGTGTTAATTCTGTCAATTTCCAATCTCATATTTTTTTTTTTTATTTATCCCATCTGTAGATCTGTATGTGAAATCCCCCCAACCTGTGCAATTGTTCAGAGTAATAATTAGCTGCCTACCATAAGGGACACAGATTTCATTGCTAAATGCAAATTCCGCACTTAAGTAATATGTGTACAAAATTATTTATGGGTATGTAAACAGTTTGGAATAATCTTGTTTTGAAATGTTCATTCAGAATAATAACAATATCAAACTAGCAGCATAAATAACCATCGTTCTTCAGTAAAATAGGGAGTAAACAAGTCTGAGCTCTTTGGCTTCTTTCCCATGCGCTGCATTAATGTAAGCCCACTGTATTGGATAGTGCAGAAAATGTCAAAGCAAGTTGTACACAGGCGATTTTACTTACACCAGAATGAAAGCATACATACACATCCTAACATGTGTTGTTTGTGTACTGCACAGTATGGCCTATGGCCACACACGTTTCTTCAACTTATATACACATGAATGACATACGAAAGACACTGGTACACAAGGTTTGAACGTAAATCTGTAAGAGATTCTCCGCTGTGAGGCAAGAGTAAAAGGGTGAAATCTGTCTTTTTAATCTTTCTTTTTCAATCAGACAAAGGGTTTTTAACTTGAAGATACCTACCCCACTTAAATGAAGGAAAATTTAAGGCAAGATTAAGGCAGTCCAGGAATCAATTGCATATGATTTGTGACATGGGATTAATCAAAATTGGCCTTTTACTAAGGGCAGAGTCATTTATCTAACTGACTCTCCCCTAAACAAAAATTTGCTCCACAATTAATGATTGATTAATTGATAACTGTTTATAGCCCTCATAAATTGGAATATTGATTCAAAGGTGTTTTCTTTGTTAACAAGAAACCAAGTTCCTCACATCATCCTGTTTAAATCTAATGGAAATAAAAAGGGGATGTTAGCTTCCCCCCCCTTGACCCATGAAAAAGTATTTATAAATACACTAGCATTCACCCTACAAATCAAAAATGAATTCCTTTAAAAGACAAAGAATTGGTCAATTAAAGGACCAACCCTCTCACCCCAAACTACAATTCTTGTAGGGATTCCCAATTGGCTCACCATTTTGATTGACAGCTAATTCAAACAATGCAGAGTACCAAGGTTTATAATGACACTTCATGAACTGCACCAGTGTTTTGATCATACACATGGGGCTTTTTAATACTCACCCATACTGTAAGATGATGTCTAGATGAAGATGAATTTCAGAAAACTGTGGGGAGGGCTTAAGTAAGCAGGGCAGGAGAATTGGTACAGTTTGGGGTGGCAGAATTGGGCCTTTAAGGTAACTGAAAAACTACTAATAGGGTGAAGTACATACACAAAAAGATGCTTATTCAATGGGATGTACCAAGGAGTAAGTATATATCAGAGATGTGACAACAAAAATTTCAAAGGCCTTGTTTAAAAGTTCCTTCCCAATAAAAGAAACATCCAACAAAAGTGAGGATTGGTCAACAGGATAGAGGACCAACTTTCAGTTATGTTGGGGGGGGGGGGACCAGACTAAAACAATGTTTCCAATTGCTTGTAAAGTAAATGAATCATAAAGCAAATGGAATGAGCCAGACTGAATTTGCTCAAGCGTGGGACTCTTGTGAATGAAATTCTAAATTAAACCAGAAAGTTTTACATTATCTGCTAGGTTCCTGATGTCTATGTGTTGTTCACTGCCCTTTGCTGTGGGTGGGAACAGAATGTGATCATTCCTCAAACATTCACCACATTCTTAATCTACATGTGACGACAGAATCCATCCCAATTTCACTTTAGTTATGTGTTAACTCTCACTACAGGGTTTCCCCTGGCATACTTTTTGTGAGGCAGCCACCTCACATAATTTTGCCACAACCTCAAAGAAATTTCTCTAATTGCCATCTTCACTATACCAGCTATCACAGAACTCTTAGTTCTCCCTCCTTTTTGGTGTCAAAGCCTGGCAAGATACTATCCTATGGACTAGTATCACCTCACACCCTCTAAAACCTAGGGAAAACAATGCACTGGACAAGAAGTTCACTAAATGGAAAGTATACAACATCAGAGATTCACTAGATATAAGACTACATTCCCTGCTTGGCCAACATGTAACTTCTGCAATCTTATCAAAATCAAAAGAAGAGTACATATTCTACACTTGCTATGAAGGTTTAAGGCTGCAGATATGCTTCTGGTTAGAGGTGAGGGGTGGGGGTGGGGGGTTATCTATTGTGTCTGGTAGAATAAGGGTCATGTTTAGAATTAGAAATTAAAAGGCCATCAATTCTCACCACAAACTAAAATTTTTGTTGCAGTAGACAGAAAACTCCAAAAAGTCTGCAGAAACCCAATTGGCACAGCTCTTTCATTGACAGTAAGTTAAAAAAAAAATGCAGAGGACTGTAGCTCCTACTATACAACATGCACTGAACTGAGTGTGATTTGACTTCACATTGGTGTCAAACTCACCCTGGAACAATAGACTGAGACTGTGTCTACATGAGGATGAGTTAAAGACAGATATTGGGATGAGCTGAAGTAAGTAGATTACAAAAATTTGGAACGGTTTGGGACAAGAGGCTCAGGTCATTAATTAAGAATTAAGACCTCCAGTTTACTGAACCTTAAATCTTGAGACCGCTGCCCCAGTTGCGAACATTGTTTGCAAATTATTGATTGATCCCACAAGAATTAACCTACTGAAAGGTAAAGCATCACCTCATAAAGGGGCATAATAAGATGGTATTGATAACATAATGAAGGTTTTGGAAGGTACTGTACTACCATAATGACAATGCTTATATTTAGTTTATACAAGTAGCAAAGTTTAGTTTATACAAGTAGCAAAGTTTAGTTTATACAAGTAGCAAAGTTTAGTTTATACAAGTAGCAAAGTTTAGTTTATACAAGTAGTAAAGTTTAGTTCATACAAGTAGCAAAGTTTAGTTTATACAAGTAGCAACATTTCACATCCAATAACCACATAAGCGTTCTCAATTTTCAAGTTGTTTTGCATCCTGGCTTGTAACGGTTCTGTACATGGTTCTGTGTAATTTGAAGACATGGACGTATATACATGGACAGAGCATGTAATGTGTACATCCTATGGGTAGATGGTCGTCACCGACTGGGACAAAAAAGGCACAACAAGATAGCCGCTGTGAAGGTATAAATCGTCTGATTTGACGATGACTCTGTAATATTTTAAACAAAAATTAAACTTGCATGAGAAACAATATGATATTCTTGCAATATAAAGTGATTTTGACCTCACCTTGCCATATTTCCAAAATATTTCAACTTTCTTGCAAAATATGAGGATATACTTGAGAAAGTCCAAACTTTCACACAAAATCATAGTAGACAACCATCTTGGCGTGCTTTTTCTCATATGTACAGTAGCGACAATCTACCCTGTAGTATGCTCTGTCCATGTTAGCAAGTCCGTATTTGAAGAAGTGTCTGGTGACTGGTCACAAATTCTTCAAATCTAATTGAATCATTACCTAGGCTTCTCACTAATAAAACTTAGTGTGTTTGTTGGATATGGAGATTGTCCAATCATTTGTCATTAGTCAACAGTATGTGAAGATATCTTTATAGGTTTGGAAAAATTGAGGAATTTTTGTGAACCAACTCAATAAACTTCTTTAATGATACACTACTTATCTATTTTAACACACCAAGTCTGTGTGGCCTTGTCTTTGGGGTAAATTTGAGAGAGATATCAGCCTGCCATTTTCACTGAAACTTTTAATACTTTGAAATGGCTTCTAACTTAACAGTCCCCCAAAACGAATTTTTAAAGGACAGATAGGTGTCTCCGTGTACAGTAGCAAATCTTTTGATTCTTGGAAAATTTCACACAGGACAGTTACAAGACATCCAATATGCAGAGGATCAATTTGTCCATGAATCTACAAACATTTACTAAATAGGCTGGTATATCCCAATTTACTTTCTGAAAGTTAGCAGTTAAAAACTGAAGATAGATTCAACATGGAAACCACTCAAAATGCAGGATGTGTCCCCTATAAGAGAATGCTACATGTTCCAAATTTCAGAGCAGCATGTTGCTCTGTCCCTGCCCACTTTGTGTCTTCTACCTAGGTACTCACTAAGACCTCAAAAATCTTTCAAGCTGTTAGGCTGAAGTGCTGAGCTGGTAAAAATGTGAATTTTCTGGGAAGGAAGGTGAACACTTCACAATCTCTTGATTCTCTTCTCTATTTTCATTGAAAGCAAAAAGCTGCTAACCTCCACTAGTCCTAATTTCCCTCCAAACATCCAAATTTTTTGGGGGAAGAAGCTTTTTATTTTCTCACATTTTCCCACCCATGCTGAAATGTCTTTTTCTGTCAAATGTCATCTATATACATATCGTCTTCTACTGGTGCATGGAGGCCTGTACTTCACCCAACAACACACACACACACACTCATCAAATTCACATTCATTTCTGAATGAAATCTGGCTCGTGAGAGAGTAACAACTTTTTGAGGTGTTCACAAAGAAGGTAAAATTGCATGTATGCAGTCACTGCCACTGAGAGCAGAACATACAATAGAACTACCAACAGCTGTAATTTGATATCACTAAAATTAAACATTATGCAAAGTACTGTACAACATTTTGTTTTTCAATAAAATGAGTCCAGAGAAAAAAAAAAGCACTAGAACACAGGAAACAGTCATGCAATTTAGTGTGAAAACAAATCTCGTGACTTGTCACTTCATTTTGGTAAAGCACTCTTCAGAATGAAATCTTAAATTAAAACAAAGCTGTGTAAAACAAATAACTGACTAACATAATAGATCAAAAGTTCGCTGCACTTGCAGAACAGATGCTTTTCAATGTGCTTGATTTTGTCAATGTTATTATAATATTTTTAGATATGACTAATATCAGGTTGCTTTTAACTAAATTACTCTTTTTAATGTAGATTTCACCATCTTCAGGAGTGTTTATAAATTCATGCCCTAATGTAAGTAGCTCGCTTTGGAAGAATTTAATGCCAATAAATACTTCAAAATAAGTTGCCTATCCCCTTCCCCCCCTCCCACAAAAAAAAAAAAAAAAAATAAGGGGAAAAATAAGGGGGGGGGAATCAAACTGGCTAAATTAGTTGAAGTGTCACAAACATAAAATTAAGTATCTTTTTATGATTAATCATAATAAATAATGCAAACAAATAGCCACTGAATTAAAAGCCACCACACAGCTCCCTTGCCTTCAGCATTGTATACATGTGCAAAAAGTCCCTCAAATTATTCATACCCCATGGTATATATACTGTATATATATCACAGGTTTTTGCATGAAGTCTACTTCCTGTTGAAGAGATGCCAATTTCAATGCTTAAATTTAGATGGACGTGATTAATTTCACAAAGTGTAGTTAGACATTGCATGTCTACCTGAAGTAGGCAATACATCATGTGCCTGAAAAGTATACATAATCTTACCTGGAAATTATCCTATCAGACAGCAGTGCATACCCAGGGGTATAGCAAGGACTCTTTGTCCTAGAAAGGGTTTTCAAGCATGACTTGGGGGGAGGTAAAATTTGCAATTTTTGAGATACATAATGATGAAAAATTTTGTGAATCAAATTAATTGACATTTGACCACCTTTTTGGCAATTTTTTGCTATTATCTTTTTTCAAGCTTTGATTATCGTGGGGTTCCAGCCCCATATATTGCCCCCCCTTCTGCTACATGCCTGAAGCATACCCATACTGGTTAATTGAACAGCCTGAATATATGTCTATATGCTGAAGCTAAATACACAACTGAAAAGTGCAGAGAACATTTGACAAATCCAAGAGTTTCATTTTGATCTAGATTCCTTTCCTGTTGCAAATGTGTTACTAAACCTCTGGGTAAAAACAGTTTCAAACAGAGGTTTGCATGCCATGTAGGCTAGTAGCTGACAAGAGGCAGTGTTATTCCACATGTCTGGTATTTATGGATGACCTTTAACGCAGATCATTTTTTCCTTGTACCAAGTCTCACACAAATTCTGATCTCTGGTTAGTTCACTACAATACTGAAGAACCATTTCACCTTAAAGTGTAGACCTGCCTGTTGTTGGTAAACAACTTGACTTCTCATGTAGACAAAACTGTCCCTTTTGACATTTACATATTTTTGACAAAATAAATGCAACATAAATAAACAATAAATGCATGCTACAAACACTTCTCTCCAAGTCTGAGGCTAAGACCATATGACACCAATGTGGACCCAAATAAGTCACACACTGGGTCAGGGGCCACATGTATCTTCTTCAGAAGACATGCCAAGACCATAACCAGCTATTGATGTATCAGCATTATATAAAATGAAATATAAATACTGCAGGCCATTACAACCATACCAGTTTCCCGTGGTACCTACTGCATTTTGACGGCACACTCCACGGCTTATTGGTGAGACAAGCCACACTTGAATATTTTCCAAAAGAGGAAACCAGTATTTGAGGAAAACAAAATGTATTTTGCAGCAATGCAGCATACTGTATCTTAGGGAAATAATATGGTAACATTTGATTGTCAGCTTTGCATTGACCTCAGCTAAATTTCGGGAGCCATGCAGTAATGAGTTCTTGTGCCAAGACCAAGGTATAACCTCTGGAGGAAAGGAATGTAAAATCTGGCTAACTTTAGACCTTTATTGAACTCACATTTTAAATTAGTACCAACTGGAATGCCAGAACAATTTTTACCTAAAGTTGTAAATGACCTCTGACCTCATTGCAATTTAATGAAAGTTGCAATTTGCTGTACCAAGATGACCTTTGTTTGAAGTGTTGGTTATACTTTGCCATAAAAAAGTAAGGTTGAAACAAAAATGTATACATAAAATAAGTACTATATGTTTGAAACAACCAAACACTCACCCAAAGGATGAAGCCTCTTGGCCATAATGCTGCGACATATAATTGACAAATGATTCATTTAAATTCTGAGAATGTAAATGACATGTACAATATCTTTCCACAGCAAGATATGCACATGAAAAGGTACTTGTCACATTACACAGTACCAGGGACAGAAATAAAGAGAACTTTCAATGGGTAACATTGGGTTAAGCACTTTCAAATCATATCGGTGGCGGTTCATATGTAGATTCATACATCAATAGATTAATGCACAATGAAAATTTGAAAATAATGGCAGTTTGCTACAATCATGTACAAAACACCCATTCGTACAATGGTTTGCTAATTGGCAATACAGTATGTACAGTACTGTAGGTACATGGCCTGCATATTAAATCAAACAAATAATATTTGTTTTGCAGGGAGATTTGCTCAAATGTTTGCAATATTTTCAAAAGATGGCATCCTTTTAGATCTAGATGTATACTTGAATAAAATATTCATTGCCCAAAGGGACTGTTCTCATTAGGCCACTATCCATTTTGCTTCTTAAAAAGAAAATTCGTATCAAGTTTTGATAAGTTAGAGGGGTACTTATTCTAAGCCCTTTTGGTGAAATTTGCATTGAAATCCATTGTGTGTGGTTCTCACGATATGCGAAAGTAAAGTTGTTACACTTTCAACAAAAAGTAAACTTGAAGCAAGCTCATGACATCATATCCTCACAGTAATGGGCAGTCCTTTATTTTTCTTTAACCTTACAACCCACTTTTTCCTCAACAATTGCATGTTATAAGAACATGATTACCTTAGTGGTATGAGAAATTTGCATTCCCCTCAGGGAGGTCCTGTCCCTTTAAATTCAAGGTCAACATAATAGTCTGGAGAAAAAGGGGAACAGAGCAGTTCCTTGTCAATGTGAAGAGGTGATATAATCTCTGCTGCCCTCAAGATGACTTTGGAACACAAATCTAGTGACTTCACTTACTGATATCTTGAGAAATACATGTCCCATTTGAATGGAAATTTCAATACACTGTGTAGATCTGGTTCCTCTTTTGCAAAAACGAAAGTTGAATTTTTGTTTGAACTTTGCCTTTAATCCCTGGATTCCCCTCTTCTTTCATATTGCTTGAACTGGGCATGGTGCATCCATTGTGATTGGTGGTTAATAGGGCATGAACCACAAAAAGATTGTCAGAAAAATTGTTCAAATGTTCAGAACACACTGTTCATTCAGACAAACACCATTCAAAGCAACATTTGTGCTAGGATTTACAGTATCAAAAATTCTCTTTAATTGAAATCAAACTTTGAAAATGCAAAAGATTCATAGTTAATAATAATCCACAATGCTGACAAATACCCTAATTTTTACAAAAACTCCATATGAGGAACATATAGGCTATATTCACAAGGATTAGAACTTCAGCAACTTGTAGTTTTGTGTTTGTATTTTAACAAAAGTCTGTGGATAACATTCTGTACACAATGAAACAAGGGCATGTCAGCAGCAAGACAGTCTCAAATGAAGGATAGTGCCGCCTTCTCAATATGTTTCCAGAAAGTACTCGGTGATAAATGGGGCAGTCCATCTGGGAAACAGGTGAGGTAAGTATTGGCAATGTAAATTCAGTAACAAAATCTTTACCACTGTCTTAATGTATTTAGGTGTACAGTATCTGACCCCAAACTGCAAAACTTCTACTCCTGGAAAAATTTGTGGAGCACCTTTTTCTCAGACCCTTGAAAACAAATATCAACAGAGATGCCAACATTTGTGTTAGACATGGTAATAATACATTTCAAATGGCACCCAGTATAAATGATCGTCAGCATAGGCAAGGGGTCTAAGGGGGTCCCAAGGAGGGGTCCCCCTTTTGAAAAATTTTGCTAGTAAGAAGGGTTTAATGAACCAGAATGCAAAAATGCATTGAGGTTTCGATGATACATAAATGTTCCGTTTCAAAAAGTGCCATCATGCACCATTATCTTCTCATTCAAATGTTATACTAGCATGTTCAAAAAATAATTTTGTCATTCCAGATGACCTTTTGACCTCCATAAAAGCATACATAGCTAGAATGACAAACAAAAGACAGACAAATTGACAAACAGCTATCCTGAGGGATCACATTTAAAAAGGTTTCAAGGCTTTGACCCCTGGAGACCCCAGATGACCTTTTCACCTCTGCCAAAAACTATGGGGACCATCTTCTAACCACAATGCATCTACATACCCAAATATGAAATCTATCCAAGTTTCCTATCTTGAGATATTGCATAAGCAGGATTTTCAGACTTGGACCAGCAGTGACCCCAGATGACCTTTGACCTCCATCAAAAACATTACGTACAATTTCCTGACCATAACCCTTCCACATAACAAATATAAAATCTTTCAAAGCTACTTAACCTGAGATATCACATAAACAAGGTTTTCAGACTTTGACCCTTGGTGACCCCAGATGACCTTTGACCTCAGCCAAAAGCAATAGGGATCATTTACTGACTATGACGCATCCACATACCAAATAAGAAATCTATTCAAGCTTTCTATCTTGAGATATTGTGTAAACGAGATTTTCAGACTTTGACCCCCAGTGACCCCAGATGACCTTTGACCTATGCCAAAAACGATAGGGACCATCTACTGACTATAAGGCATCCACATACCAAGTATGAAATCTTTCCAAGTTTCCTACCTTGAGATATCGCACTAACAAGGTTTTCATACTTTGACCCCTGATGACCCCAGATGACCTTTGACCTCTGCCAAAAACAATAGGGACCATCTACTGACTATAACGGATCCACATACTAAATATGAAATCTATTCAAGCTTTCTACCTTGAGATATTGTGTTAACGAGATTTTCAGGCGATGACCCCTGGTGACCCCTGGTGACCCCAGATGACCTTTGAACTACCCCAAAAACAATAGGGACTATCTACTGACTATAACGCATCTACATACCAAATATGAAATCTATCCAAGCTTCCTATCTTGAGATATCGTGTTAACAAGGTTTTCAGGTTTTGACACCTGGTGACCCCAGGTGACCTTTGACCTCAACCAAAAACAATTGGGTTCTTCCTCTCAATATGGTGTATCTATGTACCAAGTTTGAAAACTGTCACACATTCCTATCTTGAGATATCGTGTTAACAAGCAAAGTGTCACAAACACACACACACGCACACACACACATACATACATACACACGCACGCCATCATGATTGCATTGGTTTCTCTTATCATCGAAACCAAAAAGGAAGAAGAATTTAATAAAACAGCACACCTACCACTCTCCTTAATTTCCTAAGGAGTGTTATTTGTGGTGCTCATGCATTGAAAATCTAAACTTCAAGGCCTGAAATTGACTGGGCACCACGATGATGGTAAAAAGTTTTTAACCCTTTACCATTGTGCGGGGCATATTTGCAAGCCTATGGAGTGGGCGGAAAAGCGGATGCAGCCCGCCCCGCATCAGCTTCCGTAGGCCATTGACCCTGTGACCTTAACTATTGTCTCTCTCGTTGATGTGGCCGGATTTTCAGGTAGCTACTCGCAGTTTCGAGCTCCACATGAAACAGTAAAGATGGGTGACAGCCGAGCTCTCCGCATGGGTCCAAAAGGACCCGAACAACGGTAAAGGGTTAAAATAAGGCTGTGGAGTATGTTTACTGCAAAGCTGATGCCACTGTCTCTGCGTGTGTGCACCTTAACCTTTAGCCGAGTGGTGCAGATATTTTAGTTCAACCCTTTATTGTTGTGCTCCGATTGGGGCATATTTGCGCGCCTCGGGAGTGGGCGGAAAAGCAGATGTAGTCTGCCCCGCATCAGCTTCCGTACGGTAGGCCATTGACCCTGTGACCTTAACCTTTGTCTCTCTCGTTGTTGTGGTCGAATTTTCGGGTAGCTACTCGCAGTTTCGAGCTCCACATGAAACAGTTAAGATGGGTGACAGCTGAGCTCTCAGCATGGGTCCAAAAGGACCCAAACAATGGTAAGGGTTAAGTGTCAACCATGTGTGACCAATGAGCATACATAAATGGCAAAACTTCCTGGGTTGGGGGGAAAACATCATTTGCAGGGAATTCAGTACGACTACAAGTCTGCAGGGACCTGAAGCTAAGCATCAGGGTTACCCCCAGACCATTTTGAGAGCCAGCTAATTTGTGATCACAGTCCTGAGGGAGTGGTCTGAGGGGGGTCACTATCTCACCCTCCCCTTTGAAAAATGTTTGCAGGTTTGGGAGTGCTTACAAAAAACCAGAATGCAAAAATGCATTGAGGTTTCCATGATACATAAATGTTCTGTTTCAAAGAGTACCATCATGCACCATTATCTTGTCATTTAAATGTTGTACCAGCATGTTCAAAAAACAATTTTGTCATTCCAGATGACCTTTTCACCTCAATAAAAGCCATACATTGCTAAACAGGCAAACAACAGACAGACAGATGGACAAACAACTATCTTGAAAATTGTATTTAAAAAGGTTCCTAGGATACTTGGCATCTCTGCCTTTGACCTCCACCAAAACCAACATGGACCATTTCCCAACCATAAAATTTGATCCCCAGTGACCCCACATGACCTTTGACCTCTGCCTCAAATAACAGGAGCATCTCCTGACCATAATGCATCTACATATTAAATATGAAATCTATCCAAGCTTCCCATCTCGAGATTTCATGATAATGAGATTTTCAGACTTTAGACCCAGGTGTTCCCAGATGACCTTTGACCTCTACCAAAAACAATAAGTACCATTTCCTGACCATAACACATCCACATACCAAATATGAAATCTATGTAAGTTCCCTACCATGAAATATTGCATTTTAACAAAATTTTCAGACTTTGACCCCTGGTGACCCTATATGACCTTTGAACTCTGCCACAAACAAACATGACCATCTATTGAAAACGTATCCACATACCAAATATGAATTCTGTTCAAGTTTCCTACCTTGAGATATCGTGTTAAAAATGTTTTCAGACTTTGACCCCTGGTGACCCCAGATGACCATTGACCTCCACCAAAAACAATAGGGTTCTTCCTCTTAATATGGCGCATCTATGTACCAAGTTTGAAAACTGTCAGACATTCCTATCTTGAGATATTGTGTTAACAAGCAAAGCGTCACAAACGCACACAGTTACACACATACACATGCACGCCATCATGAATGCATTGGTTTCTCTTATCATCGAAACCAACAAGAATCTATTACTCAATTCTAAAGAAATCTAAGCATTATTCAGTTAGCGTTAAGAAATTTGTGAGGGGCAGTGATGCTAAAATTGATGGTGGTGGGAGATATTAAGACCTCCAGCGCTGCCTTGAGTGTTGACATCCCTACTAGGCATAGTTTTGTGAACCTAAATATGATGTTTTAAAGAGCAAGCTTGGGTGACTCCAATATTTTTGGAGTTCAGGACCCATGGTCCAATTACTTGCAACACTGGAAGAGAACAACTCCTATGATGATGTCATAACTGTCACTTAAAACCTCTGCAGCTATAAAATGTCCACTAGTTCCACAACTATAAACTATATCAGCAACTATACACTGCCTGTAACTTAAGCAGCTATAAACTGTCGACTACTAGGCTATTAATGATAATTAACACATCAGCTAACAATAATGGTCTCTCAACAGCACAGGAACTACAAGTGTATCAGAGAATTATAGTGGCCAACAGAAGAGAAAATACTTTTGAATAAAGGAAAAGAGGGAACAAACCAGTTGTTTCTTTACAGTAATAATACCATAAATACTTGAAAAAACACAAATGAAAACTTTAATATGCTCTTTAATGCATATTTGTGGCACTGACAAATGACAACTAACCATGAGTAATAACAGGCTGCGATAAATTTATTTCTTACTACTTGTCCATCGGGCTGGGGATTCCCAAAGTCTACTTGTCTGCATGAATATGCACTGAGCTATATCTAATTATCTAGTACTAGCCATTGAATTCCTATGTGAAGAAGACTTCTGTGCTGCTTGCCCAGCTGGCTATAATATTGAGCAGTTCACTTGTCAGAGTAATTTTTTACTTGTCCCGGACTGTCGGGCGGGGGATTTGTCGAAGCCTGGTTATAAACCCCAGGAAAATGGAGCTGCAGGTCAGGACTTGATGTTGTGAAGTAGAGAGAGTAAATATGTAATTGAACTCAAGTTTCAATACAAAGTCTGACTTTGAAGTAACTGCTAATCCTGTTCATTGCAAGTCTAGTAAAATGAAAATGCTGTACTTTAATTTCACACATGATTTAACAATTTCTCAAAAACAGAAAATTTACATCAAAATCTGTCAAATTATCAAATTATAAATACAAACTTGTGATGTGAAAAGTAGTGTTCCACAGATTATGCTATAATCGGTAATACTCGATTACCGATTATTTAATGTAACAATTGGCCCGATGCCGTGCCCCTTGCTTTGTGCATTTCGTATAACCAGAACCAGTTCAGGATGGAAAATATTGGGAATAGTTCTGTTTGTTTCACGAACGGGATATCGTTTTTGTAGGCGAAATATTTTCACTTCAAAAGTGGAAATACAAATCAATCAATTAACTGGTTTGAAGTCGATGTCACATGCCCTTTGATAATTTAGTTCTAAGGCCAACATCAAGCTCTGTCTAGTTTTTATCCCCAATCATGTTGAAACATTGCATTCTTTTACTTTACTGGGTTGTATTTGCGTTAATGTACTGTAGCCATTCTCCCGCTTTAACAAACCCCATGTAAAGCAATCATGATAATCTTAGTAGTTCTGGGCACCTGTATAACTTATCTTATGGTTCCTTTCCGATATAAATATCCCCGTATATTTTTAGCAGTCATTTCTTGTCCAAAACTTCTGTCTTGTTTAAAAAGAATCTGCAACTGAAATGCACGTAAGTTCGATCCCCGCAAAATCCACGTACGCAGAGATTTGTGATGCCGTTTCTAGGTGAATTTAGCACGGGGCTCGCCCAGCTTCGCTAGCCGGCATTACAAGCGTGATCGTGGTAACACAAACTCCATGGGAAAATTTGTCTCGAGACTGAGTATTTTCACACACTAAATCACATAGGCAAAGGTGCGTGTTGTGATTGGCTGCCTAGAATCAACGCAATTGAACCAATCGCGAAGCAGGGGCCAATTCAAATTTTGCAATGGATCTTTTGCATATGATGTCCCCGAGCAAAATATGATGCCTTAGGTGCCTTCGACTCGTCTAGTCGAGTTGCAACTAGAGTAATTATGACCTAAGCGAGGGCGGGGTAGGGTGCTCTGAGGTTTTAGCATATCTTTGGATCAAAAATTACATCTCTGGAGAGTTAAAGTATTTATTCTTTTTGGTTAAACCAACTCCTAACTGACCAGCTAAATTGGGGGGGGGGGGGGGGTTCGACAAGTGGGGCAGCCCAAAATCTGGGGAGGGGAAATTCCACGTAGCACCACCAGTGCAAGCAAGTTAGGTGAGCCACAACTGGAAAAGGCTGTGGCCGGCTCGACTAGAACCAATTGTTGGAAATTGGGCCATAAAACTACTATTACATATATAGGGTCTAACTGCAGCCTAAATTTAATTTCACACTCAGGACCGTCGGAAGCAGGGAACTGGGGTTGCTGCTTCCAATAATTCTGTCATGCATTTTGAAATGTAATGAAAACGTCGAAGAATCAATATATGTGGACATTTTTACTTTTTAGGACTTTTTCCTGCAATCTGGAAGGTTTTTTTTTAAATCACTATGTAACCCAACCCATGATTGCACATAGCGTATCTGCACTAAGCCTGTACCCGTCTTTTCAATATACTAAAGTTAGCTACCTGCCCCAACCCAATCCAAAATACCTTCCAACGACACAGTTACTGTAATAACTTGTGAACATGCGTATATAGGCCTGCTAATATTAAGCCTACTTGCTCTACAGACATAAATATACAAACAGCTGCACATAAAATGAGCTGTAAAGCTGCCTTAAAGTGGTCGTAGGAGTCTGAACACGTAATGTACTGTAGGCCTATATGCTGTAGGTTAAAGCCTATATATTTCTATAGCAGGGAATAGTGTGGCCACTTGTTTTTCTTCGCGCCTTGATTAGGCTTGAAACGGAAGGAATTATGTGCTTCAGTATGCCAATTTCACCAATCTGTACCGTTACAAATAAATGACAATTTAACGTTCAGGCAGATTATCCCTCCTGTGCCTGTTTAAGACAACTTGCACATCTTTTTCGAAGGAAGAGTTACGTTGTGGGTTGCCATTTTGCATGACGTAGGTTAAGTTGCGTCAGAGGCTACACAAGTAACCGGCTCCCGGGGTGGGTTACTTTTTCCTAACTCGAGTTGTGACGTTTTGATGACGTTTCGTCCAGTCGAACGCTTATCAGCTTAACACGAGTTACTCAAGTGAACGAGCCGAACGCACATCTTGTTTGGCGGTAAAAACGGACACGCACGCAAGTCTAGTGCATGCGTGGGCCAAGAAGTTTGCTGCAAGAGACCACGTGCATTACTGTTTTCGACTGCAATGACGTCGTATGACAACACCGCTGAAGTCCTACCGTAAATAACATTACGGAAGGAATGCTGGGAAGGACTTAATTTATGCAAGGTAATAACCACCGAACTTCACAAGATTCTAGATGCTGCATGTACAAAGCATGCACAGATATGTGTGCAAAGCTTGGGGATTTGAAAAAAAGGCGAAACACTGCATCTAGATAGTCTGTACTATGTGTTTTGTGCAGAACAGTTTGTACAGCAACTTACACAGCGCTTTCTGCGAGACAGCAAGAATACAACTTGAATGCACTTCTAAATCGAATTCCAAGTAATACTACCAGGTTATAGCGGAAAACATCAAACGATCATTCCCATGGCAGGGGTAAAATGTATACGTTTGTGATTATCTATGCGTCCCGTTTTGGCGGGAAGTTAAAGGATTGAGTATTTACGGGAATTTTAATGAAATTAAGAGCAAGTTGCAAGTATATTTAGCCCCTTTTTCCAGTTTGCAAATAATCAGTGGTAGTGATCGGTTGGATGGCAGAATTTTACCGATGACGATTATTTACCAATACCTTAATAATCTGCCCGATGCCGATTACCTAACAGATGATCGGTCGAACACTAGTGAAAAGACAGATTCACCAAATTTATCACCAAACATGCTTATGTTATTGTTTGCTTTTCAAAACTTCAAGAACAATGAAGACATTGCTATACATCCTGAAGGGATTTATTTTGGGAGTAATGGTTTTTCAATTAAAAAAAAAACAAATACACCAATCGCCAGACTGTTAATGTATCTGACCTAACATGAATGGATCTATGATTATTACAACAAAACATTGTGAAACACTCCTCATCATTTCTTTTGCATCTAGGCAGTGAATTACTTATAGGTGTGTTTTATTCTCACATGTGCAGTATGCTCTGTCCACGTAAAAGAAGTCTGTGTGTATACCATAAGCCAGACTACATATTAGGCACTACTGTAAATCCAGTTCACACTATCAAACCAAAATATTGTAAGGCAAAGGTTGTGGCCAGTCTGACATAAACCAATTGGTAAGAAACTGAGCTTTAAAACCTAACTTAACAAACTAACGAACCAAAAACATTTAAGGGGAAGACTGCCAAAATGGGTACATAGAGCTCTACATGGTTACAAATATAACAGTTGCCAACTTTTAACAAATGACTTTCCAGGTAATGATTCTGTATAGTTCTGTTGTTGGCAGCAATATATGTATCCACATCTATCCTTTTGTTGCCATAACAAGACATGACAATCATGGCATGACCTAAAACATTTTGCCCTGGGTGCATTGATATTGGGAGCAAGTTTAAGCAGTCGCCCTACCAATACTGAAAACACAGTATTCAAAGTCTTTCAAAATAAAGTCCTCTCTATAACAGGTACCTTCCATAATTTTCAAAATATTCTACAGATAGGAAGTAATGAGAGATTTTAGAGGAACAACTAAGAATGTTGTGGCATGAATGAATATACTGTAATAACTGAAAAATTGTCAAAAAATACTACCATTCAATTATGAGGCATTTTAAATGTAGTCACTCATCACACCAAACAACATTTTGGATAGGGGGAGACAAATTTCTCAATTGGTTTAGCATTTGACTGACATCAAATTCCAAAGATGACAGAGTGCATTTATAACAAGGCATGGGCAGGTAGTGCTTCACTACACATGGGATATTTAAGGCTCAAAAAATGCCCTGAAGCAATAAACTAGGATTGTGTTTGCACAAGGAGGATTTTATTAAAATCTGTTGGAGGGGGTACAAAAAAGGGGAACTGTCGGTGGGAATGAGTATCTGCCTTTGAAGAAATCATGTACTCAAAGTAAGGTGACTACAAACCAATGCATTAGTTTTTTTTTTACAATAGTTTTGATGGTGCCGAGGGGTCCCCTGTCCAAAGACAGCTTCCTTCTGTTCTCTGTTGTTATGTCAGAAAACTATTAATAGCAGAAAATGTGACAATTATCAGTGTTTTCCTTAATAGGGATTGAAACCTGAAGGTCCTGAGATGTTATATTTCAAGAGTCTGAAAAAAAAAAGTTGGAAGGGTCTCACAATTTCTCCAAGAGACCCATATAATTATTAAGTCAATATTGTTAGTTTCACCATTTGCCAAAAGTGCATTTGTGAATTCTTATGGAGAGGTTTTCCAAGAATTTGCTAGAGTAACATATCAGTGCCTGAGCTAGAACTAAAGCTTGTGCACCTCCTTTCCATAGTGTCCAGGGGGACTTAATGTGCAGACCTGGGATCCCAGGTTAGCAAAAATCCTGATAATTACAAAAAAAAAAATAAAAAAAAATTTATGAACATGGATAATGGTAATGGGAGATAATTTGTACAATAGTAGTTTTGAAGATGCATAGCATAAGTTTCAATACTACATTTGTTGCACAGACATGGATTACGGAAGATCACAGGAAAGAGACAGTACTGGTAATATTAACATTTTAACATAGTAGTCATTGTGCATTAAAAGCAAGAAACTTTGACCTGGGAGGCTGGGAGATGATCATGAAGTAAATTATGCTGGGAGAGGGGTTGGGTAAACAGGGCTTACTATGTTACAGATGCTTTCAAGTTATGTTTACAATAGTGTTTGATGTAACAAAAACATTTCCCAATAGGTCTGATCTGAATAACATTTTTGGAGATGGGGGTGGGGGTAGGAGAACATACTTTGGGGGATGGAACATCTCTTCTCTCCTTTTTGCTCTGAAACTGAAAGTATCTATCTTCCTACTTTTGAAGATCCTGTATGCCCACCTTGGCAAAGACTGTGTACAGAGCAGAGAATTGTGATTTAAGAACAATTCTGTGTAGTCACATAACTCAAACAGTGGGCCCCTGAACTCAAAAAGTGCAGCAACTTATTAACTTATTTCATCTCGTGCAAGATCATGGAAGTAATTTACAGTATGAAAGCTACCAAGCACCAAGGACAAGGGCTTGACAAACCATCTGATATTTCACTGCTGGGAGTTCCAATATCATAACGATGAGCAATGACAGTACAGATCAAACAAAAGAACAGTCACATAGATTTCAGCATATATACTTGTATAAAATGCAAACAAAGAAAACGGAGCTTTTCAATACGCTCATACGAAAAAGTCTATCAAATTGTTAAGCTTTAACTCTGTTGTTTAGCAACGGCGTGCAGCAATGTTAATTCAATGCTTTCAAGCCATATCAGTCTTCTAAAGCATGAACAGTTATGTCTTGCACCTGGGTATAGTAGCTAATTGTCACACTAATAACTATGGCCACATTAAGTAATAAGTGTGCTACAGACTGATCTACAAATCAGGGGAAAAAATGGCTTCTTGTGAGAATCATTGACAACAATGTGGACACAGAGACACCCATATATTAACCAAAACTGAAAATATCAAGATCACACTTCCTGTAAAGAGGAACAAGTAAATTAGGCATACCCAAACTTGCATTCAATTTATAACCAATTGAACCATGTGGTTGTGGAATTTCTACTAAACATCCCAAAATCCAACAAAACACAACCAAAGAATTATTCATGGGAATTACCCACACAATATTTATCGTCATATAAATCTTGCCAATTATCTATTGACAAGCTGTGAACCAACTTCATTTAAATAGCCTGCCCAACATAAGTTTCAAAAGGGGGAAATCCCCCTATGATTTTATATCCACTTTTTTATATGCACTTTTTACCTTGGCTACTTGAAATTATAATTTTTTTTTTTTTTTTTATTTGAGCACAAATGTACAAAAAGAAACAATATCTTGTACATGAAGGTGGGGGAGGACTGAAAAAGTAATTTGCATTTTAGACACTGCTTTCTCTAAAGGTTCAAAAAAATTTGTATTAAAAAAATGATTTTGTATTTAAATAAAATTAAAAATTTGTGATACTGTTATTGTGGGATCCTTTACCACACTTACTTTTTCAGCATCATATCTGTACATTCACAGACTAATAGGAATGTGCTGATTAAATGCTTACCAAAATATTGACTGATCGTCAAACCAGTGAAACTTGTCCCATGTGTCACATGGATTTACCCAGGTTTTAGATCCCAAGTTCTCACCAATTTGCTTTGGTTGGGTGAAGTTGACTCGTTTGTTGGGTGTAGTTACCATGGTACAGTAGTAACCATCACCTTAATCACCACCATTAACATCATCATCAGGAAGGGAGAAGTCCACCCTTTTTTTTGAAAATTCTTTGGTTTTCAATGGGGTCTAGATGCCAAATGGTGCAATTTTGGTGGCTTCGAGTAGTTTCTTTAACTCGAATGATTAAAAAGGCTACCTTTTGACTATGCAAGTCAAATCCTAGAAACACACAGAGTCAGTCATACATATTAAGTGTTTAACAAAACTAAACAGCAGTAAGCAATAGGTCATTTGATTATGAGTTACAACCTTCGCAAGTCCTGGTGTTTTTGATTTTCCATGAACAATATCTTTCTGTATTTTCAAAGATGGTATGGCCAGAAGGAAAAGTTTGTTTCGTATTAACCTCTACATAGTTGGTCAACATATGAAAGGAGAACGAAATGTATGTTCCACTCAACCATGCATGTTCATGATGTACAAAGTTCCAAACGGTGTTCATGACAACGTATCTACAGGAACACTTGACATCACAATGTTGGGATTCCCTAGTAGGGTTACACACTATCTCTCCAGCTACTGTACTTAACCCTTTACCTTTGTTCGGGTCCTTTTGGACCCAGACAGAGAGCCCGGCTGTCACCCATCTTAACTGTTCCACGTGGAGCTTGAAACTGCGAGTAGCTACCCAAAAATTCGGCCAAAACAACAAGAGAGACAATAGTTTAAGGTCACAGGGTCAATAGTCCACGAAAGCTGATGCACGGCGTGCTACGTCCGCTTTTCAGCCCATTCCCGAGGCGCGTAAATATGCCCCGATAAGAGCACAACCACCACAACGGTAAAGGGTTAATGTACAGTACTGCAATACAGTACCTAGCTAAGTGGGTATGTGTCCTCAGTTTCAGAATGACCAGCTATAATCAGGCTGTGATGTCCGGTGATGAATGTGGCAGACATAATTCTCACAGTACTGTGGTAAAAAACCCTGTTTAGCACATTTTTCTGTTGATAATTGTAATTTGGACAGAAAATGAGGGACCTGGGTATGAAGGATCTTGTGTCCATAAGTTTGAAAAGAAATAGGCCTAGGCCTACCATTAATTCACTTTTCACTGCTTCAGTATATTAATAGGTTAGAAATATAATACTCCCCTCAAAGTTTCAAAATAATAATTAGCGTGCTTCAAAGCAAAAATTTGGGAAAACCTGTCACCTGACATATGGGCATTGCACACATCTGCCCTGACACCAGTGTGAACCAAACATGCCCAGCCAAACCCAGTTAAACTGGGCATATCTGGTAACCCTTATTTTGAAGGCAAAAGTTTTTTGACCCGCTTTATTCCATGCTAGAAATGAAGAATAAATCATGTAGCTAGGCACTAATCATTTATTTTGCATTAATGACACATTCTGGAGTTAAAGCAGCTTATTTTTTTTTTTTATTTTTTTTTTTTATTTTTACCTTTCCAGTGTTTATCAAATGTATGGGCTGTACTCCATACAAATGTAAAAAGCTTTAAAAACTAACGTACTTTAGTCTTTTTTCCGCAAATGAGCAAAAATTTGAAAAAATCGAAAAGATTTCAACGGTTTCCAAACGCTATTCTGCCTTATTATCTTGCTCTAGCTCCGCCCAATGAATTTGATGCATATTCAGAAGGTCATTTTGAGAAGGAATCAAGCAAAACGTAAACAAAACAGACAGTGAAGTTTCGTTCAATTGATACATACGTTATTCAAATGGCCTTTACGTCTCCAATTTGCACATCGCATCGAACCAGCTGCGCAATTCGTTCGTTTCATTTGTGAACCCACATTTAGTGACAAATTCCTATTCACTTGATTCGGCTCCATCGTTCAGTTTTTAATTTTGTCACTGATTGTGCTATTTGAATCCGTCCCAAGTTTCAAGATAATGTTCATTTTCTCTTTGATTTGATGCTGTGGCTTGGCATTCAAAAACAATCTTTGGGTTACATACGTGTGAAACTAACTGTCATTCTGTGTTGGGCCCGAACGGTTGTGAAAGGACTCCTGTAATGCATGTACACAACATGTGTGATATATTGGCAATGCGTACATCGTTGTGTCAAAGGGTAGGCATAATTTTACATCGTTCATTTCTTGCATTGTGATTGGTCAAATTGAGATAAGAGCCCGTTGTCTTTGCATAAGAGTTTAGCCGAAAAAAGTAGATGAAGGTTTTTTCTATTGTAATTAGTGCTCTAATTAGTGAAATTTCACCAGAAAAAAACCTGGCGTGAAGGATTTCTATCGGAAGTATCAAATGGAAGAGCAAGATTGAAGATCAACGATGAAGGTTATTTTTTTTTCATCAAACACCATAAGCTGCTTTAACAGAATGAACAGTTAATTGTGTGAAAAGACAATCAACCTTGTTTCTGTAGAGTACATAGTAATGTTTCATGGTAAGCCAATAGTGCTGTAAAGACCAGTGTAGTCCAACAACCATCAGATACTACAGTCTTGCAAGAACAGTCACCCAGCTGATGAGTGAAAAACTCCTTCAAAAGTAATGCAAATTAATGAAATATTACTGAAAAGTAAACACCATTACCATTTGATAAATGCCTTATGTTTTCAACATTAAAACAAAAACAGGAAATGTTCATTTGACAAGCACTTTACACCCTTCCCAACTTCTCAGTCACAATTTTCATACGGGAATTTAATGGTTGTTTAACATTACTTTCACAAAACTAGTACTTTCCATACGAACATGGCACTTGCTTTCTTCCCACATTTTGTGCAATTGACTTTGAATCATCACTGGTTATCAACCTATATGCTTTTACATTACGTATTTAGATTTGTTAGTTAGATAGGGTTTGTTGTGTATTTAGGACAGATACAATTACCGTGTACTGGCCTCTTTAAATTCACTTTCCATAAGATAACATATGGCATCATATGGGTGAGAAATTTGTTGTATGGGGAGGAAAAATCGTTGCAAGCTTTGACATAAATGTTGTTTTCATCATTTCAGACACAGTGAGATAAGAGAACCTCTTTATTTTTAACTGTGATGAGACAAACTTTCGCACAGATATCCTTCCTACTAGTAACAAAACAAAGCAATGGTATTTAACACACAGTAAACACCATTTACATCATCACCACATGGTAGCGTAAAATCAGCTCACTAGTAGCTTTAGAACTTTAACGGTAAAATAGTTGTTGTATAATGCATTTTGTGAATTCAAACATGAAACTGTTCCAAAAAGGTTTCACATTGATATTTTCGGTCGGAGGGAAGTTTGATGAGTCATCATTTTATGGAAATAATTTGGTTAATTTCTACCTAGTAACTTCTGGTGAAAGCTTGGGAGACCCACTTCATCTTTTCAACTGGTAGAAAATTGAGTATGTGAATCAGCCCAAAATATAGCTCAGCAACACACAAATTTCCAGCCGATGTGTTTATGTACTGTAGAGCACTCTGCTTTACACCTGTGAGCAGGGCTGGAAAAATCTTTATTTTCCTGCAAGCAAACATAGAATTTCTCAGCAAGCAAATCAAAATTTTCCACAGACTTCACATGTTTACATACAAAAGTAGTCACATTTTCCTCCAAATACCAAATTTCCCTGCAATGACTTCCCAAATTGCTGGTTTTTTCCAGCCATGCCTGTGAGTGATAAACTGAAACTGAAACATTGCTACTGTATGGTTAGTTTCACGTACATGTATACGTACTACATACACATGTATGAATTGCTACTGGTTATGGCTTGTTACATGTACACCTCGTTCTAAGTGCATTGTATGTACACAGAAAGCAAGCTCTCAGGAAACAAACGTATGATTGTTGCTTATTTTGTTCAGTTACGTTGCATTGTCACACCTGCACATCTTGGCAACATAAGAGAGAGTTTTCAAAAATCAAAAAAATTCTGACTGAGATGTTTTGATGTTGTTTTTGAAGAATATTTGCAAGCTGATTAAAACATTGAAGCATACAGCATTTTTTGAGGAAAGTGGCAAGATTATGAAGACGTAAAATCTGTTATGTTCTGAAAAGTACTGGTTGGATTTTTTAACATTTAGTATGATATTTCAAAAAAAAAGTGATTAACAGAGGGGATAACTCAAAATAAAGCAGTTTGAAATTTTTTGATGCTTCATAATGTTAGTGCCACAACCTTTTTACTGTAATGGGGTGACCATCAAATGCATCTTCAACTACTCATCTGCTGTAACATTAGAGCAGCTCTTAGGTGCATAGCAGATTGTACACCCAAAAGATTGCTGTCTCAGTCTTGCTAGACCTGATGATGCAACTTGCTTAGCTGGCATAAGTTCTACCAAAACTTGCTATGCCGATCGAAGTTACAGTTCTTTATTATCATATGACATAATGTTATTTACTAGCCTATTATTAGCCTTGTTTGAGTTATCTTATAGGCTATAGGTGGCATCATTGATTGGTCATATCTAAACAGGATGTGAACTTAGTTCTAGTCCAACAGTCTGTAATGACTAACATTTCTGTCAAACCACTGAAATCCACCAACAAACGCTTGGTAGTACTGCTGATGCCCAACATATTGGTTAGCGATAATTTCCACAAGACTGGGATATACACATCTACGCTGTGGATGCTGCCACGAGCAGAACTACAAAAGGTCATCAGGGACTTTCATAAATTTCAACTGTCAAAGCTGGTTTAAGTCATTTCAGCCAATCAAAATTAGAGAACACATTGGGTCACTGACTTACACTTTTTTGAAACAGTCAATGTACTGATGGAAGGTTCAAATTAACAGTACTGTATTTGTTTCCAACAAGTGCTTCACTTGATTCATCAGAGCATCTGTTCGCAACCTTACTTATTCTGTTCGCAACCTAACTTATTTACATTGAAACTGGCTGATATGCAGTGTCTTTACCTACAAGTATTGTGTTTTGTGTGGATGTGAGGCGCATGAATTTCACCTGTTTCCTTATGTTTTTACTGATTCCAAACTGCATTTTTTACCTGGTAAATTTGCATACTAAGTTATAACACTACTTATCAGGTAAATCAAATAACTGTGGCTACAAAAGTGGCCACTGATCACACTGTGTACGATGGTAAGAATTAACTGTGCAGGCCCATTGAGTTTATGGGCATATACATTAACATTTCCTATATGAAAATCTTAGAATTATAGGGCTTTTAGGTGCAAATTTGATGGCACACTGGGTAAACAGTGTATATAATGTGTTTGCATACAAAGCATTTGGTAATGACAACACAGCTACTGTGTATTCCAAATTCATCACAACTTTTGAAATCTTCATCATTCTTAAGGCACAGACAGGCAAGGAAACACTTTAAGTTCCTTGAGTTGCCACTGCAATATTTCATACCACTGAAACTATGGAATTACTTGTACTTTGTAAGCCTACACTAACAAATTAGTACTGCTGAGAAGGGGAGATGGCTTTTAACCACTGGGGACTGTTGGATCGTAAACTACATTGTAATGTCTAATAAGTACAATATACTCAGTGTACCGCCAAATGGGCACATAAGAGCTCTATCACTGCAAATTTTTTATATATAAAAAACTTGAAATGATTACATAATGATTACATACAGTATATGTAATGTTAATGCTAATGCTTACTCAATTCCCGACGGTAGGCCTGTCAGTTTCTGTTTAGTTTTACAAACATTTAAACGGTCAAAATATTGGTTACCGTTTAAATGATGTCCAAATATAGTCCCCTTTGATAATTTTCCTTAGAATCAACCACAAACATTGTAATATATACAAATACTGGCTTTGAGACAATAATTTTGGCATACCCCCTCTATAGGTTTATAAAACATTCCAGACATGTATTGCAGGTTACTGGGTAACTGTATACATGATTTGTAGAACAGAAAATGTAGAGGGAACACTATGGCTATGCCACTACTCTGGGCAGCTAACTGGTGTGACGCAGGCTCACTTACTAAGCATACTGCATACCTGGCTGAAGAAACTAGCTCTCACAATGTTACAGATCGATATCATGCCATCAAAATTGTAGGTTACATGAACGGGTGCATTAGTACCTTAAGTTAGGCATTGTAATTGAAGGCTTTAGGAACTAGTTTTAACGATGACTGAAAACAGATCAAATGTGGCAGCTTTGATTTGTAGGCCTAGGCTAGGCCTATGTAAATGTGTAGGCCTGTCACATCTGTACTGTAAAAGTACCGTTTAAACGGCTGATGGTTTGAAAAATGTTTACACATGACAGGCCTAGTTGACAGCCACCCCATCATACACTACTATAGGCCTATGGGCTATTACTTTCAAATGACTTAGCTTAAAATAAAAGACACAAAGAGCACTCGAGTTTTTAACCAGGTTTCTTGTTATAGGCCTTCAACAAATTTATTCCAATTTTCATGGGGGAAGGGTTATCCAACCCTTGCAAATAGCCTCAACATTTGGCAATGCCGAAGTAAATGTGGAGGCAAATCAATTCGACATCAGCAAAAATTTTGCTGTACAAAAGTTGCACAATACATGGCTCGAAATTAGACCCAAGCTTTGAGTTATGATTTGAGGAAAAGTTGTTATATGATAAAAATTTCCTCTGTGATAGAAATTTGAGCAAATGTATTCAGTATTATTTCTTTACAAACAAAACATAACTGCAATTTTTCAATTGTTTGGTTGACAGAAATTCTTGATTGAAAAAGATCACTGCAATCGGTATTTATGGAGCTCACATAACTCAACACCGTCAAGAAGTGATAACTGCACACAGTAGTGCTGCACACGACATATAAATGCGACACATCAGAGAATGACTTTAGAGTAAAGAACCAGCCACTTTAACATTTTGATAAGCAATTACATGGGAAAAATTCTCAAAGTGGCTGTGTTCATTTTATCAATGGAATTCCAGAATTTCTGAAACAAATTAGGTTTTCATACAGTACAGTACCATACCAAGTGTGTAGACAATTATCGCTAACAGTCATACACATACAATTGCATGACTTTTACTGTCATTTGCATTGATAAGTTACCTAATAATAATAATGCTGAGGTAAAGTGTATTTTTGCAGAAGTCAGTCATTTTTACTTCAGCAATTTTTTTGCCATAGCCAACATCTTGTTTGCAAGGGCTGGGTATCCCATTCCCTTTTTCAAAAATTTTTGTCTTTATTTGAAGTGTCTACATGCAAAATGGTAGCACTTGTTGGAAAATCAGTCAACACAATTTCACTTTCAATCAGTGCGAAAAAGAACTTTTTTGCAGTAACCTAGAATAAACACATTAAGGGATTTGCCAAAATAATATTACAGAGATACTCACAAATGCGCAATTACTAAAACCTCTCCTAATCACGATTTTGAATCGTTGAGTATGGTACGGGTCATGCGGTACTGGTCCAATTTGCAAACATGATCAACTTGATCTGTCATGGACGGTCAGATTTCCATACCTGTGTACATCTCTAATGACATTCTAGCGCTGAAAACACACAAAGAACCTCGAGACAGTCCAGAACATTCATTTGATGGGCAATGCTGAGACAAGCACTGCCTCTAATAATCCCCAAAGTAGGCATTCATTTTTGCTATTGAACACATCATTGCAAAGCCTTATTATATAATTTATGCAGTGACAGGAATATATCCCATACTGATACAAAGGTTAGCCAATAGCGATGTCGCAACAGCTAACATAGGTCTGTAGGTACCTAGGCATATGCATTGTTTAGGAGCATGAGCAGCTAAATGTGCTGTGAGATACCATGTTCTGAATTTGTAGTTACCACTAAGTTGAACTATTTGCAAATTTGTGTTTTTCTACCAAAGTTACTACTGGGATTTGAAATGCAGGTTTTTCAGCAGGTCGGGTGGGTCGGTAGGTTTGGGTGTTCAAATGCAGGACAAACCCATGAAATGCAGGCCAATTGGTAGGTATGTGTCAGTCAACTCGATAAAAAGTTTAAAGTCATTTTCAAGTATGGTTCAAATCTGGTTTCCCTTTAGTCACTTCTTATAAGAGGCGGGAAATATCACAATGGGTATTCTCTACACCCCAGCCCACAGGGGGCATACTCAACAACCCCCAGCCCAAAGGGAACACCTTACTTTACGGAATGGCTAGTATTTAAACAGGACTCTATGATGGACTTTGTTTTACTCCACACCACATTCCTAAGCCACAGTGCACAATAAATCCCAACATTACAGCATTCCAGGGTTTCCTCATTTTGAAGTTTACTTTCCTGCAACAAATTTCAGAATTTTCCTAAATTTTGTCCCACCCATGAAAACAGATTTAAAAATCATTTTATACCTCAATGATCATAATGTCAGGAGGCCTATGGACAAGGGCCCTGTACGGAGTAGGTCCTTCTGTTAAGAGAGTAACTACAGAATACCACCCAACCATCGAAAAACACCTTTTTGCAAACAAGGAGGCACGGTCACAGTGACTGCTGTTTTGAGAACAACCCACCATAAGTCTTCTAGTTTCCCAATATGCCTACGGACCACTGAGCCTCCACTTTTGAGTGTAGACGCAGTGACTGTTTCTGAATTTGCATTATTTTGCAACACCAATCAATGGTGTGTATTTGTCTGTAAGTTTTTGTGAAGAATTTTGCTACCTCCACTGAGCCTTAACTTTTGAGTGGAGGCGCAGTCACATTGACCATCTCTCAATTTGCATTATTTTGCAGCTCAAAATAATGATGCATATTTGTGTGAATATTTCTATAGACTACAGTTGAACCCTGTTAAGCATAGTACACAGTCCTGTTCAAGGACTGGTCTTGGTAATAATTGTAGGAATAGGTCTAACGCACGCTAAGGTGAATTTTTGAAGCTGTAGTTAGGCTAGTTGATTAGGCCTAGGCTAGTTACACCCTGTGCTGTTTGTGCACATCATCATGATTTTGTGAGGGGTATGCCCCAGGACTGTGTATGGCCGTCCTACTGTTAAGAGTTGTACATGGTCCTGAATCAAGGGCTAAGCTAGGGACTGGCTAGGTAGATTAGGCCTAATTTAGTACTTTATATTGGCCTAACCTACTGTGCAGGTATAATGTTAGGCATAGGCACTTACGTTAAGTAAAGCCTGAATCATTGAATGCCTGAATGAAGGACTTTGCCTAACTGTTAGGCTACCAATAAAATTTGTTAATTCACTCACAACTTGCTAAATTATGGCATTTGCTTCCATTCTACACTCAATCTCGTATCCGGAAGAGTTAACAGTAGTTTCTGCTGAATAAACACCAACGCAGTAGCCTGGACGATTTGACACTGACTAGCAATTAGCATAGGCCATAACTTGTTATTGGAATGGATTGAAATATGACTGACTACTGTGCACAATTCATAGTGTCACATTCACGAAACCTACGGTACATAAGCCAGCCTACCGTCGGGGTTCCTTCCCCAATTTTCAGTTAGGCCTAATACCTAAGCACGTACTGTAAACTAACCAACTGAGATAAAGCCAAGAAGATACAACATACCTCTCAAAAGCAAAAGAGAAATTTAGGCGGTCCACGGAGATTTACACAGAAAATCTTTAAAATGTGAGGTGCAGTCTTGTTTCCTCGCCTGATTTACTTCTTTCGCCCAAGCTCAAAACTGCGTGGTAGATGTAATGCAAAAGCTGTGCTGATTTGCGTATACAATGCCACACACACACTAAAATGCATTGTGCGTGCCGACAGAATATGATATGTTGTACGTGTTGTCTGTACGGTGTGAGTTGGCTACCACATGACCTCTTTCTAAGGTCACATTTTACATTACGAAAGAGAGGGCCACGAGTGGTGTAGGTAAAAGTGGTGGTGTAGTTAAAAGTGGTGACGCTGCACACCATGCATCGCCATGACTTGAAGGGACTTTTTGTAAACAATAATGTAGCACAGGAGCAATAATTACTGGCACTAGCTTTGCCCCTATCCACACCCACCCACTGCGGTTCCAGTTACATAGCCTTAGCCGAAAGGGTTGCACAAGGAACAACACCTCAACATGCCAGCTGCTGTAGAGTTGAGGGGCATGGCCTTAACCACAACATAGACATGGCTCTTGAGGCTGTCAGCGAAGGAGCTCGAAGTGGGAGGCATTTTCAGAAAACTTTCTGCAGGAGGCTTCACGCCTGACTCTGATGGCAGATACAGATACACTTAATTTGAGCCTTAGCTGGCCGTTGCCCCGGCCCTGCAAATTCCTGGTTCCGGTAATTACAGTGTACCCCTTAAAAAGTAATTAGCTGCAATAAATCCGGACCTCCCTTATGAGTAAAAGGTATCCTCTAAATTGAGCATTCAAATTTTTTAGGTCCCTGACTCCTTTCCCGGTAAATAGATATCATTGGTACGTTACTAGATTGAAGTTGTGTCTTCTTGAAAGACAATGGTTTAGACTCCATGAAACATTTTTCATTCGAAAAATTCCAGCAACAGAACTGGGAATTACTGGGCAAAACTAATTATATAACAGTAGCCCTTGCTGGATTCAGTCACGGTAACCAATTTCAGTTCCATCACTGGCATTATATCGGCTTATCATCATAATTAATGACAGATGATCCAGTTTAATTGAGCCAGATATAGTATTGCACTCACGCTGAAACAAAAATACTAAAGCACTTATTTTCATTCGTACGAAAATTTTTACCCCAACACTATTCTTTGCCCTTAGTTTGTCCCTCCCTCAATGTTGTAATCGAGTCACTATATTAGTGACTCGAGTCACCAGTTTTCAGCCTTTTAAGTTTTAAGTGACTCGATCGGTCACTGTACTATTTCAATGGGGAAATTACTCCTGAATTCTATCGAGTCACTATCATTTTGAGAGGAAGTGACTCGATTCGTGAACTGCTCCTCCCCATTTTTGAATTCTGGCGCCGCTACTGAATTGTGATAAGGAACTTCTAATGATCTCACCACGGCGCACTGGATGGAGGGAGCCCTTTTTTCTATCATGGCAACGCTCATGCGTTTGGTGGGAGCAAGGCATAATCTTCAATATGTTTTGAGTAGGGGATCATATACCAAACACGCCAGATGTCCCCCAATATTTCAGATATAAAGAAAATTTATGTATAGCCGATTTACTTTTTGTAGTAGGCTAGTGCTATGGTCAAATATTTTGTAACTGACTGAGGCTGAGCATATTGTTGTGAAATCACACAAAAAAAATCTCGCACTATAGGAGCGCTTTCCGTCTCTAAAATTGCCTCTGGCTTATATTGTTTCAAGCGAGTTTCAGATATGTTGATTGCATTAAAGTATTAATTAAAATCCACAAACATCCGTTTGGCAGTTCGTGTTAGAGTTATTGTGCTGAAATGTCACATCGGTCAACTATAGTGCCGTTTTCCCTTTCTATCAAGTTCATGACAAACTTTCTCTTGATTTCGAAATATTTTTGTAAAAGTCGAAAGTGTTTCAAAAGCTTTTTAAATTTACCTGAAGAGACTCATGAACCTCAGATCTTAGATGTAATCGTATATAACAGCAATAATCTTCATCTTTAGTCGCTGTGCAAACCAGTGGCATAGGAAGCAGTATGAGAGTTGGTGGGGGTGGGGGGGGGGGTGGGGGGAAGTATTAGACTATGCACCTCACCCTATCCCCTCGACCGAAAGGTAAGTTTTTTTCTACCATGAATAGCAATCTTTTTCAAATAAAAAAAATAATTCCAATACTCATTTTTGAAATGAAACTGCGCACGGAATAGTGGAAATTAATTCCAGTTGTTTCAGGCTGTTCATTGTTAAAATTTTCAACACTTCATTAATTAAATAATCCATCTACTTAGACTACTCAACTGAAAAGGCTGCAAGGAATCTGATGATAAGGGTAAATGAGAGTAGTTTGGTCCGGTAGGCAAAAATGATTTCTCTGTCTGCATGAAATATGAAAACTTGCCCGACAGACTGTCCAAGCGGACTGCCACCTTGAGTTGGTGCGGAGCATATACAGAAAACTTTGAAAAATTGCAACTCCTCAGCCGGGAATGGCATTTCTCAGGCTTGTCAGTAGCACCTACGCATCAAGGGGTAAGTAGACTTTTCAAGGGAAAGGGGCACGCACCCAAATTTTCAATTTTTTGCTTTTAAGTGTGAACACCACTTTATAAGAGATGTAATTTGCTGCGCGCGAAGCGGGCCGAAACTTTTGCCTTTTAAAAAATATATTTGAAGATATGAAGCTTGTACAGCAGAAAGGTTTGGATTCTCGGTTTCTTGTAAGTAAATCTGAAAAGTCAGGGGGAATACTAAAGAATGTTCATTTCTTATATTTGTGGCAAATCTTAGAATTATTGCACGACGACTGAATATCGTTGTTGCCACGTAATATTATTTAAGTTCTGCGAACTTTTTCTAACTTTTTAAAAGTTTCCGGAACTTTTTGGTCTTTTAGACAAAATATTCAGTGGCAAAATGAAGAGTCTTAATCAAAGAAAATTTGGAATTTTATGAAAAGCAAACATTAAAAAATTCACCAGCTTGAGAGTGGGCGTAGTGGGCGTAAAAACGTGGAATAAAACAAAAGTAATCCTAGCTTAAGAATTTTTTCTGCAGGTGGATGCCCAGTATCTTAATGTTAACCGCTAAAATGCGTCATTTTACCGCTAGATTTGGTAATCAAGGTCAGAGTATAAATGTCCACCGTTCAAGGCGCGGAATTCTCTAATGATTTATAAAAATAGTACTGTTGTTACCAGTGTCACATGATGATCTGGTGTCACATCCAACAAATATTCGATTTTTTTTTTTCATTTCCGGAACTCGGAAAATATTACCGAGCCGATTAATGAGCGAACACTACCGCATCACGAATTACAGTTCGCGACGCGCAAAAACTGAAAAAGAAATGCTTAGTTGAAACTATAAATTTCAAATATGGAGCTTGTTTTGTAGAAAATAAGGAATTTCTTGAAAAAGAGTCGGAAAAATCACACTGAAATTACTGTTGTCACGATTGGCAAATTTTCAATTTTTTCATTTTTCAGAGCCACATTCCCTCCTGCGCCCTTGTAGCTTCGCCACTGTTAAGAAGTCGTTCTTTTTAGCTTCGTTTTGAATAAAATTTGCACTTCATTAAAAATGAGCTAATTACAAAATGGTCAAAAATTGCCAAATAAGAAGCACAGTTCCACTACCACTGAATAAATTCAATGTTACAGCTAATCATGCGCATTTGACGATCTTTTTGATTTTTCATGAAAATGTTACCGTGACTATCATTACGATGATTTTCATTTTTCTGTTTCCAACTTTCAAAACATTCTGATAGTTCGAATCTCGATCATGTGCGTCGATTTGGGGGGGGGGGGACAGGGCGACATGTCCGCCCACACTTTTTGAGTGGAGGGGACACTAAGGTAAAAGGCCTCCCCCTTTTTTGTCACCCGAAACTTAAAAGTTAGGTACTACCAAAAAGACTGTACATGTAGGTTATGAAAGGTGTCTTCTACCCATTTCGATCGTTTTTCTGTATCAATCATTCCACATGTTACTTTGCAAATCACCACAATTTTCGCGCGCTTGGCGCTTGCAATTTCATTAATGTTACAGTTGCATATCAAACATACTCACATCAGTGGCGGAGCTAGGGATTTCGGTCAGAGGGGGCGAAAATGGTCTGCAGGGGCGATTCGAAGGAGTAAATATCCTGAGCCTCCGCACGATTCAAGCCACGGCTTTTCATATTTTCCATTATTTTGATTATCACCTGGTAGAAGACTACTTTGACATTTCTCCTCAGAAAGTCTTTCTTTTAAAACATGTTAAAATTTCTATCCATGGGCCTCCGCTGAAGAAAATTCGGGGGAGGGGGACTAAACTCTTGTAGGGGGAAAGCTCCGCGCCACCATGAGTTAGCGCGGAGCGCAAGAAAATTTTGGCCCAAAATGCCGCTCAGATTGCTGAAATGACATTTTTAAAGCCTATTTACCTCACATAAATAGGGAAAACACAGAATGAACTGTTAAGAAATATTGATGTTAATTTTTCTTCGTCTTTTTCTTTATGTTTTCTTCTTCTTTTTTTTTTTAAATTATTATCCAGGGGAGGGAAAGTCCCCCTCCCTTGCCCCTACCTGCGGACGCGCATGTTTCTATCCTTCTCTTCCACATTCTAGTATGAAGGCAGTCATTATATTTTGTGTGTTATTGTCAGGTCTCGATTTAAGATTTTAATGTAATAACGGTGTCCTTTTTGAAGGTAAAGATTAAACCTGCTAGAGCTAAATAGCAAGCAATCTTAAAGCGGGAAAAAGCTATGGAAATTAATGACCGTTAGGTGCACATTTTCGGCATCTGGAAATCAAGATAAGTACACGAAGAAACATTAAATAAGGTAATGTACATCATGCGACCATTTGAAATAGCCATTAATTAAGTACATTTCAAGAAATAGCCAAGACAATAGGTCTGCTTGGCTTTCTAGATACCAAATTCATAATAAATAAAAGTAGCCTAAACTTAAGCTTTTTTGATGCAATGTTCTGGCATTTTAGACCACGGAAGTACAGAAATAAGCATTATCATAGATTTGTCGCGCATTGTCAGAAATAGCCATTTATATTGATAATGGTCACTTGAACGAAAGCAAAATGGAAACTAATCATTACAACTCTTAAATCATTACCACTATGATAACAGTTCTATTTTATTTTAACCTGAATTTTCTCTTCAAATGATTTTGAAAAACGTCTTTTTATTGTCTATGTTGACAATTATCCCCGACAACAAGAGGGCTATTTGCGCTACAATTATTGCTGCGCCCTTTGCAGCAGCTTTTACTGGCCGGGAGAGTTACTTTAATTTCAATATGTGTATTTTGTGAGCTTATAATCACGCTTGCTGTGGAAGCAATGAACTTAGCACAGCCACAACATTCATTAGTGCGTATAAAGTATACATTTGCGGCAAAACCTATCCCTATATTACAGAAGATGACCCTTTTCATCAGAATGAAATGCAGTTAGTACATTTATTGGTGGCTGTTTGAGCATTTTGTTAACTGGACCTTAAAACAACGCTATTAAATTTTGTCTTTTGCCAAAAATGGCTCAAGAGTAAAGTATGCTGAAAACCCCCAAAGAGCGCCGACAAACGATTTTGGTCCCTCGGGGGGGGGGGGGCGACCGCCCCCTGACCATATGGCAGCTCCGCCACTGACTCACATTATAATTATTCATTGGTCTCTATGATTATGTCGATTGTTCGTGTGCATATGCCAGCAGGTGTGGTTTTGGAGGGCACAACATTTAGCAGTTTAGGAATTTGAGGAAGATGAATCGTCCCCTACTATGTTTTAATGAAATCCGTAACCTATAGTGAATGACCATCCTGGCAGGCTAAAATTGGCAAACACATTTTAAGGAAACTCAAAATGTCTCGGTGCACAGTCCTGCATGCAACATTTTCAGAAAAATAAATTATTTCTAATGCAAAATTTCGACATGCTCACATCACACATTCGACCATTTCATATTTAGACCATTTTCAGATAAGTAAAAAGTGTAGTTCGACAGGACATGAATTTTTTTTTTTGTAGACAACCTAACACGGGTACTTAGGCCTATGCAACGGTATCTCAGTAGCACCAGAGGGTGTCACCCCCTTTCCCTCGAGCTGTGATGATTTTCCCGCAGTAGATTGAAGTGTGCTTTTGATCAATTCATGGATCCATTTGACCATTTTCATTACAAATGATTCCCAATTTTCCCTTTTTGCATAAATCCTTCGCAAACTATTACAATTTTCGTTGTGATTCTAATTACTTATAGAGCACACCCGATTGCATCACAATTGACCGCAGTCCGTTGAAGTAATTACCCACTCTCAAGACCATATTTTGAAAACTTTGAAGTTTTCCTTACTCTAAACATTGAAACATTTAGCACCATTCTGCATCTGGGACCCCTTATCTTAGACCCAGTGGCATAGCTACAGGGGGCAGACGGCTCTGAATTATAAAGAATTCAGAACTTGCCATTTCAAAACCATCTGTGTAATTTGACAACTCATGAAATTCCGAATTTTTTATTTCTCTCCAATAAAAGCTCTACATTTGTCATTATTTGTTTCAAAAAAGCAAAATTTTCAGGGCGCTTCGTGCGCCGCAGTTGCAATTTCTAAGCAGAAATGCTCTCTCATACCTTCAGTTTGGTAAACTTTTCCGGACTCTGGAAGAGGCAAAATCGGAAAATTGCTACATGCGACACCAGATCATCAAGTGGCAGCGTTAACTACAGAGCTATTTTCATAAATTTTCTTCCATAAAATTCCAAATTTTCTTCAATATAAGCTTTTGACTCAAAAATTTTGTTGGACAGCCTCATTTTGTTGGTGTTTGATAACATTGTGTAGGAACAACGATTTGCCAACAGGAAATGGAAGTCCTTCAGTAATCCCCTTATACTTAAAAAAAAATAATAATAATAATTATATCGCATGGCTGCCACTTATGGTGACGGTGACAATTGTAGGGTGCGCGAATGTATGGGGTGGGGCAGGACTAGCATAAAACAGTGAGACGAAGGTTTTGATCATCATTTGTATTGACTCATTGAGATTTGGAGGAATGAAAAAGGAGTTTTCTGACATGGGAAGCGGGGCGGAAGCATACTTCTGCCCATCACTTCCGCCCACATGATGTTTCACGGGGGCGATATCCCCCTGTCCCCTCCCCCTTCCTTTGCTCTTTGCAAAGAGGAAGTGCGGACTGGATTCTCGAAAACCCCCAAACTTGTCAAATTTACTCACTGATCGTGTAGTCCCACTTTTGACTGTGATGATGAGAGCCTAGCAATTAACCACTGATGGCGCCAGGAAAGGGGACCCATGGCCCCCTCCCCCCGTCGTTGGAGAAAGATCGAATTTCATGGAGGATCCTTTATACAATGAAAGTGGTAAGCCCCACAAACTTCAGTCTCTCCCACCCTCCCCGACGAACTTACAGACATTGTGCATATATAGGCCCAATCTGCATAATTCAGTACCATAACTATTAGCATAACCCCAACACACTACAGTACAGTACAGTTTATTTGGTTCCTTGCAACATGATTAATGCATCGGGAGGGGGAGAGGTTTTTTTTTTTTTTTTTTTTTTTTTTGCTGTGGGTTACTCGTTACCTTGTGGTTTTGTGGTCTTGTATATAAAATGAGCATTTTTGCACCGTGACTTTTTGTAATGGTTGTGTCTCCCTTGCTGGCTTCTCGGCTGTTGATTGTGTGCTTCGTGATGGCTCTCTTTAGCCTTTTTGGAGTTTTGGAGTTTTTACTGAAGACTAAAGACCGAAATAAACTCTGCCCCAGAAGTTCTGAGTTTAAAGTATATTTCGGGTCAGTCAATATTTGGAGTTTCAGAATAAATATAGTTAGGAGGCATATATTTAATTCAATTGCAACCTAAAGATGCAAGAAGCTTCATCCGCAAAATTTGCCAAGTAGGTCTACTATATGGCTAAGAGGAAAATGTCACCAGGGTCACAGTGGATTGTTAATTTTGTACTTACTTCTTCTTCTTCTTTCTGGTACTCCAATGCGCCCAGAGAAGGCTTTCGATGGAGGAAAGTTGGTGTACAGCAGTGGCGGAGCTGCCATATGGTCAGGGGGGCGGTCGCCCCCCTGACGGACCAAAATCATCTGTCGGCGCCCATTTGGGGTTTTCGACATACTTTACTCTTGCACCATTTTTGGCAGAAGACATAATTTAATAACGTTGTTGTAAGGCCTAGATAACAAAGTGCTCAAGCAACCACCGATAAATGTAATAACTGCACTTCATTCTGATGAAAAAGGTCATCTTCTGTAATATAGGGATAGGTTTTGCCGCAAACGTATCTTCATGCTTTATACGCACTAATGAATGTTGTCGCTGTGCTAAGTTCATAGCTTTCACACCAAGCGAGATTATAAGCTCACAAAATACACAGACTGACATTAAATTAACCCTCCCGGCCAGTAAAAGATGTTGCAAAGGGCGCAGCAATAATTGTAGCGCAAATAGCCCTCTTGTTGTCGGGGATAATTGTCAACATAGACAATAAAAAGACGTTTTTCAAAATCATTTGAAGAGAACATTCAGGTTAAAATAAAATAGAAATGTTATCATAGTGGTAATGATTTAAGGTTGCAATTAGTAGTTTTCATTTTGCTTTCCTTCAAGTGACCAATATCATAATAAATGTATATTTCTGACGATGCACGATAATTCTATGAAAATGCTTATTTCTGTACTTCCGTGGTCTAAAATGCCAGAACATTGCATCAAAAAAGCTTAAGTTTAGGCTACTTTTATTTATTATGAATTCGGTATCTAGAAAGCCAAGCCGACCTCTTGTCTTGGCTATTTCTTTTAATGTAATGTAATTAATGGCTATTTCAGAGTAGTCGCATGATATAAATTACCCCATTTAATGTTTCCTCGTGTACTTATCTTGATTTCCAGGTGCCAAAAATGTACACCTAACGGTGATTACTTTCCATAACTTTTCCCTCTGTAAGATTGCTTGCTATTTAGCTCTAGCAGGTTTTATCTTTACCTTCAAAAAGGAGCCCATTATAACATTAAAATCTTAAATCGAGACCTGACAGTAACACACAAAATATAATGACTGCCTTTATACTAGAATGTAGAAGAGAAGGATAGAAACCTGCGCGCCCGCAGGAAGGGGCAAGGGGAGGAGACTTTCCCTCTCCTGGAAAATAATTTAAAAAAATGAAAAAACGAAGAAAACATAAAGACAAAGAAGAAGAAAAATTAACATCAATATTTCTTAACAATTCACTCAGTGTTTGCCCTATTTATATGCGGTAAATAGGCTTTAGAAATGTCATTTCCAGCGATCTGAGCGGCATTTTGGGCCAAAATTTTCTTACGTTCCGCGCCAACTCAAGGTGGCGCGGAGCTTTTCCCCTACAAGAATTTAGCCCCCTCCCCCGAATTTTCTTCATTGATAGAAATTGTAACATGTTTTAATAGAAAAACTTGCTGAGGAGAAATGTTAAAGTAGTCTTCTACCAGGTTAAAATCAAAATAATAGAAAATATGAAAAGTCGTGGCTTCGATCGTGCGGAGGCTCAGGGTATTTACTCCTTCGAAGCGCCCCTGCAGACCATTTTCACCCTCTCTGACCGAAACCCCTAGCTCCGCCACTGGTGTACAGGGCGGGTCAATTGATGTTGAAACCAGTTGTTTATTGTCCTCTTGAAGGCGGGTGGTTTCATTTTCCAGTTGAGCTATCATCGGGGGGGGGGGGGGGAGCTTGTTCCAACTGGATATGGTTCTAGGAAAGTATAAATTGCCAAATGCACCGACACTACACGGAATATTTTTCAAAGACTGAATTTCTCCTAGTGTGACTGGAATGGGGGACAAAAATATTCTTAGTAGGGACGGCCAATTTGTTATGTAAGATCTTTTACAAGTGGAGAGGTCAGTAATATCACACATTCAAGAGTGGGCCAATTTAAAGAAGACATGATATGAGTGATACTTTCAGTTCTCTTGAAGCGTCCAGTGACAAACCTACCTGCCCTAGTTTGGATATTTTCGAGTTTCTTTTTCCCTGTGGTTGTTTGAGGAGACCAAACTTGGGAGGCGTACTCAATTTTAGGACGCCCCACGTAAATGAAGTAGGCCTTTTCTTTAACATGGGAAGACAGCCAGACAAGTCGGGATAGAAAGTTTAAAGACCTAGTTGCTTTGGCAACACCTTGTTATGATACCTTGTTATGATACTGGGAACTAACATAACATAACATAACAGGTTAAAGGGCAAAGGAGGGCTGTAAAGGCCCCATAAGATGCCCTGTAATCCAAAAAACCCCCCAAAACAAAGCAAACCACCAACACCTAAAGAGCCCAGAAAGATTAGATTCTACCACAGTCATGGAAAAACTTGTCAATATTAACCTTAAAACGGTGCACTGATGTGGAGTTAACAACCCACTCAGGCAGGCTATTCCACTCACTAACAACCCTATGAGAGAAACTGAACTTCCTAATGTCAAGTCTAGCAAAAGACTTTTCCAGCTTTTTGCAATGGCCTCTAACCCGAGGATTACTCTGGACCTTTAAATAACTGCAAGCTAACAAAGGATTCCCTTCAGACAGAAATTTGTATACCTGGAGCATGTCCCCCCTAATCCTTCTCAGCTCCAAAGTGGTAAGCCCAAGCAGCTTAAGCCTTTGGGAATAAGGTAGATTTTTAACCTCAGGTATGAGTCGAGTAGCTCTCTTCTGAACTTGCTCTAAAAGCAATTTGTCCTTTTCAAAGAAGGGACTCCAGGCCTGTGCAGCATAGTCGAGATGGGGTCGAGCCAGCTGCTTATACAAATTTAGCACAATTTCTTTACTAAAACTCTTAAAATTCCTCCTGATCAACCCAAGCACCCTATTTGCCCTTGCAGCAGTAGCTGCACACTGCCTAGATGACTTTAAATCTCTTGTAATAACTACACCAAGGTCTTTTACAGAAGTCACTTTGTTCAAATTAGTACCATTCATAGTATAATCATGGTGGGGATTCTTAGAACCAAAGTGGAGGATTTTGCACTTATCAGCATTAAAAGACATTTGCCAAGTCTGAGACCATGAAAATAACCTATCCAGATCTTTCTGAAGCAATAAAGAATCATCCTTTCCTCCAACCTTCCTATAGAGCTTTGTATCATCAGCAAACTTACTTATACTGGAAGTGATAGAGCTATCAATATCATTTATGAAAATTAAGAAAAGAAGTGGGCCAAGAACAGAACCTTGTGGTACACCACTTGAGACTTCTTTCCAGGAAGAAAAATTTCCATTGACAACAACTCTCTGAGACCTACCATTGAGCCACGAATTGATCCACTGAGCGCACTTGCCCATGATGCCTAACCTATGCAATTTTACCATGAGTCTACCTAGAGGTACTTTGTTAAAATTTTTTTGGAAGTCAAGGTAAATGACGTCCACACTGGAACCTGAATCGAGAGACAAAGAAACATCCTCAAGAAAGCTTAGCAAATTTGTAACACAAGATCTACTGGGTAGGAAACCATGCTGAGTTAGATTGAGTAACCCATTATCTAAGAGATGCTTTAGCAAACAGTCCTTGATTAAGGATTCCATAATTTTGCACACAACACTAGTTAAACTGACTGGCCTGTAATTACAAGGTGAACTCCGATCCCCCTTTTTAAAAATTGGAGTGACATTAGCAACCCGCCAGTCAGTAGGAACAAAATTTGAGTCAAGACATTTCTGAAAAATAATTGATAGTGGAACTGATAAAACCTCAGAGCATTCATGAAGGATGGCGGGATGGATCCCATCTGGCCCAGGAGCCTTACTTGCCTTCAAACTCTTTAATTTTGAACTCTTTAACTGCGACAACTTTGCCGAATGCACAATTATGGGATTATGAGATTATGAGAAGAGCAGGATAATATCATGTTCTCTCGGTCTATGGATTAGGAATAGGCCTAGTACTAGGATTAGGATAGTATCTATCGTTGTTGTATACTCCCGAACCTTGGTGGACGTCGAGAGCTTACACTCTGTAATTTTCCGTTGCTTCCACAAAGTAGAATGTAGTCATGGTTCGCTTAAAAAACAGGTAATGGAGAAAGATATATATTTAACATATATTTAAACGTATATGCCCAATTTCATACGCAAAACTTAGTTGATATGGCTAGCCCCTTGGTGCATGTATGCAACTGCTCGTGCGACTTTACTTTTCAATTTCATCGTACAATATAATGTACATACTAGTTTCGCGACAATGACAAGAATGGGTCGTTTTTTCTGAAACCTTTAAAGTTTCAGCCCTCTTTTAAGTTAAGAGCTATTTAAAATGATTAAATTTTCAGTCACTGATTCTAAATTAGTACCGAGTATTTTGCTTAGTAAGTAGTTCTGGGACAAGTTAGCAAATTTTTTGTGAACAGTCAAGTTGCAAAGTATTTGCAATTTAGGCTCTAGGCCTAATTTAGAATTAGGGCTTAGGCTAGGGGCTGGAACTAGGCCTCAGTAAAGGACTATGTATGAATGGTCACGTAATTGCTCCCTAGGCCTATACATAGTCCTTCTTCCTGTCATTCCGCGGTTGCTGGTCTTCGACAGTTCTATGTCCGGTTGAAATTAGCCAAATTGTATAAGAAGGTTGGACTCCAACAAACTAAACTAAACTAAAGCTTTTATTTTTGACAAGGACATGAGAATGCTTACAGCCGTACAGTATTTCTACAAGAGCACAATGTTGAATTGGCTCTCATGTTTCAGCCAGGAGGGTTTAAGTTGAGTCAGTAGTTAAATCGGGAGGAGGGGGGGGGGGACAGAAGGGCAACCTCCCCCTTTACTTGTAAGTAAATGTGAAAAGAGAAGGAAAAGAATGAAAAAGAAGAAAAGGAACACTCAACTGGTGCTTTGCCCCCATGATTACCCTATCAAAATACCCAGGTGCTTCATTTGATCCTCCCTTGCGGGAACTCGGCAACGCCCCAATGAAGGGGTATTAGCGCCAAGCTGGCAACGCCAGTCTCGTGAGACAAACTCACAGTTTAACGTCTATGATTAAGGGATAGCAGATTAACTACAACCCAGAAAACTAGACGACAATTTTGATGTCGGAGCTGGGACTTGAACTCACGACCTCATGACTGGAAGACGCAGTTCGTTACCACTGTACCACTTGCTCCTTGCTTCCATCTGTATTGAGGGATAACCCCCTCTTACTTACTGAAACACCCCCCCTTACTTACTGACTCATGTTTTAGCCAACCAATTGTTCTCTGGTATGTATGAGTATGACCTATCAATCCATTTTACCGTCCCATGATCCAATTGTGTCTTTTAACAAAAAACTGATAGATGTGCTGGCCCTGTCCCTCATAATGTTGTTGGTTTTGGTGCTCAGCATAAGCAATGGAGTAGGGAAAACAAGCCAGTGAGCCTTAACTGGAAAGAAGACCATGACCAGCTCAACTTGACCAATTGGTTGGAAACTAGGCAGTTAAACTACATCTGACTGACTAACTAACTATTTTTAATGCTGTACAATTAAGATTAGTTGAAAAGGACCATTTTGTTGTTTCATGCTAGCTACAAATTTCCGTCAGCTCTCTAATTGGATTAGAATTACCCAGAGTTTATTGCCTGATTTGAAAATTCTAGTCAATATTCCCTTGTTGAAATAACACAGTGACTTAAACCTGACTTCACTAGAGTCCGAAAAACGATTGTAATTTTCTTGACTTACCGCAAAAAAGACTACAGGTGACATGGAATAATTGGTGTCAATAAATATCTCTTGCAGTCTAAAATTCTGTTTGTTTGTTTGTGTGTTTGGGATATTTACAGTACAAAGCAACAGTGCATTGAAAGAGAATGGTTTTAAGTGGACACTGAACTTTTTCAGAGGAGAGATAGCTTCATAGAAGTTTTTTCTCTGAAAGTAAGTGTTACGGATATGTGATGTTTTCTTGCAGTGATGATAGGTTTAGGAAAATATTCTGCTGCAGCTAACCACATAGTTTTTCATATGGCAACTTGTAATGCAAGGTATTGTAGAGTGGAGGAATGCCTTGCCTTCCTCTGAATCTATTGTGTAAATATATATTGCCTTGGCATGAGACCTTCCACTGAAGACAAGGCTCAATTCCAAAACACCGTTTCTTTGGTAAACTCATGACCTCCAAAGAAGCATCACTTTCCCTGGAGGAAAATTATCACACCCAACCAAAGGCTGCCCAGGGAAGATGTTACAGAGCAGCATTGCAACATCAAAACAGACTTTAAATGTTCACCTTATTTTTTTCTCTGTTAGTCCAGACTGGGCTCACAGAGACCTTGTGTGTACATAGTCATTGATGGCTGTATAACATAACATAACAGGTTGAAGGGCAAAGGAGGGCCAAGGCCCCATAAGATGCCCTGAAGACCAAGCCCTAATCAAAAGTCAAACCACCAAAGCTTGACTACAGCCCCAAACAATCAGATTCTACCACAGCCATGGAAAAACCTGTCAATGTTAACCTTAAAGCAGTGAACTGAGGGGGAGTTAACTACCCAATCTGGTAGACAATTCCACTCGTTGACAACTCTATGGGAGAAACTAAACTTCCTAATGTCAAGCCTTGCAAAAGGCTTTTCAAGCTTTTTACAATGCCCACACACCCGAGAATTACCTTGAACCCTTAAATAACTACAAGTCAGAAGGGGATTCCTTTCACAAAGGAACTTGAAAACCTGGAGCATGTCTCCCCTAATCCTTCTCAGCTCCAAGGTGGTAAGCCCAAGATGTTTAAGCCTAGCATCATGATAGGGCAAATTTCTCACCTCAGGAATGAGGCGAGTGGCTCTCCTCTGAACCTGCTCTAAAACAAACTTGTCCTTTTCATAGAAGGGACTCCAAGCCTGAGCTGCATAGTCAAGATGGGGTCTTACCAACTGCTTATACAAATTAAGTACAATATCCTTACTAAAATTGATGAAATTCCTCTCGATCAATCCAAGCACTCTATTAGCCTTTACAGCAGTGGCTGCACACTGCTTTGATGACTTTAAGTCCCCAGTAATTACAACACCAAGATCTCTCTCAGAGGTGACATTACTTAAAACACAACCATTCATGTTATAATCATAGCTAAAACTTTTGGGACCAAAATGAAGGACCTTGCACTTATCTGCATTAAAAGACATTTGCCAGGTCTGAGACCAAGAAAATAACCTATCCAGATCTTTCTGCAGCAGTAAGGCATCATCCAAAATGCTAATTTTCCTATAAAGCTTAGTATCATCTGCAAACTTACTTATACGAGATGTAAGAGAACTATCAATATCATTGATGAAAATTAAGAAAAGAAGTGGGCCAAGGACAGAACCCTGTGGTACTTCACTTGTGACTTCTTTCCAAGAGGAGAAGTTACCATTGACAGCAACTCTCTGAGATCTACCATGAAGCCACGAATTTATCCAATCAGCACAATTGCCCTGAACCCCTAACCTATGCAGTTTAACCATTAGCCTACCTAATGGAACTTTATCAAAAGCCTTTGAAAAGTCAAGGTAAATGACATCAACGCCATACCCAGAATCAAGAGATGAAAAGACATCTTCAAGAAAGCTCAGTAAGTTAGTAACACAAGATCTGCTTTGCAGGAAACCATGCTGTGACAGATTAAGTAACTCATTATCTAAAAGATACTTAAGTAAACTATCCTTAATCAAAGATTCCATAACTTTGCACACCACACTGGTTAAACTGACAGGCCTGTAATTCGGATTACTTCGATCCCCCTTCTTAAAAATTGGAGTAACATTTGCTACCCGCCAGTCAGTAGGAACAAAACTCGAATCCAGACACTTCTGAAAAATGATGGAAAGAGGAACTGACAAAATCTCAGAGCATTCACGTAAAATGGCTGGGTGGACCCCATCTGGCCCAGGGGCCTTACTAGCTTTCAAACTCTTTAACTTTTTACAAACTTGTTCCTCTGAGAAAATGACATAACTTATTGAAGAAGAGACATCAGAACCATTACATGTCCCCAACAAAGATGATTCCTCGGTAAAAACAGATACAAAATAGTCATTTAACAAATAAGCCATATCCTGATGGTTACTAACCAAAGTATTATCATCACCTTTGAGAGGCCCCACACCCTCCTTAAGCTTCTGCTTAGACCTCACATAGGCATGAAAAGTTTGGGGGTTTATCTTAACCTCTTTGGCCAACTGCTTTTCAAACCTAGTTTTAGTTCCATTTACCAAATTTTTAACTAAGAATTCCTGCTTCTTGTAAGCTGCTAAGTTTTCAGGACTTTTACTGGCCCTACAGCGACGCCAACACTTACGTTTCTTCCTAGTTGCTCTAAGAACTTCTCTAGAAATCCAAATTGGCCTATTTTTAACCACAGCTTTCTTAAGTGGGATACACAACTTTGTTGTGTCAGAAACAACATCCTGGAAAACACTCCATACCTCAGCAGGGCCCAAGTGAGACAAACGGGCCGCCCAATCTATGGTTAAAAGCTCCTTAGCACGAGTAAAGTTAGCCTTGCTGAAATCAAGAATTCTTTTGTCACTACTAGCATGATTGCTGAAACAATGTAACTCAAAACAAATAAGGTCATGGCTTACATCATCATCACATATGGTTTACATCATCTGTGAAAATCAAAGGCTGTCAATCAATCACATGTTTATTAATGGAATTCATTGGATATCTGTCACTGGTAGATAATTAAACATACCTGTACAATTTTCTAAAGTTGAATGTGTACTAATAAAAAGTTACACAATTATAGTAAAACCTCAGGTATGTTACCGTATAATCTTTTCTCTTCTAGATATTTTCTCTGCAATGTTATATTTCCCAATCCTGAGGATCGAGGGCAGACAGTCGTTAGTACAAATTTGTACTATGTCATTGAAAGAACTGCAAAACAACTTTTCGGTGATTATGGAGGGGCTATGGTGGGTAGCCGATTGAGAGGTGAGATTATTACTGTGATGATGCATTTATCTCAAATAGGGGTAGATTGTTTGGTGGTGGATGGGATAAAGTACACAGAAAGGAGGTCATTTGGGGTCTTTTGAAAATATAGCAACATTTTCTTTGTCAGTATTGCACTGATAATGCTATTGCACTGATAATGCAAGAAGGTGATATAACTGATTCTAATGTATCACTTCTCAGTATCTTCAAGTTATGGTCCAATACCAGTATTTGGAAAAAGAGCATTTTGCATACTAATGATATGCTTGTTAAGAAAACCCACAATCCAACAGTGACTGAATGAAGAATCCTATGTCTGTCTCATAATGTGCATTATGGGAGTATGTAAGTATGTTTGAATCTGAGCAATTGACTAAATACTACATTTTAATGTATGTGGGGTGGGTGGAATCCACTGTAATCATGGAAGACCTACCTAGGAACAGAAAGGTAGACGTACTTGTGAACTTCCTGTAAAGGGAATTGGAAGATTTGAGGCCTGGGTGGTTTGAACTTACCATATCATCTATGAAACAGAAAACAGTATAATTACAACAAAGAAAAAAACAAATAACAAGAAAAGACCCTGTACATTGTCATCAGTGGAATAAAAAAATAGATAAATAAAAATAAAACTTAACCACCAGATGCCCTTTGCCACAAGCTGTTACAAAAATGTTGGAACAAACTTTCATATAGGTGCTAATGTACTGTACATCACAGTTCTGAAGCCAGTTGGTGAAGTAGCCCCCTTCCTTTTGTTCAATACTAGTTGGTCTGATGAAATTTCTCAAAAGTCTCCAAGAAATGACATTGAATTGAGGGTGGGGTTGCTTCAACTGCTTGTATTGCAGATTTAAGGTGGTACTTCCATGGCATGATGTATTAACATATAAGCATATTTTCACTGTGATTGATTGGTCATGTTTACAAATGTACACCTGTGAATTGCACATTCCATCAACATTGTGACTGTTATGTTTAATGATTGGCAACATGCTATGTATGTGTAATGGGTCGCTCACCTCATTTTACAACTGTTTGCTTATCAGAGGCTTTAGTTGGAGAGTATAGAAAATTCACTAGTTAGTTTGCATCTATAATCTATCTAATTTGCATTGGGATTTTAAAACAAAGTGTTCATATTATTTAGGATTACACTTATTTGAAAGGGTAATTGAACACCATGGCAACCAGCAGAGTACAGTAAGTAAGATTTTTACCATAAATTATCTCATTCCCTGGAAAAATTGTCTTTAGTATTCAAACTGGAATTTCTTATAATCGAACTAAGGTCTAATAGTTAATACTAATTTGACTTATTCTTGCTGCTGTAAATTGGAGTAGAGAACTTTCCTGCATTTTTTACTTTTTATTGGGCAGCACATTGAGATGTTCCCAGCCCATTTCAACCAACTGCCCCCCCCCCAAAAAAAAAAGAAAAAACAAAAAGAAATTTCTCCCAACTTATGAAACAGTAAAAAACACTGGATATACCCATTTTTGATGGCAGATGAAGTGTGAAGGAATAGTATTGCAAATTTTTTCAATATCAATTACAAGGATATGAAGAATTTGACTGGGAGTGCGAGAAGAATGTTTGACAAACCATGCTAAAATATGCTAAAATTTTAAAGCATCTGGAGGGTTTGTTTATACTATAGACCGATCCCTACTATTAAAAATTGTTTGCTTTGCACTCCGTTTCTTGCCAGACACAAACTGCTATTTCTGTTGTGAAATCCCTCCCCCTACCACTGCTGTTGAAATCCTGGTGCTGTCAATGATATACTTGAGTAGCATATCTACTGTTACTCAACCCTTCTGATGTCACCAGCTCAGTTTTTAATTCATTTTGAACAAAGTCATGGTGGCACTTAACTCATACCCAGATAACTCCAGCTGGGCTGACCAGCATGTAAACACTGTTCACCTTGCAGTTGGACTGTGCCAGGGATAATTCTATACAGCTAGTCCATATATAATGCTGCCTGTGAGGACAGGAAGCAAAAACTTTGTTTGTGTAGGACAGTGGCATAAGCAACAGGGAAAGAGAAGATACCAAACGTCTTTCCTCACCCATCCCTCAGTCGCTCTTGCCCTTCCCATGATTTCATCTGTTTTCCTTTCCCTCCATCCCCCTTTCCCCTTTTCTCTCTTCTCTGTGAAATTTGTAAGCAAAAAATGAAGTAATGCAAGAAACATTAATATACCATCCATTTAAAGTTTAAAGACTGATAGGAAATGCTGATTTGTGTACATTTAAATTGACCTTATTTCAAATGCCAACACGTCATGTGTGACCAAAGATCATATCCACCACTACTCCAGCATGACCAGGGAAACAAGCTTGGTGATGTGCCAGATAGCACTCACATGGTTGAATAGTGACCCCACAGTATGGAAGCGTCCTCACAGAAAGAAGAGGTCTGTGTAGTGGCGGCTTCTTGGTAATAGATACTAAAATTACTGACATAAGCAATTAGCTGACTGGGAACTCATTAACTGTGGTCTCACTTACCCCATGCTCGAGGCAACACTATGTTACCTCACGCTCAATGTAACACTGTGTTACCTCGCCCTTGAGTAACGTGGGGGTGTGGAGGGGTCTGTGTTTAAATTTCAATCCAGCTCAAATTGCAGGGTTATGCAGTTTTACACACCATGCTTGTTTTAATCTAGGAATGTCACAAAGGTTTATTGCACTGATGACAGGTATTTTCTAACATTTACAGTAATTGGTATGTGAATTATTTGACTTCGTTACTATGGCAGCACCACCCAATCAATGAAACATGGGGTGCGTGAGAACATAGACTGGAAAACATGGGGTTAACCTGCGGTTTTGCCTTCTTGTAAACACGAGGTAACACCTAGTGTCGCAGGGTACGTGAGACCAAGCCTGTTGTGTGTACACAGTGGACACAGGCAGTTACACCTACATGCCAACAGTGCCTCAAGTGGTATTGTGTTTTGTGAAATTTTGCCTTGAGGCAAAAAAATGGCTAAAAATTCCTGCTTTTCTTTTATCTTGTTGCAAGGAAGAAAATGTGTTGCCCCTCCCCTATTATGACACCTGAACAGCATATTTTAGAAAGATCCAGTGGCAATTGGCTGAAATCTTTTGAAGAGTGAAACAGACGTTTTCAGTGACAGACATTTTGTCCATCTACAGTATAACATCAGCTCTACCCACACTTCGTGGGTTGAGATAACAATATCAGATATCTCTGCAAGTGTCCCCTATCCAGTTCACACACACACACAAAAAGCATTTTCAGGATGTTCTGGAAAATTTTATCTATAGCACTCAGTGGTGAAGGTTTTAATGCAAATCATTTTTCTTTGTCCTTTTTCAAGTGATTAAAGATCCTGGTTCTGAGACTGCCATCATTCGAGTTCGGCGCGACTCAGCTAAGATGTTGTCACAGCTGTTGCCATTTGTCAAGGAAAACAGAAAGAGGCCGATTCTTCTGCAGACATTACATGTAGCAGGTGAATTGAAAATTTGATCTTGCATAAGTAGTAGAACTTCAACAGGAAAAGTCAAAGACATTTTTCAGAGACAAAATCCAACAGCTTCAAAATATGCAAAAAAGTGTTCTCTTTCATGATGTGAAAATGTGTCTCAGTAGCATACAGCACTGGGGAGATAATTAATTTTAAAAGTAATGCATTTTTTTTCATGAGTTTTCTTGCATTATGGTAAATCTGTGGTGTCATCTTGGCTCATTAAAGTGTACCTCAGGTCAAAAAATTCAAAAATAAATATTAAACAGCATGGAAAATGTATTCTAGCAGTCCAACTCCCATCTTCATTGGAAATTCCTGAGTTGAGATATAAAATGATGTTAGTTTATTCACTCAAATTAAAATGGTACATTGCGCAATGATTTGTGATGTCATTGTTGTACCACTCAAACTACATTCTTTGTATTTCTTTGTTTTTCTGAAAGTTACTGCACCTTTTCCCAAGGTGTGCTAGAACTAATACTCTTATGGGGTGATGTAATTAATTAGGCCCTCTCTGTGCAACATGCTATGCAAGCAAACAGGAAGTGTTTAAGGCCATAAAAACATTTTAAATTTTAAATTCAAACAAAGAAGGTAATGTCAGTTTTACAACAAGAAAGTCACAAATTTTTGAGCAATGGACCAATTTGTTATAAGTGAATAAACTTCAACATTTTACATCTCACCTCAGGAATGTCCTGTGAAGATGGGAGATGGAATGTTAGGACTCATTTTTCATGCTCTTTAATATATATATTTTTGAATTTTTCACCTGAGGTACACTTTAATGCAACATTCAGTTTATTTATAATTTTGATGCTGCTGCCAGAGATATTAAAGGGCCAAACCTTTGAGTCACACCAAATTACTATTTTGGTACAGGGGTACCGAAATTATCAATTTGCTCAGCTCTTTGATTGGCAGCTAATTCAAACAATGCAGAGTACCAAAGCTTATATTACACTGCATAAACGGTATGGAGAGTGTTTTGATTATATAAAGTGAGTTTTTCTATACTCACCTTGAAGCAATAAACTGAGATTGTACCTGGATGAGGATGAATTTCAGACAATCCTGGGAGGGGCTTCAGTAAGAAGGTTAGAAGAATTGGTACTGTTTGGAGTGAGAGAACTGAGCCTTTTTAAGAAACATTGTTTGCTAACCCTACATATGGTGTAAGGTAATGCCGGATCTTCAGGAAGGGATACTCAAACATTCCAGCAGAGGAATGACAGACATTTATTTTTGTAGAAAAACAAATGGGATGTGACACAATTTGCAAACATTAACATAACTTTCTGTGGCCTTGTTGAAAAGTGGAGATATTTTTTAGAAAAACTTATCAATTTTTTTCAAGTGAAATGTCTTGAGTTAGGACACGATTTGGGGGACACTCTCTGGGGTAGTTTTGTCTTTGTTGCAAGACCTTGTTGAAGAGCTATTAGAAGCATTATAGTTGTCCAAAGCTGCATTTTTTTCTTTGTTCACATAGAAAGCTAGTATTAAACTCTTTGTACTTTCTTCTCCTTGGGTACCATCCGCTTCTAAATGACTGTGATATTTTTGTTCACTATTTGCATGCAACATAGAGAAAACTATGAACTGCTACTGTGTTCAGTTTCCTGTCACCTGGGCAGACCTTTTCTGTCCGTCATTTGGAAAAGTCATCACATCTGAGAGCAGTCTTAAATTTGGGGCAGGTAGATCCAAAACAGAGAATATAAGTTCATTATGTCCAATGTAGCATTGCACAAACAGGTAGAAAGATTGAGACAACAAGGACTTTTGCAGTGTAGAAACTCTAATGCATTTTTCTTTAAGAGTTGGGAAAACTGATGGTTTGATATAGCTAATGAAACATCATTGGTCTAGTCCCTCCAATGAATTTTAGTTTTTTGGATTTTTTTTTATCTAAACAAATCAAAGTTATCTTAGAAAATGTAAAACTTCTGGAGTTGATGGGTCTGCCCCCGATCTTAGGTACCCCTGATACCATTGGGAGAAGGATGAATTTCTTAGACGTCCTTACTAGGCAACCAAAATTCAGTTGCTTCTGCAAAAAGTTGCAAGCCTGCTTTTTTGCTATGAATAGTACTAGCAGGATTTGATCCCGTCGTTTGAACTGCTGTTGACAAGTATACATCACAGCCTAGACGACACAGTTGTAGGCTGAAAGACTAAAAGTCATGCTCTAAAACGCTTTAATGTATTTCTGTGCTTGTCTTATTCTGAGGATACCGGTAAATTCTGACCCATAATCCACTTGTCTTTGTTTTGAGGCAGCACATTTTAAACTTTTAGTTGAATGAAGATATTACGTTAAGGTATTTTTAGATTTTTTTGTCAAATTGAAGACCTTCATGTTTAGACCAAGATCTTTGATACACCACTTATTTAAAAAATTCAAAGTTGCCCCCATTTTTCAATTTCCTGTAAGATTTATGTCAGACATAATTGCCATTTACTGACTGCTGTTTCTATTGGTTGATTTACATCACATGTTGTTGCACACACAGGAACTCTTAGAGCTTGTCAGAAGTTTAGGTTGAAGTATGAACGAAGGTGTTTGCTAGCTTTGCTCAAAAATTGTCAATCTGAAGGTAATTGAACTGTTTTCTCTTACTTTTTTGATATACCATATACCATTTTCCAAACATTTATCAAGACAAAACCATCACTCATACAATATTTTAAATATATTCTTTGAATTTTACAAGCAAATTGAACTTGATTTTGTACCAAAAATTAATCACTTTCAAAGAAAAAGTGCAAACCTGTGAATTTTGTGGATACCAAGAGTTCTTTATTCTTTTGTGATTGTTCTGTTCTTCTTAGTTCCTTATGTTCATCAGGTTATTGCAATGGGGGTACTGTAAATTTTTAATTGCCAATGACTGATACAACCTGTATTTTGGTTGGCATAGACACTGAATTTATGGATTTGATATTATTAGAAGCTGAGAGTCTGCATTTGCTTATGTGTATTCAATTTTGTGACTTCTGTGATGTTAAGTCAGTACCAGTATCTAATTCAAAGACATCCAATACCTTTTTTCCATTGTGTACTGATTTGATATTCTGTATTCTGCTAGTAAGAAAGTTTAAAATCGTCAAGTGGATGGGGTAGTGTTCCCATTTACGATCAACAATGCAAAGAAATGGGTACTTGGTGAATATCATATTTTACCTGTAAGATGAAAGAATTTGAAATAGAAGCTGTTCGGTGTATTATGTTTAGTGGGGCATCAGTATTGTGAATTACCTGAAAATTATTTATGGGCAAAAGATTTACCACAGTAATGAAAATTGGTGTTGGACAAGATTATAAGAGTATGTTCGAAAAAAGAAAAGCATATTTTGAAGCAGAATTTACGGTGAGAAAATTTTGAAATGAAGATAATATTTTTAAACTGGAGCTGCAAGGGTACAGAGTTAAGGTTGTACTGTATTTAGATTCTTTCTGTACAGTATCATTCAAATGTTAACTGTCACTAGCCTATTAGCATTTTTGTGAGCTACTTTTGACCAGAGATTTACATACCTCAGCAGCATTAAGCCTGTGCCCCAACCCCCAAGTTTCCCCCTCCATGCATAATATAAAGTCTCTTGTCTATGCACAAATCTGGACAGCAAGTGATGGTCTGATTTCAGTCTGCCATAACTGGGGTCCATCACCTTTAAATCTTTCGATTTCCTTGCTTAACTCTATCATGGATGGTTGTACACTTATTTGTGTCTTAAATTTCTCCAACTTCACCAAATATGAGGGTTTGAAATTCATGTAAACAATAAATAAAGACGGTTGTAGGCTGATGGACCCCACTAATAGCGGCCTAAAGTCACTAAAAACAAGCGCTTATCGGATTTGTGTATAGGGCATACTGTAACATTGATCATAGTTATATTCTTCTGCTATAGCTAGAGTTATGTAAAACAGCAGCCAGCAAACTTTTTGGCTTGCTGAACTCTGAAGTTATGATGACCTCATTGACAGGTCAGTGTAACCAACAGGCACTTAGCCAGGAATGTGTCATGGAGGGTTGCTTGTGGATAGACTATCTTAGCAAGGGCTGCCATACTTGGCGTGAAGTGTACAGGATATTTTGGTCAAAACTGTCACCTAAATTGATTTATATATGTAAATTGTTACGAATACTACACTAGTAACACTATCCAAAAACCAAAAAAACAAATACCAAAAAATATGCTGGTGGGCATGGGGGAAGCTGCCCTTTCCCATGCATACCTAGCATACATTTTGGTATTTTTGGTTTTTATGATGAAAGAAACCGATGCAGCCATGACGGTGTATAACAAAACTGAGTTTTTTATAGCTGGTACAAAACAAAGTCTACAAAAACTTCCTTCACTACATTTAGAAGTTGGAGCCAGTCATATCAACCTCTAGTGAAACTCGTAATCTGGGAACTATGTTTGATTCAAACTTCAAAATGACGAAACAGGTTTAGCCTTGTCTCATCTTGTAATTATTATCTTAGGAATTTATTACGTATTGGTCTGTACCTTGATGAAGAGACTCGTCATTCTGCTGTCTGTGCTTTTCTCCTATCAAGTTTTGATTACGGCAATGCCCTTTTACATGGTGCTCTATCAAAGGACCTTAATCGCTTCCAGTACTTGCAAAATCGTTGTGCTAAATTTATTTTCTTGGCAGGTAGATCAGATGGCCTAAGATCTCTTCTACGTGCCCTTTGCTGGTAACCTATTCGCTAAAGAATCCAATTTAAAGTTTGTTTACAATTGTTTGAATGATTTGGCTCCGGGCTATCTCTCTAATATGCTCCAAGGAAAAACTACACCTTTATCTGGTCCTGTTACTAGGTCTGCAATGGACAGGGCCCTACTCCTCATACCTCCTTCCAAGAAGCAAGTAGGTGAGGAGGCCTTTTCCATTGTAGGTTCTATGTTATGGAACTACCTTCCTTCTCACATACGGAATTTCAAATCTGTTGTGCTGTTCAAAAAACAGCTTAAGACTTACTTATTTAATTGGTTGTGTTTTGCTGGTACAGTATTATTATTCTTGATTTCTTAGCGCATGATCATATGGAATTCGCGCTTCATAAAAGTTTGAATGTATGTATGTATGTTCATGTGTTTGTGACACTTTTAATATGGTATCTCAAGATTGGAATGTCTGACAGTTTTCAAACTTGGTACATGTGTACCCTATATTAAGAGGAAAACCCCGTGGTGGAGGTCAAACATCATCTGGGGTCACAGGGATCAAAATCTTAAAACGTGACTAACAGGATATCTCAAGATAGGAAACTTGGACAGATTTTGTATGTAGTATGTATGTTGAGGCATTGTAGGCAGGAGATGGTCCACATAGTTTTTGGTGGAGGTCAAAGATCATCTGAGGTCACCAAGAGTGAATTTCAAAAAATATGAACAAAACGTCTCAAGATATGTTGACACTCGCAGTGAGGGGATGGTTCCTATTGTTTTTTGTGGAGGTTATATGTCATTTGTAGTCTTAGGGGTCAATGTCTGAAAATCTTGTTAACACTTAATCTCAAGATAGGAAAGTACCGTAGATTTATTTGCAATGTGGATGAGTTATTTGGAGAGGATGAGTTCTCTTGTTTTTAGTAGAGGTCAACTGTCATCTGGGTCACCATGGGTCAGACTGTGAAAAGGTCAACTCGATATTTCAAGGTAAGAAAGGTAGATTTCATATTTAGCTTATGGATCATGTGTTATGGTCAGAACATGGTTTGTAATGTTTTGTGTAGGTCAAAGGTCATTTGGGGGGTCACAGGGGTCAAAGTCTGAAAACCTTGTGAACACAACATTGCAAGATAGGAAACTTGGATAGATATATTTAGTGTGGTGATGGATTATGGTCAGAAGATGGTTCCTCTTGTTTTAAGTGGAGATCAACAGTCATCTTAGGTAACAAAATAATTTTTCAAACATGACAGCAGAACATTTGATGTGGGAAATCATGTCATTATTTTGAACAGAACATATGTGTGTCATTGAAACTTCAATGCGTTTTTGCATTCTGGTTATTGGAGCCTCTGCAATGGTGATGTCATATGTGTGTAGGTGTCAGTTTGTATTTATGTATGTGTGTGTGTATGGATGTGTGTGTATTGTGACACTTTGCTTGTTTACACAATATCTCAATATAGGAATGTGTGACAGTTTTCAAACTGGGTACATGGATGTGCCATGTTGAGAGGAAGAACCCTATTGTTTTTAGCAGAGGTCAAAGGTCATCTGGGGTCACCAGAGGTCAAAGTCTGAAAATCTTGTTAACATGATATCTCAAGTTTGAAAGCTTGGATAGATTTCATATTTTGCATGTGGATGCAATATGTTCAGAAGATGGTTCCTATTGTGTTTGGTGGAGGTCAGAGGTCATCTGGGGTCACCGGTGATCAAAGTCAGAAAATCTTGTTAATGCCATATTTCAAAATAGCTGTCTGTTTTCCTGTATTTTTGTCTGAATATGCATGGCTTTTATGGAGGTCAAAAGTTCATCTGGAATAACCAAATTATTTTTTGAACATCCTTGTATAACATTTGAGTGACAAGATAATGTTGCATGCTGGCATTATTTGAAACAGAACATTCATGTTTCATCGAAACCTCAATGCATGTTTTGCATTGTGGTTTTTATGAGAAATATGCCTAATAACCACATTAGGGCTTGGAAAACCAGTCTACTGTACCATCAGGCATGACAAACTTCCTCTTTGTAGAGGAAATTTCCTCTTTTTTCATCCTTTTCCTCTTTTTTGTGCCAAGTTTCCTGAAAGTGTCTGTCATAAATGCATTATAAATCTCAACCATTGAACATGTGCAAACATCCCTCAGAGTTCTATCCAATCAGAAGTCTGTATTATAATGACATCAATGCCACCATGGGGGCCCCATTAGCTTGCCACTGGACCTCCAGGCTTATTGCCTGCCTCTCAATTTCCTCATTTTTTGAAGTCCCAGTCGCATTTCCTCCTTTTTTTTTAGAAGTCTCAGGCTTATCCCTGTACCATGATCAGTAGCCATGGTTGTCATTACTTTGCTCTTTGCATTGACATTTATTCAAGCAATGGTTGATAAATACAGTTGCATTCCTAATTAGGGTCATATACAGTTTGTGTGTAAATATGTATGACCTCAAGAAAGATTAATTCCTGTGTTGAATGCAGTATGTGCTGTGGCTGTGTTTTGAAGTTGTATTAGACAGAATAAGAGGCTAAGAGTAAACATTCGTGAGCCATGAATTTGACCATCTTGAGTGAGATTTACTAAACCATCAATCATTCAGGTCCTAAACTTGCCGTCATTATTGTCATATTGTGGGAATAACTGTTATTATTATTTTTTCTATACTATTGTGGAACTTCGCAAGTTTGAGTTTTGGAAAATATTGAAAACAGTAACTGTACGTTAAACTTTTAAACTGTACATACTAGCATAAGAAGAAGAATAAGAGGTAAACTTTCAATGAGAGAATTATGAACAGTGAATCTTGTTGCCTGCCTTACTGTTTTTGCTTTACGTCATCCCCATCATGTCGTCACCATGTTTCTGAGTAGTGAGTGTGTGAAGGGGGAGGGGGGGGGGTGGTACATACTTCTTTGTTCCTTCCAGTAGAGTGTACACATTGTAATTTGTACCTAGTACTGTGAATGTTGGTCATATGGCCCAAGCTCAGGCATGAAATGCAGTTTTTTTTGTTCACCTGCAGTGTACATGTCTCTTTGAGGTCACATTACCTCAAAGTCATGGGTCTTTGGGGTCAAGGTAGTTTGAGAGAAGGAAGTATGGTCTTGCAACAAGAACAGGAGAAGCAGTTGCTTGAGATTTTGTATGTTTGGGGAACTTTCTCACTGGTTTAGTAACAGCTCCTAAATGCAGTAAGCCAGGTTTAATGAGTTTTGCTTTGTTGCGTGAAAGTTGACTTATTCAAGTTATATTCAACTGTTAAATTTATTTATTTTTCCCTGCAGCTGAGAAGAAAGTAATCCAAGAATCTTTGATTCGCTGTGCTGCTACTCCTGAGGAAGACAGTGACATCGAAGTAGATGAGTAAAGAGCAGCTGGAGTAAAACTGATGAAGATAGGATGAAATGGATGGTTCCATGTAGCTTCACTGACACTGTTGTGAGGAAGCATTGTGATCTACAGCAGTCTCTTGTATGTCACAGCTTCATTGATCTCTCAGGATGAAATTGCCAGTCACCTTTAAAGAAGTGTTCTGACTTACCAAGGTCTCTTATAGAAGAAGTGGTACCATTGTCTGAAGCCATGGTTATCCAGCATGGTACACATAACAGCTCCAGTGGATTGGGCTATATGTGAGGATCAGCATTGTCAAAGGTCTCATATAAAAGTCCTCTCTAGGGTTTTCTTCAAAGGCCAGCAATGTAGCTGCCATCCCCATCAAAATAAATTTTGCCTTTTTCCCCACTATCATTCCCTGTGTGGGCTGGGGGTTGTAGAATGTGCCCATGGTTTTCCTATTTTTCATTAAAGGGCAACCAAAGGGAAGGACTTGCACCTAAATTAAACTGTATTTGAGGCTAAACTTCAACTTGAACTGTATTTAAAACTGTATCTAAACTTAACCTTTTCATTTTATTAACACTGTATATAACAAATTTGTTTTAGTGTGTTGATACTGTTCATAACACCTTTGTTTCAGTGTGTTGATACTGTTCATAACACATTTGTTTCAGTGTGTTGATACTGTATATAACACATTTGTTTCAGTGTGCTGACACCATTTATAACACATTTGTTTCAGTGTGTTGACACCGTATTTAACACATTTGTTTCAGTGTGTTGACACTTTAAAACACATTCATGTTGGTGTGTGATTAAGTCTCATGTAACGAACCAATCCATCACCATTCCCACTCTCTGAAATGCTAAAATAGAATTTTGTAGAGTTTAGCATTATGCAAATAGTGTTACCCTTTTAAGAGTGCAAAACTTGGCCAAAATGTTGCATTCTTAGAATTTCAGCCACCATACACCAACAAAACAAATGGAAGGTTCCCATTTCATTTCTTTCCACTGCTCAAAAAATTGAAGTCTCATGCTTCAGATGAAAGTTTCCCTTTTTTGGTGATGAGGATCAGCTCATACTTTACCTAAAGAAATGGGTACCTGAAGATGAAGTTATCCTTTTATGTCTAATGGTTAGCAATTTTTAAACTTTTGTGCAAGCTTGTTTAGCGCAGCAGTAATATATCTGTGTGAAGACCCACAGCATGTTCAAGTTGGTACAGCATCAGACTTGCAGTTGGGAGGTCGGAAGTTCAAGTCCTGGCTGAGCATAGCAAAGACTATAAAAAACAGCCTGCTGCCATTGTGCTTGGTGCTTAGCATAAGCAATGGAGTAACGAAAACAAGTCAGTGAGCCATAACTGGCAAAAAGGCCATGGCCAGCTCAACTTGAACCAATTGGTTGGAAACTGGACCATAAAACTCCCATCCAACCAATCCATGTGAAATTTATGTAATGCAAAATGGTGTAGTGCTTTCTTGGTTCGTCGCATTCATTTTATGGAATACATATTTTTTTTCAGTCTGTCTTAAAATATTTTTGTCAATTTAGAAGTGACCCAGCATTAAACTTCACATTCCGTCTGCAGTGGATGTGAATTTATGAAATAAGTAGGGAAAATCTGATGCAAAAAAGGTCTTAACAAATTGTGCCAAGATTTGAAAATGGGACTAATATGGAGTTAATTTTTCTGGCAATACTAATTTTTTGCACACATCAACAGAGAATTTCATTTATCAGGAAAGAATGCACAGTTGCATGCATTCCTGGAGTTGAAAATTTTGGGTAGTCATTTTGAAGATCATGACAGATTTTAGGATGAGAGGCAGGAGGTTATAACTTATTACCCTAATTGACTCTTTTCGAAACAGCAATTACAAAGGATTGTGGGATAGGGTTTTAGTATGCATAATTTATGTCAATGGCATTTTACTATGGCCAAAAATGACGCATACCAAAATGCTATCCCACAAGTCTTTGTAATTTGTATTTGGAAAATGGTCAATGCTCAAGATTTGTTGTGAGGAATAGAGCTATTTAGGCTCTAGCAGATTCCCTTCAGCTGTAAGTCATTAAAGAAAAGATTCAACAGTTTGTATGTTGAAAAAAGAAAGCTTTCATGTAAATTCCAAGAAAATATAGATTTGGTCCTGACATACCTGCATTCTTGTTGTAATTTTAATATGAAGTGCTTCTAATTTCTTTATTCCATAAAGTGTACCTCAAGTCAAAAAATTCAAAAATATACTGAACAGCATGAAAATTTTAACAGTTCAATTCCCATCTTCATATGACATTCTTGAGCAGAGATATAAAATGTTGAAGCTCATTCACTGGTCCATTGTGCAGTAAGTTGTGACTTTCTTCTTGTACAACTTACATAACCTGCTTTGTGTCCTTTTTTAATAAAACATGTTTTTATGGCCTTGAGCAGTGTCTGTTTGCTTGCACAACATGTTGCACAGAGAGGGATTAATTACATCACCCCATTAGAGTGCTTTCACACCTTGGTACAAGGTATAGTACTTTAAGAAAAAGAAATACAAAGATTGAAATTTAAGGAGTACAACAATGACATCACAAATTATTGTGCAATTTGCCATTTTAAACTGAGTGGAATAAACTGAAACATTTTATAGCTCAGATCAGGACTGTCCTATGGAGATGGGAGTTGGACTGTTACACCTAAGTTTCAATCCTTTTTAGAATTTTTTTTTTAATATTTTTTGACTTGAGGTACCCTTTAAAGTATGCATGGGCTCATGAATATATTTATTTTTGCTTCACATCTAAGTTTTTCACATCCTGATTATTCTAGTCATGTGCACCAATATTTTTTTTTTCAGTGACACAAACTACCATAAAAATGATGTGTCAAAAATTTGCAGTGAAGGCAAAGTAATAAAAACAATGAAATAACAAAAAAGACAACTTGCAATATTTTTTGAGGGGAAATTTCTATTGATAATAACCTTTCATTGGACATATGCATCTTTATTACATGCCTATCATTGTTAAATGGTGATGAGGTACCAGCCACTATCCATCGTCACGGCAACCTGATACGACAATTAAAACCCACATTGAAAGAGGGGCTACTAGGGGAACCTAATCCTACCAATAATAGTTGTTTCAATTCTTGCATATAACCATTCAGCAAAAAGAATCAAGTAAAAAAAAAATTAAAATGGTAATCAAACCACTTCAAGACATAAACAACCAGTACAATTTGTCATACCATCAGAATTGGCTAGGGTCTGTATTTCTCATTGCAATGCAAAACCCGTCATACTAGATGATGAGGGTATTGTCTGGTTGATAATAAAATAGTAAGCACTGGAGGTAGTAAAAATTTGAACTGCAAATAAATATCCCTCTTCTTACAAATCATCAGAAAAATATTGTCTCATTTTTCATTTCAGTTGCACTATTCGTGACCTATTCCTTTTTCGTTGTACAAGCTACACATAAAATCTCAAAACTTTGGATCACAAAGATCTCCCTTAACCACATTTTTGCTTTTGGTTCAAGGGACAAATGCCCCCTCCACGTAGGTTCTTTGATTTCTACAAAACTATTTTGTGTAAATTGCACTGGTTATCACATAGCTCACATACTTCAATGTAACTTTGCACAGAAATTCCAAAAACCAAGATATTAAGTTGTGCAAGTATCACTAAATGTACACATTACAATGTTAACCATTAGCTATAACAATACAGCAAGCAGCATAATGAACGTAGTTTTTTCCTCTTCGGTGTTAGGCTGTTGGAACCGAACAGGATAAGAACCCATACCAAGGCAATCAGATGTCCAATGCAGGTATAAATAATTGGATTGAAAAAACTACATGTCACTTAAAAAAATTATTCTTTTGAATCTCCAAACAAATTACCAAAACTTTAAATTAACTTTTTAAAGAAAGTTTAGTTGAAATAAAATGGTAAATTAGCTGCTGTTCATTTGGCAAATTAAAGTTTGATTCCAAATAGCACAACAGAAGAGCTATTTAAAGACAAATTTTGGATTTGTTCAACTTCATACACTGTTTGAACACTGTATCTGATGTTGTTAAACCCTACATACTGCAAGTTCTTCCATTGCCTATGCCCCTTGGGATACATACCAGATGCCAAAAAAAAATACACAGCAATAGGTGGATAGGGGAAAAATAAATGTGAAAATTAACTAGATTCATTCAACCCCATTTCACCCAAAAACAAAATAAAAACATTCAAACCTATTAAAATGGAGATAAAAATGAATAACTCCATAATAAAAGACTAAGAGATGTGACAAAAGCTTAGAGATTCAAAGAAATGAGAATTCCACATCAGTATTCAGCTATCAAAATTCAATACAAAAATTTTTTCTCATATGAAAAGTGATCTTTTTTTAAAGAATTTGACAAAATATTGAAATAAGATTTAATGTGGAGTAGAAAAGATACTTGGAATTTGGCTGGTCTCCCAAAACAGATGACACTTTTTTGAGTAAAAATGACAAAACTTTGAATGTTTGTTACATATCAAATTGAACTGAGACCAGGTAGGTAAGTACTCTGTCAACATTTTTCGCTGTTTTCATTTTTTTTCTTTTTTTTTTTCCGGCATGACATGGATTTCTATTTCGAAGGAAAAAGAAACAAAACATGCAAATGAGAGAAAAGCTAAATTCCATGTAACTTTACACTCTTAAAGGACTTTTTTGCTGATCAACTTGGTAAATGGAAATTTATCTCATCTAGGATTGTTTTGTAAGAAAATCCATTCTAGTTTCTGTTCCTTAAAGCCACCAAGAGCACCAAACAACTTTTGATATTCTTCCATGAATTTGTCCTTTTTCCCAAGTACAGATACTTCCAAGTACTCTAAGTTAGCTTCCCCTGTTCCACAATAAAAGTAAATACACTCAACACAGGATTCTATATAAATTCAATTGATATACTAATTTTATACATTCCGAAAAACACATACAATCCCCTCATTTGGCTGGTCTACCACCACGAATCAAAAAAAAAAAAAAAAAACCTTGCAGCCTTTGATTTTCTCACTGCTTTCTCATCAAGGCAAAACTGTCAATAAACCTGATTTTAAGGGAGTTCCCCTACAGCCAACATCACCACAGAGAAAGTCTTACTCTTTGGACAAGAACTACTAGAGAGATGAGAAGGTTAATATCATCATTCCTCTTTCTTCTTCTGTGAGGGGGCACCCCAGCTGTCCTGGTCTGCAAAGCATGGAATGAAACAAAGGTACAGAGTCAAAATGAAGGAGAAAAAAAATAAGATGCAAACTAAAATGAAATAAAAACGAGTGAAAAGTTGATATAATCTATGTGATTCTTTTCTACAAAATGTGGCCATAAAGAAACTGGCCAGATGTAACATAATGATGGAAAGAGGTAGGTTGATGACAGTAGGCACTAGAAATGGCCATACCTATGCCACTCACAACAATGTGGCCATTGTGGATCACATTGGTGGCCAGGTGCGACGATGCAAGAAGTGAATGGCATAGTGTTCGTTAACTAACTGAACAAGATTATGGTACACCTCAATACAAATTTTTGAACAGGTGCCTAAATATTTTGTGGAAAGGACTAAATGATTCACAGCTTTTCAACTAGTGCAAAAGTGACAGTACTACTTATAAAAGAGTTAACTATATAAAATAAAATATGACATAATGAAATGGACCATCACCAGTCACCCAGACACATTAACAGAAATGAAACAAGGAGGAGAGGGCTTGTGGATGAGTGACAGGGTCACCCTAACAACAACTAGTGCAGACAGCATGCTCTTACTTTTCCATCTGGGAATTTTTTAGAAACCACAGACTGTTTTGAGGCACCAAGTTGAGTGTCACCTGCTCTAAAGGACACAAAATTGTTGGCAACAATCTGCTTATTGCTTGTCTTACAACGAACTGTGACTAAGTATGCTAACTTAGCTGGTTTGTTTGTGGCTGAGTACTGGTCTGCCAGTGTCACAGAATCGTAGGTAAGATTAGAAGAACCTTGCAATAGAATAAACAAAATGACCATAAAGCCTGACTTGTCCGCATTCATCACTCTGTCTTCAAAGTTGAAATTCTTACTCCAAAATAAGATATGAGGCCATGTTTATAATATTTTAACAATTCCACTAGAGTCAATTCATATTTAAGCACCCAGCCAGGTGTAATGACTCTTAGGGTAGGGAATGCAACTTGTTAATGCCTATTCTAAACTTCAAATTGCAAAAAATATCTAAAATTAGATTGAAAATCTTGTCTCATATTATACAGCATTTATCTGGCCTGTTTGAGAACACACATTACATACATAGCAGGAGAGCTCCCCATGCTTCTCAAATTCTTCAATACAGTTGTAAACATTACATTACTAAAAGTGTCAAACATAAATTAGGATACCAGGGTATTCAAATTTTAATTGGGTGAAAGAACTTTCCTTCAAAACCACTCCTGTCTGCTATGATATCAACCATACATACAATACCAACATAAAATACACCAAAGCAAAAACCACATTCCTTTAAAAAGCTAGGGTAGGTAATCCAAGCTAAATCGCATTCCAGCCAGTTGGGGTCAATTGAATTTGTTCAAGCAGGCGTAACATTGCCAAGATATCGAACAAAATTGTCTGATCCATTGATGGACCTACATCAGTACAGTTGTAAGGGAGGGCAGTGTGGTTAGGACACATGCTGTTGGTTGTAATAAACATGCAGGCAGCTCATTACCACACTGTCTTCATGCACCACCAAGCACGGAATAAAAGCAAAAATTCACAAACGGACTAAGTAAATGATGACCACAAAAAAATCATTTTCTTTGGAAATCTTTATTACAAAAGAATTACCAAGTTTATCATGCTATACATTTGATAAAGAGTTGATTAAACTATTAACACAATTCAGTCCTAACTTTCCTATTTCTTCTAAGTGATATTGTAATAAAATACATTGTTCACCAGAAAATGTTTTGTAAATCTATCACATATTCCTATTAGTTTCACTTAAAACTTTGGCCTTTGTGCAGAAAGCTTGATTGAAGATACTGATACATTCCTATTATTGTGTTACTGAATCTAAAGATACTGTTTTGTGAGTATCTGCTTTGACAAATCAATGAAACTATTAATCTACACGCTCTACGGAAAAAAATCAAACGACAGACGACAAACATTTCAATATTGTCTTCATTGTATGGGAGGGATGATAGCTATTATGTGGCTTTTCTTTAAAGGGCCAAACCTCTCACCCCAAACTACAATTTTGGTATGGGGGTAACAAAATTCTCAATTGGCTCAGCTCTTTGATTTGCAGCTAATTCAAACAATGCAGAGTACCAAAGCTTATGTTACACAGCATGAATGGTACTGAGAGTGTTTTAATTATATAAATCGAGTTTTTCTATACTCACCTTGAAGCAATAAACTGAGATTGTATCTGGATGAGGATTAATTTCAGACAATTGTGGGAGGGGCTTAATTAAGAAGGTTAGGAGAATTGGTACTGTTTGGGGTGAGAGAACTGAGCCTTTAATATCAAAGTTCCTTTTAAATAAAAGATTCTTTCCAATTTGTTCTTAGATTTGCTCTGAATAGTTTTCTTAGATACTTTTTAAAATTAAACAACTGTAGAAATTATACTATTTTAATGCAGTAAGGAGTTTTTACTTGAAGGAGACCCTGAAAGGGAACCTCTGTGATGATGAAGGTATATAGCTCTTAGGACAATTTTTCCTGCCAATACATAAGCAAAGCTTCACTACTGCATATTAGGAACAAGTAATTTTTTTCTGCCCACTTTGGATGGCCAATTGTACTATAATTTCATTCAGAAAACTACAAGAGGATGGTTTTAACAGTGGAGGACATCATTACTGTATCCAAAAATTACCAATGATGAACTGTTTTTAATGTCTCACATGACTAATGGCTGAATTCCTACATGTACCCTGACATATTTTGTCTAGTTCAAATGTCTTCTCAGTTCTGATATCATCTCTCCATTGTGAAGAAACAGACTTAAAATGACTTACATTTATATTTTAACTACAATGCACTGACAGAAAATTCAACACATAAACAAACTTTGGCTTAGTTCCAGATCATGTCTGTTGCTTGTATTATAAGTGAAACTTTGGGGTTAAAAAAAGGACTTATAAACCTATAAGGCCAGTGTTTGCACAAAGGAGCATGAATGCACTATCCCTACACTCAATTCACAAGTCTCTTGAAGAAAACATTAGTAAGTGGGAAATTCCTGAACTAATTTGTACTTTCAGAAATGACCCAAGAGGAAGTTATTTAGGGGGAGGGATCTCCAGCACATATTTTGAGTCCAATCACTGCCAGTAAAATTAAGTGGTAATTTTAAGCTGAATTGCAGTTAAAATACAGGGGTGATTAATGCTGAATAACACTTATTAACAATATAAGGCCACTGTGAAGATATACCCCATGTAGCACCAATGACACTATCTAGTAATTAGTACATTTGTGCCATCATAAAGGCTGTGCCTCAAGGGGTGATGAAACTGGGTCAAACTATCAGATGTCATGGGTTGGTACAGTGATAGACAAGCAAAAAAGATAGAATGCATGGCTTCTAGGGCAACTTGAAACTTTCCTTAGGCAACTTAACTCTCCTTTGAGACAACCTAAAGTGCAGACATTATTCTATAAATAAAAAGTACAAAATTTTCTTCAAATCAGTGCCTGGATAAGTTTTGAAGTAAAAACCAAATATTTAAGATAGGTTCAAATTATCATAGAATTTTCACAAGCTCCCCCTATTCTAAATTACCTAGTGTTTTATGGATCGTGTGCAACAGCAGATTTGTTTACAGACTGAAAGGAGAGAGTGGCAGGTTTTGTACACTTTTTGAAACTGTTCTACCTTGAAATATTGAATTTGCAGGACTGTGCATCACTAACATAATTTTGTATTTTTTGTTTTTCTGTTTGATGCAATGGATTCTTACCCTTGGTGCCAAAGATGGATCACTACAGAAACTGCTGTGGCACAAAAACTTTGTGGAGTTTTCTTCAAGCTAAGGAATTTATTAAGGTTTGAAATAAAATGTTTTTCCCAAAGGTATATCTAAATATTCCTTGGCAGAGGGGGTGAAGTAGATTTTAAACGTCTTTTAGTTTCTTTTTTAATTCAAAGCAATTGACTATTCTAGTTTCCCTGATATAATTCAATTCACTGTCAAGTTCCTCTAAGTAACGTCTTGCGATTCTGAATAAAATACCAAAGTGCAGTGTGTACTTATGTAAATTAAATAAAACTGCTCAAGTTAGTGTTTAATTCTATGAAGAGAGGGATGTAAACAGGAATCTAAAGTAAAGTCATAAATTAGTACTAGGTTCAAAACAATGGCAAATTTTGATAGTACTCCTTTTTTTTTTTTGTTATAAATATATTTATCTTTGAATTCCTTTTTTTATGAGTTAGTTTGTAAGTCTGTGTAGAAAAAAAAAAACTAAAAACTGCATGCTATTTCACAAAGTGGCTATTTTAAATATTATCTTTAATTAAGAATCCAGTCTTTCTGGGGATACTGATTTGATGATTCTGTACAGGGAATATTTTTTTAGCAGTACAACATTTCAATGAATTGTAATGCCAGTTTGTAATTTATCCTTAATTATTGCCATCATTAGTTCGATTTCTTACAATTATTTACATTTCATGACAATAACATATTTCTGAATGTAGATGACTTAAGCATAAAAAACAAAGAAATAATATGAAAATCTGTAAACCTGAAAACACCAAGCAAATTGAAAGTTAGGACTGCACACAAACCTTGATTTAGCTTGGAATTCACAGGTAATTTATCCTAATTGACAACAACACTGTGTTACTTGAAGGACAGGATTTAAGTGGCTGTAGCTATTAAGGGACATGATTTTATGAATACGTTTTGTTCATTGACATCAACACTAGACTTCACACCATTTTGGCTGAAGCTGACAGACCAATATCCACAGCACAAAATGGCTGAATCTTTCCTACAAGCATTCATGATTGTAAGTTCAACAATTAAAAAGGAAATAGGAATAAACCATCACAATTTTCTTGGCACTTACTTAAAAACACAGTTACCATGGTTTAATACAGAGAAATAAAAAAAAGTATTTTCCATTGAGAAAATTAAAATCCTTTGGCTAAAACTTCATAAAACGTTTTTGTTATTTATGTTTTAGACAAACCTTAACATGTCTGTTAATGGTATCATTCCCAGACAGCCTTGCTCATGAATGTTCTGCACATGTGTGCAACAGAAAATTGTTGGGTCCAAATGACAGTGCTATTCAAATCAGTTGGCTGCTGAAGAGCATGCTAATAACATTGACATTTAAGGAAATTAAGACCAAACTTTCTTACACTTGCCTCTGAAGGTTGCGTAGGCCCAAGGCACTTTGACTGAAAAGTTTAGAACACCAAAGTTTTCAAACTGATTCTGAAGTCCCCCTTATTTATTTTTTCTTTCATTTATTTACAAATTTATTTTATTTTATTTATTTATTTATTATTTTTTGGGGGGTGGGGGAAGGGGGAGGGTTATTCATTTATTTATTTTTTTTGGGGGGGTAGCCCTGTCAGGGGTATAAAGGGCAAAAGATATTTTTTTAAATTTATGAATAGTTACAAGATGCCTACACCCACAGTAGACTTCTACAGCATCTAAACACTAAAAAGGGGTATAAAGGGGCTGGTTCCAGCATAATGATGAGGTCATTGCTGATCATGTAAAAATGTCAACTGTATTTTTTTCAGAATGAGAGGTGATCGGGTCAACGAGGTAACTCCACTCAAAGGAGGGTATGTGAAATTATCCTTATAGACCTGGTTCTTTTTACTTTTCATTTTTGAAAATCTAGAACAGTCTTAACTTCTTCTAAGGTTTTTTAATTTAATTTAAGGTGAATTTATTGCTTTTAAGCTTGTTAAATGCAAACTGAGAGTATGTAGGAGCTTAACAGTATTCCTGATTTATATTTCTTCCCTGAAGTTAACTTGATATCCCATCCTGATGAAAAGACAGCAGAATTTTATAATATTAATATAAAATTTCTCTAACATAATTATATTCAGCTTTAAAACATTTATTAAAATCTTTAACAAGGCCACAGAATCTTCTCCATAGTTCATTCAATTATTTTCGACTTTCAAAAACCAGAACCCGCCACCTTACAAAATGGTATGAAAAACAAAAAAATTGACAAAAAAAGATGGCACAAAAATATTCAGTGGGACTTCCTTGTTTTACAGATACATGCACAATTGCAAAACAGAGAGAAAGACAGTCATTGGTTAGATACACACAGCAAACAAAGCAGCACCACAAAGAGGAGAGGAGCTATCAAGAGACCTCTCCGGACTGCCTTACATCCCAACGAATCCACAGGTTGCTGACATGAATCAAATTAACAAAAGGTGTCAAGGCAAACCCACCATTTTGGTCTGCAGGGTAAATCTATTCCCCACAAAAGTAACTGGCAATATTGCTTGAAAAATCCCATGCAACTAAAACAATCCTTACAATGAGACAGTGGGTTAAGTAGGAAAGAAAAGCAAAAAACGACTGGATTAATCTTGAACTTCAACCATTAAGAAACCAAACAGAACTGCAATCAGTCCTAAAAATAGGCTCAAAATTCCAGCCAGGAGCTCCCTACCGTCTTGCAATTGTCTCCTTGCGACAAATTTGAGCATCTCGTCCAGAAGTATTACTGGGAAGGATATCTTGAGCACAGCAAACCATTCCGTCATATTTAGTGGAGTGATCTGGAACACCATCTGCAGGTAAAGGGCAGATATTCCAACAGAATAAGAAGACCAATAAAGTGACATAATTAAAAAAAAACTTGTAATTTCTAAGGTACTGCTACTTGGTATCAGAAGACTCGTAAAGCATGTGATACATATAATTTTTGGCCCATGCTAACATGCTGCATACACATTCCATACAGAAAACCAATTTTTAACTTGCCTGTCCAAACCACATGTAACCTCAGTCAAACATATCTACCAACCACCCAAATAGCTCTATCAAAATGGGGTGGGTGAAGATCCACATTATCAAAGCCCCAAGTAAATTTTTGATCAAGAAAAATATTACCTTTAGAATTGTCCAAACATGGCTTGCGAAGAAACTATCTTTCATTGTTATTAAGCCATCAGTACTGCCATTGATCAACCCCACGAAAAGTTCATCCCAGTATTCATTACAAAAGTTATGGAAATTGCAACACAGTTTAGATGAGAATTTAATTTGAGTGACAAATAGCAAATTCATCTATGTGAGAATTTTTTTTGTTAAAAAAAGTCTACCATTTAAATTATTTTGGATATGTTATCATTCTGTATTTGAAAGTATTCCGTACAAAAAAAAAAAAACAATTTTCTGTTAATGAAATGCAATATTTCCCTTTGAAGTTTTTCATCATCTCAAAGAAATTGTTTGTAGTGATCACACTACAACATATTTGGATCAGAACTAGACTTTTGTGAGTTTTTACCAATTCCTCCTTCATCTCTGATTGGAAAGGACCCAAAATTTGCCATCCAAAGTAAATACATATGATATACATGAAGTGTTAACTGATTTTTTTCCGTTGCATCAAATCTACAGGCAGCTTTCATTGTGCATGCTGTCCAATAAAAACTTTCTCTTGATGTGACATCACAAAATAATTAGTATGAATTTAATTTTCCGTGCTCTGTGATACAAATCATATATTAACAAAGGTTGGCAGATTTTGGGTTCTTTCCAACCAGAAATGGAGAAGATTTTTATGAAAATTCAAACAAACTGGTTGGAATCTGAGCCAGATTTATTGTAGTGAAATTGGCTTTTCATGACAAGTTTGATTGTGTTACAAATTATACAAAGTAAACAAACTTTTCAACAATTCAAGCAATTGTTTCATGAAATACATCGCAGTTTTCTAAACCTACGAAATTTTTTTCACATTCTAATGATAAATGAGCAAATTCAGATGATTCCCATACCCTTCATACGGATGTGCTTCGTGTGTAATTAGTGATTTAATTCAGTTTTTAAAAATTTGTGACCAGACATATTTCCAACCATACACAACACCATCACCAGCCATAATACAAAACATATTTGAAAATATTTACTCTTTGCATAAATGATATAGATTAACCTTGACTAATTATGCTTATAATAATGTTGTTGCGTGCTAGCTCCATCCAAAACTCTTGTTAGGATATCAATAGTAATTCCACATGCCCCTCTAAATAACAGGCGACTTTGTGTTTGGTCTAACGGTAAGAGCATCCCCTCTGAAGTGGAAGGCCCAGGTTCCATTCCCAGGTTGAGTCATACGGCTCTTGAAAAAAACAGGGAAAACAAGTCAGTGAGCCACAACAGGAAAAAAGCTGTGGTTGGCTTGACTTGAACCAATAGGTTGGAAACTGGGCCATAAAACTCTATCTAACAAACTAACAAATCTAAATAATGGGCACATGTTACTTACAGACAATACTTCTACATGAAGGATGACAAAATGCAGAATCATTGACAGCATCATGGCACCTAGCAACCATAGGTTCTGCCAGGGGGGCATCACCAACAATGATTGGTTCTCACTCAAACTGTAGAAAGCAAGAAAGTATACAAACATTTTATCAAGAAAATAAAAACAAAAAGAAATGACATAGCTAAGTTTGCATTTGCATAGTGAGAACCTGTCCCAATGAGGTCTCAAAGACACCATGATTCTCGGGAAGTACAAATGGATAAAACAAAATTCTACTCTGCCACTCCAAGAAACACAAATTTACCAGACCCAGCTTTGAACATATTTGTACTGGGTCTGTTTGCCTTCTCAAGGCTTCATGTGAAGTGGCATTGACTTCACAACTGTATTGTAACATTAAGCCTTTACCGTTGTTTGGGTCCTTTTGGACCCAGACGGAGAGCGCAGCTGTCACCCATCTTTACTGTTTCACGCGGAGCTCGAAACTGTGAGTAGCTACTTGAAAATACAGCCACAACAATGAGAGAGACAATAGTTTAAGGTCAAGGGGTCAACAGCCTACGGAAGCTGATGCGGGGCGTGCTGTGTCCACTTTTCCGCCCACTCCCAAGGCGGGAAAATATGCCCCAATTAGAGCACAATGGCAAAGGGTTAAACAGGCAACAGGAAACTCCCAAGAAGACCTTTTAGATTTGAAAGTATGGAAAGCAAAGCATCCCCAAACTTGTCTTATTTGGAAAGTATGTAAACAATCCAACAAAACTTATCCTAGGAAAAACTTCCATAGAAGTACTCCCTGAGTATTTACAATATACACCCAATAAATACCCATCATGGTAAAGAGAAAGTAACATACATCTTCATGATAACATGAATATTCAAAAGCAATAAAAAGCATCAACAAATAAAGCAAGGTTGGTGAGTAATAAATATGCAGTTATCAAACAAAGACAGCAACTTAAAACATGGCTTCCAATTAAGACAATTACACCTGTTATGTTCTCATAATTCATGCATAAAAGCATGAATAACTACAGAACAATGAGGAACAACATTATTCTAATTTAAGTTACTTTCCCAGGTTAAAAATTGCACAAAAAAAAAAATTGCACAATTAATGCTACATGGCGTTTTAGTATTATAAATTGTAGCCTACTTTCGAAGCATAAAGGGTATGTCTTAACTGGGAGCTGTTTGGATGAGAGTAATGAATAAGTATGAGTATACACCCGTAATAAAGAAAATCAGGGAATGAGGTGGTTTAAGAAGAACCTCACACAGAACAGTAGAAAAGTGTGATCATTCTCACCTGTTTAGGGCATTCAACATTTCAATTGTAACCAGTACTGAGAGAGCCATGGTCATGTGATGAGGGTCTTCAAAAACTTCACAGTCAATACCTTTAAAACTCTTAGGCTCCAGAGGACACTGCATGTGGTGAGTCTGAAAAAATGAGTTTATGGCAATGAACCATGAAATATTCTACCACAATTTCAGGGTTATACAGTTCCTGTGTGTTGTTGACTTTTTTATCTACAAATATGCAAATCTGCATTTGCCTTCATTATCTTTCTTTCTTTCTTTATACTAGTTACTCTTGAACTTATACAAAATTGCGACATTTGAAATAAATTTCATTTTCATTTTTAAACATTATAAAGCTGAACTTACAAATTGAATCACTGCCCACACTGTGACAGTACCATCAATGTTAAAAACACTTTGGAAAGTTGTTTATAGCATTCTTTCCAAAATTCACACTTTTAAGTTCATGGCAGTTGATAAATCACACTTAAGATAGCCATCATTCTTTGAATGTTTTGCTTACCAGTTGCCAGTATGTAAGTTGTGGGCCACTGTCATAGTACATGAACCACCAGGCCGATGCCCCAACTGTTGCAACACCAACATAACCTGATTAGCGATAAATAGAGCATTGATCAGTTATTAATCATTCTTCCACAATATTCTGTAAACAAACAAATTGAGCAATTTAAAAAGCAAATTATTTCTGATAGCATTTTATAAAATCCTGGCAAAAATTTCCTGAAGTTTTTCAGCAAAACGTTACGCGAGATGGTCCCTCTTTGTTGAGTGAAGACTATGAATAACAGACTCCCAGATTAGACAGCTGGATTTTACACAGCAGTGATTGAGAGAATTTAATCTAAACAGGAACTACTGACAAATATTTCTTCTATATATGAGATAAGTTGGATTTCAAAGCAGTACCATTTATATACCACAGAGTTTTCAAAGGTAAAGCAACATGCTATAGTCTCCTTGAAATGTTCTTTCCAACAGTAATCTTGCTTTCATCCCCAAAGTCTTATCTCAAAGCTTTGATCAACATTATCAAAATGCAAACAAAGAAATGCATTCTTTACCCATAAACATTTCATTGCCAGCCCTAAAGCAAAATTGTGAAATTTACGTCATGTGATACTATCCAATACACAATGTATCATTTCATTTGAAGACTAAAACAATTTCTCTACAAGTAATTTTAACAAATTTATATCTTAATGATGACAATCATGACTATTTAAATCTGACAAATGTATAAACTTGAACGGTGCTATCACCCAGTGATGAATAGTACACAAATAAAGCGTATTGTTTAAAGATTTTCAGCCATTCTACTAGAAATTCTTATTACCAACTTAAACATTAGCAGAAACAAACTTCCAACTCAAAGCCTACGCAGACAATAGCCTAGGATTAGGAATAAGTTGGAAAAGAATGGATGTGATTGTCATTCATTCAAGTTATTCACAAGGGATTTAACAAAAGAAAAAAAAAAGACTTGTCAATTCAACAGTGGCATCTCAAAAGATACAAACTGTTTAAATATTATAATATTGTAATAAAAATTACAATAATAATATTAAATATTGTTTAAAAAATTTGTTAATTGCATTTGCTTTTTAAGCAACTCCATGGTTGTACTGGACATTGTCACTGCATAAGGCCACTACAATCTGTTTCATTGGCAGTTTTGCTAATTAAACATGGTCTTTTGCATTTTCATCATCCAAAAAAGTTTGATGAAGAGTCGGTACAAACAAATACTGATCTAGGTCAATCAACCATTGCTAGTTACCTACGCAAACACAAGCATGATCATTTTCATATGACACCCTACTAAGACGACCAGGGGTACATCTGCTGGGGACGTTATTCTACTGTGGATTCTATTACAAACACAAGACAGGACAAATGTTTTGAGCAATATTATTTAAGAGCCACAAACAAAATGTTCAGGGTTGTCTAGAGGACACCAACCCTTGCAGAAAAATTGTGGTACGAAGGATGTTGTTGAGACCAGATGAGATTTCACAGCTCAAGTTTCTCACCAACTGGTCTAAGTGGGGCCGGCCATGGCCCTTTTTCCAGTTGTAGCCCACTGGTTTGTTTTCCCTACTCCATAGACCGTATGCATATGATGTTACATGGTGAAATGTACACCATCCTTTCGGGGCAAAACAAACCAACATTGACAAATGCAGACAGTTGATTTGTCAACCAGTCGAAAAGGCCCATAGTTTGCTACACGTGCAGGGTGAATTCTTACAAAGGTGGCCATGTGTTCCACTGTTTTGCCCAAAGGATGACGTCAGTGTGTCCTCAATGCATAAAGTCTATTGCTTATGCTGAGCACCAAGCACAATAACCGTAGGTTCTAAAGTCTTTGGTATGACCTGACCAGTAATTGAGCTGCAGACCACCTGGCTGAATTTGTTAGTTAGATGGAGTTTAACGACACACCAACACAAAAGTATTTTATAGTGTCACCGACTTAGAAAAAGTTACAATCTTGAGGCCCCACCTGGATAAAAGGCAAGTGCTCTAACCACTTGACCATACAAGACCAATGGTGAAGACTTCATTCTCAGCTCCAATAGTGAAGACTTTCAAACAGAAACCTACTGCCATTGTACTTAGTGCTCAGCATTATCAATGGAGCAGGAGAAACAACCAACTCACCTCCAATAGCCAGGTATCTAAAAAAAAGCCATCTACTGATGAGAGGTTCCTTGGCTCTGCGCGGTTTCTTCTCCATGATATCAATGTCTGGTGGGTTGAAACCCAAGGCGGTGGCTGGCAGCCCATCAGTAACAAGGTTCACCCACAACAGTTGCACTGGAATCAGAGCTTCAGGCATACCCAGAGCCGCAGTTAAGAAAATACTGCAAAATTAAAAGCAGCATTTCAACTTAAAAAGTACACAAGGAATTTCAGAGATTGCAATTTTTTTCTTACAGAAGCAGCACTAAAACACTTACTAGACTGAACTTCTTTACGTTACTGACAAATGGTTGGAAGTACTTAATCTAAACTGCTGCATAAAGGAGGAAGGGGTTCATGAAAAGATAGCTTTGTTTAACTCTACCTCTACTTCTGAAAAAATGCTTTTTTTCCAGGGAGTAAACTTTTTCCCAGGATGGAGTAAAGTTTCCCACGTTTCACCTTACATTTTACAGTACAGAAAACAGAAATTTTCCACAAATTGCACAATTTTCCTCCAGATGCCTTAATTTCCCAGGAAGGAGTGAAAGAGCCTTCCAGATTCCTACCTTTTTCCACCATTGCCTATCTGGAAAATATATTTACCGTCAGACTCCAAAGCTAGACAATATTTGACATGCCAGATCAAGGTTTCAAAAGAAGAGTCAAACAGACATGTACCTTAAACATGTGACAGCTAAATTGAGTAGGGTATATTTCTGAATTAATGGTACTTTATTAGGATGCTGGGTAAAAACAAAACTGAGAAAATACCATTAAACATTTTAGTTTTCCTGCCAACTTTCCCCCAAACCAGTTGAAATCATCAGTTTACAGCATTTAGTAGTGACATTAAAACGAACCAAGCAATTGCAATGCTAAATGACCACTTGTCATGGGTGCTATGAACATTAATGGACAGCATGGGATCGTGTCACCCATTTTAGCTTCAACCTTGTTGACCTGTACTCAGTTTTAAATACCTCACTCACTGATAATAAAACTATAATCACTATCATCTTGTATTCACACATCTGCTTATCTCACCAAACTCCATGTAGAGAGGACCAATAAATCTTGAAAATGAAAACAAGTTTAAGAAAAGGCCAGCTGCACTTCAGAATTAATAACCTCAACAAGGACCCAAAGGGGACATCTGCTTGTTATTGTTATACATCATAAGTACACTGACCAACTCTTTAAACATTTCACACCTGGAAAACAGAAATAAACAAACTTCCTGTGTAGGACATCCTTCCTACACTTCATATGACTAATTTATTAGATCCGATTTGGGGCAATAGGTCATCCAAATTAAAAATTCCCCGATGAGCCATAAAATGTTTGGAATTTTCTCAAACCAATATGACTGTTAGGCTGGGCAATAATTGACTGATGTACTTTGGGTGAGAGTAGTTTATGGTTTAACTCATTATAATATAAAGATTTTTTTCTTTCTGGGTAAGTACAATGATTTCAAAAGGCTCGACTGGTACAGTAAACAAAGTCTGGAGCAACCATAGAGCTTGGAATAAACTGGTAGGGAGTTGAAACAGGGACACTGTTTTGGGACAAGAACAAGGAAGTCTAGTACAACTGTGAAGAAGCTTGGGGAACTGAATACCAACAATAGAGCTTTACCTGACAACTTCACCAATGTTAGAGGAAATAAGATAGCGGATGAACTGTTTCATGTTGTTGTAAATGGCCCGACCTTCTTCTACAGCAGTTACAATGGTTGAAAAGTTGTCATCAGCAAGGACCATCTGTGCTGGGCTGTCAAGGACTTGAAAATAAATTAATAACATTTCAACCTTCCTGAAATTCATTTCTCACACAACAAACGTAGTTAACTGTTTTGAGTGTAACCTTATTTTTACAACTGATTGCCAAATGGTAAATATGAGATTAGGTTAGCATAGATTAGATGAATGGATGGTAAACATGAAGGCCAATTGCAGACTGCAGTATGCAATTTAATGCACTTCTTGTCCAAAACTACTAAAGAAAACAAAGTTTTTAAAATGTTCCTTTTTTTTTATTTTTTTTTTTTGACATAAATACCATTTAAGTTGGTCCATAGCACACCTGGTAGTGTGCTATTCACCATTACAGATGTCCATACACAAGCAAAGAATGACAAATATTAAACCCATGAATTTGTTTCATTTCCTATCTTTCATCTTGATAAGATTCCCATTAACTTCCCATACTAGTAAATTTTCAAGGCCAAGTTTGTGTCAAAAGGTTTTGATGGTAAACAGGTTGAGGAGGAGGAAAACTGCCTGCTAAGTGACGGCAACCTCCATCTCTACTGTGCTGTTTCATTACCAAGGTCTAGTAGAGGGTAGGTGGGATTTCTTGTGTAAAAGGAGTATGGTAAAGTAAATATTCTGGAAATGGGCTGCCAGTTGGTATATTGGACAATGGTCATTTTAGAGTGAAAAGCGGTTGGTTGACCTCTAAAAATTCTCCATGTGAATAACAGATGTAGAATTTGGCCAAATTTTAGGGGAATGTTTGGCCATAAAGTGTCAATTTTATCTGGCAGTTCGAATCCTAAATGACTTTTGATGGTAGGTTTATCCAAATGTGTATTAACTCTATTTGAGAGTAGAAAGGATATCTGAAGCACTCTTTGCTACAGCTGTTCCAGAACCCATGGCAATTCCAATTTCTGCTTTCTTTAGAGCTGGGGCATCATTCACACCATCTCCTGTCTGGATGAGAAATAAACAAAGTACAATGAATCACTGATGTAACACAAATGACTGGAAAATTACGAATGACAAAGAACAAGGACACATTATTAACGAAAGATTATTAACATTATAAGAAACATTATTCATGACAAGGAAATGACAAAACACCCACCTACAATCTTAATTTACAGAAAAATTATAGACTATTAACAACATAACTTACAGCATCAGACCCTCACACACAGTCATATCCAATATCCACGACATCTCAAACAACATGTATAAATTTCCAAATACCACAGTGAGTTTTATTTTTCCATTTTTTGTACAAATAAAATGCATTGAAGTACTATATTTGGAAAGTACATAAATCGCAGGCTCAAAAAATATATATTTGACTGCTAATGTAATTATACGTAAGAATAAAAACAAATTAGTGTTATTTAATGACAGAATATCTGTTACAGAAGGATGCTGAATATTACCTGCTTATTTTTCTTCATGGATTGATCAAAGTAAGATTACAACTTAACAAACAAGTCAGGCACTGAGGAAGTGAACAGTTTTAAAGTTAATATTTAACCCCTTTGGAACCGAATGACCAGAAAGACAGGTCCACGCAAAATGTAAAACAACCCTGCCAGTTTTGCGGTCCCAAATCAGGTGAATACTTCTATCACCACAGTCCGAGTGGTTGCATGTATGATCTTTTTTAAACTGGGTATCGCAGAATGCATTTGTAAGTATGTTTTTACGTTCCATTTCAATATTTGATGTTTGTGAGTTTTAATGATTCAATGGCTACAATAACAATCACGATGATGATATTGAAGATGGATCAGAAACTGAATAGAAGAGAGAAAACACTTAATTTGAGAGTAAGAGATTGTGGTGCATATAGCTACATCTGTTAGTACAGGCATTGATTCTTAGAGTGGGAGACTTGTTAGTTAGCAAGACAAAAAATTTACTGCCCAGTTTCAAACCAATTGGTTCCCAAGTCAAGCCAGCCACAGCCATTTTCCAGGGAAAGACTTGTCAGATTGGCTTGCAGTCATGCATAAGAAGGGATAAATGGGTTTTTATTTTAAACGTGGACTTTGTGATGGTTGTGGAGGAGTAAGGTGAATAATTCAGGGTGAGGATGAATCCTACAGAAAATGTAGGGTACACAGGGTTAGGAACACACACAGATTTAGATATAACTTAGAATATAGGATAGAGTAGGAACAGTGAAGAGTTAGACAACTTACCATGGCAGATATCTCTCCTTCGGCTTGTAAATATTCTACTATCTTGCTCTTGTGAGCTGGTTCCACTCGAGAGAAGAGGCGGGCATTCAAGCAAGCATTCTTCTGCTGGTCAGGTGTAAGCTCATCAAACTCTCGTCCAGAATATGACAGACCTGGTAGAGAGAAAAGATAGCATAATTACTGATAAAGTTTTGGATTATGTTAATTGTTGTTTTGTAATATAGATGAGACAGAAAATAAAATCTTCTGTTATGTGAACAAAGAAAGGTATGGTACTTGAATATATTTGAACTATGGAATATAATACCTCCTAATATGGAAGAAAGAAATGAAGTTTGCAACCATGTTACATACCACTGAATGCCATCTGGGAACATCTAAATTACAAATCCTTTTCTTGATGGCAATCCACACAAACTGCATCCAGGTTAATCATGCTGTGCTGTGTGGTCCTCCAATAAATGGACTACATGTGTTTGTCCAGATATACACTTGGAGAAATGTCCAATAGGGACAGATTTGGGCTCTAGTGGAAGGTTGTTCCACAAGGGGATGGTACATGGATAGAGCGAGTCCTTTTGAGAAGAGGGTATAATACAGTTCAAGACGTCATTTAGAACATGTCCTTTGAAATTGTTTGTCCACTTCAGGGCTTGGGACATTCCTTAGTTTATATATAACCATGGCTTTCTTTAAATGAAGGGATGAGTAGAGCTCTTTTCCTTCATAAATCCGATTTATTCCAGTTGGAATCCTTTTACACTACTCTTTTAGCAAATATTACTACATGTCCCTGGACATTTTCAGTATGAGTTACAAAGTGAGTATCTTATTGAACTAACATACTCTTATTTTGGTCTAAGAGGTCTTAAAAGCAAAGATGTCTTACACAAGCAAATCTGGCAATGGTATCTGTTATTATATGTTTCTTCTTTTTTGATTTTCTGGCTGTGGTTTAACAACTAAGGTGGAATCTTCCCTTTAAAAACATTTTCATACAATTTAATTTCCTTCATCAAAATCATGAAAATTACCAGATCAAATTTATAGCTAGAATAAAACAAATCCTTTGTTAGATCACCCAAACAGGCTATGACCACGGGATTGTGCAGGCATTTCAAATATCAATTTTCCTTTCATTTACTAATCCCTTTGAGCAAAAAACATCTTTGGCAAAGGAGTTTCCACAAATGGAAAATAGCAGAAGGCTCTAAAAAAAGCCAATCAGCCTTTTCTGTTTTTCATCAGTTTTAACATCCAAAATCAGAGATTTTACTCAGCCCCCATGAGAAGCAATTTATGCAGCAAGATCAGTCTGTAATCTGTTAATGCTAGCTAAGGTAGTCATCTTTCAAGTTTATACATACAATGATCGGGTCACAGACTGAGTTACAATCTTCAATATGCTTTAATATAAATCCTGTAATTCACAGTGACTGAATTTTTATTTATTGCAATGATTAAGAGAGGTTTTATTTAAACTTGTAACATTTTTAACTGGGGATGCAGTTGCCGAGCCTTGACTTTGTTGTCAAATGATTAAGATTACCCCCAAAGAATACAATTTTGTTTTAATTTTGACTATCTGAAAGCAATTCAGGTAGTGGTAAGACTGTGTACATCTACTTGTGCTAAGCAGCTCACAATAAGTCAATTCCCTGTTATCTTCTGAAAAATTTTACACTCTCTAACAAGTTAACAGATGTCACAGTCATTTACATGGGAGCAACAGTATAGATCTCTTATTTCATTTCATTTACTGGGTTTTTCCCAACTTGACTGATATGTATTTGTACATCAGTACATTATTACTAACTATATAACAACTTGTCCTTAACTAGTCTGAACTAAACATTCCAGTAAAAACTTTCAAGTTTCGAGAAGGTGAACAACTGCAAAAAAAAAAAAAACTTTTCAGAGCAGACTAGGCAATTAACTTCATGGTAGAAAACAACATCACCTATAGAGGCATAAGCCAATACTACACTGTAAATTGATAGCCCTTTCTCCTTTTCCAAGAGCAAATTTGTCACAACCTATAATAATTTAAATTTTTCAAAGTAACAATACAATAGAGGTCACAGGCAGACTGAATGGAGTTAAAAATGCAACAAGGAACAACAAACCATTTTTAACCTAATTATTCAGTCAGAAGAGATAAATGCTCCGACTCCTTACCGACTGTAGATTCATTTTCTTCAAATATACCAATTCTGCGACAGATTGCTTCCGCAGTGTTTTTGTTATCACCAGTTATGACGATGACACGGATACCAGCCTTCCTACACTCCTGGATGGATGCTCGTACCTCTGCACGAGGTGGATCTAACATACCAACACTTCCCACGAAAGTCATATTACTCTACAAAAGGTGAAACAGGAACATAGCGATGAGAGATAAAGTCAACTAAGAAGTTGGGCAAAGATTACCTCTCATATTAAAAATTTTAAAACCAAGCAAATTTTTGTGATTCAAAAATAGTATGACCAGTAACTAATATTATTTCAGCTACTCACAGTGTGTACTTAACAACAACAGCAGTTTTGAGTTAGTATGCTCTTACTTACTTCTTGGCATCATTTCATTAAAATGAGCACAGCTGATTTGGTAGAATACTTCACTTTAAAGTAGAATAATTCCTTTCAGTGTTTGGCAAGATTATACTTAAATTTTGCTGTATAACAATTGAACTCCACTTCACTGGCTGATTAAGCAGAACATATATGGCCATGACAGTAGTGATACTAGCTTAATTTTGGACAGCATATGCATGAAACTGAGATGGACCTTCAGGCATTCATTCACCTTTGAGTAAGGTAATAAGGTTTGCAAAAATCAGGATCCCTCTGTACAGGTAGGATGGCAACAAAAGAATCACTATGGTTATAAGGAATTTTTTGTTTTTTCGGTAGACCCCTGTGTGCTAGACTACATGATGAGCAGTACCCATCTCATTTCTCAGGTTACATTTGCCTTCTAACTTTGCCTTCGTAACATCCTACATAACCAGGCATTTAAAAAATCTTCATGACATGACACCATTGAACACATCCTTGGAATAAATTACCTCATATTTGATGAAATTGGCAGAGTTCTCAAGTTGCATGTCTTTCAATGCTGGGGGTTTGTCCACAGTGGCAAGTGCCAAACATCTTAATGTATCACGACCTAAAATCCAAACAAAGTATAGACATCATGTGACATTAGTTTCTAGGTATATCTACTTTTATAGGTAGATAATGAAATGGAAATATGATATATTCATGAATCCATAAGGACAACTCTTTTGAAACTTTTCAAAGAACATCCCCCAGCAATCAATCATTCTGTAGGGCCCTCCCTCACCTGCTTCAACTGCAACTTCTACCATTCTGACATCATCTTGCAGTTTCCATAGAATAAGCGAGGGAGGGGCAGAACTGTTCATTAGAGTTCTGAGTTTCCGCTTTTTATGAATGAAGTCACAGCAATGCATATCTTTTCCTCATGACAACATTAATTTAGCATACTACTTTACCCTTGATATTGATGATAACAACATCACCATCAATTGCAAAAGTCCCTACATATTTTATTGATACTTGAAGTCATTTGAATTTTTTTTAGATTTCTGGCACCTACTGAAGGCAACTTTCCTTTGTCTCATATACCTTACAGTCTCCTAACTTGATTTACTTTTGCCCAGCCTCTATTCTCATAAACTGACCTTGAGCAGTTTCGAATTTTAAACAAGTAGAGATGCTTGTGTCCATTTGCACATATAGATTTAATTTATAAGACAAATGAAAGTAAAGACAAATCCCTAATTTGAGGGATGCTCTTGTGAATACAGTTTATAATAAAAAAATGTCTGCCTCTATATTAAATAAAGGAGTACTGGTCTGCTGACTTCTAACATCTAACCCATTAAACCTACATTACTGCCTAACCCAGCACTATATTACATGACAGCAGCATTTAGACTGAATACAAACAAGCTTCCCTCAATTCAAAGCTCCTCACTCAACCTAAATCAATAACATCCAAGTCATGTCCATATTTGAAAAACTTAGTAACATGACAACCATATTACTACTCTTGATGCTTAAAATGGTTTCTTAGAGGTTAGAACTAGATCATTCTTTGAACAACCAATAATTTCAAATAGATGATGTAGCAAAATAAAATGGCACACAAACCTGTTCCATACTCTAAAATTTTGGACAGAATCATTTGTTTGGTGGCAGGACTGAGGGGGACAGTTTCATTTCCAACTCTAACCTTGGAACATCTGTCTAGAATTCCTTCAGGTGCTCCCTGAATTAATTTGGAAAAAGAAAAAATGAAAAAGATATATTTTTTTAACAAATGATGTACTTTTTTTTTTTTTATTTGCACTGCCTTCACAAAGTTACCTTTTCCTGCTTTAAAATGTGTGAAATTCCTGAGTTCCACAGTCGTTCCCTCCTTACTGATGAATAATTTCAAGGGTGGTTTTGAATTGGAGAATACTGTACATAACACACTTGTAAGAGGTCAATTGTAAGAAAACAAGTAGGAAGCAATAACAGAATCTCTGGGTATAACTATTTGAATAATTGAAATAACAATGGAGTGCAATGCAATGCAATGAAATACAAATGCAATACAAAACAATACAGTACAATACAACACAAAACATGATACTAACCTTGACAAACATTTTAGGACCACCTGATACTGGACCCATTGAAGAAGGGCTACAGTAGCAGCTCATTGACTTGCGGTCCCGACTGAATTCCAAGGTGCATTCCTTCTTGTACACCTGCTGGAGATTTTGGTTACAAGCGTTTGCTAATTTGACTTTATCAAGTTCAGAGAGATCTAAATTGCTGACATTCATCTTCTCCACCAGAACAGTCAGAGCAGTTTCCGTTGCTTCTCCTACTTTTTCGTAGACATTCTTTGCCTGTATCAAAACAAATATGCCTTGCATAAGAATTTTAGACCAGAGGTTAATGTATCACACATCCTGTCATCAAGGTAGACACTACTTCAGAATGGATTATAAAGACATGTGTGGAATGCAATATTCATCATTTATCATAATTGTTCGTTTCAGTGGAGGAAAAAAAAAAAAAAGACTAAGCAGCAGACAAATATATCTTCAATCTTTGGAGGGTGATGTCATAAGTGAAAAGACACACACATAGCCTTCCTTTTATGTCAAATTCAAAGGACTAACAAGCAAACTTTACAATTTCATTGCTTTAAATTGGCACATGACAATGCTATACAGAGCTGAGAAAGACTAGGGGGAGACCCCTTCCTGGTTACAAACTTCTTTCTGACGCAAAACTTCTTTTTTTTTCTTGTAGTTATATAAGATTCAATGCAATTATTAAATTCGTGGCCATTGTAAGAAGCTCAGGAAGCTTCGCCCAAGACTTGATCTGAGGAAGTTCAGGTTTTTCTTTACCAGGTTGGTCAGTAAGTTTAATAGTCCGCCAGAGCGGATAGTTGACCCTCCAACAACGTTTTAAGATAAGCACTTAAACACTGACAAGGTTCTTCCTTGACTGAGGTAGAAATTAATAATTGCACTGGGATGGTTACTGTTATTTGTTGAATTATTCAACTTTTGGAATATTGGGCATCTCATGTGGCTTAAACCCTCCTTTGCCCTTTAAAACCTGGTACATTTTGTTACATATCCATAGAACATATCTCTACCACAGTAAGTCTTTCATTATGGTGCCCATTATAACAGAATTTTATAAGTTAAGGTATAAAACCCCATCTAACTCATTAAAGCTCCTTCTTTATCACTAAATGATGAGAAAATTGAACATCAGACTTACATCATTGTAATCTATAGCAGATTCATTGCACAGTGAACATATCGTTGCAAGTTCATTCAAGGCTTCGTAGTCTTCACACTTGACTGGAGAACCCTTCAAGAACCTACAAAAGAAAGTAAAATTTTTTTTTTTTTACTTGTCAGGTATTTCAATTAATTAATTTAATTAATTAATTTTTTTTTAATTTTCTACTTTATAATTTTCACAATCCCATGATATGTCTCTACATTTGACAAATTTGTTGAACAAAAGGAAAGGAAAAAAAAAACCAATTTCTCAGCACAAAGAACATTTCAACATTTGTAACATTTAAAGAAAATGACGACACCACCTCTTCACTGATAGGACACAAGGCAGTTGGTGTCAGTCAGAGAGAGTTTTACGGCCCAGTTTCCAACCTCTTGGCTCAAGTTGGCCAACCACAGCGTTTTCTCTAGTTATGGCTCAATGGCTTGTTTTTCCTATTCCATTGCTTATGTGGTGCATCACACACAACAGGAGTATGTTCTACTTTTAGAGTCTTTGGTCTGACTTGACCTGGGAATCGAACCTGTACCCTCCGTATGAGAGGTGGATGCTCTTGCTGTTTCACCAAACACAGGGTTACTGCACACTTTGACCTAATGACTACACATAAATTATTTAAAATGGTTTGACTGACCATTACTCTTCATATATACAGACATCAAGTGAAAATATAACCTTTAACTTAAGCACTTTACCAAACTACCTTTACCTACTCATGACCTTTTCAAAGCCGAAGTCATGCAGAGATCAAATTGATGTCCTATTAATCATACGGTACAAACAAATTTTGACCTACAGAGTACTACTACACATACAGTGACAAAAATCCCTTTCATAATAATAACCAGTATTGTATGGGCTTACATTCAATCTTGCAAAGGCGTAACATCTGTGAAGAAATTTTGATTCAGTTTTCTGGCAATTTCATAATCGATTGAGATTAAGAGATAGTCATGGATAAATGAATAACTTGAGTATACTCAATGACACCTCTGTTTGTGTCTACATCTTCTAACCAATCTCAAATCCTGACTTTTGGAAATTATTAAAACTCAGAAATGCTTGGTCATAAATTGCACCAATTGACCTTTAAGGGCCTCAACTGAAGTAAAATTGGTCAACACAGATTACAACTATGCTATCCCATCATCTGCTTAAATTATGCTAAATTGATATGATCTAAACACATCCTGTAGAGGAAGATTTTGATGTCTCTGACTCCAAATGACCTTTGACTTCCTTACATAACCATTCTTGATGGACAATCAGTGAGACAGTAAGACAAACAGAAAGACAGACAGACAGAACAACACATACACACATTATCACGACAACAGCTCAACTATACTGAGGTGATATCTTCTCTGAAGTTCAAATACAAACTAGCAACGCCAAATCTTAACTGGTTTCAAACTGTCTTAAAGTCTCAACAGGGCATCTCTATAAAACCATTGTAAATTTAGGAGATTCAGGAGAGGAACTAACAGAGACTGCTATACAAGACGAGAGCAGCGACTTACACTTGTCCTTTAGGTTCATACGTCACACCGCTAACATCAAACTCATGGAAAGTTGCACGGTCTCCAGAAGCAGATGCAAGCACAAAGAACTGAAATAAGAACAGATTACCATTGCCATTTATTTCACTGTAACCAAAATATTCCTCAAGAGTTTAAAATGGTAGATTTATAAATTGTCATTCACATTTCATTTGTTGGATATTAATTAACTTGTATGAAATTTTCAATTGAAAGAATTTTCGTAGACAATCATATTTTAAAACTCGTACAACTGTTTCAAAACAACTGCAAAATGGTGTTCAATTTATATCACACAGCTGCCAGAGGAGAGAAGCGAAAAACCTCAAAATTTTCCCTTTTTCTTTTTATTCATTCTCCTGTTTAAAAACAACTGAATGGCATGCTGGTAGATTCATGTGTGTTACGCTCAATCCTTGCATTGCAGTACTTTGCTAAATTCTTTTCAGTTACTTTCTACATATGACCTTCTCATAAGTTTTGAAACTGTTTTCTTGAAATCACTGTAACCAAAACCCACTGAGGGTTTCATGGTTGGAAGATGTCACAATCAAAATTACAACACATTCATTAGTGTCTATGCAAGAAATTTCATCCTACACATGATTACTTTGTAAACCCCGGAAATTCAATACAGTAACTGCTGCCTGGGGGCCTAGACTGTTTCACAAATGAAACATAAAAGTGCAATCAGGCGATGACTTTCATCAGGCTTAGTTGAAAAGAAGAGTGCTTTGCATAAGCCATTTATACATCATAGTAATAAAATGCTGGTATAGCTATCTCTCTGATTAACTCTGTCATACTTTCACAGCAGTGTTCCCCTCTCACCTGATGAGAAAGGGACATAGGTATTTACAAGACCCTTGGGTGAGTATATAAAAACTTTCACTTTTTAAAGGGGGTTGTATGAGACTAACATGGAATGGTAAAACAGACCCAAAGTCTAATGTCATGTGAAGTTAACCAGACAGGAGTGCTTTTAACTTACATGTGACACTGGAGTAAAGTCACATCAACACTGATTAAAACATGAACTGTCTCCAGGAGATGATGACTGATCAGTGCATTCAACACACATATGTACAGCATATGGTTAACTTACTGGTAGATGTACCCACACCACTGGTGCCTTCCCAAACTTAAATAACCTAGGTCTCATGATAAGAGGAGTCAAGTGAAATCTATTTGTGGGGGTGTTTACTATTCTCAACTATACCACTACAAAAACCACAATTACCAATAAATTGAAAGGCAAAGCTCAATTAATAAACTCTGTATTTAAATGAACCAAAATCTGAGTGAATTTTTATAAGGATTGAAAATCAGGGTTGCAAAGAATGGAAGCTTTGCATGAAAAGCTACGTAATCAAATAGCTCTGCATGAAAATCAATTATCATTTTTGTAGCTTTGTTTGCTAAAACAGGGGTTAGTACCCGGACTCTAACAGAGCTAACAGTCAAGTCATTCTTTTACTAGAGTTTTGAAATGCTTAATGATGATTGCTGAGTACAACTGAATATTCATTAGCACCATTCAATATTCGTAAGCAGCTTTGAACATTCATTAGCAACATTCTCTGTATTACTCCTTTAATTAGCTTGCAGGAGAAACACATATACACAGCAAGGTTTAATTAAAATCCACTTACTCCCTTGCCCTTGCAGATAAGATTAATTAAATAGGTTTTCAGACAACTGCAGCCACCAGTTAAAGGTCAAAGTACACCTAATGCCACTCAGGAAAGAAGGTGCAATAAAATTGAATTTTACATGCACATGAAGACAAAAGTTTTTCTAACCACAAGGATATAGTTCCATATAGCTTAAATGAATCAAACAATAATGCCACGTACATTTTAAAACAAAATGGCTGCAGGCAAAACTATTAACATATTCATTCCACCCTTAAAGAGCCAAACCTCTCACCCCAAACTACAATTTTGGTACCAAGGTAACAAAACTCTCAACTGGCTCAGCCCTTTAATCGGCAGCTAATTCAAACAATGCAGAGTACCAAAGCTCATATTACACAGCATGAATGGTACGGAGATTGTTTTGATTATATAAATGGAGTTTTTCTATACTCACCTTGAAGCAATAAACTGAGATTGTGTCTGGATGAGGATGAAGTTCAGACAATTGTGGGAGGGGCTTAAAGAGCCCATGAAATGACTCAATGACAATGATTTGGAGTCATTCTCTGACACTATCTATCAACAAAAAAGCATTTATTTTCAAAAATTCTGCCCCACAAAAGAGAAATGCTCAAGTGAAACAGTACCCCTTTCAGCCCAACAGTTGAAAAATGAAAAAGACTTAAAAGTGCATTGAACCAAGAATGACATGATCACAGGAACCCAATTTCACAGTGTGTGTATTATAATGCTATGTTTTAGTGACATTTTGCACACAGATTGGGTAGCACGAGACTGGTACTGGCCAAATAATTCCTAAAATGTATCTGAAGAATGTCCCAGTATTGAGCCAAAAGTATATCAATCAAAATTTGAAATTATCACTCCCAATTCCTCAAAAGAGGAATTTTGTCATTATTCACACAAGCTGTCCCATTCATGTTAAGCCTATCAGTTTGAAATTTTGGTTCCAGCAATCTAGTCGATCTATGACTTAACAATTCTTTCAACCAGAAAAAGAAAACATTTTAACTCACATTGAATCAAATTGTTGATATCTCACCAGGATTCCTTTGAAAGACATCCCTTCCAAGTAAATTTGTCACAATCATTAATGTGGAAATCATACAATGGATCTTATACTAGCGTAGACTTCAAAATGCATGAAGTTGAAATAGTAACTTCGTGCCAACTTTTGATAAAAAAAGAATACCTCCTGAAATAACCATAATATCAGCTAGTCTTTCTCCCACTATAATCACTGTTCCTTTTCTTTGAACCAAGTCAAATTGCATGGACATGCATTCAAAACAACCAAGAACTTGTTGGGAGTATTTAAGCCACTGTGCAGAATGGTATACAGTATTGCATAAGGGCCTGTGTAATTAGAGAATCAATGCTTCCTCCCCAGTAAAAATAATAGTTACATAACACTGGAGGAAAAATGGATGAAATTACATACCCCAGGAGCCTGAGGTATTTTTCTGTGTGTATAATCTCTTACCAGGGAACTTCCAAACACTTGTATGATGTATACCAAACAAGTTTCCCTGCTAGTTGGCTCATGGAATATTGAGAAGTCGCAAAACTTCATCTGTTGAACAGGGGTATTCCTAGGTGTTGAAACCCCCCTTTTCAGGAGTTTTGTGAAGCAAACTTAGGATAAGGTTTTGTAATGATAATTTGTTGATTATATCAATCATTTTAGGCCATCTATACATGCAAGATCATGTAACATCAACAGAGCAGGGTATACTCCAAGTGCACTAAAGTACACACACTTTCACATTTTTCAGCTATTGTGCTGGAAGGGCTACCATTTCACTTGAGCATTTCTCTTTCGTGGGGTGGTATATTTTAAAATGAATGCTATTTTAATGATAGATAGTGTAGGAGAATGACCCTAAATCATTGTTACTTAGTCATTTCATGGGCTCTTTAAGTAAGAAAGTTAGGGAAATTGGTACTGTCTAGAGTGAGAGAACTGGGCCTTTAAAATACTCTTGATCTTTATTCAAATGTTTTTTTTTTTTGCAGTTCCAACTTGTATAATATGCTCTGACTGTCCATTAAGTACTAACCCACCCCTTTCCAATGTGAAGGTTCAAATGACTCACCTTACTAACTGACATCTGATTTGTAGTTAGAGTTCCTGTCTTATCAGAACAAATGACTGAGGTACATCCCAATGTTTCCACAGAGGGCAGGCTCCTCACAATTGCATTCTTCTTGGCCATTCGCCGGGTACCTGCGTGGAATACCAATGTGTCACAAAAGGTGAAAATGATGCAAAATTTACTTCATTCCTGTAAAACATTACACATTGAATCCATTATCATCAGTTGAAGCATGGGGTAAAAACTTCTGCCATGATCGATATTCACATAAAGATGTGCAATAGCAGGATAAAGTAGCATTCATTACCATCAACTGGAGAAACTATTCACATTGAAAAGTGCTCACTTTGTAGGTGGCCTCAGTTATTTAATATTTAAGAAATGAAAATTTGTGGTAAAGCCTTACAAAATTCAAAAGAATGGGTTGGGGTGTTCCAGAGTTTAAATGAATTTCATAGCAAAAGTATTGAACTACCTACCTTCTGGGACATCATTCTTACATGTGTGTTTCCTCAATTGTTTCATTTTAATCAATTAGTTTATCAATCAATGCCATTTAACATTTTTATAGCACCAAAGTCATACACATGCTTTATGGCACCTCCATGCAGACAATACTTCTGATAAGACTCATGAAACAAGTGGTAGTAGGCAATACTCAATACTCTAAACAAACCATTTTCTACAACCAAAAGGTTACAAGTTTTCCCTAAAATCAAATAAAATCGTATTCTTAAAATCACCAAATTACTTTCCCATATTCAGTTTGATAACCACCTATATAAGCCAATGTTTGGTCTAAAGGTAGAGCATCCGCCTTTCACGGGGAAGGCCTGGGTTAGCTTCCCAGGTAGAGTCATACCAAAGACTCTGAAAAAGGAGCCAACTGTCGTTGTGTGTGATGCTTCCCATAAGCAATGGAGTAGGGAAAACAAGCCAGTGAGCTATAACTGGAAAAAAGGGTGTGGTCAGCTTGGCTTGAACCAATAGGTTGGAAACTGGACCGTTAAACTCCATCTTACTTACTAACAATATAAGCCAGTCCTACAGTGAAGCTCCCTACCAACTATAGTATAGAGCTTGGCTAAGAACAGGTCACATACCTAGGGCAAGACATGTTGTGATGACAGTTGGCAAACCTTCTGGGATAGCTGCCACTGCCAGAGCTACAGCAATCTTGAAATAGTAAATGGCCCCGCGGACCCATGAGCCACCATGAGACGGATCATTGAAATGGCCGATGTTAATGGCCCAGACTGCTACACAGACAACACTGATGACCTATTTGAAGAAGAGAAAGAGTTTCGAGTTACAAAAAAATTACAACTAACATTAACCAGGAAATTTTTTGGGTGTTACTTTCAAAAGGCTACGTATTCATTATTCTTCTGTACCTTTACTTTAATAACTGAATGAAAGAAACAAGTAAATATTTGTTTTATGTTATTAAAAGCAGATTTCAGCCTAGGGGGTCAGACAAAGACTAGTGAATGTTTAGAGGTAAAGCTGGGGCCAAAATGATGTCTGTGTCATCCCTTGTTCACTTAGGCCCCGTCCAAATGATGTGACTGGATGCAACGCAACTTATTGCGACCAGATTGTTCAGACATGTTGCAAAGTGTGGAATGCTTTTCAACTAGTTGCAAGCAGATGCGCAACCCTGTTTCATGCCACCGAAAATGTTCAGTCACATGAAACTGAAACGTGCAACTGAAAACAATGACAGACTTCTGGAATGCAGCCGCGAAGATCAGTTAATCTAAATAGAGAGAACGCATTCTTGTCTCTTCAACGTAACAAATAAAGAGCATGTTAAACATTACAATTTTGTGTGAATCGCTTCATGGACCTGTGACTTGTTGCATAATGTGGACGCTATGCTCTTAAAACTAGTTAAGTCATCAGTCACTCACCATGACAAGACAGTCTTGTTGCAATAAACGGGGTCACATAGTGCGGACGGGGCTTCAGGCAGTACAAAATGTTGCAGTAATTTTGCTGAAACCTGCATGACATGGGATGGACATTGCACATTTGGACATCACATGATGGTCAGGATTACAATGCATGCTAGGAAGGATTGTATTTTGCTGTACCAACAACACAGACAATGTACTGCATTATGTCTTAAAGCACACAATCTTTTCACAGCAATAATGACGTTCAAAACCAGTGAGGATGTTAGGTTATTGGTTTTGAAGGTAATTTAATTCAAGTTAAAAGGGAGGAGACCACTTTCCCCATTTATTCTGACGCAACAGCTCAATTTCACAATTTTCATTTTTTATTTCTCTTCAAGTATATTTCACAATATTTCAGGACTTATATATTACATATTCAAGGTAAACCAAGCAGTTACTTCTAGTAAATTTCAAAACTGATGGGGAAAATATTGCCACACATTTCCTAAGAGCCAATCTCAAAGTTGAGCTGACTACATTTCACCTTAAAGCTAATCAAAGTTTTGGGGTTCAAATCAAAGTTTTGCTGCTTGGGGTGAAGTTTAACTCTTGCAAAAAGAATATGCAGAAGTGTAAGGTTTTTGCCAGACGGTTATTGCGGGCAATAACGATATACATAGGTCAATAGGAGGTAGGGAGGAGCGAAATAGACTATGGAATCTCTCCACTGATATATTAATATTTCCATCATGCATTGCAGACCTTTAAATCAAAGTAGCACATAATGTACCTTTGATAGCTGCTCTCCAAACTCATCCAGTTTTTGAGCTAGTGGTGTCTTCTCTGTTTCTGTCTCTACCATCGATGTACGGATTTTACCTGATGTAGAAAAACATCAACCACAAAATGTAAAATGTGCATATTGTAGCCACAGAGCGAAAAAGTATGCCTCATTTAAAAAAACAAGAGTATCCAATGGTGTGGTGGAGTCTGGACTTGGGACTCATTGATTTCAGAATTTGAAGGACTCAGCTAAAGGGGTTGAATTCTTTCCACTGAGAAAGAAAAGGGACTAGAGTCCTAGAAAGTTGCAAAATGCTAGACTTGTGACACCAAGCCACCAGACTGGACTACACCACTGCAAGTATCACTACAAAGTTTACCAACAAATGTAGACAACTGAATTGCCAACCAATTAAATATGCACACAAGTCTACTGCCAGTGGTGAATTCTATTACATTATGTACAGCTGCAACCTCATTGTTTTCCTTCAAACATGACGTCAGAGTGACATCAATGCATAAGGTCAAAGGAACAAAGAAAACCAATAGCTATTTCTGTTGACCACAGTTTTAAGCAATTTGCAGACAACCCCCCCTTAATTAACTTTCTAAATACAAAGCTAGTGAGTGCCATTAGTTTTTTTCAATATTATCAACTTGAATTATCTAAAATATGAAACAAACTTAAAACACGTATGAGAGTACAATATAAAAAGAAAACATTGCACACACAGAGAGAAGCTTCATATTTTATCACTGCTATTCAATTGAGTGTATTGAAGAGATCAATCTTGGCCACTACAAGTCTTACAACAAATAAATAAACAACAGCCTCCCATTATTGCATCTTTATAGGTTACCATGGCAACTGGTAATAAAGCTCACCAAGAGAAATTTCTGTGTACAATAAGAGTACAGTTTATTCATAATGTCAACAATAAAGAATAGCACCGGTGAAGTCGCTTAGAATAATATAGCTAATATAACCGAGTCTGCAAAGAATCTAAAGTCTTTGTCCAAGTTTCAGAAACGAGGAATTCACCAATCAGCAGCAGCAATAAATTGCTCTCTGAGAGGAATCATTCATCACCAACATGGACAATATGGACAATAAAACTCAGCATCTTAATGAAGACTGTTGCCAATCCACACACACGAAAGTACAATAGACTTTCAAATGAGGCTAGTGTGTACACAAGAGATTGTAGTGGATTCAACACTCTACAAAAGGACAAGCACGTCAAGAACACACAGGTTGAAAGAGTGGCTGTCAACCTTCTATGATATTATGAGGTTACCATATTTTAATGCTTAAAACATTTCCAGCTTGCTTGCACATGAGTCAATGAACTCACAGTACTTTAACCAGTAGCTTGCATGTAGGGCACATACATTCCTCTTTAAACTGCGACAAATCACTGCAGTAAATCCGCTGCTGTTAGTGCGTACAAAGAGCAGCTTCCTATCGACACGGATTTGTTTTCAATTAGAGACATTTCACAGCGCTACATGCATCACTGAAAGCTTTTATGACTTACCCTCAACTTATAGTTAATATGTAAAATATCTACAAATTGGTCTGTGACCAGTGTTGTTGCTAATCATTTTAATCAAATATGTTACCAGTTTACTTTTCCGAGAAGTTTAATTAAATCACAAATTCTACTTTGAGACACATTCCCTCTCACCTTATTACTTACCTATCTCTGTGTTCAACCCAGTGCATACAACAATTCCCGAACATTTACCCGCAGCAATGTTAGTACCCTTGAAAAGACAAAAAAGTTTTTTTCAATTAACATAGGCATATATCTACAGTTCTACAGTAGTGTATTTGACACATACAATTACACCACATGAAGCATAGGGTCAACAAAGTTTACATCACAATCATAACAAGATGCAAAGAAACAATCACTACATTGACAATGTAACTCAAGTCTAATGAAATTTGGAAATTTGTATCGAGTTTATACTTGAGCATAAGGCTTCATACTTTAAATAATTCAAATTTCAGATGGATGCGGAGAAACAAGCAAAGGCAAAGAAAATAACAGCCAAGGAGATATGGACAGTAACAGCATTTGCCAAATGATTTTCAAGGAATTTTTTTAAACCAGAAGGCCAAAAGGCTTAGTGATTCCTTGCCCAAAGGAAAATTTTGCTTTCTGTCCTAACTGGTGACCTCAGGTGATAATGTTGGAAATTCTTGGGAAATTCTACCCTTTGACTGCTGGGGACCCCAGATGACCTAATGCTGACCTACCCCCAAAACAATTAATTAGTAAGTTAGTTTGATGGAGTTTTACAGCCCAGTTTCCAACCTACTGGCTCAAGTCAAGTCGTCCATGGCCCTTTTTCCAGTTGTGGCTCACTGATTTGTTTTGCCTACTCCATTGCTTATGTGGAGCATCATGCACAATGGCAGTAGGTTCCATTTTTAGGGTCTTTGGTATGACTCCACCTGGGAATAGAACCCAGGCCCTCCACGTAAGAGGATCTTTTGTAACCATATTACATCAAAGTACAAATTATGAAATTTTTCCAACTTTCTTACTTAAAGTATCTTGTTAATTACCTCCTTGTGATCTCATATGACATTTGATCTCTGGTGACCAGATATATGACCTCTGGTAACCTGGCATTTAACCTTTGGTAACCTGGCATTTGAGGTCATGTGCCAGGTCATCATGGGTCATATACCTCATCACAAGAGGTCAAATTCTTTGTCAGCCTATGGCAAGGAATCAATAACAGTGAGTGAGTACCAAATACCTCATGAAAAGAAGCCTCAGCAATACATTCTCACTTACTACTATATTACCTACATCCATAAAGGACATTTAACAAGGGCTCCATGGTTCCTTGAACAGTGTTTGCCAAATGGCCCACATTCACCAACAAGGGACCATTGATCTGAAGGCCCTGGAAAAAGTGACAGGATGTAGAGAGCAAATTTTTTTTGGTACAGGGTGGCATGGCCAATGTGTAACATCACTAGGCTTTCATTGATCCAGAGTTAGTTATTTAGTTCGTTAGATAGAGTTTCACGGCCCAGATTCCAACCTATTGGTTCAAGTCGAGCTGACCAGGGCCTTTTTCCCAGTTGTGGCTCACTGGCTTACTTTCCCTACTCCATTGCTTATGCAGAACATCACGAACAATGGCAGTAGGTTCCTTTTGTCCCAGAGGCTAAAACAGGGAAGCATGTGGGCAGATACCCTTAGCAATTTGCATTGGCATGCATCTTCTAGGGAATGGAGCCTGATTAGCTCCTAAATTATTTCGGCTTAATTGTAGGCTCCAGTCTGTACCTGAGGCTCCCCCATATGCACCACAAAGCCTGTGTATCTATACATAGCATCTCAGTTACTAGAAAATTGGGCCAAAATACTTCAATGTTAAACTTTCTACTTTCTTTGTCAAACACACTGTAGTGTATTTTTGGCAGCTTTTTGTGCTGGTCTAATAAACTGGGGTTATACTGGTTTTGGTCTACGTTATCAGTCCCTTTTAACTTATTTTTGGACTCCTTGATTCCTCATTTGGTCCCCAGATTTAGTGAGATAGGAGACTGGTTGCCCCCCCAAAGTTCGAAGACTTATTTATCAACCCATTTTCTCCCCACAACATAAAATGTAAATTGACTTACTGAAAATAAAATATTTTTTTTATCTTGGTTGACAGCTTTAGGATCAGGGATTTCTTCAATCTGTTTCATTACACTAACACTTTCCCCTGTTGAATAAAAAAAAGAAAAAACAAAGAGTTGCCCCTAGATCAAAAGAGATAAAACAATAAAAACCATTACAAAGACAGCAATCAATAACATTCAGTTTTTGAATTATGTGGAGGGAATTTCCCATATATGCACCATCTCTGTGCTGGATTAAAGAAAAGTGAGTTGGTGAATGCATGCTGGAAACCATCTTAATTACTCAGTGTGCAACCTGTGTTCAATTCTTTTTAATAGTAAGTTAGAATGGGAATCCCATTACAGGAGTATTAAAAAATTGATGAAGAAGTAGGGGAAGGAGACAAAAAAAAGGAAAGAAAAGAGAGACTCTTCAATTTTGTGTTATAACAGCAGAATTTCAAATGTATCACACAAACTTATAACTAAGCTCTGCATCTGAGAGAAAATGCATGAGGCATTTTTTCTATGTACACTATATGCAGTAAATACTATTATGCTGGTGCAAAAGCTGTTCTTAGCTCTCTATGTGAATACCATATTATGTACACAAAAAGAGCTTTATAAAACAACTATATAGAGCATAAACATACTACTTCCTTTACGTTCACCTCTTCCCTTGCTCACTTCACTATATAAATTCTTGTGCATTGAACTCATATCCTATAGCTGCCATACCAAGCATGTATTGAATACAATCTATTTACACAACCTTTATGCCCACAACAGAAACCCACACATACAATGTTATGCCTTCATATGATTTGGATTATGTTAAGTCTCCTACTGCTGGAATTATTACTGAATGGAAAAAAAACATCCCTGCATTTCCTTGGATACACTTGGATAGTTAGTTAGAGGATATTATGCGACACACCAACACGAATGTGTTACATAGGGTCACAAAGAAAAGAAAAAGTTACGTTGTTGAGGTTTATTTACCTCAAACAATAAATTGGGGGGAGGGGGGTCAATTTCCACTAACAGACTGCAAAGGAAGAAGCCATGCCAGGAATTTCTATGAAGTTTACTTTCCCTGAGAAAGCCAAGAATAAGGAAAGGATCTGTTTGTTCAAAAAAAGCTTAAAGGTTGGACACAGTGTATTTCTGGCAAATATGGGAGCATTCACAACAGTCAAAGAGAATGTGACTGAAGGTGACAGTACAGTCACAGGGTATACAGTATGGTCTTTCATCCCTGTACAATAAATAGGCATGGGTAAGGTATGCGTGACTGATGCGGGCCCTGGTCAGGACTAAATCATCCCTCCATTTACTGAGGACTCCATTTCCCCCAGTTCCTACCACAGGTTTTACTCAGTACAATTTGTTTTTGGGAAAGGAATCCCACAATTCTTCCATTTTGATGTTACAAAGCCATTCATCTTAGGGCAATACTAATACTGTAAGTGTGAGGCATCTTTAGTGCCTGTATTTGGGCAGTAAATATTGATGCATCATCTAGTAGTCTGATCTGCAAGGATGCCTCATGGATACACTTTGAATATTAACTGTTTGAGCTATGAAAGATTATATACATTGTTGAACTAAATATTATCACAACTCAAACAAGATTATATACTGTGTTAGGTAATGGCAACGTACCAAATTAGTCCAATACCTGCCAAATATCCCAGGGACACTTTATCATTCCATGAGTATTCTATCCATTTCCTATCGTACATTGGAAAGGAAGTTATACTGAAATATATATTTAGTGGCTTTTTTCTGCACATGTTTGTTGCCCATGGCAGTATACTTTTAAGTTGCTCATAAATAAAATGGTACCTGCATACCATCAGGCAAGTAATGCAATGACCTCTCGCCATACTAAAAAGAGCTCAAGTGTTATACAGAAAAAAATTAGTTAACAACTGGCTCTTTATCAAAATATGTTAGGTGCCAGCATTTTTCAAGAGGTTACAATTTGCAAACCTTTCAGTGTCATTATTGATCCATCAAACTTTGATGGGACAAAATTAACATTATTGTCACATACATGTAGTGATAGCTCAGTGTGACCAAAGTGAATTGAAACGATTCACAGAATTGATTAATTCATATAACATGCACATTGCAATGAAAATATCAGTTCCTTAAGCATCATGTACTTGCATGCACTACACACTGTGGAATGCGCCAAAGCAACCTAACATTAGTATGTCATTATTCCATCACGTTACTGGAAAACAAGGTGAAATACCAAATCAATCGCATAACAATGCAAAAACGAAAATAAAATGTTTGATGCTCCTAACAAACATTGAGTACCCTCAAGATGGGTGGAATGGTGTATCTTACAATTTGGATAAGAACACAATGAAGGAAAACGTTAACCAGTGTCCCATGGAGCAACAATCATAGCACTGAATTTTTTTTTTTTGAAGACCATGTGACCATCTTTTATGGCAGTAATTAACCATCACAAAACCAAAAATTTGCGAATGACAGCACATGTATGGGTTATTAAGATACTTACCAGTTAGAAGTGCCTGATCTACTCTCAAAGTGGTTGATTTAATATTTATTACCCTCATATCTGCTGGAATCTTGTCACCAACTGAAACAAGAAAATAAAATATATATACAATCTATATCAACAAGTCATACTGCATACTTTCAAAGTACAGTAGCACAATATACCTTACGCAAATGAAATTGAATGCAGCACAGTTAACTGTACTTCAGCCTGTCACAAGTTTGGGCAAACTTAACGAACCTTCCCAATTTTCAGTTCCATTGGTACTACCATTAGTTTGAATTTGGTCCATGTCCCAAAGGCTTAAGACCAATGAATTGAACGCTATGGTAAAATTTATAAGAAGCAACCAGTTTATTTGCAGGAGTTACAACACATTACATTGATAACACCTGGCCGATGAGTTTCTTGCCCAGCAAGTGGCACTGCCTTTTTTACTTGCTGGTAGGGTCCATGAAGTTGTACAATTCTGATAAGTGAGTGCTCATTGAGACCATTTGATATATGGACCATACACAATAAAAGTGTGTGCAATGACCACTTGACCAAGTTCATAAATCATTTCCTCTTTTCCAAAAGGATGATTTAGTTCAATGAAAAGGAACATTGCTGCATTTCAAGCTTGGCCTCAGGAGCGAAATGCAGGGAAATCATGAATGAAAAAAAAAAAAACAGATGAACTCGGAAACCTTTGCGAGAGTACCATAAAAGAATAAGTAAAATAAAAAGAACCTTTGTGGCAGTAAAACAAAAGAATGAGGGCAGGGTTGAAGCCAAGAAAGCTGACATGGGGAACTGGGAAAGGGGAGGGACCCCCTCCTCTGCTAAAACTTCTCAATGGAAGCTAACTGTATAAATGTACAGTAGAGAACACATAAAACATGAAAGAAGCCTGGGGTTGGTCTAGGTGTCTGGGTAGGAATTTTTTTTTAATCCCTTCCTAACTTGTCCACGAAATGCTTTATAATCATTGCAAAAATTTACCATGTCATATGAAGACTGGGATCAATTTACAGGTTACCTCCTACATCCTACCCTCTTCCAACAGTTGAAAGCAGAGGGTTAAAAAAGTATTAAATTTGATTAAGTGCTAAGGTGTGACAATACATACCAGTGTTAACTGAAAAAAATTCCCTTTACAATATCTTACACCTTTTATTGATGAGGTTACACAATATCCCACTGGGATGCTAAGGTTGTAGGGTTATACAAACTAAGCTCTGTATGTCCTTAAGGAAAATAAAATGGTTAACCAAACCACTAACCTACCCATTTTGGAGGGTTTTCAATGTATGAGTTTTGCTTGCCTGAAGGAAGAGATGTGAACATTTGTTGCCTATCTTTATGGGAGCCAAGGTATAAAATGGTGGGAGATTTTTTTAACTGTGATAGAATTTCTCTCAAGGGTTTAGTTGTAGAAACTTGTGTTCAGGTAATTATATTTTCTATTCTGAAGTGTTGAACCAATTTTTCTGAATTTTGGGGGAGGGAGACACATGCCCGCTAAGTAATAGTATTCAACTGTTTTAAACTTGACATTAGGAAGTTCACTTTCTCTCATAGGGTTGTTAATGAGCGGAATAGCCTGTCTGAGTGGGTCAACTCCACATCAGTTTATCCCTTTAAGGTAAACATTGACAAGTTTCCCCATGACTGTGGTAGAATCTAATCTATCTGGGCTTGTTAGGTGTTGGTGGTTTGCTTTTTGTTTTATAAGGGGGGGAGGTTGGATTACAGGGCATCTTATGGGGTATTTCTGGCCCTCCTTTGCCATTTAACCTGTTATGTTACATTAAACAGCTGATGACCTTCATATTGCCCTGCAGTTATTGCATTACTGCAAGAGCTGCAACTCCAATTAAAGGTTAACCTGCTAGCACCATGATAACCAAAATTGCAAAATGCAAAATGCAAGGAAGTTCTCTTCCTATTTTCAAACATGTTCTTCACTTAAAATCTTTACAACCAGTGAGAGTGAGGAACACATTAGGAGGGCCTATGACTAGCAAAAGAAATTACTACAAATATCTTTTCTTGTAAAATTTAAACCAAATTTAAATGGCTAACTGGACAAATAGCAATTTATGACAACCCTATCTGATTTTTTAGAAAACAGTAAACGATACTTATGCCACTAGAAAAGAAGGTGGGTGAGAGAAGCAATTACTAAAACTGCATTCATACTTCACTAAAACCTAAACACAGATCAGATGGCTCATATGATTAACCCACGTTTTTAGCTTATGGAGAAATATTGATTCTTGAGGTCATTAAAAACCATAATTTGGCTAACTTTATCAATTTTTACCAGTACCTTTCCAAGTCGGAAGAAGTACAGTATATCTTCCATTAAACTGATGTGGCCAACAAATGACCACCAGGACTTTTAACATGTCAGCAATATTGGAGTTTAATGGCCTCAAAGTCTGAGGCATGTGGCCAGCTACAGTGTGCTCAATTCATATTGTCTACTGAAATTGACTTTACAATCCAAGTTTTCTCAACTTTACATGTATGAATATATAAGCCAAAGAATTTTTCCGAAGAAGTTATGTCATCTTTAAATCTTGGGGTCACAACTGAATTCAAATCAAAAACCATTACATGCTACTTCAACTCTCATTGTAAATGTGTCCTTCAACTAATGTATACTTCTGTACATGATAAATGCTGTGTGGCTTTATGTGTTAAAAATGTCAGGCAAATCATTATTCACTGCCTTGGCAAAAGGTTTAATCAATTTGAAATGGTGTGCCTTGAAATAATGACAAAAAAGTCTAAACAGCAGCACCAGAATTTCAAGTGCGAAGCATGAGTTCTTACTAGTAGGGACTAGGTCCACCTAAACTCTCCTGATGGGCTCCAGCGGTACAGTCCCCAGAATCTCTGAGATGTAAGAATGTCTGGGTGAAATATTCAATCTTAAGATAGGGACACTTTACTGTAGTAGACAAGGTTCTAGGTGTGTCTTTAGACACCTGTTAGATGCTATGGGGTAAAGAATTGGTAGGGGCCCAGAAAGGCAAGAAGTCCTCAAATTACTCTGAGGGTTTTCCATATCTTTGGATCAAAACCTATTCTGTAAGTAAGATTAGTAAGATTGGCTAAGAGGTGGATCTGAGGGTCAAAAGACTCTTTGACTGGAAAATTTCCCATATACCCTCTTGGTGTTGCCACTGGAAGTCTGTTAGTTAAAACTTCCCATAATACTTTAATTGTACAAGGTATGACTTGAACCACAGCTTTTAACATTTAAAAGCACTACAGTTGTTTGTTCAGTGAAAAACTGGTGAAATACCCAACAGTTCTATTTTTAATCCCTGCATACATTATAAAACACCCATTCGCACCACATCATCTCAAAAAGAATTAATTCCTTTTCACAGGAAATTCTTTATTTAAACATGCATTACCAGCTTAATGGCATACTGAACTCATTTTTTTACAAGTTACTTAGCACAGATAATGACATGGTAGGCTTTAGTAACCATGGGCAACTAACGAACTCAATCCAGGAAATTATCCTTGACCTAACAGGCGACTCTGCTTTGATTCTATATGGTCTGAACAGATAGTGTACATTCTTGCAAATAACAACTTCAGTCCAAACTCCTTTAAGCTTAATTGGGTTGCCATTATTTACTACAGTTAATTCTAACTATACAATGGATCATGCACAGCTATGACTACATTGGTTATAAAACAGAAATCACAAGTTTAACATTGGTAGGAAGTTTATACAGGTCTGCTTCACTTAAACAGGAAATAGAAGCATAAAACTGAAGATTCAAGACATTACAAAAAGTACTTACAGCCTCTAGTAAGGGACCAAAACTAAAAAATTATTCCAAAATAAGATGGGACAATTTAAAAAACTCAAAATTTAGGGCATGTCATGAAACCATTTTCAATCCAAACTCAGACCAGCACTATTTCATTCAGACTATTTTATAAATGGTTACAATAAATTGGTAACGGATCCTAATTTGTTTCCTGACAAACTGTTCTGCTATCACTATATAACTTGCATCATTCAACAGAATGTTGGCCAAAATGTTCCAAAACAAACAGACTTAAATTTTAAGTATGTCTGCATGTCACAAATTGATTCGATTAAAATTAAATTTGGCAGTACAGATTGGCAAATTTTTGGCTCTCTCCGGGCAGAGATGGAGGCGATTTAAACTAAAACTCACAAAAAGTGGACCATTACCTGGTATCACTGAAGTGCGACCTGTACTTAGCTTAGGTTACGCAAGTTCCTTTGGAGTGTTAAAGGGAAATATTGCATTTGCTATACAAGTAAATTTCATCCTTTTAAAGCCAATATTTATTGGCAATGAGGGATAAATAATTTTAAATAAGGCAGTTTGGTAGCCTTCTTTTCAGGAAATAGGTTTTACCGCAGATAGAAATTCAGTTGTTTGTTGCTCAAGAATAATTTGCTCACCCAAACTTTCAACATTTCAAAAGCTGCAACTTCCATAACTCTTCTTGTGCATAATACTTTGAGGAGATGAAGCTATTGCTGAGGTTTATTGTTGAGACTGAATGATTTACAATAACTAGAGCTGTTTACTTTTAATGCTATGTTGGAGCATTTTAAATGCATCATTTCCCTTTAACTATTTTCTTTGCAGTTGTAGTTTCCATATGTCAGGTAATTATTCTACAAATTAAATAACCCGCCCACAAAATCAATTTAGACCGAAACTACTCAAGTATGAAAACTACTATAAATTAAGGAAAGTAAAGAGTCAAAACTACTTTGACAGGAAATTCATTTTTGTTCATTGCACCCTGGAGATATATGTAACTAACATTGCTTTCAGCTTCAAGCACTACATTCAAATTTCAGATGTCACCTACAAGGAGTGCTTGGCAGACTGGAAGGAATTACTCTACCATACTAAATAAGGTAACCATACTAACTGCTCCTTGCAGTCTCCAGTTCTGTAATTTCAGCATGGCAACAAAAATTGCAGTCACTCTGTAGGCTACCAGCACTAGAATATTTTTTCAACAAGGCTGCTTTAATACAAAGATGTACATCAAGACCTTGCCTGCAATCCATGCATAGCCATATCTAGCATAACCTTCCTACCCTCTCTTAACCATTGAAAATTTACATCTCTTTTGCTAATGTTTAGTGATGTGCAAACAGTCTTGTTTGGTTTTCCTAAACACATGTTATATTTCATTTCTGCCAGCGCTGTAATTGACACATAATGCTCCCCTCCAACTGTTCATAGTAAGCACAAAATCACAGCACAAGGCTGTTGACTACCAGTACTATTTTCCCAGCCGACCCCTGGAGCTAAAGCTTAAGGCCTATCTATATCTTTTATATGGGACATGACGTCAATGTTGCCATGGCTACCCTCCAAGGTCTCAAAGGAGTGGGATTAATCTGTTGGACAGCTGATTCAAAAATTATACAAAGAGCATTCATGGTTCACAGCTCCAGTTATTTGTATTGCTGAAGAATGCCTCCTTCGCTCATATCCTACTACCGTGGCAAATGTACAGTACCTTTTAGCATGCCATACTGACAAGTGCACAATATATGAAATAATGTACCACAACCGGTTTTTTCTCACTATACTCAACATGAAGAAATTCATCAAAGTATTCATACAGTCTAATATCTAGAAGTGTTCAATGTTAACTCTACAATAAAAAAAAAATTGAATTCAGTAGAAGTGGCAGTTGTAAAGCTGTTGAATCCTATAAGCAAAACTGTAAAAAAATTGTGCAATATTTTATTACTTGACCCTACTGGTACTGAACTTTACATATTTTGATAAAGGTTGTAGTAGCTACATGGGTCACAGGGGAAGGAATGACCCACACTGGTTTTTGTTGACCCTTACTCATGCTAAAATGAAGCCCCTTTGACCCTCACAAATTCCCACTTATAACATACCGGTTCAGAATTTACCACCAAATCTCTTCCAGTTACTCTCAGACTGTCTTAAAAACTTACTCCACACAAAGTGTTACTGCTTTTAAGATAAACACAGGAAAAAGACACAAGAAATGACATTTTCTGATATCTGGATTCAAGCATACTTTTGGCACTTTTTGTGCCTATGCTCTTCACCAATCAATTGTGGTGCTACACTAATTGTAAGTCTTCAAAGTGATTTGCAACCCTAACTTATCTTCCTGGCTATAACCTTGATGTTGATCTAATGGAGGTTTGCAACAAATTGCCGGAAAAGTTTAAATTTCTCTTGTTACACATAGACATTTCACGTTTCTCACCCAGACTTCCCACCCCAGATGAGCAACCAGGACAATTTCCTCAGAGCGTTCCTCACTACTGACCCTTGATACAACCCCCTGGATTGCTGTCTTTAGCCTACATGGCCCCTCGATCTGTTGCTGCTGCTCCCTTAGGTTGCTGCACCTTTGAGCCTATCAGCAATAGTCAAATATTCCTTTCAATAAGCCCAAATGCTAACAATTTCTAACACCTTTTATTTCATAATTTCTCACTGGGATGCTACGGTCACAGTGTTATACAAACTGAGCAGTGTGTTTTGAAGCATTTTCAAAACCCAATATTACCTTGGAATTTTCCCATTGGATGCAATCAATCTAGTGAGATCATAATCATGTTTTCATGTTTGTACTCATTATCCAGTAGAATAAAAAATCTATCTCCATGATTGCCCAAAGCTGCAATATTTTTTCCAAAACTACAAGCACAGTCCTAGGATTTTGTTGTTCTCTATTCCATGAACAATTCATATTAAAAAAAAAAAAAGGTTCCTCAAAATACCTAATGAGATGGACTGTTGCCAGGGTTGTTGACAAGTCATTTTTCTTCAAGTCAAGTCAAGTCACAAGTTATTAAAATGCTACATTTCCTGCAACACCTGGTGACCCAAAGTGACCTTTAACTCCACCTGTAAGTAACTGGTTTTTCTTTTAACCACAACACTTCTATTCAAAAAGCCAAATTTCATACTTTGCCTTAAGATATGCTGCAAACAAGGTTTTCTGAGTTTAATGCCAGGTGATACCAGATGACCATTGACCTGCAACAAAAACAGCATGCAGGTACAGTACTTTCAACTCCCCATAACACATCCAAGTGTCCTACCTTGAGACAAGGTTTTCAAAGTTTGACCTTTGGTGACCCCAAATGACCATCAAACTTCACCAAGGACTGCAGATGCCATCTTCCTACCATAACACAGCCACATACTAACTTTGAACTCTATCCCAGTTTTCTACCTTGAAATACAAAGTGAACTTTGGTCCACCAAAATAAAGAGGGTCCACCCTTCCGTCATAATTCATCAACAAACCAAGTTTGAAAACAATCTAAGCATCATACCTTGAGATATCGTTTAACAAGGTTTCCTGAGTTTGACCCCCATGTTACCCTAAATGACCTTTGACCTCTACCAAAATCAATAAGTTTCTTCCTTACATCGCATTAATGCATCAACATATCAAGTTTAAAATCAATCCAAGTTTTCTACCTTGAGATATAATGTAAACAAGGATTTTGGGGTTTGACCCCATTTGACCCCAAATGACCTTTGACCTCCACCTAAATACAAAGGGTTCTTCCTCACTTCATAACGCATCAACATATTAGGTTTGAAATGAATCCAGGTTTCCTGCCATGAGATATTGTGTAAACAATGATTCGGGGATTTGACCCCATGTGACCCCAAATGACCTCTGACTGCCAACAAAATTAATAGAGTTCTTTCTTTCATCATACACATCAACATATGAAGTTTAAAATGAATCCAACTTTCCCACCATGGGATATTGTGTAACCAAGGATTTTGGGGTTTGACCCCATGTGACCCCAAATGACCTTTGACTGCCAAAAAAATCAAAAGGGTTCTTCCTTACATCAAAACACAACAACATCTAAGGTTTGAAAGGAATCTAAGTTTCCTATCTTGAGATATCAAGTTAACAAGGATTTGGGGGTTTGACCCCATGTGACCCCAAATGACCTCTGACTGCCAACAAAATAGATAGGGTTCTTTCTTACCTCATAACACATCAACATATAAAGTTTGAAATGAATCCAAGTTTCCCACCATGAGATATTGTGTAAACAAGGATTTCAGGATTTGACCCCAAATGACCTCTGACTGCCAACAAAATTACTTGGGTTCTTCCTTACATCACAACACATCAACATGTCAAGTTTGAAAGTAATCCAAGTTTCCTACCTTGAGATATCGTGTAAACAAGGATTTTGGGGCTTGAAGCCATGTGACCCCAAATGACCTTTGACCTCCACCAAAATCAATAGGGTTCTTCCTAACAGTATGGGGTATCTGTGTACCACGTTTGAGAATTGTCAGATCTTCCCTTCTCAAGAAATCATGTAAACAAGTAAAGTGTCACAAACACATATACACACACATGTACATACACACATACATACATACACATGCCATCATGAATGCATAGGTTTCTCTTTTCATTGAAACCAAAAAGAACCGGGACTAGAGTGGACTCAAGCCGCAAGTCCCTGACTCGAGTCAACAACCCAGAGTTGTTGACAAGTCATTTTTCTTCAAGTCAAGTCACAATTAAAATAAAATCGGACTCTGAGTCGACTTGAGTCGCAAGTCATTAAATCGAGTCAACAACTCTGACTGTTATATAGAACAATTTGAATTGCTTCTGTTGTCTCTAATGTATGATGTGCTTTTTGATTTGATCACTTCTATAGCAACAAATACCAATCAGGGCACTCAACCACTTTTTAGGTATGCGTACAGAGTACATACTGTTCTAAACATTAATACATAATAGCCCACATGAACTTCATCAAAATGGAAGTTAAAGGATCACAGTATTACAGTAGCATTGAAACTTCTTTCTCTTGGAAATGTTCACAGCAAATTGCAATAAGAAACAAATGATTACACTGAAAGGTACCACTACATTACTCTTCTCTATTTATAAAACTGCTAATATTTGATGCAAAGTGTACATATTTTGTTCATTTTGCCATTTTTTATACTTTAATATTGATAAGAGTTCACAATGTAAATAATACGCGCCTCATCCCTGACTCTTTTACATAGCAGTTAATAGCTCTATCTATGGTAAATGCACCACAAAGAAATCAAGCTCTTTCTTTAACAGAAACATGATCAGAACCACAATAGCTAACAGCAATTCACATTATTCACATTTCATTATATTGCAAGAAAGTGCTAGCTGTTAATATTCCAGACAAACCTTGAAACTGAGCCAATATTAATACATTGCGATATTGAGGACTGTGAAACTGGCATGGTTCAGGCTAACACTGACTTCCCTAGCTAGTGCACACACCCTGATTGAATCTTGTCTTCTCAGATTACTTGAAACGAAGTGATATCGTAAAAGGAAATAAACTCAACTTACTGTCTTAACCACTCCTATGCATGTACAATGGTAAACTTCTTGGTTTCAACAACATTTATATCCATTACATGTAGATGACTATTTTTATAAAATGTATCAAACTGGATGTCAAAAACAACAAAATATATTATACAATATTTCCTCCCACAGGAGGAAAAAATGCAGTGGGAGAAATGGTGTTAAAACTTTTGTGCGAAAGACCATGTCTTAGAATTGCAATAGTTGAAAAACATTATTTACACATATCAAATGCTCACTCCCCCTTAACAGACATTGCAAATATTATTTCATCATGCACCCACTAAGAAAATAAATGCATTTTCTCTGCATTGATTCAGATGGAATAAAGTATATGAGCAAGAACCATTCTCACTACACTCATTTTGAGATACTTTAGGATTGATGCAATACATGAATGAGATTTCCTCCTGTAGGTCATTTTGTTGGTGTTGAGGCCCCATACACAATCACTTTTTTCGTCAAAATTAACCAATGTCGATTAATTGACATGCTTGTTTTTTCAACATTAGTGTCAATTTTCATTCTCATCAAAATCTTTGAAATGAAAGGATCTCCCCAATTTGAGTTCTTACCCTGGACCATACTCCATGTCATCAAAAGGAGAAGTGGTCAGTATAATATCAAAAGGAACTTTGATCTGTCACTAGTTGCTTCAATGAAATTGATTCAATAAAGTTGCGGTCAATGTCCTCCACACACAATTATTTTTTTCCTCAACATCACAAGCAAAATAGCATTGTCAGTGGCATAGAAGGGGGGAGGGGGGTTGGGGAGGAATGGAGGCAGTTGAACTTGTTAACTTGATAAAATCAATCATATTACTTTATTGAATCACTAAGCTGGTTACAATCTTCAGGGTTAACAATCTAGAATGATGCATTCAGAACCAAAGTCTGCTAATTAAAGTGAATATATCTGCTCAAATTATGCAAAATGTTTCTTAAAGCGGCTCATTGAGCTGGTTCATGAAATTCAACAAATTTTTCTAAACCTGAAGTTTTCTTCCCATACCAATGGCAAATGGTCAATCTTAGACAATCCCCATACCCTACATACAAATAACTGTTTTATGGTTGAGTAATTAACAATTCAAGTCGGTTTTCAAAAATTTGTGACCAAACACTTTTTCAAATTATGTCCAACACCGTTACATGTCAGGACACTAGAAATTCAAAATTTTAACATTTTCTGTGACTTTTGGACTTGAAACTTGGCTTGTTATGCTAACTGTAAGCACTGTTATGTGGTAGTGACCCTCTGAGACTCTCATTAAGTTATCTATATCAACTCAATGAGCCGCTTTAACACAAAGTGACAACAGGGGTCAATTAGATTGTCAGAATGGAAACACAGGTAGATATTAATTGATGAATCTCTTGTCAATGTGGCTAAGGTTGTACAGAGCATCAAGGAACTATTGACTGCTTCTTTAAAACATTTGATACATATTGTGACATTTGTAAGTATGAGTCCTGTGGAATAGATAGGCCAACTTTGAATACATGAATTAATTGTTACCTTCAGACTACAAAATGAGTGTTATGTCACTATCAATGCCACAATGTACTGGGACTGCCTAATATATCAATTATCCAAGCAATCATCATTTGTATGTAAAGTCTGCAATTGATATGAAGCCACACCATTGACTCTGACAGGAATGTTTCTTTTCTTCAGATGTGTGTTTTTACGGATATTCAGTAACTTCCTTGGCAGTCTGCCAAACTTTTGTCAAGAATTAAGAAATAACTTTGAGCTATTTTAACAAAGATAAGATCTTATCACAAGGGGTTTTATTATTTCAAGAGTACACCATCCAGGTGAGGGGGCATCCTGTTGGTCTCAGAGAAATAAACCTAGAACATTGTCCTGGGCAAACCTAAAAGAAAACACTCCATAAAACAAATCTACTTGTGTGCTTATTAATTTAAACAGAAACCACAAACAGCAGCACTTAACATGGTTATTGTTTAGTACAATGTCCTTTAACATCCCCAGTGTAATGGATTTCAAAAGTTTGCATAATGCAGATTAAAAGTCATGGAGGAAAAAAAGGTTTGAAAAATAACAAGGTGCGACTCACCAGAGACTTCAACTATATCCCCAGGGACCAGGTCACGAGCTCGTATCCTCTGCACCCCAGCTTTCTCCTGCCTGATTACTTTGGCTATTTCAGGTTCATATTCTTTTAGTGCTTCTATGGCACTTTCTGCATTCCTTTCCTGTGAGTACAAAAAAAGGGGGAAATAGATTTCATTTTCAATCTACAGTTGCAGTACAGATCTTTCAGTGTTTCATAAAATTCTCTAAATTGTACACTGTGAGTGAACTGCACTTCTTCAACTCACCTTTGATTATTCCGAGTAGGAAACACACTGCGTGTGTAGCATTTAACAAATCATCATTTCAATAAAAAAAACTAGAACAGAGCATAACCTTGAGGCCCCCTGCAAATTAGCTGTATTGAATGTATGAATTCAAGAATTACACTCCTGCAGTTCATTAATGCTTGACATTTTTCACAACTGAAGGACCTGTCAATCTAATGTTATCTATAGTGTGCTCTACTTCAGCAAATGTCTGAAACATGTGATCCATAATTTACTAAAAACTGCAGTGCTCAGATATGTCATGTACTGTAATACCTTTACTAAAGTGACATGATCAGTGTAATTAACACATGGGAAACAGATGGTACTACCAGGCTTCGACAAATCCCCCGCCCGACAGTCCGGGACAAGTAAAAAGTTACTCGGGCAAGTACACTGCTCAATGTCGCAGCCCACCGGGCAAGTACCATAGGAAAGTCTCCACAAGGGCATATAAAAAGTGGAAAAATAGATATGCATGCGGACAAGTAGACTTAAAGAACACATAGCCCTGTGGACAAGTAACGAGAAAAGAATTTGTTGAAGCTTGGGTACTACACAAGATTACCCACTTTACCATACACAGGTAGGGCACATGGAAAGTTCTCGGATCTCAAGCTTACTAAATGGTACACCACCCCAAAACAGACAAAACAAATGCACACCCTAACTAAACTAAGGTGGAAGTTGTGATATTCATGCTAACCATAAGAAAGACTTGGAGATATTCTGTGATGAGAACCACTATTTAATTCATGTTGAAGTTGTATCATAAATAAGGTTCTAGAGCTCTTTTGTGTTAATATTTTCCATCAGTTACACATGCAGCAATTTAAAAACTGTCTTCTACCTGCAGTTTACACATGATCATAACAGCATGCTGTCATATGCTGTACATGCATTATTTGACCCAAAGTAATCACCTGACTGCAATTTCCACTATTTAAATCTCCCAAGATTTCCTAACAATGGCTTGCCATGTACCTACTTCTCTGTGCTCTTTGTTGTCAAGTCAACTAATCAATCAATAGCTATTGGAAGGTTGAAAGGATGTCAGGCTTTATTAAAACTTTGAAACAGCCTTTGAACATCACAATCACTATTGTACAGATCAGAGCAAATTATATTTTAAGTCCCTGGGAATTAAATTACTTTTCCCTTGTCATAAAGATAGTTAGATGTAGTTTTAAAGCCAAGTTTCTGACCAATTGATTTCAGCTGGGCTAGCCACAGCTTTTTTCCCCCAGTTGTGGTTCATTGGCTTGTTATCATCATTTGACTAAATATCCTACTTTTACAAAAGATGATATTTTCTGTAACAGATGATACACAGGAAAACTGAGGATTGGTGGAAAACAATCTCAATCCTAGCTGATATGACCTATGACCTTCCTTTGTTTCCTCTGACAGACAAAACTTGAACGTATGAGTTTCTTTAACTAGTTTTACATAGACCAGAGGTGATATTCAGGTGTGGAACTGACAGACTATGACATAGGAAAAATAACTTCCCCAGTCCCTATAACTCCCTGGTTTGAGGATCTGGGGGCCCTGGGGGTAACCTACCAGAACCTAACTGCAGTCAAGTTGGAACATATATGTAATAGGAGGTAAGTAGAGGAGATGCAATTTTTTTAAATTTCAGCTCCAATTGTAAACATAAACGGCTGAAAAATTTGATATGAACTTGATGCCTGTCCCTTAAATAAACCAAGAGAAAATTCCCAATTTGATTTCATTCAATAATGCTGAAACTGATGGAAAAAAGGGAGGGGGGCTAAAAGGGGTAAAAACCATTCAAGTATAAACAAATGACCACCAAGCAAACTGGATGAATAAGACTAAGAGAAATCATTCTTGAAATTTAATTTCATCAAAATGAAAGACAGCAACTTGCTTTCAATGAGGAAAATTGTATAAATTGCCATTATTGCTAGGTAACTATTCTAACTCAAATTAATCTGTAAGAGCTAGGGAGGGAATCATGCAAAATTCTTCTAGCTGATGTAAATCACATACAGTTAGGTTTGCTGCAGAGAGAAGGAGTGAGCTTAATTTGAACTATTTTCCTGAGAAGGCACTGCTATTAATGATAAACCGAAAACCCACAGACAAAACAGGATTATCTGCAGACATCTGCTTCAGGCTACAGCTGAGAACATATGAAAAGATACCCTAACAAATTCTGCTTGTGCAGCTTTTTGACTCGGCTAACTTCATTCCGTCAGCCTTAAAACAGGATATTTGTAGACATCAGAAAGGGTAACTAAAGAGCAACATAGATTTTATATCCTGACTAGGTAATGGTAATTAATTTACTGATCAAATGTATCTATGCAGACCTGTTTAGGACAGTAATATAAAAGAAAGCTGAAGATTGCCATCTGATTGTAGATATATATCTTCTGCTTGTTTCTAACTGCCTTCCAATCTTACTGATTCTTTTTTTAGGTAGTATCTTTCAGTTCCTACCAACAAGTCTTAGATGCAATTAGTATGCATGATGCTATCAACAGCACAGTGAGAAGAAGGAGACAATGCTTAGCACACAGAATAACAGCTAAGCATGCATGCAGACTAAACGCAGTGACAAAAAGAAATGGCAATGAGACACTACTATTTGATGGAATAATGGACAAGACACGTTGCACATGAAAGAGTAAAAAAAGGCATTTCTTTTAATTCCAGAATAACCCCATTTGTGGACATATGGCTTTTAGCAAATATCTCCAAAACTTGTTCGTGTTTTAAATCTCAAGAGCGTAATGTTATCAATCAATTTCGGTAAGTGACTAACCTGCCAAACACCAATGATTGCATTAGCAATTAAAATAAGGAGGATAACAAATGGTTCAACGAATGCTGTTAGTCTCTCATCTTCATCTTCTTCAAACAAAGCTAGAACCTGGCGACAAAAAGGATAGAAGGTACATTAGTATTGTGCTGAGTGAAGGTAAAAGCCAGCAGTTCTAATCATGTGGTATGCAAACTTATGGCACAACTGCACTTGTTACTTTCTCAGTGATACTAAGCGTAACTCATTTTTTCAAACCCCATCATAAATCTATCATTGATTCAATCGATTGATTCTCCCTTATGCATCCGTCAAACGGCTGTACACTGACAGCTTTTTGATGTCTACCACTGTGCACTCCTCTATCAAGTCAAATCACAAGATCTTGGGATAAATACCTACAATAATTTCTTCATTGATTGTCCCTACATGGCATTTTACATGACTTTTTATTTATTAATTTATACAATGTTAACTGGGGGAATACCGCACCCTTCAGTCACTTCTTCAACAAGTCAAATCCCAAGATCTTGGGGTTAATGCCTACAACAGTCTTGTCTTTCATTAAAATGATAGTTTACATGACTTTTTGTTTAAGGGCAGAGTCATAACTGGCAGTTATTGGCAAGTCAACTATAGATGTATTTCCTGTGCCTAACTAGCCATACTGGCCAGATATATAAGTAGATAAGTGACTGTCCCTTAAACGCAGTGTTGTCAACTAAACATGCTACACCCTACAGAAATGTCCCAAATCCCAAGGTCTTGGGATAAATGCCTGTAATGATCTTGTTGTTCATTATGCCTAGATGGTATTTCACATGACTTTTTTTTTGTTTAACTCCAGTGTTACCAACTGGGCATGCAGCACCCTACAGTAACTGATTGTGATACAGTTTAATAACTAACTGGAAACCACTGCGGACATTGTGCTATAAGGACAAGATGGTTCTTGATTTCCATCAAACAGTTTGTATTCAATGAGCATATCAAACTAGTACATGTATAACTGCACTACCTAAGTGAAATGACTGACGGACCCAAGGTGGTCCAACTTCTATACCAAGGGAAGTAATCTACCCTAGTATGGAGTTTTGCTTGAACATGAACTGGGCAAATAGCTACACAAATTTATGAATTCATGTGTGAGAACTGAGAAATTGTTTGCATACAACTAAGGGTGTGGCAATTATTTTGCACTAAAATTTAAAAATTGTTAAAAACATATTGTGTTCATCACATCCTCTTTCACAAAATACCTCAAACAGATTACCTTTGATATGCAACTCACCCAAAATGGAAAATGCTTAGTTAAAAAATTTCTCACAAAGAGTACTTTAGTAAGTCTCTGGCACCATCGTTTAACAACAACAAAGTAAAACCAGGAACAAGTGCAAAACATTCAATTACCAAAACCCCAAGAGCAAAAAAAAAAAAAACACAAAAAAACAAAGTTTCAGAACAACTAAGTAAATTTGCCTCAAGTCCCATAATTTTATAAAGGGGATGTTCTGAATAACCATATTTTGAATGGCATCTGTTTTATATCTACAAGACTCTCTATAATGGCAGTTTTTGGTCTAATATTGCAGAGACTCTGTCAAGGCAAATAAGTTTCCAACAAAGAGGATGTCCACCTCAAACCATGTCCTCAACACCGTACACCCACATGTAAGACATTAATTTCTCTTGTACGTACTACCTGTCAAGAGGCAGCTGTTCAAATTTCCACACTGAGAGCTCGATCAACTATTGCATCATTGAAACCAACCAACAAACGATTTGTACCATTTCTCATTAATTACAGATTCACCCCAGTTGACACAAACAAAACATTCATCTCCTAACAATGACGTGATGATAGCTACCCCATACATTCATCTAAGACAGAACCTTCATGACATCTTTTTCCATTCATCAAATGAACCTCATATAACTTTCTGCACATGATAGGTTTGCCTTCAATCCCTTCTTTGGCTGACAGCTTAAAAGCTTCTCACTGAGCAGATAAGATGGGTACGCTTTACTCCCAGCGACCAGCTTGCTTGATTCCCTGTGAAAGCAACCAACCCAAATGCATACCTCTCGTGACGACTACATACCACAAATACCTGACATCATAGAAACCATATTACATTGCCCACAACTACAGCGCATAGCCATGGGTTTGCATATACACAAGAGTGATAGGAAGGCAGAAACGGACACACAAGGTAATTTGCAACAAAATTAACTGTCAAGGAATTTGGTCAGCATGGTTTCCATCAAACAAAAGACAGACAATACAAAGAAGACCTTTCCGACTTGTTCTCTACTTCTCCAATTTCTTACTAACTTCATACACAATCAAGTTTAATAGGATGAATAGACAAACATCTAGAAAACACATTGCATGGAGACAACTAGGTCTGACTTTCTGTCTTCTGAAGACAAATGCAAAGTGTTTATGTTGGTGAAGTGTGTATTGCTATGTTATGAGCCATGATGTGATTTCTTACATCAGCGCAACTAATATTAAATACTGAACTTAATACGTGTAGGCTAGGTTCTTTTGTCCATTAAAAAGGAAAAGATACTTTTTTTTTTAAGTGGTGTGATAGCTCACCAAACATCTCTGGCTGTTCATCACAAAAAGCAATTGCTGATCAGAACAACAAGCAGAGACCTCATGCTCATCAATTTGCCCTCCTGCTCGCCAATTTCACTTCAATTTTACGCTGAAGGAAAAGTTCCAGCAAAAATTCACTTTTTTTAAAATGTGAGCCAAAAACTGGATCTGGATCTATCTCTCTTTGAAAATGCTATGACCACTTGAAGCAAGCATGCGTGATTACATCTCCTCACATTAATATCCAATGCTTGGTTTCTGATTTTTTTTCTTTGTTTTGACATTGATATTGAACAAACTTCTGTCCATGGAAAATGCAAAATTTGTAAATTTTTTGCTTTCAATGTCTTTCATACATGACATCATGAACACATGAGGTGAGGATAAACAAAGTTGGCAGAAACATTACAGAAAACCCAAACTAGTAATGACTAACATGAAGTTATGATGTCACCTATACTTGCTTAGAGTTTCTTTGGAGACTTTGGGTTACAAAGAATTGTGGGACAGTTTTTGAGTGCATTGTTTATGTCTATGGTGCCCACTTTCCTGTGATAAAAATAATGCCCACCACAAATTCCATGGTACAATCCCTGACTTCCCATACATGGACAGAGCATACTGCACTGTAGATTGTCGCAACAGCAGTGTGAGAAATGGAGCACCAAGATGGTCGTCTGCTATGGTTTTGTGTGAAAGTTTGGACTTGCTCAAGTATATCACCATATTTTGCAAGAAAGTTGAACAATTTTGAATTATGGCAAGGTTAGGTCAAAATCCCTTCACTTGTTGCAGGGATATGATATTTTTCCCCATTTAAATTTAACTTTTGCTTAAATATTACAGACTTGTTGTCAAATCAGACGATTTATAGCTTCATGGCAGCCATCTTGGTGCACCTTTTTTGTCCCAGCCGGTGGTGACCAGCTATGGATAGGATGTACACCTTACATGCTATGTCCATGTATATCCGTGGGTACAATTCTGTGTAACTGTTACTTGGAAAAGAGTCTATTATCATGTAAAAAATTATACTGGAAAAATCAAGTTCTAGAACCATTAACAAATTGTGATTGTGAATAGTAAGATAACTGTAACAACAATACACTGTACTTCCACTGCAAAGTGTTCATGTTTACAATCTGATCTGAAAATGCATATTACATGATCACAATCCATGGTTCAAAAAGTAGCATTACAATGTTTTATTTTACCCACAAATTGATTCAGGTCATATCTAGAGGATTTGCATATTGTAACACAAGGAGCAAAATAGTGTGAGTGGATTGATTAGCAAAATTGCTTAAAAAATTCTTTGGTATTAGCAAGAACTGGGACTTTTGCTAGTCAAAATAAGAATTGATCATTAATTGGCAATTCTTGGGAAGCAAATTGCTTTCCAAACAGTGATATTTTGTCTTATGTAACACTTTTGCAAGCAGTTGGGTTATAAAGGACCTCATTTTTCTGGAATGGGTAACATTTAGCTAAATGTGTGTACTCAACACCACAACTTAGCCACTTAATGTTATTAACGCTTAATACCTACTATAGTCCAATACAATGTAAGTAAGCTTTTATTGGCACTCTAAGCCTTTTAAGCTTTTACTGACACAGAATCCTGACATACCAGATAAGGAGATAATGGTTTTGTTAAGCTATTTCTTTAATAGTGACATGTCTAAAATAAGGATTTTTGTATTAAATGAATTACTGCCCACACATGATTGAACTAACAAAGGGAGGAATTACATCACACATTATGACAAATTAGAGTTTGTGGACAATTCAAAGCATATTGTTCCTAAATTTAACCACAAGCAGTAACAAGCTTAAATTTTGCTTGCAAGTTCTCAATTCTGATTCTAGTACCAGATAAACAAATGACATCTTATACCAGACTGACAAGTTAGATAGAGTTTAACAGGCCAAGTTTCCAACCAATTGGTTCAAGTCGAGCCGGCCACAGCTTTTTTTTCAGTTGTGGCTCACTGGCTTGTTTTTCCTACTCCATTGCTTATGCTGAGCACCAAGCACAATGGCAGAGGGTTCCATTTTCAAAGTCTGCGATATGACCCAGCCAAGACACAAACTCCCGACCTCCCAGACTGACAAAGGCAACAGTGTATTCAGAAAAAACAGAATTTTTACATGTTATGCATTTCCAATTACTGTACTGGCAGTAAGCCTGTCAAGTGCCACTTGTGTACAGACCTGAGTTAACAGTATGAGCTGCATAGCAAGACAATAGATCTATAAATACAATGAAGAGTTCGGATGATAAAGATGTCCAACAAATAGGACAATTTTGATAACATGACATCGATAGAGTAACTACAAAGAGAACATGAAATATAAAAAGTCTGGTTCCAAACTTAGGGAAATATTAAGTTTTATATGCTCCAACATAGCATTAAAAGTAAAAACCACTAGTCATTTCCAAATCATTCTGCCTCAACAATAAACCCCAGTAATACTTTTATATCCTCAACATATTACGCACAGGGAGAGTTATGGAAGTTGTGCATCTTTTGAAACGTGGAAAGTTTGGGTGAACGAACCATTCTTGAGAAACGAACAATTGAAATTCTCTCTAAGGGAAACTTATTTCTGAAAAGAAGGCTACGATACATACTGCCTTACTTGTAATTATTTATCACTCTTTGCCAATGAATATTGGTTTTAAAAGGATGAAATTTCCTTGTGAAACAAAGGCAATACTTAGACAAAGAACACCTTCAGGATTTGAGCAGCATATGCTTAAATTCAAGCTTGACTTTTTGGTTCTGTTAAATTGATTTAACTGTTCATTTTACAATTAATCTCATATTATTTTCCTTTGTTCGAAAACTATGTCTCACCACTGAGCACCTTTCCAAAATAAAACTGTTTCCTACACCTATTCACCATGAACTTGGAATTTTTACTTCAAAGCAAAGTTTACTGGAATATTATTGGAATTTAAAGGGATCTCATGGTAGCCAGACAAAAACTACTGTATGAAACAAGATAATGAAAAGTTTTCTGTAAAAAACAAAGGTAGAAACAATGACTGTATTCTGAAATTGTACACTGGCAGTACATGCCATTACCTTTATGGGTAATGTCACAAAGTGGTCTAATAGCATACAATCAATAGAATGTCATACCAATAAATCAGAGGACCATTTAATGGGTGTCTGCCCCAGTAGAAATAAAAGCAAGCCATAATATTTGCTCATTCATATTAATTGGTTTTGGGTCATCAACAATCAATTTAAGCTCTGTCACAGAGCAGTGCTTTTCAAGTACCCTTAAATGTGTCCAATGATAACAACATCAAAACAATTAGATTGGCAAAATAACGCTATCTAGAATAAAATATAGCCACAATAAAATGGGAGACTGGCTAATATCAAGATATAGTTCTTGTCAGTTACAATGCAAATTTAATCTAACAACTTGAAACAAGCTGCTGAAATTTATTTCCTACTCACGGTCAATTTAAAGCAAACAAGAATCGTGATAGATAAAGAAGTCTCAAAGAGAAAAAGAAACCATAGCTAGAAAAAGGGAAGCTGTGAGGCTTCTTCCTGGGAATTTTGAAGGAAATTTCACAAAATTGACAGAAATAACAGTTCTTACCATAAGCACATGCAAAGAAATCTGACATAAATGTTGATTCCTTTCATGGGACAAAAACATTTTCTCTAGCCCTGTCAGAAACTTTGTTTCTTTTCTTTTACGTTTGAAACATCAAAGTAAATGATTCCTTTTAGTAAATGATTAAATACAAGGGAAGCAATGCATACAAGTAATGCACCTATGTTAAACACTTACTATGTTGGACTTTTATATTTTCTGTTCCCATCTACATGATCACAACTTTGGTCAGGGCTCAAAAAAGTTTTACTCCTGAAGAAGGGAGTAATTTTATTTCCCAGGGAGAAATATTTCCAAAAATCCCCCTTTATTTTCAAGTACAGAAATGAGGAATTTCCATATAATTGCCCAAATCTTTTTCTCAACTTCCAAAAATCCCAGAAAGGAGCTCCTCAACTGTTTCCACTCATGCATATTTTCATACATCATATGTTTTTATGAGGTTGCTTGAAGTCAAATGTTTGATGGACTTAAAGCTATGTACATGTTTCATGTGAGTAAGTGCATAAGAAAGATCAGATTTAACAACATGCCAACAGGAAAGGTGTTATATAGTGTCAGACTGTCAGTCAACTGGATAAAAGGTTCAAAATTAAATTAACTATTCAAGTATGGTTCAAGTGCAAATTTGCCCCCTCTTACAACAGGCGGGAAATACTGCTCGGCATATTCTGAAACCCCCAGCCCACAGGGGGCTTGAATTTCATCTCCCATTAGAACATTTGTATGAAGATGTGCATGAATTGACAAATGTATGATCCTACAGACAGGTCTTAAGGGAGAAAATCAAAACCTAATCTCTCAAAAGTATTTGGAAGCAAATGTCAATTAAATTTACATTAAAACCATTTTTTTTTTGAACATTATCCAAACAAAACAGTCTTGAAGCATTTTTGTACATGACACTCTCTACTTATGAGACTTTTCATTTGATGATTTTGTCCTGACCAGTTAGAAAAGGTCAAATGAGTAACCTTCTATGCGGTCTGATATGTTTACACTTTCACTCCTTTCTTATATATAAAGTCACACTACCCTGCGATTGTGCACTAATCACATCTTGAGGTTTGAAATGTCAGAGTTTATATTTATCCTAGCAGGCTGTGTGCTCAGCGATGCCCTTATTCATGGTGAATGGTAAATAGTGATTTTAATTCTGCAGTGTTGCCCAAAAGGTGAAAAATTTTCCTTTTCGAAAGCAAGACTTTGAGCAATGTTGATGATAAATTTTTTCTTGAAAAGCAACAGTAAGAAAAAATCACATCAAATCTTTGAGATGAAGAGTCTGGATTTCTTAATCCTATTTATGAAACTACCTACAAAAACACTAACTTAAGAAAAGGAATCAGCAAAAGTTTTGATTGTTTTTCAACCTATTGTTTGCCTGTAAAAAGTTTGAAAAATGAACTTGTCAAATTCTCATCCATCTAAACAATTTTACAGCATTTACAGTACATTATGATATCAATTTTAGTTTACTCTTTCTTAAACCCTCTGAGTGTATTTTGTGATAACTGCTACATTAAAAACTATGGCACACCAGTAACTGATCATAAAAAAAAGGAGAGCCTTTAATTATTTGAGAAAATTATGAAACTTAAATGTTTTTTTTTTTTTTTCAAAGTATCATGACCAAGTGACACAATTCCCAAAATGACATTAAGGGTACCTTCATAATTATTGAAATATGCATATTAAAGAACACATTTGCATCAAAGAGTATATAAGACAGTCCTTGACATTACTTAGCTATTGGAAATCTCAAACCCCTTCAACGGTCTGACTGCTAGACAGTTAAAAATAAAGTAACTGTCAACATCTTAGAAAGGTCCAGACGTTTCAGCATTTTCAAACCCTTAACACAGCCAATAGGGAGAGATATAATTTCCTTTAAACTGGGTCTTCAAAACAAGGTCTAATATGCAGCTTTCATTATGAAGAAGCAGGTGATCCCTACTTATGACATTATGAAGCTGAGATAACACAGTCGGAAAACTTGCATGGGACAAGAGCATGGCTCTAACTACAGCAGAACTGGAATGCTGAGTTCAATGCAAATGCAACACTTCCAAATTAATAGCCACAAAATCTCACTGACAGTATAGGCAAACGGTTCAAACAATTTTATGCCAGAAATATTGTTGGATAGTTTAGTGACTTATATCAATTTAAAAACTATGTTATAACTAACTGTAAAAGCTACATAGCCAAAAAAAAAAAAGACACAGAAAGAAACAGATAGAAGGGTTGTAGAGCTCTTATTCAAAAATAGAATTTTTAAAAAATTTATTTTTATTTGGAGAAGCCTGGTTGCCAGGGGATCCCCCTCCCAAAATGTTGATTTTTTCTTCACTTCATTAAAAAATACTAACTCACTATTTTGAACCTTAAACAGAACTATGTGATGTGTCATATTTGCTTATATTTGACACACTTCGGCAGATAGAACATGCCATCCTGGCATTCATTTTTTTAGAGCCATTGGCTATTATTTTTAGTACTGTTACTTCCACAATCACACTACAACAATAATGATGACATGTAAGATAAAAGGGTATATAAAAGGTATGTAGCCAGAGTAACCAATTTGGGGGGCACATGACATCACTCTGCATGTGAACGTTTGCTGCCCTGGGGAACAGGTCCATGGGCAGGGGGTGTGAACCCTCCCCACTGGAAAATTTTTGTCCCTTTCGAGATGCAAGGTGACATAAGATTTTCCACTGAAAACAGAGTCTTTTCAAATTTACTTTTGGTAATTTTTGTGTGAAATAATCTCTTGCACTTAACTCTTTACCATTGTGCTCCAATCGGGGCATATTTGCATGCCTCGGGAGTGGGCAGAAAAGCGGACGTAGCACTCCCCGCATCAGCTTCAGTATGTCATTGACCCCGTGACCTTAAACTATTGTCCCTCTCGTTGTTGTGGCCGAATTTTCAGGGAGCTACTCGCAGTTTCGAGCTCCCCGTGAAATAGTAAAGATGGGTGACAGCTGCGCTCTCCGTATGGGTCCAAAAGGACCCAAACCATGGTAAAGGGTTAGGAGAAAACATTTTGTTTTTGACAAATTTGGGGAAGGGCACAGTAACCACCTTAACCCGGGACTGCATGCCTGGGTGTGGTAACAGTTGCCCCTGGGCAATGTCACAGATCTGGGAATGTCTGTACATAGGAAGTTATGCTGTGCTGGGGAAGGGGTCCATGGTCAAGGGTGTGAACCCCCTCCCCTTGGAAAAATTTTTGCCCCCTTCAAGATGCAAGATGATATAAATTTTCCACTGAAACAGAATTAAGTCTTTTCAAATTTACTTTTGGTAATTTATGTGTGAAATAATATGTTGTACTTTAGTGCAAACATTTTGTTTTTGACAAATTTAGGGAAGGGCACATTACCCAAAGTCCACTCAGGACTACATGTGTGGTAACAGTTGCCAGTTGCCCTTGGGCATGTCACAGGTCTGGGAATGTCCCTCTGAGCCCAAGACAAATGGTATTAACTAAACCTGTTACCGCCAGATAACCATTCCTCCTAATGGAAGTAATCATAATGGTGTCAACTGGGTTAACAGGAAGCTTGAAGTAGGCCTTGTGCTGAATTTTCTTTTTTCTTCACATTGCTGACATAGACCTCCAGCATGCTGTCAGTACACCAAATACATACCCACTCCCTGTAACACATATATGTTTCACTACTGTAGTAAAACACTGGTGGGGCTCTTTGCTTGATGCCCACCATTAAATTTGTTCAAACTACACCTTTGATACAACATAGTTATCATTTATCAAAGGCAAGTTTTAAATAATTTAATCAAATGTGCCCAAGGGTATGACTCTTACCTATGTGACCATTCATCACATCCAGCTAGCTTGAGCATAGTAAAGCTCAAATTTAAACCCTATCAATGTGTGTATGCCAGCATTGTGAGCATTTTGTAACAGCACAGCAATGTAGATTTGATCTACAGTGTAAACTACACGAGTCAAAAAGCCAACCCTCATGACTTTTTTACATCCCACATATCATAAAACAGTGCTTCAAGACTTACTACCTTTAAGAAAAATACCACTGTGTTCTGTGTTCAGACATGACATTTACAGTTGAACTCAACATCTCCACACAAGGCACACATGTGGCACTCAAATGCACAACTTTGCATGCATGTGATGTCACCCCGCACTAAATGCAGCTTGTACTAGCCTACTGTTTTCACAGAGTACAATAATAATGGTGCATACACATCAATGGCAGCTTTCTGCTTGGAATAGTGAAACAAGTTATCCAAACCAAACTGAAAATCAAGGCAACCTGCATCCAATAATTCAACCATTTAGTTGAATTGAACACTGAGTAAACATTTACACCTGTTCAAAAAGATTAATAGCCATACCCTTTCAGACAATGGTTCAAAGTGCATTTTGTATGTACATGTAACCTACACAGGTAATTGTCAAAAAATTGACTACAAGTAGGTGACCTAAAATAAAAATGTGAATCTCATTGTGCCATTTACATAAATTTCTTGGCAAATAGATATATGAAAGGTAGTAATCATAGCTATTGCGAATTGGGACAAGCTTCAGAGCTGTTCTCTTGAGGGCTGTCAAAAATTGGTGGAAAGAGTTGAATGAGTCTCCTCAATTATTATTGGTCAGAAGATTGCTTTTGGTTTTTCTTTAAAAAATAATCTCACAAACTGTTTAGATTCTGAAGCTCAATGGTTTTGTCAACTACTCCATGTGAGATACCTCTTGAGATGACCAGCTCAAATAAGCATTAGACAATCTGCCTCATGTAAGCAACCATGACCTGCATTAAGGGGCAGACAGAGTATATCCTGAACTTAATGAGGGTGATAAAAAGTCACTACCACATCAAAATGCTTTAAGTTCTTAGCATAATGAGCCAGTTTCATATCCAATAGTCACAAAAAAAAAAAGTTTAAAAATTTTGGATTTTGTGGTGAACTCACAGTTTTGTGTATAATTTGAAAAAGTGTCTGGTCAGGAATTCTTGAAAACTGCATTGAACTATTAAGTACTCACTAACACTATGTATATGGGGATTGTCTAAGTTTGACCATTTGTCATTAGTATGTGAAGAAAACTTAACAGCTTTGGAAAAATTTGTTGACTTTCAGTAACCAACTCAATGAAATAAGCTGCTTCATATCCAATTTGTTGAACCCTTGTTAATCATTATTTAATTTAAACTGCAACAGAGCACCAAAAGTGGACACTTAAAAGTTGGTATGATACTGTTACCACTGTGATCCAGATATAACTTATAAAATGTACACAAAATTACTTAAATTGCTCTCACAACAAAAACTGACAGCTAACAATGCAAGCACAAGGTGATCTGCATAACAGTAAAATACATTTGTAAACAATGCACACCTACCAGCCATGTGGGAAGTAAGGCAAATTATTGGCAGTTATCAATTAGCTTCCCTTTTGTTCAATAATGACAGACAATGTAACAGCCCAAGCAGAGTTAATGGTTTCTGCTTTTTTGATAAAAGAAAAAAGAAGGTAGAAATACATTGACCCTTACGAAAAACACATTAATATGTGGGAAATATTTCAGGTTTAATCTGTATCACACATTGAACATCCCAATCTAGTTGACACAATGGACCTCATCCCCCCCACCCCTCAAATTTCAGAACTGTATATTTTATAACAGTAAAGAAGTTTGTTAGTTAGTTAGATGTAGTATTACGGCCCAGTTTCCAACCTATTGGTTCAAGTCGAGCTGGCCACTGCCTTTTTTCCATTTGTGGCTCACTGGCTTGTTTTCCCTACTCTATTGCTTATGCGGGGCATCACGCACAATGGCAGTAGATTCCTTTTTAAAAGTCTTTGGTATGACTGGACCTGGCAAGCTAACCCGGGCTTTCCACGTGATAACAGTCAAGAAAAAACAGCCAAAAGAAAGGAAATGTTACAATACTTGGCCTGCCACTTGACTTAGTTTTACATCCCTTCAATTTTCTGTCAAAACAGAGTTTTAACGGACTCAAAACCCATTGGGTTTTATTCTCATCAGCAAAGTCACATGGAATGAATGAGTTCAAGAGACATATTCTTCCTTTAAGCCTTTTGTAAATTGATAATGTAAACTTCATTGTACTATAATTCATTGATGTAAACAAACTTTATCCTCACAATTGTTTTTGTACTAAACGAGTGATGTCAACTGTTTGAAAAAAAAAGCCCATGAATGAGATTTCCATTTCAAGTTCTTGCAAAATAGATAAAACCAGAATATATAATACAACAGTTGACAGTGAAGTTAGTAATGAAAGGCATTGTCAGGCTAATGACCATGAATTCTGTGTGATTTTGGGGCAGCCACAGGCCATAGCATGCAGTGCTACAAGCCTGGCACCATAAATGTTAGCAATGATGAGTGTGGACCTTCTTGTGTGAAAGGTATTAGCCTACACTATGTAAGACTGTCAACTGTGATCAGAAACAATAAATGCCAAGAATTACATTTGTCATCAAAAGACCCCACTCTAAGTGCTTCGTCATCCCCCTCTTTATATCCCTTAATCTCCTCTTTGTAATCCCACACAAACTCTTCATTCCCCCTCCTCATACCTCTCCCTCCCTCCCTTCTCTGCCCACTCCCCCCCCAGATATTGGGGAACCATGAGGTAGAGCGTTCAATTTTTTCCCAAGTAGATGTGCTCATTTTCTGTCTACAATCTAAGAAAGAGAAAAGATACTTACAAAGGAAATAACAGCAGCTAGAAGGAGAATTTTAACCAAAAGATCATCAAATTGTTCGATGACAAGCTGAAGTAAAGACTTCCCTGTAAAAAACGAGAAAGTTATAAACTTGGATACGAAGCCCTGCTGGCAAGCAAGCTTACATTCTTCCAATTTTAATATATTCATATTTAATATTTGTCAGAAGGGAGGATTGGAATGAAATTTACCTTCTGTAACCTATCAAGACAATAGAGACACACAAATTACTATTATCCGAACCTTGGATAGCCAACCTGCTATCACTACTAAGTGTATAAGAAGGCTAAAACTACTGGCAAATTCCCACATACAGTATACTCTGTGACAATAGCCAAGAGATAAATCTATTGATGCTTTAACAATGACAGGTGAATTAGTTAACCAGCTGTTCATTATGCTTCATCACTAATTAGGTTCCCAATCAAAGAATGTACATTGTAACTCATGACCTTTAAGTATTTAAAGCTGAAAGGACACTTAAAGAATAAAGAGATTGGATTTACAGGTACAGTGTACACTACCCTTATGTATACTGTACCTAAGTATGGCATTATGGCAAGAGTGTACACTGATAAAGCTACCATTAAATATTGCTTTATTCAGTGTTCCTGGACATTTCACTTGGACACAGTACCCAGCCAGACAAATGCCTGAGGGCAATTCCCAAAAAACAATTCACAACTTAGATTATCAGAACTTGCCATAGAGAACAATGGTTCCTGCAGGGGGTTTGGACTTTCATAAGGACTTACATGGACCATTGTCCCAGAGGTAGTTGCCTAGGAGAGAGCATTTGAGTGGGAATTACTAGAAGGGTGATGGTTCAATCATTACTGAAACAAAGGTGGGGCTAATTCACAGCCTGTGGAACTTTCTGTACAGAACACTATCTCCAAGACCAAACAGTGTACCACAAGAGTTCAATGGGCACTGTGGTTCATTGCTGAATCTTCATGACCGAGTGAGCCGAAACTCCATTAACATTACAGACATGGTGTGAAGTTTGCTTGTTACTCAGGTAACCCTGGCATCCCCTTGAAAGTTATTGCCACAGAATGTTGCCAACATCCACCAAGTTTCTGGTCTTAAATATTGTTCACAAGACTTTTAGTGTTTGACCTCCCATGACTCCAGATGGCCTTTGACCTCCACCAAAAGTTCTACAGCTCTTCTTTCTGCCATGACACTTTGACATGTCAAATTAGAAATCCCTTCAGGCTTCCTAACATGAGATGTCATATTTACATTTACAAGGATTTTAATGATTGACCTATGGTGATCCCTAATGACCAAGGCCTCAACCAAAAAAAAAAAAAAAACAACACTATCCCTCTTCTTGCCATGATGTGTTTATAGTCTGTTCACACATTTTAACTTGAAATCTTTCTGTTCTTTCTATCTTGAGATATCATTTTTACATGGTTTTCAGTGTTTGATCCATGGTGACCCAAATGAACTTTGACCCCCACTTAGTGTACTTAGATGTAAGGGTAACTAGTACACTCCACCTGTAAAACCAATCTCTTATTCTTTTTATGCTATCTTTGACCAATAATTTCACATATCAAGAATGAAATCCATCCAAGCTTTCTAACTTTTAAGGTATATCTTCCTTTCAGTGTTTGACCTCAGTTGACCTAAAAAGACCTTTGACATCCACCAACAAATGACAGGTTTTATCTTTGTAACATAAAACCAGCCAAATACCAAATAGGAAATTCATTTAAGCCTCCTAAATTGAGACACTGTGTGTTCCCAAATGAACTTGGACCTCCACCAAAACTAATAGGGGACCACGGTTTCTTTCAGAGGGGGGAAAGGGGGGATTTGTCCTTCTCCCCTTTCCAGAAGAAGGTGGGTAAAATCCCCCCCCCCCCCTTTCATTTCCATATCAAGAGCCCAATGGGCACTGTGGTTCCTTGCTAGATATTATGAGAACTGTACAGCCAGTCTGTGAAATGGAGCTAAGCAAAAGTTCATACTCAATGTTTGTAACATCTTCACAAGGGGTATTTTAGTACTAATTTTACATGAAATCAAAGATTAAATTTCTGTGGCCTTACTAACATTCAACTTTTGTAATGCTTGGTGATCCTTCAAAAACACTACCTCATTTCCATATGTATTTATGCTTGTAATCAAATTTGATATTATCACCAATAAATGATACACAACGTGGTCAGAGAATGAAAAACACCCCTTGTATTTCTCTCACAAGTTATTTTTACCTGCTCTCAAATAAAACTTGCTGTTACTTTAAAACAATCTACCACTTGTCCTGTTTGCTACCTCTACACAGAGAAAAGGGTTTATTCAGCAGTCAAGCAGAAAGCAAGTGATTAATGAAGTGTGATAATAGAATGAGGATAAGGTTACCCCACAGAGCACAGCAGTATTAAAGAGACATATTGTAGAATCCATGCATTGCTTCCACTGGCAGAGAGACCAGTTTAATGCAGAGTGACCTGTGCTCAGTGAAATCTACAGATTTCAGTTATTACCCTCTTAAAACTTTGAATGATCCAAAATATGTGTACAACCCGAAGAAATCATTATTGAACGAACAAAAAGGACAAATTTCTAAGGTGTTTGAGTGCGTAAGCATGCAAAACCAGGTGAGATAGAAAATCTATTGAAACTATCTTTATCTAGCTTACAAGATTTTCTAAATAACATTTCTAGCAGTTGACCTCCAGTGACCTTGATGACCTTTGACCTTATAACCAAACACAGATCGATTTGAAATCTGTCCTTTCTACCTTAAAATACTGTGTTAAAACGTTTTTCAGTGTTTGACCCCTGGTGACCTCTGATGACCCCTTGACCTTCACCGAACATATCAGATTTCATCCTTACACCATAACACATCCACGCACCAAGTATGACATCTATCCAAGTTTCCTAACTAGAAATATCATGTTGAGAAGGTTTTTAGTTTTTGACCTCTGGTGACCCCAAATGACCTTTGACCTCCACCAAAAACAATAGGGCACACCTTCTCCCTATGACGAATCTATGTACCAAATCCAAGTTTCATCCGACCTTCCCTTGTTGAGTTAGAGCGTACCGAAGCAAGTGTCACACACACACACACACACACACACACACACACGCCAACCTGACTACCTAGGTTCCTAAATCTCGCCCCCCCCCTTTTGTGTTTCTGGCAGAATCCCTGGGGACACCTCCTTACTATGACAGATCTATACCAAATTTCTTTTCATCTTTCCTTTGATGAGTTACAGCATACCCAAATGAGGTATATACAGACACACACATGCCAACCTGACTACATACAGTAGCTATTAGCCCCCTCAGGAGGAAAAATATCTAGAAGAAATTTACATACCTTCTTCAGCTGGTAATTCTGTTCAAAGAAAGAGGAACATAGAAAAACTTTAAAACTTGCATTTGGAAAGCAAAATGATGCACAGGATTTCCCAAATTTGCATTTGGAAAGCAAAATGATGCACAGGATTTCCCTGACTTCTTAACTTTGCCATAACAAGTTTTGATAACAACAGCCCTTAGGCAAAAACATTTGTGTCTAAAGACTACATTACATGTTTAAGACCAATTTTTTTTAACTTGTGATCTAGATGCAGTATTCTAAGAGGTTACACAGAAATTTGGTCAGCTAAAGTAAATACATCTTTTCAAAATTTTTTAAGACATTACATCAGCATGATATCTTCCAAGTAAATTATTCTTCTAAATTTGGCAGATTTATACAACAGATCCCTTCAAATCGACCAAGGTTTTTCAATAAAAATAATAATATATTACAGGGCTAGAAATAAGATTTGAAGGGGACATTTAAGCAAAAATGTAATTTTCACATGTGAAAGAAGAACCAAATCCACGCAGTGTGGTTAAATTTACATTCAAATCGAACATGTATTTCTCCAGATATCAGCAAATGAAGTTACTCTATTTGTGTTCCAAAGTGAGATTAAGGGCTGCAGAGATTATGTCACTTCTTCATATTGAAGAGGAATGCTTTATTCCCTTTTGTTTTTCCAGACTGTTGTGCTGACCTTGATTCTAATGGGGTAAGGGCCCCCATGGGAAGTGCAAAAGTTTGGAAAGTTCTCAAGCCACTTCTGCAATCACATTTTGATTGTATGGGGTTGTTGAGGAGAAAATAGGTTGTAAAGTTTAAAGAAAAACAAAAGACTGCCCATTTTTGTGGGGATGTGATGTCATATGTGCTTGCTTCAAGTTCACTGTCTGTTGAAAATGTGACTTAACTTGCTCATATCTTGAGAACCACACATTGGATTTTGATGCAAATTTCACCAAAATGCTCAAAATAAGTACCCCTCTAACATATCAAAGCTTGTTAATATGACCTTAAACCATTCTTTTAAAAGAGGCAGAGCCAAAATGAGCAAAACTGCTTTTTATCAATGTTCTTTCAATGGGACATTTTTGAGGGGCACATCAGCCATCAGGAAGGGCAAGACAGCCAGGACTCTCCTTGCCATGGGTTATTCCCAGCACTGCAATTATTTATGCAAACAATTAGACTTAAAACAAAATGCTCATGGAGAATACAAGTGCTAAAATCAGTTATCAATGCCTGCATAGGGCTGTAAAACTTGAAATGACAATGAGTGACACATTCAATGGGAGACTACTAACATGAATTACAAACAAAAGTTCACACAGAGGGTCCTCCACTCCTCCCAATTGTGTTTTTTTGCTCAAACTATCTCTTCATCGCAGCAAATAACACTTTTTGTACTATTCCTCAATGACCCAAATTGCCAGTTTGCAAAAGCTTCATGTTCCCGAGGATTTTTAAGGAGATTTTTGGACATTTGAAACAGGCCTATGAAAAATTAAAAACTTTAAGCAGAGCCCTCCAGACTCCTGGGACATACTGCCAAAGGCATCCAAAATAAAGAAGACAAAGGTGAAAAGAAAGTGAGAAACCCAAATAAAAAACCTTGAAAATGATGGAAGAATTCATTGCTGAGGTTATTGTAAGGTCATTTAACAATCTATTAGCTTAAATATCTAGGCATAATAGCGGATAAATGAATGAAACAGTTTTCTTGGTGTGCAAACATATATTAAAAAATCTGCCTTGGCACGTACAATATGCTCACATACACAGTACTGTGCTAAGCACTGCACCAGTACTTGTGTTGCCAATGAATGCTGAATGCATCTTTTATACATACGTACACACATACCTACAATTGCTTTAAGGCCCAGTTCTCTCACCCCAAACAGTACCAATTCTCCTAACCTTCTTACTGAAGCCCCTCCCACAATTGTCTGAAATTCATTCTCATCCAGATACAATCTCAGTTTATTGCTTCAAGGTGGGTGTACAAAAACTCAATTTATATAAACAAAACACTCTCAGTACTGTTCATGCTGTATAATATAAGCTTTGGTACTTTGCATTGTTTGAATTAGCTGTCAATCAAAGAGCTGAGCCAATTGAGAATTTTGGTATCCCTGTACCAAAATTGCACTTTGTGGGGAGAGGTTTGGCCCTTTAAGGACTGCTACATACTTCTAACATGCACATTCTAGAAGTTGTGATTTACCAGAAAGATCTTGGAGTTATTGTTGATAGTGATATTGTATTCAGGGAACATGTTGCTCAGATTGTCACAAAAGCAAACTGCATTTTTCCTGTAATCAGAAGGTCCTTTAGGTTTTTGGACAGAGCAACAATATTGCTTTTGTATGCTCTAGTAAGACCTGTTTTGGAATATGGATTACCAGCTTGGTCACCATTTTACACATGTGAAGTAGAGGCTATTGAATCTGTGCAACACAGAGCAACTAGGTTAGTGCCTGGATTAAGTGAGTTGCCATATGAGGACAGACTTAGAAATTTGAATTTTGTTTTCACTTACTCATAGGCATCTGAGAGGTGACATGTTTTTTATGTATAAGTATTTCAATGGACTGATTACTACTGACCACAGGCTGTTTGAATTAGTACCAGTATGTTCTGTCACAAGAGGGCATACATAAGATTGTTAAACCCAGGTTTAAAACTTCATTGCGGCAAGAGTTCTTTACCCAGCATTCAACTGATCACTGGAATACCTTACCAGATGATGTAGTAACATCTAAAACTTTAGGCATATATAAAAGTAGACTGGATACTTTATTTAAGAGAATATTTCTTGCAATTTGTTTGGATTAAATTGTTTTCCGTTTATGTATGACTTCCGTTTCTTGCGTTTCTTGAGGGGTAAAAACTCACTCTTTGTTGTTAAGTGTAATCACTTGATTTGTTTCATTTTTCCATTATATGTATGTATACTAGGCTTATCATGAGTTGATCACCTAATAAAGTTCGTTACCACGAAAATATGAAAACATCTACAAAAATCGATAAAATTTGACAGTAATATTTTGTAATATTTCTTCTTATTTGTGCTATATTGTGGTGTTGTTTGAACTGTATAATTTGTAGAAAATGAATCTTTATGTGTAGGAGGCAGTGCAAGTAGCAATGCTTATGAAGTAATCATGAGTCGATCACTTCATAAAACAAACAAATAAAATCCTACAAATTACTACATTTAGGGCCAGATTTTGACATAATGTTACTAAACAATCACCTTTCTATCAGAATTCCTACTTAAAACTTCATAAATGACATTCTCATCATCATTTTTACTGATTTTTGCAAATTTCTGGTTCACACTTTTGCTGAAACTTGAAAATCTGGCCATGACTAACATTTTTGCTTTAAAAATCAAAAACGTGATGACAAATAATTGGTTTTGATGTTGACTGCATGATTTGCATTGCAGGTGATTCTAGTACCGCAATCATGCCGCACCTACTCTCAGCAATGGCGTTTAGGAGACAGTGATCGACTCATGATAGTGATGGACTCATGATAACTTACAATATATATTATTTGCGAATCCAGTTATCTTTTCAATAAATGAGATTTGGAAAAAAAGTCTATGGAACATTATTTGGCCATTACATGTACTGTATAGGGCCTACATAGATAAAAATTTACTATTTTCATCTTCAATGTTATGAGCATTTCATAATAGGGCTACATGATATATGTTCAAGTCTTTTGTTCAAATTCTTATTCCATGTTATGAAGAGATTGATTTTAGTGCCGCTACACCCACTCAGTGTGTGGCTCTCAAACATGCTGCCTATGTATGTGGGAAGTAATAATACATTAGCCTACATTGTGGAATAACACATTAGATATATGCCTAGCAGACACTTTGGAAATTGGAATGACAAGTAATGGAACTTTGTAATAGGGACCTTTTGACCCAGGACGTTTTGACTTTTGGCAGGGACATTTTGATCAATGGAGGGGGCGTTTTGGTGAGAGGATATTTTGGTCTTGGGACGTTTCGACTGGCAAGTGCCTACGCCTACAGCTACCCACTACACTATTTAGGACTAACATTAGGCTTAGGCCCTAATGGGGACTAATGTTATAGCTTACAAGTGAGAGAAGGCATAGCTTATCCAATTCCAAGCTCATTTTGATAATACCAACAATACAAATTGACAGGCTTAAGTAATACCCAGCCAAAAATGCACCATGATTTGACAAGGTAAATCTGAGGCTGTAGGCCTAGGCTAGTTCAACCATGTTAAACCATGGCATGATGCATTGGTAGCCTACATTTTGGACTGGTTCACATGCTATGCTAGTTAGGCTAAGAAAGTATCCAAAGTGATATGCAAAACAAACCATTAGGACCATATTTCTTTTGCCTTTCAGTAACCTCTGAAAGACTTAATCCAACTTCTTTCTTCACTTGAAGTATTGAGGCCACCTCATCCACAGTCCTTGCATGAGCATTTTCCATGTTGACAATCTCTGATACCAGCCCAAAGGCTTGCCTGCAATAAGGTAGCCTAGCCTATGCGGTACGCTTGGCAAATGTTTTATGAAGAAGTCAAATGTGATTAAAAATCAGTGATCCACTATCAATTATGAAGATCAAAACTAAAAAGTTAGAAGATTTATCAACATGGGCTTCGTTTTCCTTTGTGAAAGATATAAGGTGATACACAGATGCCTAAGCTAGGAAACGTTGGGCTCGATTCTGGATTCGTCTTTGGTTCGTCTGGTTAGGCTGTTCAGCCTAACTGAGCCTCAGCACTGTCATGCACTATGTTTTGTAACGAAAGAACCCACACACTTTATACATGGCTACACAGCTGTTTCAACACGTAACTTGAATGTGGTACTGGCGTCGCGTTTTCTTCAGTCCAAGTTAGCAGTTAAAAACGCGTCCTTTCCTCACTCTAAAGGCCTTAAAAACAAACAGCTACCGGGGGAAAACCGGGGACAATAAACACGAACTGTATGCCCTACACACGACGATTCTTCATCATAACTTTTGTTGTTGAACACAAAACGCTGAAAAGGTACAACATTAGGGTAGCTGGACACACACAGATGAATAGCATGTGTGTGCTTCTTAATTCCTAATTATTGGCATGCAGCATATGCACAATACATACAGTGTACCGTACGCGTACTGACTGAATCTGTGTCGTTACGTGTACGTGTACTTGGCTAGCCCATGCTTGTACTATGCACTCCAGAAAGTGTGTAATATCATGCAACCGATTTGTACAGTTGTGTACACGCTTCTTACAAGCTAAATATTGAAAATTCAACAGAGTCGTTACGTCATTGCTTGTTCTATGCTAAAAGCCTTTTAAACGCATAGGTGGAGTTTTTTGATTGGATGAATTAAGATAAATTTATTTCTCATCCAATTAAAAGTCTCGTTATATGTTCAATCTGTGACGTCAATAAAAACGTACTATTGAGCAGACGTCATTCATAAGTTTGGTCCGAAGACCGTCAATAGGGTATATGTGCCCTTGAAAGAATGAAATACCCTTTACTCGTTATGCAATACGAGCGGCTGAGTCATGTAAGTGATCACGAATGGACACTTTTAAAAAGTTAGCATGCTCTTGCGTATGACTTGTAAACCGTCAATGCCAGATATCTTATTGATTGCTAGTTGTAATAGACGCGGATCGGATGGGGGGGGGGGGGGGCAGTTCAGCATATTTTAAACAATAGCCGCTCGACACATTTTCCCAAAAATTACTGTGTGAAAAATTTAAAGTCAATCGGTGCTTTCTCAAATACGGATGGGGACATGTCCTACGTACATCCCCTGGTATTGCCACCCTGAGGTGGAAAAAGGACAGTTAATCGTAACATTAGTTTGTCCCGAGAGATTTTATTTGGAAGTATAAATGTTGTCCTTGAAAATCATCTGTATCAATACCAAACCATAAACCATTTGATGAGTAAGAGATAATTAATAGACAGTTAACTAAAGAAATGTCAACACTCTGCAACAATGTACATCATTTTTGCATAAACAACAAATTGCTTACTTTCAACTTGAACTTTGAAGAGGTGTATCTTGAAAACCGTAAACTATGATATCGACATAATTCCAACGAATTTTGCCATAGGGAAGTGAAGTCATGGCATTTTGATGTCATGTCATCTAAAAAACCCTGGGATTGTTTATGACAAGTGCTGGCTGCGCCCCTCTCTCTTCACTCAGAAATTCCCCCCATAGTCCCCAATTCTTGAAACACTTGGCAAACATTAGCAACTTACAATCTCATTTTTTTACATTGGGGCTCGGAGTCCCCCAGCTCCCGGTTCCGCCACAACTGTTCCTATACACTACTTCGAAAACAAAAGAGTTGACTGTCATAAAATTTCGTGGTACGTCGGGGAAAACAGCGGCGTCGGAACCGGTACGGCAGGTCCGGCGGCCGCCGGACCAATAGAGACAACTTTGTCAGTCTGTTTCTGTTTGTCACTATAGCATTTTGATTGTTATTAAGGCTCTTCATTTTCGAGTGGGAGTTATTGGGAACTTTGAAAAATATTGGAATTATGACGAAAAAGAGAGTTAGAAAAGCTTACAAAACATCAGAATTTCAGGTGCATCTGGGGGCTTCGCCCCTGGACCCCCACCAGGGGCCCTTAAGCGGGCCCCTGGACCTCACGCCGATTTGCGAGGGCTGTGCCCTCGCATTGCCGCTACGCGGCGATATTTATTATATTTCGTATGGTGAATTTATCTGCCGTACCAATCTTAAATAGCTTCCGACGCCCCTGAAAATTACTACTTTCTGTTAAAATTGAGTTCTTTTTGCCTTAGCCATTATCAGGGAGCTTATGATCACAAGATTTTACTAGATGAATTTGCATGGAGATATATTGTTCGAGGACATTTAACCAAACACCTACCTCCTATTGTATCTCGTGGAAGTGGAATAGTCCGTACACTGTAAAAAAAATCTGTAAAATTTACATCAAATTCCTGTAAAATTTTTTCCATCTCATTTATTTCGAATTTTATAGTCATTATTTAGAACTTAAGCATTACAATCTTTACAGGACGAAACTTAAAACAACAATCAATTACTTCAAATTATAATAACAATATAGTAAGGTGTATACAGCCTACTCGTCTTCGAACAATAATTGGCAGGAGGAAAATGTTTTTTTGAGTTCCTCATATAATATATACCGTTTTGATTTACCGGGGACACCTCTGGAGATCCTTTTTTCTACTTCTATTGCAAACTTAAACTTGTAAATGAAATTTTCGATTGTAGGGAGAGAACAGTTTTGCTTCGATTGATAAGTAAAATATTTGACATGAAAAATTAAAAAATTTAATGGGTGTTTGTGAAGTAACTTGAAACCAAAATAAATATCCTCCTTGGAAAAGAAAAACTGTTTATTCAATAAGCATTTCTCAACTTCTAGCAAAAAGGAAGAGATTACATGAAATTCCCAGAATAAGTGTTCAAGTGTCTCGTCATGGAGGTTACAAAAGGAATATAATGGGTTATCCCGAATATTCATCAAAAAAGGCAGGTGATTTGTCCCCAAAATTCTGTGGAGAAATCTATATTGGAAGTATTGTAGCTAAACCTCCCTGACAGAGTGCCACGGACTTTAGGAAATGTTTTCCCAATCATGATCACTGAGTTTAAAATTATCAGACCACTTTGAAATGGCTTTAGGAGGAGTTGACACCGTCTTGACTAAATTCAAATAAACAAACTTTGACACTTTCTTATTATTCTGTATACTGTCTAAGAGGCGTTCTCCTTTACTTGTATTTTGTGTGTCAAGTAGGTTACAATTTTTCCACTCTCTAGGCACCGCAGAGACCAAACTCCAGTATGAAGTAAAATAGCAAATGTTAATATTAAATTTACCTAAAAATTCCTTGTAAGAAAGGACATTTCCATTCTCATGCAAGATGCCATTGACATACATAACCTTTTTCTCAAGCATGGACTTGTAAAATATTATTTCATTATTTACCTTAATATGTGAATTATTCCACATAATTTCATTTCTATGGTCATAATCACAATCAGGATGTGAATGAGTAAAAGATAGCCATGCTTCAGTTGCCTGTAGAATAAAAACATTGTTAATATAAGAAATGTCTCTTGAGTTACAATTACACTTAAACAAAAGAGCCCCTCCATATCTTTCCAGATAGAGGTCAAAGAACAATTTCCGAAACCCATGTGTATTATCTGTATATCTCCGGACCCAAGTGCATTTAAGACCCCTAATGAAACTATCTAAGTGAATAATACTGAGTCCTCCAAGATGATAAGGGTTAATTACCGTTCTACGCCTAATTTTCTCTGGTTTACCCGACCATATAAAATCAAAAACTAAAGTATTCAACTCCTTTACAAAATGGGAAGGTGGATTGGGAAGAACAAGGAAGAGGAACACCAACTGAGAGATAGCAAAACACAATTATATTCTTACCGACCGGGGTTAAATCTCTAGAAGACCACAGGTGTAGAAGCTTTTTCAGACGCGATAACTTTGGAGGGAAATTTAGAGTAAATAAATCGTCCCTGTTGTTCGAAAAGGAGACACCTAAAAGGGTCATTGGTCCAAGAGTCCACTTGATTGGAGAATCATCCATGAAACGAGGCTTAGCATTAACAGAAGGTCCCGGTGGGAAAATACTACACTTGTCATAATTAACATTCAAGCCGGAAGCAAGGCGAAAATCTTCTAAGACAAGAAGAACTTCCTTAAAGGAGCCTTCGGTACCATCCAAGAAAATGATAGTGTCATCTGCATACTGTAGTAACTTTATTTCATTATTCATGACCGAAACACCTTTAATTAAGTCGTTTGACAAAACTTTTTGTGCAAGAACTTCCGCACATAGAATGAAAAGATAAGGGCTGAGTGGGCAGCCTTGCCTCACCCCTCTATTAAACATAAAATTTCCAGAAGAATAACCGTTATTACACACACAAGAATTTCCATTACGGTATAGTGTTTTAACCCACTGAATGAGTCTCCAAACTTTAATTTTTGCAAACTGTTAAAAATGAAACTCCATTCGAACCTATCAAAAGCTTTTTCAAAATCGACAAGAAAAAATAAGCCCTGGTCTCCTTACAATATTCAATGAGGTCTAAAGTAAATCTAATATTCTCTCCTATAAATCTCCCCTTTATAAATCCGGTCTGATTGAATCCAACAATAGAAGGTAAAACAACTTTAATCCGATTTGCCAAACATTTAGCTCCTATTTTATAATCTGTATTTAACAAAGTTATTGGCCTAAGATTCTTCATAAGTTTTGGGTCTTTTCCAGGCTTGGGGGTAAGCGTTATAATACCTCTTCTTTGCTCGGGAGAAAGTTCTCCCTTGTGGTAGGCATTGTTCAGGGCGTCCACGACCAACTGTCCTATCACTTACCAGAAGTGCTTGTAAAAGTTGACTGTTAAACCGTCACATCCTGGTGACTTATTCAGTGACATGATATTCAATGCAATTTGACATTCTTCAATTGTTAAAAGACCATCGCATTGCGGAGACACTTCCTTAGACAGTCTTTTCTCCGGGGCAAACCCCTCAAAGTAGTGATCTGGATTTGTATTTTCAGAAGTATACAGAGCCTTGTAAAACAATTTCAGTTCATGAAGAATACTTTTACGGGAGGTAACAAGAACGCCATCCTCACGCTTAATACACCGAATGACATTATAATTTTTATTTCTTTTCTCAAGATTTAAAAAGTACCTAGTACTTTTCTCTCCCTCCTCAACCCATCGTGCTCTGGCCCGCACCATGATACCTTTCAGTTTTAGATCGTAAATGTGATTAAGCTTAATATTCTGTTCCAACCTTAATTCAGTATAAGTTTCTTCTGAAAAATTGAGATATAGTGACTTTTCAAGGAAGTTAATTTTACTTATGGTGATTCTCTCTTCCAGACGTTTTTTCTTGCCTTTTCTTCACTATAACTAATAGTCACCGATCGGATTTTATACTTAAGGAAATCCCATCTAAGGGAAGGGTCTAAATGGCGGGTAACACTAATTTCTCTAGAAATAACCTCTGTAATATGTTGAATATAGGCATTATCTTCTAAAAGTGAATTATTAAATTTCCAAAAGCCCGGCCCTCTAATTCCTGTAAAATTTACAGCATAATTTCAGTATTTCTGTTTACCACAAAAAATTGTTTTTCCATTATGCAAATTGGAAGGATATACCTAACTTTTTCTTGTGCGTCACCAGACATTTTTCAAGGGGGTCTTATTTTGCGCAAAGAAGAAAGTTATTGCCGCGGGCGAGCATTGCGGGGTGGGGTCCAGGGGGGCGAAGCCCCCGGAAGCTCTGAGGAGTTAGAAATTTCAAATGCGGTAAATTTATCGTCAATATTGGTAGTATAAAAATGGTCACATTATTATTCATAAAGGTTCAAAGCGAAACATGAATCCATGGATGGGAATTAAAAAGAATGCTTTAAATCTTAAATTGACAATGAAACCAGAACGTTTGTCCTTTAAAGTCCGGGGACTTTCGTGGGATCTTTGGGCTCGGTTAAGGGAACCAACTGGAGTCATGGGCGCAAATCCCGGGGGGCAAGGGGGGCCTTCGCCCCCTCAAGTGAAAAAGTGGGGGCCAAATCGTTATTTGGCCCCCAAAAAATTTGAGTAGACCTAAAAATATGGTCACCTTTTTTTCGTTTTCTTTTTTCGTTCGAAAACAGTTTTTCTGAAGCTTCAGAAACGCTAGAACACAAGAGCTTCCGGGGGCTTCTCCCCCTGGACCCCACAGGGGCTTTGCCCCTGGATCCCACCAGGAGCCCTTTGGAGCTTCGCGCTTCGTGCTCGCGGTGCCCGCCAAGCGTGCACAGTTTAATACTCATGGGCACATCATAAGGATTTTCGCCCCCCCCCCCACTCTCAAACAGAGATTTGCGCCCCTGACTGGAGTGGTAGCATCCAGAGGCAAATGATTGATTCCTACAACAAAAATCCTTTAAAAAATCGTGGAATGTAATAACGTATTCTTAGGAAGTAAAAATAGCGAACCTCAAATAACAAATCATAGCAAAATTTTAAGCAAATTTAACTCTGCAATGCGAAGAAATTGAAGAAAATCATTCAAATCTGTAATAAACATGCAGCGTCTAACAAAGTACTTAAGATATCAGGCTCTGTAGCACAAAACAGTAATTTGTGCACAATATGATCTAGAAAATAGTTTCATTTATTCCATCAAAAAAGTAATGGAAAGGTAAAAGTTGAAAACACCGAGCAAAAATTGACGGAAGAACACAAAAATTTAGTTGAGATTTAGAGTAATGAGTAACTCATCGCTCAGGTTAATACCTCTGCATAGATAAAAGGAAGTTAATTTTCAATTCTACCACCTCTACCATCCGTTTTTGAGAATCCTGCTCTCTGATTGGTTGAACACTGGCCTGTTATTTCACTACACACGGTCAATAATCGTAAAAAAGTGGTAAAGATGAAGGTTTCATCAAATTTTCGGTAGGTATAAACGACATTTGTCTGACCATTACTGTCTCATTACCTGTCTCAACTCAACTTCGCCACGTCTGTTACTTTGCCAATTTGTTGTCTCGACAGTTTATTCATCATAATAGTCAGCCAAATGCGATTTTTTTTATTAGCGGCTCGCCATAGGGGCATAGGGGCACTTGCCCCTAAAACATTTCCAAAGCCTGGTCTTCAATTTTCCAAAAATAGCGTTATTCGGTATGACATGAATAAGAAGTAGCCCTTTTCTTAATCTGGGCAAAGTATCCCAGCCTTCTCTCTCATACAAATGTCCTATATTATTTATAAAGTATAAACTAATGCGTAATTGTCAAGGATATAGTTAGTAATTGTATCCAAATTTTAGCCCACTAGCAGTACCGACCGTCCAGAAGCGTTGATAACGCTACCAGCACCAATAGCGGTATACTGAATCAGTACTGCTATTGGTGCTGGTAGCGCTATCAATGCTTCTGTGTGGCCGGTTCAGGTTTACAGGCTCATTCGACCACTGGTCATATGAGTTAATATGATTCGAAAAGTTATGATTTCAATTTATTTCCTACGGTGTGCAGCTACTTGAAACAAAATAGTCCAGAACAAATTTATGTTTGATATTTTGAAGACTGAGGAACATATTCTAGGCATAGCTTACTGGGGAAATTTTTACTCATTTCCCATGTTTGGTTCTCGAGATATTAGAATTGAAGTTGACATATTTTCTACAAAGAGTGAACTTGCAACAAGTAAACGTGATGTCATGTATTCGCCTTGATGGAAATGTTTAGGTGTTTTTCTCTAAAATGTAACACCATATTTAAACAATTTAACTGTGATATGTTGTAACCATAAGTGCATGCCGAGCAATGGAAGTTTAAAAACTAAATTTGTCTTCAAGGCAAGATAGCATTCCTAATCAATTCAAGATCAAACAACAAGATCAAAAATAAATAAAAAACAAAACATTGACCATCAATATGAATACATGACATACCACCTGCTTGGTTCAAGTTTACCTTTTGTAGAAAATGTGTCAACTTCAGTTGCTAATATCTCGAGAACCGAACATGGGAAATGAATGAAAACTTCACCAGAGTGCTTAGAATATGTTCGTTTTTAAACATATTAAACAAAAATTTGGTTGTGGTCAATTCTGTTTGATGGAGATTTTACTTTGCGACAAAGAAAATGATAAAATGTCACATCGTCCTGTAAAGGAGCCAGTACATTTTATCTGGTAATTTTCTGATGTTTGGCGATTCGATTTTCTTTTTACTAAAATGAAGATTTTATTGCAAAGGAAAGCTCAAAAAACGACTGCTTAAATTCTATTAACAAGCCTGGCAAATGCAATTTCCGGCTATCTGAGAGGTCGCGATTTTTCAAAATTTTCTAGGCGCTCCGCGCCAACGATGGTGGCGCTCCGCTTAGATAGTCTTTCGGGCTGTCAGTCACCACTTCTCATTCCCCCCACCAAAACATATTTTTGCACGACATCCCCTGATACTAATTGAGACGTCTTGGTCTCAAGTTGAGTTGCCCCCCCCCCCCAAAAAAAAGTAAATTTCCTTATATCCGTCCTTGTTTATTTTAAGAATCGGTATCATCATTTTCTAAAGTTGAAAGGCCTTTATCTCAAAAGATTTGGGTGGGATAACTACCTCTTCATAGTACTATACGATCAAGTAAAAACAACATATTACTGACATATAGCACACGATTGAGTCAAAGGGGGATATTTGTAACGCAGACAAGCACATGGTATAAATTCAGTGAGCTAAGAGTCGAAATCAGTGCATCTTACGTTATAAGTTTTTCTGTGTGAAGTTATGTTAAAAACCTCCGAACAGTCGACTACTACAACAATATCATGATTTTTCATCACTATTTTTTCATTTTCATTTTTAAGTCAATTTAAAATATCCCGCAGATGCACTCCCGTTTTAATATTAATTTGTACTGAGCCTATACTGACTTGAAGTAGTTAACCCATCAAATAAATGATCAAAATTCAAGACGTATTGTTCTAATATAGTTTCAATAAAAATGATTGTTCCATTAAAAATATCATTTAAAGGTATTTCATTATTTGATATCTGATTGTAATACTGTGGAAAGGTGTTGCTACATATAGCCAATAGGACTTGCAAGGGGACTGCACTTTACACAAAGTAAGGGATGAAAGAGTAATTTGGGGACCCCATCTGTAATTACAGCGAGATTAGGCGTTCACCATTTTAAAAAGAAATTTATACTTTTCAACGGCAGAAGAAATCCCTTTTTGATTTTTGGCGGTACATCCTTTTAAACGTTTCTTTAAAAAATAAAACTCAAAGGTGGAGGTGGGGGGTCGTTCCCCCCCGAACCCCCCCCCCCCCTCTTGGTGATGCCCATGTCTTTAAAACGTTAAACTGTAATCACTCTGCAGGTTATAGGTTATTACAGTATTAGTGATAGGCCTATCACTACAACATAGCGTAACCTTTTAACGCAGTATCTTTAAACCTAGTTTAAAACGTCGACCTTGGACTCTGGTTTGGTTTCGCGCACAGCTTTCCCGAAGATTTTAAGGCTTCTCGTCCTTGGTGATCACGGAGGCGGTAGCTGGCCGTTCTATTCAGCCAGTCCAGAAACGTGGCTCCGCACATCAGGTCGTTCAGTTGGTCATGTTGAGTTGAGTTGTCTCTTGGGGACGTAGCTCCTTTTGGGAGCAGAACTCCTTCGGGAGTATTGTTTGGTTTTCGCCCCTGGCTCTTTGCCAGAGAGTCGGGGGACTTTTGAAAAAAAAAGCTGGTTTGGTTTCGCCGAGCGGCCCTTTGCCAGAGGCACGGGAGGGCTTTAGAAAAAGGGCTCTGGTATAGCTGTTTAGCCTGGGTGAGCAGCAATGTGCGGGAAATAGGGGGTTCCAGAGCAGTTTTCGAATCTACCCTTTTTCTATTCGGTTTCTTTCGCGATTGCGGTTTGTTTTCTGTGTCGCAAAATTTTCATTTGGAAAGCCCGTTGTAAATGTGAAGTGATCAACCTAATCAAGCATGATATTAGGGCACGGGGAAAAGCGGATTTTAGTATAATGTCTCTCAAAAAGTTTAAAGGCCCAGTTCTCTCACCCCAAACAGAACTAATTCTCCCAACCTTCCTTCTTAAGCTCCTCCCACAATTGTTTGAAATTCATTCGTATCCAGATACAATCTCAGTTTTTTGCTTCAGGGCGTGCATAAAAGAGCTCAATGTGTATAACCCAAATACTTACAGTTTATGCTGTGTAACATAAGCTTTGGTACTTCGCATTGTTTGAATTAGCTGTCAATCAAAGAGCTGAACCAATTGAGAATTTTGGTATACCCATACCAGAATTGTAGTTCGAGTGAGAGGATAAGTCCTTTAAAGAATTTGAGTCAAGGGGGGATCTTTTGTTTTTCTTGATAAAGACAATGCTTTAAATTTTAGTATGTCATTCACATGATCATATTTTGAATATCGTGAGTTTTTGCGTTTTTGTTGACTTTTGCTGTTGGTTTCTGTTAACTTACCTATATCGAATGTTACAGTGTTTTTAAATGCTCTGCTTTCGTTTATGCTTTGTTAACTTTTTCTTACCATTAACCTTACTTTTATTACTCATGTAAATGGCAATCGGAAAGATCGTGTTATCGTTTAATATGTACAAATTGAAAAAAATTGAAAGAAATCTAGGACGCTGGTGCCCGAGGCACGAGGGGACATTGGAAAAAGTAAATGTTTTTTTGAGGGCGACATAACAATCATAATGCAAAACGGTTTTATATAGTCTTTCTGTAGTTCTGCATAGTACTGCTGACAAAATTTTTGCTGTAAAATTTACAACTGCTTCACTGTAAATTCTACAAGTTTTGCGTTAGTTCGTTTACAATAGACTATAAAAAACAAGGCGTTTTTGTTGGCAATAATGCTGACGGTTATTCCACTGTAAATTTTTACAACTTTTTTTTTACAGTGTATTCTGTTTGTCGGGGTATCATCTCATTTCTGGGGAAAAATAACTTAGTTCTGTACCATGTAAGTGATCTACACCCTAAAACCAGTATGGTAAGTCTTGAAATCTCTTTTTTGGAAACGTTGCAGTTTCAAGTTGTTTGCCATTTTCCCCCACATTGTGAACGTTATCTTAACAGTTCCAGTAATAATACCCCATCCTCCTATCAAACACACTTTCACACAAATCTACACTCAGTTGGGTAAAAAAAAACAGTTGGGTAAATCATAATCACCTTGCAACACTGGCCACGCATGTGACGATACCGAAATTGGGTAAAACTTGTCTAGCTTGTCTTGTTGAATTTACGGGTGAATTATATGGTTAGATATTACTTTCTTGGGTAACCCACAACTTGACTGACCAATTAAAAAATACGCAATTTCAGCATCGTCACGTAGGTGACCGGCGGTTGGTGAATATTTTACCCAACTGTTTTAGAGTGATGGAAAATAGCATGCAAGCCCACTCAAACTTTGTGTCACGTGACCTACCAAATAACAAAATTAACCTGTTAACAAGCAACGAAGAAGAAGTAGGCTGACCACCTTGAGGTAGGATAAAAGAACTGTCTTGAACAGTCATAGCCGCTCCTGTGCCATATTCTCTTCTGGAGGGCGTCAAAGGTCGATACCCAACGTCCATCAATAAGGGATTTATGCTTTCAGAAGGAATCACGTGAGGCAGTGGCGTAGGCAGGTTTTCTTTGAAGGGGGGATGCAATATGTGGGTGATCGCCGGCCTGGGGAAGTGGTTTGAATTTTGGCCTTTACAACTGTACAAGAAGCCTGGATGCAAAATAGTGCAACACTTTCAATTTTGATAGAAACAGTTTTGAAATTTGAGCTGTGGTAGTTAACGGAGATAAAACTGAAAATTTTGTGCCTTTAAATGCTATTTAATGCCACTGAAGTAAAATCTGTTTATAGAAAATTTAGAAAAAACGGCCCCTCGACGACCAGAAATAGCATTGTCCAGACTTATTCGAAGAATCTAAGCAGTCGCTATCATTTTTTGTCGCTTGCAATGAAATTTTCACTTCAAAATTATGTCCCAAAATGCAAAGTGATCAGAAAGTTATTAAAAAATACTTTGACCCAAATAACGCGTGAAAAATCAGTACCCTTTAAATGGCCGAAAATTGCGTTTTCGAGCTCGCAAAGAGAATCTAGACAGTCTTTAGTTTTATCTAGCTTTCCTTTGCGGTAATAAAAAATCAACAACTTGCTAAGTGATACGAAAATTTCCGCATAAAATGCACCACTACAACCAGAAGAAAATGGTCTTGAATCTTTTTTTTTTTTGGGGGGGGGGGAGGAGGAGGGAGGCTACCGCCAAATTCAAAATATGCTGTTTCACTAGTGTGACTCTTGCTGAACTCAAGATCCGCTGAATTGATGAAATTGTCTATATATGACTTGCCGAACTCTCAACGATAAATGATTGTATGCTCCTAACATCTTTTGCACAAAGGGCAATTACTGCTCCCCGCATCTGACCTCCGCTCTAGTCCCAGTCTCGTACGTCTATGCTGGCTGTGGGAAAGAATCTAAGGGATGGACCCCTCGCCCTTTGAAAACTTGGAAAAATGTGTCCTTACATGCAACCTGGTACTATACACAGATGTTGCCTTTTGAAGTAAATTTTGGAACTGAGTGACCAATTTGCGTAATAAATGCCATACTGAGGGAGCCTTTGAAAACTACACATTTTTAGGATTAAAAAAAAATAACAAAATCGGTTTCCGTGAAGTGATGCATGCCCCAATGGCGCCACGTGTAGTGAAGTGATACTATAGACGAATCCGGACAGTGCAGTGATGGTCTGATTTCGGACATAGGGTCCATTACCTTCGATCCTTCAATATCCTTGCTTACCTGTATCATGGATAGTGGTACACTGCATTGCTTCTTGATCAATATCACTGAATATGAGGGTTTGGAATTCATTTAGATAATAAATGAAGATAATTTAAGGCTGATGGACCACACTCGTGACTACTTACAGTCACTAAACACGAGCACCGATTGGATTCGTCTTTATGGCCTCCAATCTGCCAATATAATACTAAAAGGGCTGAGGAAAGAGTTTCAACGAAAATTTTAAGTCTTTTTTTTTCTGATCACAATTATTATTTACCATAATTTTTCCTTGACCTACCCCGACTAGCCAGGTAGGGAGGTATGGTGTGCTACTCATAGCCGGGTCACCGTACTCCGAAAACTTCCGAAATGGAACCAACTACCGTTGTGCTTGGTGCTTGGCATAAGCAATATGGTTATGGGGAACACAAGTCAGTCACAACTGGAAAGGGGTCGTGGCCGGCCAGAATTCAACCAACTGGTTAGAAACTGAGCCGCGAAAGTCTTTTAACTAACTGACTGACTGACTGACTTACTGACTGACTGACTGACTGACTGACTGACTGACTGACTGACTGACTGACTGACTGACTGACTGACTGACTGACTGACTGGCTGGCTGACTGACTGACTGACTGGCTATCTAAATAACTAACTGATTAACCAAAGAACGAACTAACTAACTATTCTAACTCACTAGCTAGCCTAACTAAGTAGCTAACTGACTAACTAACTAAATAACTAACTTACACTCTAACATTGAAAGTGACATTCACTGTTGGAAGAGCGAATACTCATCATTGAGCAAAATATCCAGGAAGGGTTAGTTCTACTGAACGGGCTCTTCCTTCGTTAAATGCATTTGTTTTTACATTGAACCGAATGAGCATATGTAAACTTCCATATCGCTAGTAATTTCCCCAAAGTCAAATACATTTCTTTGAAGACTCTATCTCAATGTTTACAGATGTTAATTACCCAAGTAAATTCGTTTAAAGGCATATTTTCATCATCCCAAACAGTTCCAATTCTCCCAACCTACTTACTTCTAGCCCCTCCCACATTTATCTAAAACTCATCTTTATCCAGACACAATCCTAGTTTATTGCTTCATGGCTTGTCCCAGTGGCCATACAAGTCCATAATGTGTAATCAAGACACTCTCAGTGCCCATGCTGTGTAATTTAGCTATGATGCATTGTTTGAATGTGATGCCAATCAAAGAGCTGTACCATTTGAGAGTTTTGATATATGCATACTGAAACTGTAGTTTAGGGTGACGAATGACTGCGTTTAACAGTTGAACGGTATATGTGCTGTTTAAAACCGACCTGAACACTTCGTCTTACCTTAATACTTGTAAATTTGGTTACAACAAGTATTGGATATTTGTCCGTCTCTACCGATTTATCACTGTTGGCATGAGAAGTATTTCACGAACACTAGTGATATATTAAATACATGCATTGTATATGGGGGATTCTTCTGATCGAGCGACTAGCCGAGGAACAGCTTCCTGGTCAATAATTGCCCAAGAAATATACTAGTTTTTTCAGTATATGTCAATATGCGGCCTTCTGAAATTCATAACAGGAAAACATCAAATACCGTATCAAAGTTTCTTTGAGCGAGAAGTACCTTTTTAGCTGGCAAAAGTTTGTTAAGACTTGCCCATTCCCATCCCTGTGGTAAGCTTAAAGAGCCCATGAAATGACTCAATGACAATGATTTGGAGTCATTCTCTGACACTATCTATCAAAAAAAAAACATTTATTTAAAAAAACTTATGCCCCACAAAAGAGAAATGCTCAAGTGAAATGGTACCCATTTCAGCCCAACAGTTGAAAAAGGAAAAAGATTTAATAGTGCATTGAACCAAGAATGACATCATCACAGGAACCCAATTTCACAGTGTGTGTATTATAATGCTATGTTTAAGTGACATTTTGCACACAGATTAGGTAGCATGAGACTGGTACTGGCCAAATAATTTCTCAAATATATCTGAAGAATGTCCCAGTATAAAGCCAAAAATATATCAATCAAAATTTGAAATTATCACTACCAATTCTTCAAAAGAGGAATTTTGTCATTATTCACTCAAGCTGTCCCATTCATGTTAGGCTTATCAATTTGAAATTTTGTCTCCAGCAATCTAGTTGATCTATGACTTAACAACAATTCTTTCAACCAGAAAAAGAAAACATTTTAACTTACATTCAATCAGATTGTTGATATCTCACCGGATTCCTTTGAAAGACATCCCTTCCAAGTAAATTTGTCACAAACATTAAAGTGGAAATCATACATTGGATCTAATACTAGCATAGACTTCAAAATGCATGAAGTTGAAATAGTAACTTCATGCCAACTTTTGATAAAAAAGGAATACTTCCTGAAATAACCAAAATAGATTCTGTCCTCAGAAGTGGATTTTTCTTTTAATTTATTAATTGTGACGCAGCTGCAATTGATTTTTACAGTCCGAGCAACCAACTCCATGTTCAACATCCCAGTCCCTCACCAATGTAGCCCGCGGAGCGGACGAAGTCTTTCGTTCAGCTCATCGCTACGAAAAACCAATCTGAGGGGCGGCAGTCTAAAGGGGGCTGCGGCCACATAGAAACTACACAGGTCCCCACCAAAGAGATGAGGCACCACTCATTCTCTCTGATGACGACGCAGGATTGAAGCCCACTTTTGTTCATTAGAGGGCATTAAATCGGTCATGAAACGTGTATGGGAAGGGGAAACTATAAGGCAAATGATACTTTTGGGTGGGGAGCAAAATGTTTTAGAGCGTAGTGCGAAACCGAGCCCAGATCACCCGTTCCTTGGAATGGAATCCAGGAGCGAAGCCCTCGGAAGCTCGGGGTTTTAGCATATCTCTGGATGAAAACTTTAGTCTCTGGAGGGGTACATTATTTACTTTTTCGGCCAGTTTACCCAACTACTAACTGACCTAAGCTGGAGGGCAAGTGGAGGGAACCCCCCCCCCTTGCCCCGCCGTACTGCCACCACTGTCGCTACATGTGATCATATGCACCGGAATTCCAAAGTTACATACGCTTACTTGTATTTTGCATACTTCGCAGTAAGGGAGAATCGTGTGCTTATACTTGAACTTACAAGTGCGTTCTTTTATTTCTTATATCTCTTTCATAGATTTTTCTAATTGGTGTTCAATTTGAGATTTATTTAAACTGAGATATAAATGATTGTTATGAATTTAAATCTAGTCCTTCCGAATGTTCTGCCCTATGAATTTGCATGACGCAAGACATATATTTGTTTACTTTCGATTATTTTAAATTGAAAAAAAAAACCCGTAAATATTGCATATACTGCATTCGTAAGTCCAAATAATCGTTCATGAACTCTTTTGTGCAGGTCAGTGAGTTTCTATTTTTCTGACGAGATAACGACGCGATATTAACCAAAGGCAACAGAAGACCTTTCCTAGACGCCCCAATATGAACACTCTTCGCGGTTATAACAAGAGGCGAAAGCGTATTATGCGAGGTTCTCAGGGGGCTGCAGCCCTCCCAAGGGCAGGAAAAATACTAATTTCAGGGAAATCACACTTGTATTTTCTTGGCAAGGGGCAGAATTGGCAGAATTTTCAGGACAAACATCCTCCCCTGTGCAGTGGCGGAGCTAGGGATTTCGGTCAGAGGGGGCGAAAATGGTCTGCAGGGGCGCTTCGAAGGAGTAAATACCCTGAGCCTCAGCACGATCGAAGCCACGGCTTTTCAGACTTTCCATTTGATTTTTCGCACCTGGTAGAAGACTTCTTTGCCATTTCTCCTCAGCAAGTTTTTCTATTAAAACACGTTGAAATTTTCTATCCGTGGGCTTCCGCAGATAAAAATTCGGGGTGTGGGGGGGGGGGGGGCAAAATTCTTTTATGGAGGAAAAGCCTGCGCCACCATGAGTTGGCGCGGAGCGCAAGAACATTTTGGCCCAAAATGTCTCTCAGATCGCTAGAAATGGCATTTCTAAAGCCTATTTACCGCATATAAATAGGAAAAACCCCGAGTGAACTTTTAAGAAATGTTAATTTTTCTTCGCCTTTTTTATGATTTCTTCGTTTATTCAGGTTTTTTATTTTCCAGGGAAAAGCAAGTTCCCCTTGCCCCTACCTGCGGACGACCATTTTTCTATCCATCTCTTTCACATTCTAGTATGCAGGCGCCCATTATATTTTGTGTTATTGTCAAGTCTCGATTTAAGATTTCAGTGTAATAATGGACTACTTTGTGAAGATAATATTACTGTAAACCCTCTAGAGCCAACAGCAAGCAATCTTACAGGGGAAAAAGTTTTGGAAATTAATCACTGTTAGGTGTACACTTTTGGTATCTGGAATTCAAATTAAGTACACGAAGAAACATTAATTGACGTAATTTACATCATGTGACCATTCTGAAATAGCCATTAATTAAGTACATAGCAAGAAATAGCCAAGACAAAATGTCTGCTTGGCTCTCTAGATACCGAATTCATAATAAATGAAAGTAGCCTTAACCTAGGCTTATTAGATGAAATTTTCTGGCTTTTGGGACCACGAAAGTACAGAAATAAGCATTTTCATGGGATTATCGTGCAGTGTCAGAAATAGCTATTTATCATAAGAATGGTCACGTGAAGAAAAGCAAAATGGAAACTGCTCATTAAAACTCCTAAACCACTACCACTATGATGACAGATTTATTTTATTTTAATCTGAATGATCTCTTCAAATGATTTTGAAAAATGTTGTGGAAGTTATTTTGTTTGGTATCTTTATAAACTCTTTTTATTGCCTATGTTGACAATTATCCTAGACAACAAGAGGGTTATTTGCGCTACAATTATTGTTGCGCCCTTTGCAGCATCTTTTATTGGCCGAGAGGGTGCATTTAATGTCAGTCCAGTCTGGACCGAAGCAATTAACTTAGCACAGCGACAACATTCATTAGTGCGTATAAAGCATGAAGATACGTTTGGGCAAAACCGATCCCTATATTACAGAAGATGACCCTTTTCATCAGAATGAAAGGCAGATAGTACAGTTACTGGTAGCTGTTTGAGCAGTTTGTTATCTGGGCCTTAAAACAATGCTATTAAATTATGTCTTTTAGCAAGTAATTGTGTAAGAGTAAAGTATGTTAAAAACCTAAAAAGGACGCCGACAGACGATTTTGGTCCGTCAGGGGGGCGACCACCCCCGACCATATGGCAGCTCCGCCACTGCCCCTGTGAAACGTCTTCCCGTTTGCCTACGACAAGCTAAGAGTTGTTCTGGCATGGCCGCGGACAAAGCCGCACACATATACACGAATCCGGACAGCAAGTGATGGTCTGATTTCAGTCGGCCATAACTGGGGTTAGTCACCTTTAAATCTTTCGATTTCCTTGCTTACCTCTATCATGGATGGTTGTACACTAATTTGTATCTTAAATTCTCCAACTTCACTAAATATGAGGGTTTGAAATTCATGTGAACAATAAATAAAGACGATTTTAGGCTGATGGACCCCACTAATGGCGGTCTACAGTCACTAAAACCAAGCGCTAATCGGATTCGTCTATAACCCGCATTTTTGTACTGATTTTGACTCAGCAAATCAATGCGCGGTTGCTATAAAGCCATTTCCGATTGACAGTGCACCAGCTGGTAAAATGGTCAAGAAAGAAAAGGAGTATGGAGATCCCCCAGGTAAGTTTTTCTTTTCAGATAAATGTGTCCTCCTCCTTCATATCAGGAAATCCAAAATTGTACTACGACTGATGATGCATAGTAACGTTATCTTAGTCATGCTGATTGAGCTGAGTCTTCAACAACGTTGAGAGAGTTTCATATATTTTGTGGCCTTTTTGGACATACATTTGAAAATTCAAAGCTTAAATTGTTGTCTGGAGAAAATTTGGATTTTTATGATAGAAAATTTAGGGAGACATCTTTAGTCGACAGGTGTCACTTGATTATCTGGAACGGCATATGGCAGTGTTCCGATTTTTTATTTCAAGAGCCATGCAAAGTTTCCAAATCTTTGACTTTGAGTGTGAGCATTATTAAAGTAGGAATTGTAATTTGCTTTTGCTTCTCTAAGCAAATATTTAAAAATATAGAGCTTGTACTGCGGAGAATTCACAATTTTATGAGAAAGTAGGGAAAATCGCACTGTAGTTTACCGGTGTCCAAACTACCCCTCCCCAATACCCCCCCGGTAGCCATATACCACTGGCACCTGGCTTTAAAACAGGGGAGAAAGAACAAAACTCCAGAGGAAAGATACATATCAGTGTATTCTCTGTGAGATGAATACCCCTCTAAAGTCTTCGGAGGGCAAATACGTGGACATACGACTGAAGTAGCATTTTTGAGCTCGCATATGCGGCAAAATTAAGGCTGGCCGAAATATGGAGGCAAACTTGTCTCAACACCCTTACAAAGGTTTCGACCTGAACATCTCGGTCGTCTGAGTCAAGTCGACCCGTGAAATAACTCAGATCTTGGTCCTTACCTATCTTCTTACTGGCACATAACACTTCCATGCAGGCGCGGCGGAACGGAAAAATATTGGGGGTGGGGGGCTGAGTGCCAGCAGGACTATCTAAGCGGAGCGCCACCATCAGTTGGCGCGGAGCGTACAAGAAAATTTTTGACTTTACAGACCCCCCAGGTGGCCGGAAACGGCACTTCCCGGGTGTTCTATGTTGCATGTATCCAGCCTTAAAATATGGGTCTCATGTTAGCAATTCCTCAACTAAAAAGAAAAAAATCAGCCTATGCAAAATGGTAATACATATCAGATAAATTGAGATGATACAAGAACAATAATTAATTATGGATCCTCTTTCATTCACTCTGTTTGCCGTGTTACTCACTTTCTGCACCCCTTGTTACATTTGTGCACTCATACATGTCAATTACTCAATTATATTTCCCCTAGATCATACCATTTGTCCCCAAAACACCCCCTCCCATGGTTCCTCCCAACTTGGATACCACCAACCTAATCTATACCGATCTCAAATCCAGAGGCGGAGCTAGGGATTTCAGTCAGAGGGGGCGAAAATGGTTTGCAGGGGCGCTTCGAAGGAGTAAATACCCTGAACCTCAGCACGATCGAGGCCACAGCTTTTCAGACTTCCCATTTGATTTTCCGAACCTGGTAGAAGACTACTTTGCACATTTCTCCTCCGCAAGTTTTTCTATTGAAACATGTTTTAATTGTCTCTCCATGGGCCTCCGCAGAAGAAAATTCCGGGGAGGGGGACAAAATTCTTTTAGGCAAAATGCTATAAGGGGGAAAGCTCCGCGCCACCATGAGTTGGCGCTGAGCGCAAGAAAAATTTATCCCACAATGTCTCCCAGATCGCTGGAAATGTCATTTCTAAAGCCTGTTTACCGCATATAAATAGGGAAAAAACTGAGTGAACTATTAAGAAATGTTGATGTTAATTTTTCTTCGTCTTTTTCTTAATGTTTTTTCGTTTTTTCAGTTTTTTTTTTATTTTCCAGGGGAGGGCAAGTGCCCCCTTGCCCCTACCCTACGGACGCCCATATTTCTATCCCTCTCACATTCTAGTATAAAGGCGTCATTTTATTTTGTGTGTTATTGTCAGGTCTCGATTTAAGATTCTAATGTTATAATGAGCTACTTTGTGAAGATAAAGATTAAACCCGTTAGAGCCAAATAGCAAGCAAATCTTACACGGGGAAAAAGTTATGGAAATTAATCACCGTAAGGTGTACATTTTTGGTATCTGGAAATCAAGATAATTTACACGAAGAAACATTACTTGACGTATTTTACATCCTGTACCCGCTCTGAAATAGCCATTTATTAAGTACATTGCAAGAAATATCCAAGACAAAAGGTCTGCTTGGCTCTCAGAAATAAGCATTTTCATGGGATTATCATGCAGTGTCAGAAAACACAAAACAATCGCCATTTATCATGGGAATGGTCACTTGAAGTAAAGCAAAATGGAAACTGCTCATTAAAAATCTTAATCCATTACCACTATGATGACAGTTTTATTTTATTTTAACCTCAGTGTTCTCTTCAAATGATTTTTAAAAATGTTGTGGAAGCTATTTTGGTACCTTTATAAACTCTTTTTATTGTCTATGTTGACAAATATCCCCGACAACAAGAGGTCTATTTGCGCTTCAATTATTGTTGCGCCCTTTGCAACATTTGTTACTGCCAGGGAGGGTTAATTTAATGTCATTCTGTGTATTTTGTTAGCTTATAAATTAGGCTTGGTGTGGAAGCAATGAACTTAGCACAGCGACAACATTCAACAGTGCGTATAAAGCATGAAGATACGTTTCGGCAAAAACCTATCCCTATATTACAGAAGATGACCCTTTTCATCAGAATAAAAGTGCAGATAGTACAGTAACTGGTGGCTGTTTGGGCATTTTTTTATCCGGGCCTTTAAACAACGCTATTAAATAATGTCTTTTGCCAAAAATGGTGCAAGAGTTAAGTATGTTAAAAACCTAAAAAGGGCGCCGGCAGACGATTTTAGTCCGTCAGGGGGGGGGGGGACCCCCCCCCGACCATATGGCAGCTCAAATCTCAAACGTACTATAGACTTGTGTACTAACGGTAGTAGAATACGTTGTTCAACCTCGTGAAAAACGCTCAGTAAAACTTAACAAGATTACGCAATAACAGACCATACTGCTTCCACTTTTCGAGGACCTCAAGGATTGGGTCGGGAGATGATAAAGAGGCTTTAGCGTGTCCAGTATCTTTTTCATCGACAACATTTCCCTAATATTATTAGTTGACCTATATTGTGCATTAGACTGATGGAGAATATGTTCACCACCCACTTCAATATTCTCCCCGCCGTCGCCGGTCACCACTTCTTGAAGCGCACCTTACAAATATTGGGGGGGGGGGCTAAACATGCCTTTAGCCCCTCCACTTTTTTCATTGGAGGGGCTAAGCCCCCAAAGCCCCCCGGTTCCGCCGCCACTGCTTCCATGCTCTTTTCCAGGTCACTCGATCAATAGCCTATACACTTTAGGGCTTTATCCCAAATTTTCCAACCCAATTCTTCTTTCCTTCTTTTTTCTGTTTTTGGCCATGTTGAGGTTTATCGTCCAACTCTTCCACTCTTTGGTCTCCATGCCAATGCAAGGTCGTATCCAGGATTTCCTCTAAATGAAGGAGGGAGAACCAGTGACTAATAGACGTTCTAGGGATGGCGTGTCGGGTGTAAGGCAGCTTCTACCCCCCCCCCCCCCTTGGGAAACCTTGGTATGCGGAGGGTGGACTAGATTCCAAATTGTGATATAGATTTGATGCTAAATTTTTACCTCTCATTCTTCACTTTTCTTCTTCCCTGTTTTCTCCTTTTATTTCCTCTTTTCAAAAATTTGTCGTGGGAGGAAGTCGATCGCTTCATAGCCCCTGACTACGCCGTTGTGCCAGTGTAGCCGTACGATCCTTACCTATCCTTCTAAAATACGTACCCCAACCGGTTCCATTTTCTTTTTACTTCAAGGCTGATTTCCTTCAGTTTTTGTTTTATTGACTTCTGGAGAAAAGACTGTGGCGTTGCTAGATTCAACAAGGAAGTTGTTAGCTGATTCGTAAAATCATATCTAAATATCATTGTTCATGTCTGGAAATTAAATTACAAGAGGATAAAATACTTTTGTATGATTTTTTTCTTCGTATGCAGAGGCGTAACCAGTCAGGGCTTTGGGGACTGCAGCCACATGAATTTGTCCAGTCTCCGACAGTCCCTTACTTTATCCGGATAATAAAAATATATGAAATAAACATGAAATTATTACATCGTTATATTAATTTGTAATCCTGTTGCACTGCTACCTATAGGGAACGTGTACACTCTAAAAACTGTTGGGTAAAAAGCGTTGGGCAAATACAAATGCCCAACATGGGCAAATTATTGCCCAACAAATAGGTAAACAACTGTACCCACATCGTTGGGCAAATTAAGGTTGGGTAAAATCCAGGTGTTGGGCAAATTTTAAAGTACCAACAGTTGGGTAAAGTGTAATTGACCAATCAGATGACTAGTTAAAGATCAGGTAAGTTTTACAGATAATTATTGTAATATAAGTGGTTAATAATAAGATCTCATGGTTGAATGAGGTTGTATTTGGTAAATAAAAAGCTTACGGTAGAATAGCAGTAAAAATCTGGACGAAAGTACATGAAGAGCAATGGTCGCATAGGAAAAAAAAGTTTCCATTGCTACGTAATCAATGGGAGAAGAAATACAAAGTTCACAATTGTGTTTGATACTTTAAATTACACACTTCACTATTTACTTACCAAGTGCATGATCGTTGGACCCCAACCACTCTTGAAGGACAAACGGTGTATGTGTTATGGTACTTTGTTAAATCTCCTTCTTATCCAGATCATATAATTATATATCAGGTTATATTGAAATCCAAACAAGCACCCAACAGGACAACTGTTGGACAAACGTGTTGGTACAAATTTTAATCAAAATTAGTTGGGTGAGATGGTTCGGTAATTTCTTTTGCCCAACTAATGAGTAAAACACTAAACCAACTGAGTTGGGCATCTTTTTACCCAATTTCGGTCAGGAGGCATACGGTACCAACGGTTGGGTAATTTTTTGCCCGGGTTGAGAAATCATTTTTTAGAGTGTAGGTTACCTACAGGTAACAATTGTTTAATTACTCCAGCCTGGACGTTAATCAAATTAAGTGAAACCTAACTACTTCATAGTTAGCGAGTTCGGTATTCGTTGCTGCGTGGAATTGTGGGACCCAGCGTGGGATATACAAAGTGAGCTCAGCTTGTAGCGTCAAACGTCCCCTTGTTTTCGCCAGTGTACGTGCCTACGACACAAGTGTCTACCCAAGTCGAACGAAAATAGGGGCCTCAGTACGGTAGATTGAGATACAAATTATTAAACAAAAACACAATTTAGACACAGTCCACTGCACAATAACCACACTTGTAATCCCTCCCATATGTTATTTATGGATTAAGAAAGAATGATTTCACCAAATTTTCATGTAAACTCGAAATTTGGAATACGTGTTGTAGGTGTGGGACTGGCTTGTCTATCCGACGATATCGACGATGTGAGCAACCAAAACGAATTACCGAACTGGCTTATTCAGGTTCGACTAAATCGGAAACGACCTGTCGACTTTATCTAACGCTATCTAGTTATCTTTTTCATAGGGTGTGCACATTTTTTCTTTTAGGTTATGTTACCCAAACTTTTAACATAAGTATCTATAATTAGTTAGGAATTAATGTACAATGGAATTTCGGGAATAAAATGTGGCCCATCAACCCCTAGCTTGCATAAAATACTGAGAAACAATATGAATGTTGTGTACTATAATGTGATATGACCATCTAGCAATTTTGGAACGAGTCATAACTCCCTGTGGGCTGGTGTTGCAGAATAAGCCCGTGAGTGGACTTCAACTGTAAGATACATTAGCTGCCCATATGTTTCTATTTAGGTGGGGCGGGATAATGCATATGTATTGGTGTGCCTTTAAAGGGGCGTAAGCAGGTTTTTGTTCAAAGAGGTAGGGGAGGGGAATGCAGTATGTTTGAAGGAAACTTAGCACAGAGGGTAAAAAAATTTGGCCTTTTCAAGGAGCCTAAGTGCAAAGTGGTGCAAAATTTTCAACTTTGACAGAAATAGTCTTGAAAGACGAATTGTGGTGATTAACAAGAGGTAAAACTGAAAATTTTGTGTCTTTACATGTAATCTTATGATATGTACGCTACCTTTCAAAGAAAAGTTTGTTTTAAATATGCGAACTGTTAGTAGGGGTCAAAGTAAAAGGGAACCAGTGATCGATGTAGGGTACGGGAGAATTCCAGCTTTGGGTTTTTCTTGCCCGAAAAAACCTTAATTCTGCCATAGAGAATATCTAAGCGGTGCGCCATCATGGTTGGTTCTGAGAGTGCAGAAAATTCCGAAAAATCGGCCCCTCAGATGGTCGGAAATAGCATTTCCCACGCCTGAACGTAAAATCTGTTCTATCGTTTGCAACAAAATGCTCACTTCAAAATAGGTGAACTTTGCAAATAGCAAAGTGATCAGAAAGTTATTAATAAAAGTTTGACCCGAAAAAGATTATTTTTGCCAGTAAAACTTAAGCGGATCGTCATCATTGTTTGGCGCGGAGCGAAAAAAAGAAATTCAAGATCAGCTGAATTGATGAATTGTCTGTGTGACTGCCCTCACTCCTGACTATAAACCATAACATCTTTTGCATGATAAATAAACTATTGCCGCACCTAAACATCCTATGTCCCTTGCCCCGTTTCGTACGCCTATGCCGGCCGGAGAAGCAGTCTAAGGGATGGGTCCCTCTCGCTTTAGAAATTTTTGAAGATATAGGTGTCCTTACATGCAGTTATGATGCCACAGATGCTACCTTTTGAAATAAAATTTTGAATCTGATAAAATTTGCGTATTTTTAGAAATTAAGAAAATGGAATCACCAGAGTGTTTCTTGGGGGAGGCAACCCCCAGCCCCTTGAACATTTTTGAGAAATCAGGTGTCTTAACATGCAATTTCGTGCCTTATATATGGCATCTGTTGAAGTAAAATTTGTGTTACTTAAGTACCGTAGGTATTTTTGGAGTCTAAAAATAGCACCCGTGAAGGCGACCGTGGCCTAACGCGCCCCCTGAGTACGCCACTAGGCCGTTAAACCCCATCTTATTAACTACACGAATGGGTCCCAGCGTTTATTGACCTAAATCTCTTCGACGTGATTTCAGCCAGAAGTCTGAGGTTCTCTTTATGAAAATTTTTGGACGAGATTTTGGCAACTGTGTAAGCAAAGATATAAACTTTCCAGAACCACCTTGGAATCTACGTACAGTGGTTCTGATGCGAGATGAAAGTGTGTCAACTCGAGATATTTTTTCAATATCCAGCCTTTTAACAAAATACGTGTGGAATAAGGTGCTGAGTAGGCTATAAGAGGGACTATTGAAGGACTAAAATGTACGCCTAAAAAATATTGAAGGGATGAAATAAATTTAAGTATATTTCAAGGGGAAAGATGTACTAAAATACATCGCAGCGATAGAAAATCTAAAGGAAAACCAGTTTCTCTTGGGAGGTTTCACCCCTTCCTACTGTCTATGTCGGACTTGATAAGATTACGGTAAGTTCCTGCAGGGAACAGAGGTGATACAGAGTAGTGTACTCTCCTTTTAAGGTCATAGAGTGTAGGTCGGTGACAAAAAATAACATATTTTTTCACAATACTATTGTAATGTGAAGTACTTTTCGGCGTCTATGGATCAAAGTGTATGCCAACAAACTTGGAAATTTGGAACAGAAAATTCAAACTGTTAAATTCGCAGATGTTGTATAATTGTCCAAAACAATTGTTAAATTGTTTGCATAATAGTCGACATTTGTAGCTGTGACGGTTTGTCTCCATGGAAACATGTGCGCAAACAATTAACCTAGCACTTGATAGTGGCAGGGGCGAGTGTTTATACATAGAGGCATGGTCAAAATGACGTCATTGTAGTCTGATATTCTTGTTGAGCAAACATTAGCCTGTACTCATAACAGAATAAGTTGCCAAAACACGTGTGCCTTATTCTCAGTTCGCCACGTAGTTAAAAATATGTCGGATAACACACATAGGCCTATATACAGCGAGCTTCGCAATGGGTAATTTTTTTCTAATCCATGACGCCCACAGATTCGCGTCAAAGATAAGAAAGGGGAATGTATGACTGGAAAAAAAGGATGATGAAGGTCTTACTCACAACTGTTTGACCCTCCTGGACCCACCCGGAACCGGGGTTCCGGTGATGAGGTGGGTGGAGCATCATATGGAAACCTTTTTTCCAAAAATCGGCCCGTACAGGAGAAATAAATGCTGCTTCACACACAGGATGCTTTTGCCGTTTCCCTGTACGAATTTGCTGTGAGAGCAAACAATAAGGTTATACCAGGGAGCTGCCAGTGTATACAGAGTGTATGTATGTAAAGCGTGTTACCGAGGCTTAAGATGCAGCGCGTCACCTTCAGTTTCAGAAAACTAAATCTGATTGGATTGTAAAAGTGACGGTCTTTAATTTAGACCCAATCGCACTGCTTTTTACATCAGTTCAAAGAAAATTTTTGTCTTTTTTCGTTTTCCTTTCGAAGTAAGTCAATGACGTCATGCAAACTGAAAGTGACACAACAAGATTTATAAGCTTGTGAAACCGGGAAACTTACTTGACGTTTCGCGAGAAACTGAAAAATTGCTATTTTGGAGCAAAAAAATGACGGTTCAAAAGTTGATTCCCTGCTTCTCTGACATACATTTCTGAAAAGCTCATATATTATATTTTTTGTACCGTTCGAAGTAAATTTCTGTGATCTTTTGTTACCAAGTTATGGCCAGTTAAGCGCTGAAAGTAGGGAAAATTTAGCTCGTTTCAGGGACAATTTGTTGTGCCAAAACGAAAACAGCATAAAGGTTTCAATATGCATACCCATTCCAAACCTTTCCATCAGTTCCCCCGTAAAGTGCTTGAATATTCTTCCTAAGACTTATTCTTTACCCAGAGATATGCTAAAACTCGTACAATCCCACACCACCGAACCTTTACCCCTCACGGACCCCTCGGACCTGACCCACTAGAACACGCGCTTTTTCTAAAGATCTTTAACCTATATACGATATCTTTTGGCTATCAATTTGCTCTTTTTTACCCTCATCCTCCCACTTTTGTCTGGTGTCACCACTGACGGAGTTACACCATCAATTCAACCATGAAATTTTCCCGTGATTACTTCCATATGAATAGACTTCTAACAACCTATAAGCACCCATTCTTATTTCACAACCTATGGCACTACCCAAGTTCTTGGCTTCTGTTCCCATCATCACATTGATTTGTACTGTCCGAGTAAGTCTGTTCAGTTGTTATTACAAAGTAAGCAAATGTGAATTACGCTACTATTTGGTCTCTTTTGTTGTTATGATATCGAAGATGAAGAAAATAAAAACGGTATATCCCATTGTTTCTCCTTAAAATATCCCCTGCACCCTGCACATGTCTTGTAAACAGTTTCATGGGAACCATACCGTTGTTTCAATTCCATGTCGGTACTTAATGGAGCGAAATTGTTAAAAGGGATGGCAACTGAACACTTCTTGGGCTTCCCCATGTCCGCCCCTTCTGTTATAACTATGAAACCACAAAGTATAGAAACCCAAACTAGTGTTTACTATTCTCCGTGTATAAATTTTAGGGGTGGCGTGATTCTGTTTCATAACATGATTTCAAGAACGGCTACTTCTGCTGTAGGTTTGTGGCCCTACACTTTCTGAAGCATTTACAGAGCACGCCCCCTCCCCCCCCCCCAAAAAAAAACATTCGCATAGCACAGGATTCAGTCTCACCTTCGTCCATCACAGGATTTAGCCTCACATTCTGGTGTTTGCACAGGATTCGGGCTCACTTTCGCCGAATTCTTTGCTAGCTTCAGAGCCCCATATACAGCCTACTATATATTCAGCTTCACATTCAGATTCCGAATGTGAAGCTGAATAGTAGGCTGTATATGGGGCTCTGAAGCCAGCAAAGAATTCGGCGGAATTCAATCCTGTGGTAGCTTCAGAATATGAGTTTGAATATGAAGCTGAATAGGAGGCCCAAATGTAGGTTGAATCTGGGCCTGCAGCAGATTAGTATTCATGAACCATTCATCCCACGAATGTTGGATCGTAATTTTTGTTTTGTTAATGAAAATGAATCTTTTCCAATCAATCAATCAATCAATAAATAAATAAATAAATAAATAAATAAATCAATCAATCAATAAATCAACCAACCAATCAACCAATCAATCAATCAATCCATCCATCCATCCATCCATCCATCCATCCATCCATCCATCCATCAATCAATCAATCAATCAATCAATCAATCAATCAATCAATCAATCAATCAATCAATCAATCAATCATAACCAACCAATCAGTCAATCAATCAATTCTTACGGAATTTTAGAAGACGCATTTAGACAGTCCTACATAGAATCAACCTGATGTAGGCTACAAAACCCAAATGCTAGTGAACGTCTTATCCCTATTTGTAAGACATAGCCTAGACAAATATTTGCTGAAACTTGAACTTGCTCTTATATGAACTGAAAAATAAAGTACGAAATATTTATGTCAAATATGTCATTGTGTGATGGTTCATGGAAAAAAGTATATATTGAACAAGAAGTTAATTATAAATATTACCATAGGCGGCAAAAGATGTTTTTTTTTAGGGGGGGGGGCACAAGGTTTCGGCAGCCGGCATAATGGTGAAGCCGTATGGCATGCTCTTTCGCGCGCGAAGCGCAAAACCCCATCGCGTGTGGTCCAGGGGAAAAGCCCGGCGCGGATCCAGACATTTCCAAAAGGGGGACTGAAATTAGAGGAAGAGGGTAATGGGGACGAACCAATAGCAGTGTGTTCAGTGATCGCCGGTCTGGGGAGGGTTTAAGAGAAGGGAGTTTAAGGGGAGGGGTGCCCCTTAAAATCTTGGGGTTTTTCAAGGAGCCTAGATGCAAAATGGTGCAATATTTTTGACCTTGACGGTGGTTCATGAGAATAAAACTGAAACTGGAACTTCTGTGTCTTTACATGCTCTTTACGCTACATTTTGAAGTAAACTTGTTATTAATTTTGCTTACTTTTAGGAGTTAAAATAAAAGAGCATCGATCGGTATAGGCAAAGGGAGCATATTAGTCAAAGGTTTTTCTTGTCCACAAAACGTTTTTCTGCCATAAAGATTATCTAAACGGAGCGTCATCATTGGTTGGCACGGAGCGTAGAGAAAAGGTTGCAAAATCGGACCCTCAGATTCCCGGAAATAGCATTTTCCAAACTCATACGAAGAATCTAAGCAGTCGCTATCTTCGCTTTATAAAATACTCACTTCACAATAAGTTCGCGAACTGCAAAGTGATTAGAAAGTTATTAAAAATATGCTTTGACCCGAAAATTTAATTTTGCCCGAAAGACTCTCTAAGAGGATCGCCACCATTTCTTGGTGCGGAACGTAAAGTAAATTTTAAAAATGATCGCGACCCCTCAGATGGCCGAAAATTGCGTTTTCTTGTAAAGAGTATTTAAACATGCAGTCTAAAAGTTTAACTTTTGTTTGCAAAAAGAAAAAAACAGGAACATGCTAAGTGATTAGAAAATTACTACCACTATTATATTAAATGGTCTTGATTCTTTTCGAGGAAACTAAACAAAGGAATTGAAAATAATCTAATTTTTCTATGTGGTGACTCTTGGCTTAATTAAAGATCCGCTGAATTGATGAAATTGTCTGTGACTACTCGAACTCTTGTCTGTTAATTATTTTTCCCCCAACATCTCTTGCGTGATAAATGGCAAACTATTTCTCATCGCAACTGAACACTGAACACCACCCTCTCCCTGTCCTTGTCTCGTACGTCTAAGCCGGACGGGAAAGGAGTCTAAGGGACGGGCCCCTCCCTTTTGATTATTCACCCGGACTTAATATCATACGAGGTTCGTTTATTTGGATTTGTGTTGTGAGGGAAAGAATGACTCTGAAATAGCCCCCTTGTATGTCTTCGTAGATAAGAATTATGCTTATTTTATTGTATTTGTTATTGTTGATGTGACGAAGGGGGGGGGGGGGGCTGAGGCCATAAAATCCCCCCTTGGATCCGCGCTTGAAAGCCCAAGTAGGGGTCCAGGGGGCGAAGCCCCCTGAAGCTCAGCGATTTAAATGATTTGAGAGGCTCCAAAATGGTCGAAAACCATATTCAATTTAAGGATTCTAAACTATGAATTTAATTCAGGAGAGGGGTGAGGTGAGGGACGAGAATGGAACGGGGAAGTACTATGGCATTTGATTAAAGGGAAACATACTTTCAGGTAATTTTAGCGGGCAAAGCCAAAAAGTTGAAGCTACTCAAAATTGAACATGTGATTGATAATTTGAGACAGGACATTTTAGGGGTTCCAAAGTGTTTGAGGGCATTTTATCAATAGGGAGTTCTAATTAAAATCCCGAGGCAATATGTCTGGGATCGAGGGGCCCGCAACAGGGCCCCGGAACCTATGACATTTTAGCCTTTTTAGGGGACTTAATGAAAGCAAAAAAGTACCTTCGCGTAGGTATTATTTATAATCCTAAAAGGGACACTATAACTGGGGAAAAGTTGTGTCATTGCGGCCAATACGGGGACTAGGGACATGCCCTCTCTCAGTATGTTTAAAAGGCCCTGATTTGGAAAGAGGAAAGATACTGTAATTTGAAGGAAAGATATCTTGCAAAAGGTTTTGATTTTAACTGTTTGAAGGGCAAAAATAAACTCTCCTACAGGTTATTGTTAATGTGGGGGTCCAGGGAGAGAAGCCACCGTAAGCTTTGCACCTTTTGCACTCTGAAAAGTAATATTTGAGCCAAAGAATAGCCGAAATGTAATAAAAGCAACCTAAATTTGTTTAATTTCTTTTGAAAAAAATATTTTGCGACATTCAGTAATTGGGGGGGGGGGCATGCCCCCAAAATCTCATGAAAAATTATGCTTCCTCCGCCTATGATTAAAATTCACGTGAACATTACGAATAAAATAATTTTACTTTAAATGTCAACATCTACAAGTTTTAGCCGCTGCCCAGACAAGGAATGATGGGGGTGCCGGTGCCAAACGTACAAATTGTGTTAAGTCAATGGCAAATATCCAAGCTCCCTAAGGCGCGTAAAATATTAAGACCCTCGCCCCTCCCTTCCCTACGGAACTGATTTCAGAACGACTCGTTGCAATGGAGTAGTCGGTTACAATTGGCAGCAATAAAGTTTAAATTTTATTTATAAACCACAGTCATTCTTTTCAAAAGACTGGACTACATAAACGTGTGCACACTCCGAGTTCAACTTCAGTGTTTACTAACATTCGCACATAACATGAAATTATTTTAGCTCAATTTGAAAAAATCACAGCGTCTTGCCAGACCGATATTCCATTACAGATCCCTTTTATTGAAACACATATTTTAATTTGTGGCTAAATAAACAGGTGATTGCTTTCATTTATAAGTGCAGTAAAAAAGTTACAGAAGCATAAAACAACGCAGTGTATGTCGATCATTTAGGGGTTTGTCAATTGAAGAGGGAAAGACCGCTAAAGGTAGCGGACCACTAACTCCAATACTCATGTCCCGGAAAATGTTTACTGACAGACAAAGCGCAATAAAAAATTTATGGGATGTTGTTTCTGACTGTGTTACTTACAAAATATGATCATTTTTGCATTTGGATTTTGTAGACAATGAGTTGAAATACATGCTGTGTAAAATTCAAGGCAATGTGACCAATTTTAGTGCCATTTTTTTTATTGTATTACTCCGCTCTGTGAAATGCCGTTTTTGAGTAGCTATTATGGCAGGAAACACATCCCTATCATTGAAGGCTCTATAGCTCAAAATTTCAATGGTCATGGTATGGAAATTTGAAAGTGCCATGAAAGCCGAGATTGTGGGCTTCGATCAGAGGGGTAGCATGTCCTGGTTGAAAACTTCTACTGGGAGCTAGGGGGCACGGAAGTAGCCTAATTTAGTGTGTAAGTCAATGGGACTTATAATTAGTGGCCCGCTACCTTAATGTTCTAATGTATTAGCGCATTATGTTTAACGGAGTCAGTTAAATATATGAACATGTAGTTCAGTTCCGGTCTCCGAAGATGTGCTTCGGTTCGGTCTCTTCTGGATGCTTGGGGTTTGTTTGGTTTTAGTTGGGTGTAAATAGTGTATATCAGGGGCGCAAATCGCGGGGGGGGGGGGGTGGAAGGGAGCCTTTTCCCTCTCAAGTGAAAAAGTGATGGCCAAATCGTAGTTTGCCCCCCCCCCCCAAAAAAAACTTGAGTAGACCTAAAAATACGGTCACCTTTTTCCTCTCAAGTGAAAAAGTGGGGGCCAAATCGTAATTTGCCCCCCCCCCCAAAAAAATTGAGTAGACCTAAAAATACGGTCACCTTTTTTTTTCGTTTTTTTCGTCCGAAACAGTTTTTCTGAAGCTTTGGAAATGCTAGAAGACAAGAGCTTCTGGGGGCTTCCCCCCTGGACCCCCACAGGGGATTTTCCCCTGGATCCCACCATGGGCCTTTCGGGCTTCGCGCTCGCGGTGCCCGCCACGCATGCACAGTTCAATACTCATGGGCACGTCATAAGCATTTTCGTCCCCTCTCCCAAACAGAGATTTACGCCCCTGGTGTATATACTTTACATACTGTAAATATAGCAAGTGGACCCCGGTCCCTCGTGCCTCTTTGGGGTTTTGGCCCTTAGGGCAGTTACTGTTTGAGGTGGTGGTTTGATCTGGTGTCTCTGACTTCTCGGGAGAGTTGTTGGTGGTTTTGGTTCCGTTTTCGAATGTGTTTTTTGGTGTTCGATTTTTGGCTATTGGACATTATGTTGTTACTCGTTTAGCTGGTCTTACCCTTATAAATTTTAGCACATAAAAAGAGAATATCGGTAGCCTAAATAAATATGGAGTTGTTTTACTAAATAAAACAAAAGCTTGATTACAGGGAACGACTATGTTTCTTGAGGCTAAAAATGACAAGTTCTCTAACCAAAGGGGGGGGGGGGGAGGGGATGACAACGCAATATTTAATACTGTTTTACAATGACAATGGAGCTTAAATATGGCTACTTTGTGGAACACTATCCAATTACTATACGAGGTTTTCAACTTTTGATAAAAAAAGAACAACAGAAGCATCATCACTTTACTTTTGTACTATTTCTGCAGGAGTGTCAACCATATCCAAGTGAAGAAGAAATTGGTTTGTGTTTCAAGTATAATGTTACAATTACTTTTTATGCTCCTGGATATATACAGCAAAGAATATGCCCAGATTCGTCATAGAATACCGGTATAGGCTTACTCATTACAGAAAGGATTTTATTTCAATATGTAGGGTGAAACTAATAGGGGTCAGTTGGGGACATTTAAAAATTTGGATGATAATTCTTAGGTTTTTCTGTAACCATAAAGAGAATTTTCTTACCGGTACGGGCAAATTTAAGATTAAAATTATTAATTCCCACACTAAGGACCGTCTATTCGTCTCCAGGTAACAGAATGGAGAATACCAGCCTCCTTATGGCCCAAGTCTTACTGTCAGAATCAACCAAGCACAACGGCTCCTCCCTGAGTATCACCAACAGGGTAAGATTGGGAAATGTTAACGTTATCTATTGTTAGATTTGCATTGAAAGCTTTGGCCCTCATTCGGTCAACTCTTTGGGGACGTTAATGTTTGGTTAAATTTTCACTTTTTGTTTTTGTGGTTCTGTCTTGGTATATATAATTTAGCACCTGCAGTACTTTTAGTTTGCTTGTGCCTACCTTGTTGGCTTGTTTACTACAGACTGTTAACCCTGTGAACGCTTTTGACCGTTGGAATTGTAACTGAAGACTAGCTGAAAACTTGGGCAACACTTAAGTGCGAGTGTTATCCATTTCCAGTCTGCAGGCGCCAGTTCGACTTATGGGGACCTTAAAAAGGGCCGAAAATTGTTACAGAATACAAGATGATAACGCAATCCATTTTAGGCCCATTACTTTAGTTCTTTACTTTACTTTAAACAGAATTGTATATATGCATAAACAACAGATTATTTATATTGAGTGTATTTTACAGAGTTACACAAGCTAATTAGTAAGTTTTGAGTTGAATTAAATTTGCTAAGTCAATGAATGTAAAGAATTAACCGTGTGATACCTAACAATAACTCCACAAATCACGAATTAAATGAAAATATCCACTAGCTGAAAATGGTAGCCTTCTTTTCAAGAAATAAGTTTCTCACAGATAGAAATTCAGTTGTTTGTTGCTCAAAAATAATTCGTTCACCCAAACTTTCAACATTTCAAATGATGCAATGTCCACGACTCTTCTTGTGCATAATATTTTGAAGAGATATAGCTATTGCTGGGGTGTATGATTAAGACTTGTTGGATAGTGCCTGAGCCATGTTCTTTGTACTCTTTATTTGCGCATTTTGAACACAATATTTCCCTTCAAGAAGGTTGTGATAGACCTATGCCTGATTTGTTTGATGCAGTATTCCTTTTACTTATTGATTTAAAAATCCTGTTTTGTTTTATTTTGAGAGGACGAGACCATGAGGCCTAGACTGTTTCATAAATCTCAATACCACAAGGAATCCCTGGGCACGCTAAGTGAGTAATAAATATGATTTTTTTTTTATTAAAACTAGCTGTAGTAGACAATCGAAAGACTGATAAATTTATTTGAGAATATTATATCTATAGGTTACATGATAGTGTTTTGAAGATTGGCACTACGAAAAATACAAAAACCTGAATACTTTTCACTTGAGGATGTAACAATAGGCTATTGCATTACTTTCAAATTTGAATTTATCTACAATAATCAAAAATTCCCTTCAAAAAGCGATAGTCTCTAACTTGTTGGGATGATCGCGTTGGTTGCTGTGTAATTTATGTCCGCCAATGAGGATCCCAGGCTTTCAGGCGGGGGAAGGGCGTTGTTACGGGGCAGCAACACGAAGTCTGACAAGTGGTGATTGTCGTTAGGTTGTCAACGCAAACAATCCGGTCAAGGGTGGCGCAAGGATTTGCCCGACATGGGCCAGCATTTTGAGGCCCCGACAAAGGCGATGAATTAGCCCCGGCGGGTCCATCCCAGCCAACATGCCCAGCTGGGCCCCAACTGGGTTTCAGCTGGGCTACTTGCTGGGCCCCAGCTGGGGCCCATCCGTGTTTGTCAGGTGTTCCCACGTGGGGCCCAACTGGGCTAGCCTTTCCCAGCTGAAGCCCAGCTAGGCTTCAGTTATTGAAGCGGGGCACAGCTGGGCTTCAGCTGGGAAAGGCTAGCCCAGTTGGGCCCCACGTGGGAACACCTGACAAACACGGATGGGCCCCAGCTGGGGCCCAGCAAGTAGCCCAGCTGAAACCCAGTTGGGGCCCAGCTGGGCATGTTGGCTGGGATAGGACGTGACTTGGCAGAATTTGAAGCTCGCGTGGCTTTCTTTTTGACCAATATTTAAAAATCTGGAGTTTGTTTGGAAGAAAATTTAAATTTTTTGAAGGATATTTGGCCTTTGTAAGGTCAATTAAATTGTTGGGGTGTTTTTAGAAGAATCTGCCCTTCTAATGGGCAATATAAAAAACGTGATATAGACGACAGCTGAAATATGTTGTGGGTTACGTTCGTCGTACTTGGCCTAGGTAATAAGGCCTTCAGACGAAACAAGAAATTGGCTTGAAAATTTTTTCCCCTTTTTGAACTGAGGTTTGAGAACTACGAGTTTATTATAGGCTATTGCAGAAACTTAGGAATCTAATGACAAAAACGAGTTTTTGGTAAGGGTACAACGAAAACTTTGGGGCTTTTATTAAGTTATATGTCTTTGAAGAGCAGAATTGTCGGGGTTGTTAACTAAGTCAGCTTTGGTTTTTTATTTTACGGGGTATCCATCGAAAATGGGAAATTTTGACATTTTCAACAAATATTTGAGAATGTGAAGCTTATATTGGAGAAAAATTGTAATTTAATGACAGATTTTTTGTTTTTTTTTATGGAAGAATCTGAACTTCTTATGAGTAAAATCAAATAAGGTGTGATTTGCAGTCAGTATATCATTATGCGGCTTAAGGCCATCGGAAAATATTGGAAAATTTCCTCCCGGGAAAATGTTGGCTTTCCATATATTGGAAGTTTTATATTTCATATATTGAAATAGGCGTACGAGAGCGTTCCAGTTTGGGAGGCAGCAGAATTGACTTTCTTATCCGAAAAAGGTAATAAGCCTACTGCCAGAAAGACTAAGTAAAAGCGCACAGAAATTTTTGAAAAATTGAGAACCCCTATAGACACCCTAAAATGGCATTTCCCAGGCTCGTAACCAGAAACAAAGCAGTCATTATTTTCAGCTTTCTTTCGCAATAAAATTTTCACTTCATAATATTGCCCGCAAACGAAGAATAATTTGCAAGCATGCATTGTTCTGTTAACTAATCTGTGAAGTGAAGCGCCACCACCAATTGGCGCGACGCGTACAGAAAAGTTTTGAAAAATCCAACCCATCAGACAGCCGGAAATGTCATTTCCCACACTTGTAACTAGAAAGGAAGCAGTCGTTATTTTGAGCTTTCCTTTGAAATGAAAGTTTAACTTCAATAGAAAAATCCCAACTTGCTATTTGATCAGAAAGGGACCAGCTAAAATGTACCACTTCAATTAGATGAAATGGTCTTGTCTCTTTTCGGGTGAAAACTGTACAATCGAATTGAAAACATACCAATATTTTTGACGCTATTGAAATTCTTCGTTGTTCTCAATTGCAATGTCCACTAAATTGAAGAAATTTTCTATGTGACTACACGAACTCATGGCTATAGGCCTAAACGTTTTTACTTTCAGCGTCTTTGAAAATATGTCACGTTACAAGGTAGCTTAAAAATGAATTTTTAGTCAGACTTATGGGGACACATTCTCACACTACGGTACAATTTATCATTTGTGTAACTGAAAACAGCCTGGCCGATTTTCTTTACCGTTGCTCGAATTCGACAAATGGTAAACGGTTGGGCATGCACCTGAACAACCTCTCGTCCGTTTTGCAAGGAAAATTGGAAAGTGTTTGAGAGCTTCCTTGAAGAATGTGGTCTTCTAGTAAGCAAAATCAAGAAGATCATCCGGGGACTGAAGTTTATCGGGTTTATGTCTTTCATCGTGGGCAACGACCATGGAGGCTCTCAGGGAGAGAGCAGCTTTCCCCGACGGGGCATGGCCCCTGGTCCCCAGCTGGTAACACCCTTTGTAATGTCTGCACGCGGAACTTCCAGCTTCCTGATCTGTTCATTGATGACCTTACGCCCACGGAATGAAGATGGGACAAGATAAATGGAATGAGGGATAGCAAAGCTAGGAAGACGTGATTTAAACCGATTCCGATATTTATTAAAATAGTGTTACAAAAGCAAAATATGTTCAAGATCATCCATTCAGTAACTTCAGTTCTTGTAGTTTTTATTATTATTTTTGGCCTCCCAGACGAAACCGCCTACCTTTCCCGACTGGTTGGGGGGGGGGGGGGCATGGCCAACCTCTCGTCCGTTTGGGTTCTGGGAGGGCATGGCCCGCCCCCGCTGGCGCCACCCCTGAATCCGGTGAGTGTGTGTGGGGACCAAAAGTGTGAGCTTTTAACACAATAGACAAAATCGGGTTTTTACTTTGAGTTTAATAAACTTTTCTGCTTCACATTGAAAAATCGACTTTCAATGAGATCAAAATCAAGTACTTTGTGAAGCGACTTGCCACGTTACTCGATCCTAGTACCCGCATTGAACAGTTTTGTATAATTTCGAGAACACTGTCAATATACCAGGATGTACCATGCTTAGTTAAGAGGCGATAGGGATTTCAAAAAATGGAAGATACAAAACTTGCAGTTTGTTCATCCATTAATACATTCCTCATAATGCTTTCACTTCAAAACCTTTACTTGTCCATACAAGAACCGTTGGACCAGGCCGTTAAGCAACCAGCTTGGATTCTGTACGAACTTCAATAGGAAATTAAAGACAAGGAACCTTTCACGTATCCTCATAGAACTTCCTCGATCATAAACCCCGAAATGTACAAGACATTTTAACACAAACTGGCACATATGTGGCGCCAAATTGTACATAGGGGACGCCTATTTCTTTTCCAAAAAGGGGAAATCTGTCGATTTAAACTGGTATATGTCAGTTAAATTTGGTATATGTCAAATTAAATTGGTATATTTCTCCTCATGATATAATACTATACTCGTCATACAAGAGGGCCATGAGCTCCTCGACAGGGAGACTAGCGTTTCGAAGCCACGTGCAAAGGCGATGAGTTGCCGATGGGACGTGACAAGCAGAACTTGAGGCTTTCATTTTTAACAAATATTTAAGAACTCGAGCTTGTGTTTAACTGAATTGAAAATTCTGTAAGAAATAACTGGAAGAAATTGACTTTTGTGAGGACCATTAAAAAGTCGTTGTGTTCATGAAGAATCTGCCCTTCCAAAAAAAAAAAAAAAAAAAAATTAATGTGTGAATGGAATTCGTTTAGGGTTTTACTGTAGGTCTACGGTCTACGGTCTACGTAAAACTATGGCTCCCAGACTAAACTGGAAATTTGTCAGTAAAAATTTTACCTTTTTGAACAAAGATTTGAAAATATAAGCTTATATTAGAAACATTTTGGAACTTAATGGCAGAAATTTGTCTTTTCGGTTAGGTTAGATTGAAAGAAAAATGGTTTTCAATTAGTGATCTGCCTTTCAGGGGCAAAATTTAGTAGATTGATGGGAAAATTGAAGTTGGCTATTTTAAATTGTACCAAGCGTCCATCAAAATTGGATTTTTAAAAAAAATTTTAACAAACATTTGAAAATTGAACGCTTTATTGGAGGAACAATTGTAACCGTATGACAAATAATTATTGTTTTTTATTGAAGAATCTGCCTTTGCAATGAAAAAAAATTATGTAGGTCGCAGTGGTAGATAGGCTAGTTTGTGGCGGAATGGAAAAATACAGGTGGTGTCTAAGCAGGACTATCTAAGCGGAGCGCCACCATTGACTGGTGCTGAGCGTACAAGAATACCTTTGGTGTTATAACCCCTTCAGATGGCCGGAAATGGCACTTTGCGAATGAGAAAATACGAAAAATTGTGCAATTATTTCTGTATTATAACGACAAAATAAAAAGTCGCATTTTTTTTAAACTAGCACTTAAATTTGTTTCTAAGCTTAAAAAACAAAAGTGTCTTTGGTTTCTAACATGTATTTTAAGTTCGGTGATCAAAGCTATATTACCTGTTTTAATTCTGTGTATGTCGCCACCAGAGAGTATAGACTGGCATAGGCATGGGGGAGCATTTCTGGAAGTTTGGGGGAGGGGAAAGAAGATTGCCTTCTTCAGTAAAAAATGCAATCCTGCCCGAAACACTATCTAAGCGGAGCACCATCACTGGTTAGCGCCGTGCGTACATGAAATTTAAGAAATTGCAATTCCTCGGAAAGTTGGAAATGCCATTCCCCGAGACTGTTATCAGAATTTAACTCAGTGGTCATTACTTTGTGCTTTCCTTTTGCAAGGAAATTTTTTAAATGAATGAGAATAAAACAAAACAGAAAAGTGCAAAGTGATCGTAAGTTGCCTAACAAAAAGGCAAGCGCAGACATATTTGGTGTTAAGAAGGGACAAAAGCGAGTAACACAAGGGGAGGACACATCACATACTGGCATAGGTCATCACATAGTCCATGTCATTATGAGGTGAAAAATAAAAGGAGGAAGGCCGGGCCCCCGCCCCCAATCATTCTGGGTCGTCGGGACGACTTGTAGTTTAGTGGGGTTACCTGCTCACTGGATATCATAATGCACCATTATGCGGACGATACTGAAAAATTATCCAAAGTTTGATTTGCCCTTAAAACATATATTTGAAAATTTGTAGGTTATCCTGTTCATTGAAGTTCGTTAGTTAGATAGAGTTACGGCCTAGTTTCCAACCAATTGGTTCAAGTCGAGCCAGCCACGGCCTGACTCGAGTCTTTGAAAGTTAAAAATTGTCGGACTCGTGACTCGGACTCTCCGGACTCGACTACAGCACTGAATTTTATGGCGGAAAATTAAAAAATGGTTTTATTTGTACGGAAGGATTTGAAAAACTCCAGTCTTTATTGAAGATCAATTTGCCCAAGTTCATATGGGCATAATCAGGACTGAAGTTGGTTGAGGTTTCACAATATTATTTGTCGTAGGTTACGGTGTAAATGGTTTTTTTTTTACTTAGTAGGCTTTCAAAATGTTCTGAAGCTTACTTATATTCAAAATGTTTTGAATTTTTGTAAGGAAAATTTGGAAATTTGAGTTTTAAATTCCTTGAAGAATATATATTCTTCTCGTAAGAATACCAGTAAGATCGTGGGAGAGGGGAGGGGGGCTCGGAATTTTACAGGACTTTATTATGTGGTGTGAGGCTACCCGACGAAACTGGATCTTCTACCCGACGGGGGGCAGCTCCCCCGCTGACGCCACCCTGAAAATAATATACTTAAGCGTTTATATGGTGTAAGTACATAACCGGATGGAAACATTGTTCAAGCCTCAGATTTACACAGTTCTTTCATAAAATTGTTAAACTGCAGAGAAAGTGTCGCGGACTTCAAATGAAGCGATACTGTGTCCCATAGCGTCAAATGACCTAAATTTTCATAATTTCAATGGACAGTAACGAGTAGACGGTGTTAGAAATGTGTTTCGTCATTTACAGTTTTGACAGAGTGTCCCTGATCCTGGTTGATACTGGCATTGAATTTGGGGTATAAATGCAAGATTACCGTCGGAATCTAAAATCTTCTCAAAGAGACGATAGAACTTTTGATCTTCTTCCTATCTTCTCCATGATTCAATTGATGAACTCGGCCGTTAAATGTGGCAACTATGATAACCCTTCAAGTTGATTATCACTTTAGCCAGGCCCGGATTTAAGGATGGGGGGGGGGGGGGGCTTTTACGGCCTCAGCTCTCCCCTTTTCGCCACATCAACAATAAAACACACGATAACTAAGCAGTGCAACTACCTCACACCCCTGACTTCTAAGTCAGCCCCCCTTTTTTGAATGTCTGGATCCGCGCCTCATAGCTTCCGGTTCATCAAGGAGTTCATCTATAGTGTACGTGTACCCAGGGTTACCGCTCCCTGGTGTACCATCCAATTGTTCATATCCAAAGCCCGCATATATATTTTTGTTTATCAAATTTGTAAAGTTCTGAAAAATGTTTGGGAGGGATGGTATAACTTAACTAATCCAATGACTTTCATTACGGCAACGTTCATCTTTTGAGCTCAACTATAGGCTATGTTTGGTCAGTTTTTTTCTATTTGAAACAATGTTGTAACTGCAAGTCTCTCTTTAGCGGCCATGTGTCACGGTGTTTTGTTTGTCATAGTACATCATTTGTTGAGGTATGAACCGTTTATTACGAACTCGGAAATATTCAAGTCATCCCGTCCTATGCTTGTGCTTGGTGGGGGGTCCACAACTCTATGGGCTATAAAACCTGGCCTGTACTGGTATGGGTTTATGCAAAACGTCAAATAAATCGCTAGTCGAAGGCAGTTGATATGATACTAGAGGTTATCAAATAACGAGGTTCAAAGTCTGCCCTGCTGTGCGTTTATCGAGCATCTTACATTATTAAAGGGTAAAAGCAATCGCCCCAGCCTTGTTTTGGAGCAACAGCTAAATCAAGCAGATTTCCTCTTGTTCCTCTTCGAAGTATCTTTCACATTCAAGGTAAAGAAAGCAGTTACTGATTGTAAATTTCACTTCTGAATAAAATAAATAATGATACATGACTCTCATGAGCCAATTATAAAACAGGACAGTAGCTAGTACACTACTTCAAGCTCGGGGACTGCTCTTGCCCTTTAACGTGGGTATATCGTGATCACTTGATGCAAACAACTTGGTGGTGTAGAATCCTTGCATTGGTCAGTATTTTCCTCGAATTCTGAAAATGGTTATTCGTTGGTTTAATGGTACCCAAAGCACTGCAACAATAAGTGTTGATATTAGCTATATCACAGAGTGGAAACAAGACTTATTTGTCCACCTTTTGTCTGTTAAATGACTTTGGAATTAAAAAAATAAAGCAAGTTTCATCCACACATTTTTGAATCACCATCGTAAACGTGGACAGCTTCTGTACCTTAGAGGGGCAAAGTTCATTTCTTTGAGTCAACACAACTGAATGACACGGTTGTTAGATTCACCTGCATTTATTTTGTACACCAGATCAGCAAGTAGGCATATTTAATTTAACCACTGATATAAAGGATACAAAGAATTTTGTACTTACAGACATATTTGACAAAGGTCAAATCAAAGCCGATGTGAATATTTAAAGTTGATATTGGTAGGACTAGATAAACATGGTTTCTTTTGTTTTATACACTGGGGCTAAAAGGTCATTCTGCCAACATTTCTGTGGAATATTTGGTCAGAGTTTTTATGATTAAGTTGGGTAATGCACTCTCTCAAAGAAGTATGTAATTACTATGTAAGTCATTTCTTCTTGTTCAAGTAAAAAGATGATTCAATAGGTTACTAGCACTCTCAAATTTGCAGACCTTTCAGTTTGGGGACGGGTTGCAGTTTGACAGGAAGGGAAACCTGAAGGAATCCGATGCATCTGTTAGTTACATCACTGGCTACAAGTTAAATAGTCCCTCAAAGTTCAGTCAAATTAAGGAAAGATGTTACACCCTAGCATCATTTGACTATTCATCAGGTTTTTTGCCAGTTGTCTCACATTTTTAAACAACTTTGCAAGGGTTGACTCCTAGGACATTTGAATACTAAATAAACAACCCAAACCTTCAAAGATCCTTACCCTGACCACCATTTGAGAAAAACATGATTGGCAAGAGAGGTTTCTACTTTCTAATTTCAGTTCACTGATTGTACTTTGTAATGAATGTATCCTAACCATCTCCTTCCAATGCTAAAACAAAGCAAATTGGAACCTAGTCAGCAGTAAAAATAAGCAAGTTTGGTAATTCAATTTGGGGGCTATGCACAAGGGCATATCTTTCAAATCATAAGGACAACAAAGTTCTCCTACACTGAAACAAAAAGTGTTCTAAAATTTGAGTTTACTTGAAAAATCTGAGGAATCATTGTGCTTAATCCATTTACAATACAAGAAACGATTTCAAGTATGGTTTTGCGCTGTGCTCTATCAAATAGGCCTTTCTGGTGTACAAATTTGCACTTTGATCAGCCTTAAAGTAGGATGGAGGCCATTTTTGTTCGGTTTGGGGAGACCGCAGAATTACTCTCATTGTGATATGCACATGCCTACAAAGAAAAAAAAAAAAAAAAAAAAACATGCGAACCACAGTATGCAATGTGTTGAGCTCAGTGTAAGCATTCCAAAGTGTGTTGCACAATTCCACAAGACTATCTTTTCATATTATATGCATAACTACATATACAACAGTTGTACTCAAACTCAGTTTTATTTTCTCTATGCAAAATTTCTTTACATATCTCATGTTCATCAATGATCTTATGTACATAAGTATAATTCATTCCACCCTCTGTCTATCTGCAGAGAATATCAGCTTTCCTGGACTTTTCGGTAATTCTGTTTAATACTCAGTGAAAAGACAAACTGCATAAAATTTCAGTTAAACATACCTAATGACATTCTTTGCAGACTACATGCTGTGATAGTATCATGTTTCACTTCAAAAAAAAACTCATTAGACAACATGTCATGTACTTTTACAGTCTTTGTAAAACATGCCTTGCATTTGTAATGTTCTTTAATGTTTGTGTAGTAAAATTCATACAATTCATTTAAACATCCATTATTGACTTACCCTAATTCAAGTCCTTATGTCTGAAACTCCTGTGATCAGAATAAATTTGAATTCATTGACATTCTTTTTTACAATCTTTCTATCTTCAGTTCTTTTTTTTTATCTCAACCAACTGTAAGGCAAAGAACACCTACATATTCGTAAGTCTAATTGACTCTCTGACAAAGATGTAAGATATGAAACTAAATATTTATGCATGAAGGAGTTCTGCTCTATCAAAGGAGTAATGTCACTCCTGAAAGGACAAAAATTGTAACTGAACTTTTTGACCTTCAGACTTCAACATCATAGGCCTGTTGTGAACTGGCTCTTTCTAGACTGAATGTAAGGAAGGTTTGAAAGAAAAATAAAAGCATTTAATAACATCAGCAACATTTGACAAGTTCTAGACTTGTTGCCATGGAGACTCACCATCATGTCTGAACTGGCTACACAAAGCATTACCAAGACTTTACCCTCTTGTTCTTATTCAAGTGTGATTTAAAAATTTTAGAAAATAAGTTTTCCATTCCCATGCAGGGACTCATGTACACAACATGCTGAGATGACACTGTTAACTTTGCCACCCATTATAAGCCTTATCGAAAGTTTTTCTCACTTCTTCCAAGAAGCTATATATAATGCACTTCCGATGGCACCACGAAATTGCACCATGGATGCAACCCATTCTCATAGTCATGAATATGCAGCTAAGCTGGGCAGATTGCCACTACTACAAAATTGCACCATTGGTAAAAGTAACCCTTTGTAATAGTCATGAATATGCAGCTCAGGTGGGCAGATTGCCATTACTACAAAATTGCACCATTGGTAGATGTAACCCTTTGTAATAGTCAGGAATATGCAGCTCAAGTGTGCAGACTGTCATTAAAGGTCATGACCTGTTTGCTGCAAGTCTCTTCTGGGACATTTGATCTTGTACCTTATTTGAAATGGTGGCATTTATATGTTTATGTTTGATTGAATCTAATGGAAGTGGTGGCCTATTTTCTGGAATCCCATATTTATTCCTGACAGCAACAGCAGCGGCCTCCTTTTCAGCCACATCAAGAGATTCGCCAGGACCTTAAAAACAAACAAAGAAAACTACTTAGGAAGCATCAACTGATTTGCAAGACCAAAGCACTGAAATATTGTTGTCAAAACATATTAACTGCTGACAAAATGGCCAGAAATATATACATGATTGTAGAAGATGGTTCTTACTAACTTCATGCACAATGTTCTAAATAACAAGCAAAATACAATGAATGCTATGTGAATAGCTATCTGAAACTCTTCAGGTTTTGTCGAAAGCTGGTGGAGGCGGTTCTATTCAGCCAGTCTAGAACGAGACTGCACGTCAGGTTGTTCAGTTGGTCATGTTGAGTTGAGTTGTCTCTTGGGGACGTAGCTCCTTTTGGGAGCAGAACTCCTTTGGGAGTTTTGTTTGGTTTTCACCCCTGGCTCTTTGCCAGAGAGTCGGGGGACTTTTTAAAAAAAAAAGCAATGAATGCTATGTATTTCTGCTATTGCATCCCTGTCCTTCATGTATACTTGCCAATGTCTTCATCTGAGGAAAATGGACATGCAGCAGACAATCTACTGAGTCCAGCCAGCATTAAAGTGCTAGCCTTAATGGGGTCCAATGGTCCAGGGGACAAAACATGTATGTTTCCTTACAAATGTTAAAATATGTGAAAATCACTTTATACTGTATGCAAAGATAAATGTTACTTTTGCCGAAATGATGCCTTCTAACTACTTGTTCATTTTTGGCATCACTATGTTTTTAATTATTTAAAATCATGAAATTGAATGTTCTAAATTTTGTGAGTTTTTGAGGCTGAGAAAACGGATCACCTCCACTTGAAACAGAATGGTTCCAGTAACAAAATCAAGTTAAATTATCCGTGGTAGTGAGGTTGTGGTAGTCTTTCAGACATGTAATGTGAACACTTGATGAAACAGGAATGAAGGAAGTCACCTTACCCCAGCCTAGAAGTTGTTGATTACAATAAACACCAACCATATAAAGGGGAGTGTAAGTATTCTTCCCTGCTTCCCTTATTAACCTACAATGAACAGAAAAAAAAAATTGTTTTATATTAATCTCAATTCTCAAATCTTTACAAAAGACCCTGTTCTAATACACTAACATAACAGACACAGAAATGTTGAAATGTGTTAAAAAGTCATTTTTCCTGTATAACCAGAAAGCCAAAAGGCTTAGTGATTCCTTGCCATCAAATACCTTACCTGCTTTCAAATTGACAGTGCTTGATAGATTTTTCTTTACATTTTAGGCACAGAATTTTCACAATTTTACCCCTGGTGGACCTCAAATGACCTTTGACCTCTACCAAAAACAATAGGCTTCTTTCTCTCAACATGACAAATCTATATACCAAATATGAAAAGTATCCGTTACTCTTATCTGGAATTTATTGTGTTTACCAGCCATTTTCGAAGTTTTGGCAATTTTACCGCTGGTGACCTCAAATGACCTTTGACCTCTACCAAAAGCAATAGGCTTCTTTCTCTCAACATGAAAAATCTACACACCAAGTATGAAAATTGTCAGGCAATTCTATCTGAAGATATCATGTTTACAAGCCATTTTTGGTGTTTTCACATTTTTACCGCTGATGACCTCAAATGACCTTTGACCACAGCCAAAAACAATAGACTTCTTTCTCTCAACATGACAAACCTATAAACCAAGCATGAGAAGTGTCCGTCACTCCTATCTGAAGAAATCATGTTTAAAAGCCATTTTCGGGATTTTCCCAATTTTACCGCGGGTGACCTCAAATGAACTTTGAATTCTACCAAAAGCAATAGGCTTCTTTCTCTCAACATGACAAATCTATATACCAAATATGAAGAGTATCTGTCACTCTGTTTTGAAGATATCATGCTTACAAGCCATTTTCAGTGTTTTCGCAATTTTACCGCTGATGACCTCAAATGACCTTTGACCTCTACCAAAAACAATGGGGTCCTTCCTCTCAACATGACAAATCTATATACTAAGTATGAAAGTTGTTGGGCAATCCTATCTGAAGATATCGTGTTTACAAGCCATTTTCGGCGTTTTCGCAATTTTACTGCTATTGACCTCAAATGACCTTTGACCTCTACCAAAAACAATAGGCTTCTCTCTCTCAACATGAAAAATCTATATACCAAATATGAAGAGTTTGGGTCTCTCCTAACTGAAGATATCATGTTTACAAGCCATTTTCAGTGTTTTCGCAATTTTACCGCTGGTGACCTCAAATGACCTTTGACCTATACCAAAAACAATAGGGTTCTTCCTCTCAACATGAAAAATCTATATACCAAGTATGAAAAGTGTCGGACATTCCTATCTGAAGATATCGTGTTTACAAGCCATTTTCCGCGTTTTCGCAATTTTACCGCTGGTGACCTCAAATGACCTTTGACCTCTACCAAAAACAATAGGGTTCTTCTTCTCAACATGATAAATCTATATACCAAGTATGAAAAGTGTCGGACGTTCCTATCTGAAGATATCGTGTTTACAAGCCATTTTCCGCGTTTTCGCAATTTTACCGCTGGTGACCACAAATGACCTTTGACCTCTACCAAAAACAATAGGGTTTTTCCTCTCAACATGATAAATCTATATACCAAATAGGAAAAGTGTCGGACATTCCTATCTTAAGATATCGTGTTTACAAGAAAGTGTCACAAACACACACACACACACACACACACACACGACATCACCATCGTATAGATTCCTTGCCTGCCTATGGCAAGGAATCAATAATCACGGCCCCCTGTGGGCTGGTGGTTGTAGAATAAGCCCACCTTATTCCCTGCCTGTCATAACAGGGGACTAAAGGAAAAAATTTAGGTCCCGCCTAAAGAATGGTGATCAAACATTTTTATCACATCTTCTGCTACACCCTGGAGATATTTCTGCAACTAGCTTGAGTTGGGTCACTGAAGAATACTAAATCATGAAAAATGGGTGGCTGGACAAAATTGTTGGGATTTCCTACTGCCATTTCCAAACCTACACTCATGACAATTGGTTTTCAATTAATTGGTCACAGGAGTACAAATTGCACAAAGATAATTTCATTTGTAAGCTGTCCAAGTCACTCATGCAAAATTATTAATCATTATGGATGAATTTGTATCAGGCAATACCATTCTAGAGGCTTGTGGTAAATATTCTTAGTAATTTAAACCCTTTAGCCTGAGTAATTGAGCAGCACTGGTCTACACAACCAAAAATAAAAAATGTATGCAAATATCAATTGGGTGATCATATATCTAAAGCCAACAAATACAAGAAGGGCATCATAACTCTGTAAACTCTTCCAAAGCATTCAGTTCACTTGCCTAATAATCTTATCTGCATTGTCTCAGGTACATATTCCATCCAAGATTTCAAGACAACTTAATTTTCAGAGAGAAACAAGGAGCATGTTAGTAGAGTTTAGGGTCTTAACTGATATGAGGAAATGTCCTTCTTTGTTGGTCACTTTAATTCCTCTTTGACAGTACTAAACATTCATTGATGTTTACCCACTATGAACTGACCAATCAGGAGCCAACACCCCACGTAAGTTGCCAGTGACTTGGTACAAACAGCCACAGCCTTTCTTTTTCACAAGAATGATATGGTTGTTTGAAGTAATATCTTGTTTGTTTTCCTTTTGTGGGCTAACTGCTCATCCATAGGTATTTTCAATTTTGTTTCGTAAATTCATTCATCAAATAATAAACCACAATCAGTCAACAATATTTTCCATTTGTCTTCCAAGTTTCTTGTAGATTTGTTTGGTTTGGTTTGTTAAAGTTTAAAGACTGAACTTTTAACCTTCCGATGTAACCCATGAGGCCAACAGCAGCTCTTCCAATTGTGGGTCACTGGACTGTATCATCTACTCCATTGCTTATACATAGCCTCAAACAAAAGACAGTAGTTTCCAACTTTCTTGTGAAGATAAGTGCCCTCATTTTGTCAAGCAGAGCATTACTTAAATAACTACCAATCAAACTGCGTATGGAATAAATTAGATTATCTCATAGGAATAGATATTCCAAAGTACAAACCTAGATTCTGGAGCGGGTAGGCCTTCATCTTTGAGCCCTTCCATCAAAAGGCCCATGGGATCATCAGGATTCCATATTACCAACAAATAAATCAAAGTTTAATGCCTTCACTTTTAAAATTCTGATGCAATTGATGAGGCCAACAGCAGCTCTTCTAATTGTGAGTCACTGGATTGTTTTCCCTTCTCCATTGCTTATACATAGCCTCACACATAGGGACAGCAGGTTCCAACTTTCTCGTGCAGATAAGTGCCCTCATTTTGTCAAGCAGAGCATTACTTAAATAACTACCAATCAAACTGCGTATGGAATAAATTAGATTATCTCATAGGAATAGATATTCCAAAGTACAAACCTAGATTCTGGAGCGGGTAGGTCTTCATCTTTGAGCACTTCAATCAAAAGGCCCATGGGATCATCAGGATTCCATATTTCATACAAATCCTCACCAATTAAATGAGTGACAATGAAATCTCGTACAAATGCTCCTGCCCTCTCTGTACCCTTTGAAGAAAACAGGAATAGGGCAAATTATAAACAAATAGATAGATAAACACAAATGATCTGTCTCTACAATTTCTGAGCTCTATTTATTTGTTGATTTATTTATTTTATGCATAGATTATTCTTATCCACTACTATTTTCAAGAAACAATGTGTTTAAAATGAACAAACATAGCATGCTGAGAAAATAGCTTGAACCATTACCAAGATATCTAGTCTCACCAATCCAAGGAGAGTTTCATCACTTCAAAATACTATGCATCATAAGTGTTAAGAAGTTGCATTTTTTGAATTTCTAAAAGCTTTGGCTGAATTCACCTTGAATAGCAAAAATGAATTCTTTTCTGTGAGAAATTAACTTCTTGAAAAAAAGGCTACAATGCTGCTTTATTTTAAAGTCATCTTAAACACTGAGGTTTTTTTGATTCACTTTCAACTCACTAACTTTTATCAAGCTGCTGAATGTTGGCACAGAAAAGAGAAAGCACTGATCCTTCAAAATGCAGCATTATCTGCCTCTGATAAATAATCAATTGATCCCTAATTAAGTTTTTAAAATTTTATGAAAACTTTGTCTTGCTTTTGGTCTGACTTTTCCTTTCACCCTGAATATGTGATTTACACGTGAGACAAAATACAGCAGATTGGTTACTTTGTCTATTGGACTAATTACATTTCGTTTGAGGTATTCTTGTTTACACTATCTGAAAATTTGTTTGACTATACAGACAATACATGTGTTATTTCTTCCTAGCCATTTATCAGGTAAATTTCTAATCACTACCTGGTTTATGTACAGAACGTTTAACTTACAGTTGTAATCATGTATATTCACACGAGTGTTTACAGTGATAACCATTACAATGCAACTGCTTGCAACACATCATGAAGACAGCCATTTGAGCTTGACATCATCAAAAGAGGCTAAATTTTGAAATCATAGGAGATTAGGGGAAGAGTCACTTATCTAACCAGCCAGTATGGGCAGGTGGGCAAAGGAAATACATAAGTGACTTGGCAATAACTGCCAGTAAGATAAATGACTCTGCCCTTAGGCTTAGGCAATGTAAGTTTTTGGGAGAGTGATGAACAAAGACCAGAATGCAAGGGTCATAGCGGAGTCTGATAATTGTAATAAAAAATTCTTACATTTTGTTCATAGACTGCTCCTATAATAGCTAAAAATGTTGTTTTTATGACCTCTTCTGGTACGGGGAATTCCTATAAAAATGAAGAAGAAACAGTCAAGGAACTCTTGGTTACTTTTTCTTAAATGAGAGAAAGAGAGCAAAATAAATAAAATCGAGATGTATTACAGTCAATTCTGGCATGCTGGCCTAGTTAGTCTTTGAATAGTGTTGAAACCATCATAAAGGCATGATAAATGTTTCTAAATCCACAGTTATCTTCATATTAAATGTGGCAAAAAGGGGAATGGAGTGAAGAATATCCCTTACATGAGCAAGCAATATTGGAAAGAAAGCACTTTTCAATTAAAAAGGAGCAAATATTTTAATATTTTCAGTTCTAAAGCTTTAGGTGTAAAGTGAGTTTAAGGAAAGAATAAAATGCTGAAGGAATAAATTGAAATAAAATTAAGCTTCTTTCAATAATCCTATGTTAAAAATTAAGGACAGTACACCTTACCTTACATTGTATGATATCATTTATCCCTAAATGTTTGGCTATATAACACAATAGATCTGTTCTCAGCAAGAAGTCTGTTATTGTCCTGCAAGGAAAAATGAAATCATTCTCATTGCAAGATCTCAAACAATTGCCAATGTAACTGAGACCTAATGTACACATAGTGGAAATCCTGTAATACGATGTGATGCTACAGTTAGCTGTCTACTTCAGGAATGAAAACTGCTTTTGTCCGAGATTGTTGGCAATTAAACCAACCAGACTCCAAATTAAGCAAATAAACACTGGAGGTGCATTTTCTACCACCAAAAAATGATATTTGTTGGGATTACTTAATGCTGTGCCTGATCTGTAGGTCTTGTGAGTATAGTGTGTGTTGTTCTCACAGCCTCACACCTCTATACTACTTCTCATACACGTAAATAAAGGATGCTCATATCTTTGTGTTCATGACCTCCGTGCAAAACAAGCCACGGCCTTAGCACTTTCCTTGTACATGCAAGCATGCATGGCATGTCTTTTATCAGTTTATATTATGAGATGGGCATTGTCTCTCATGTATCCTTAAAAAAGCAAAGTCCACCAATTGAACTGTTTCCAGGGTCACTATGAAATGCCTATCATACACAGCATATCACAAAATTTCACTATTAAATCTATTTGAAGAACTCCAAAACTTTCACTGCATGCACTTCTTGTATGTCTTGACCATTAATAATAGAGTGTTACTGGCTTACAAGGAGGTGTGAAACAACAGATTCATCACACATATGGGGGTACAGGGTGATATCGATCTAATACGAACTTGAACCTTATATAACTCAAAGAATTGAGAGACTCACCTGACACCTTCAGATGGTAATTTAGGATAAACATGATGAAGAAACGCTTGAATGTAGTTAGAAGCAAACAAAGACCCTGAAATGGTAAAATATGAAAATGCTGAATTAAAATACTGTACTATTTGAGTCATGAGAAGGAAGTATCTTCCAAAAAGTAACCTTAATACAGAAATAACCCAGCAACATTTCTGGTTAGCAATATGACCAAGCCACCTTCCTCTTCAGGCCTCAATGTTCAGAAAATATTTTTGCATTTCATCAACCTTAGTTGACCCCATGTTAATTTGGTTGTCCAAAACATTTTTGTCAATTACACAAAAGTAATTGTGTTCATGTACAGTATTGTTGGTCTTTAGGATTAAAATGATGTGATGTTTGAGAGACAAACACACTTGAAGTCTGAAATATTGTATGATGGAAAAAGTTGAAAGAGTTGATCAGTCAGCAGTATACTTCTTCAATCACAGAAAAAAAACCGGTTGTTTTGTCCAATCAAACAACCAACCTTTAACTTTTGGTTGTTCCCATGGTATTTTAGTTGTCCCGGACAATCAGACAACTATGAAAATCAAGCCCTGCACTTCCCCCAACCAACTTCCTCTATCCCCCTACCCACTCCCTTCAACCTCCTCAATTCTCTGGCACACCTTCCTCAAGGAAGCTGAGGTGTAACATTGTGCATGGAGGGTTTGCAACCTCACAGATCTCCTTTCAAAGTTTAGAAAGAAAATTCCAGAAAGCATTGGATTATCAGATATAAAACATGATTCCAGACAATCTCTGATCACTCACAAGTCCTATATAGGCATTTCTCAAATACATGATGTACCAATACTGCAAGCAGACCACTAATGACGTACCAATACTGCAAGCAAACCACTAGTGATGTACCAGTACTGCAAGCAGACCACTAGTAATGTACCAGTTCTGCAAGAAGACTTAGAGTAATTTACCAATATGGCAAGCAGACCACCAGTGATGTACCAATCCTGTAGGCAGACCACTATTGGTGTAACAATACTGCAAGCAGACCACTAGTGATGTAACACTTCACTACTGCCAGCAGACCAATAGTGATGTACCACTACTGCAAGCAGACCACTAGTGATGTACCAATACTGCAAGCAGACCTTTAGTTATATACCAATAATGCAAAACTTACGATTAATTTAACGATTTCAGTTTCTATTTCAATAGTTTAATACATCACATAAGCAGTCAAGAAGTTTTACACTGAAATTGCAAACTGTCTAGCAAATATCAAACTTAATCCTGCTTTGCATCTTTCCACACCTCCTGGTTTTCCATATTATACTGATAGCTACTAAAGAATGTGTAAGTTGATGTTTACCAGCCAAAAACATCTTGAAATCTTCCAAATTTGCAGGACATTTTATGAACTTAATTGAAGAAAACTATTATTTTTTGCCTTGTTTGCCTAGTTTGGAACACTTTTCAGCAAACTGCACACTATTTGCCCCAACATACCAGATTCTGCTAACACTGTATTATCTGGAATGACCTCAACTGTTTTTCCTGTTACTGAAGCCTCTCTGGAATTGAAACTAGAGTGTGTAAGAGCCTGCTGTAAGATGCTTTCATCAAGATCTTCTCCAATCCTTTTACCAAAGGCAAATATCTCACTGTTGTAATCCCTGAAATTACATAAAAATTACAAGATGCATTTTAATGACTTCACATTTACAGATACATAGATACTAACTATAAATGCAGCTTTTATGGCTAAATACAAAGTTAAGGAAAAAACTAAAGCTTTATGAAAACTGTTATGCTGCAAAGAGAACAGAGAAAGTACACCTATGATAAACAGAATTAAAAGCATCCTGTTAATATGCAACCTCTTTTTTTTAAGACTATCCTTGTTGAGGTGTCACTGTTGAGGATACAATGAATTTTGCATAATAATAAGTTATCGTGGTTCTTGGATATTTTAAGTTGTTTGTTTGAACTCATTATCTTTGTGAAAAACATGAGAATTGAGAAATAATTTCAACTGAACTGAAATAATTTCAATTGAACGGAACTGACAATAAGAACATGGAAACTTTCAGACAACTCCATGAACCAACCAGAATACAAAAAATGCATTAAGGTTTGCATGATACAAAAATGTTCCATTTCAAATTATGCCATCATGTACCATTATCTTTTCTTTCAAATGTTATATTAGCATGTTGGAAGAAAAAAATGACCTTTGACCTCCACCAACAAAAATAAGGACCAGCTTCTCACCATAATGTGCATCTACATACCACATGTGGAATCTATTTAAGTTTCCCACCTTAAGATGTGTGAACACCTAGCAAGGTTTTCATTCACATTTTGACCTCCAGTGACCCCATGACCTTTAAACTCCACCAAAAACTATAGGGACCATCTCCAATTACGAAAGTTTTGGACAACCCACCTTATCAGTAGGATCCTTTTTTTGAGTCTTTGGTATGACTCGACCAGTTCTTTCTTGTAATTTACATTCAATATCACAACAATGATATGCAATGCATGGAGGTATGTGTCCAGATTTTTTTCTAAGCACTGAGGGATTAATTTTTTATCATAGATGAACCTTAAATATGTGTTTTTCTCATGCAAAAATATACATGCAATGTGAAATATATATAGATTTTTTGACAGATAAAAATAAAGATGAGTTATGATTTTCAGTTAGCACCATACAGAAATTCTGATTGGCTGTCTGGTAAGAATCCAAACACTTCTCATTCCCACCTGGGTATGGCTGATCCCCAGAAAATTTTCCTTTGAAAGTTCTAAATCAATGCAGTTTCATATTTTCTGATGAAAACATTTCTTCAAGGATAATTGCCATGGGTGGGAATTGTCCATTCTAATTTTCAAAGTGTAGTTCCCTACATGTGACCAAAAATGTTGAAATATTTTCTGTGTCTTACCAATTTTCTTTGCTTGATCTTGGTTTTGCTGGCTCAGGTCCATACTTGTATAATATTGTCTTTATTTGTCTGTTGAGCTCAAAAAGCATTGGACGAAACCACACCTCATGATGCCTAACACCTATGATAATAAAAATAATAAAAAAAATTTATTACAGTAATTTATCCACATGATATTTGTATATTTTAACTATAAATACTAGACTGCTCTGCCTTGATGACTGAAAAATGACAACTTCAAGAATTTTTCAGTTCCATGTTAGTCTAGTTTTACACCAGGAATTGAGGCAATTCTCTGTATTGTGGTTTCAATTCAGGGATTCTTGATAATTATAAGTGGTCAGTTAGTTTATAGTTAGATGAGATTTAAAGATACAGCAGCATGAATGTGTTATAATGTGTCAGTCAACTTGATAAAGAGTTCAGGTTTCAATTTATTTTGAAGTATGGTTAATTTATTTTGAAGTATGGTTCAAGTTCAAATTTGGTCTCCCTTTGGTCTCCTCTTACCACAGGCAGGAAATACAATAGGCAAATTCTTCAACCCCAGCCTACTGGGGGATTAAAATTGCTTAGGCCTACTAGTTTACATTACTGTGTCGTAACTACATTCTAAGCTCACTGGCTGATAGAACTTTACAACAGCATCTCTGTTAAAACCGTTTTTCCATGTGAAAAAATACAACCGCAGCACATTTCAAAAATTGAACCTTCATCATGTTCTTGAAATTAATGAAAGGAAGAACATATTTACTGCAATTTATGTGACATTTTTAAATAGTTTTTGTCCAAATGAATCATTGATGAGCTGTTCAACTGTCTAGAAAACACTCTTGAGTAATAGGAGCAGGTAAACTTATGGATCACCTACATTACACAGTATGGCTTAGGGTAAAAACTGAAAAATACGATTACTGGCATAAAAATTTGGCAGCTCAAATATGAACTTTCCAGTAATCCCTTCCAGAGTACACATTCCTAATAGGCACTGCTGCCTATTAGGGCATGTAAGAGAAAACTAATAGGTAGGCCTAAAACAAAGGACTAATGTCCATACATAATGTTATTGTTGAAACAGGCATTGAAGGTCTTGACCAATGGTATTTTGGCTTTTGATGATATTGCTTTCTATAATTTTTAAAACCAAAACCTCATAAGCATAGAGCTTTGCCAATTAGAAAGAGGGTGCTTCAAAACAGGATTTTTTGGTATTCCACATTAAGGACGACAAGTAAATCACCACCATGGAGAAGGCCAACTTCCACCATTGCTGAATCAGAACTGGGTACTAATTTAGAATCAGTGCCCAGAAATTACATCATTTTGAAAACTCTCAACTTAATAGAGGGCACTGGAATTTAAAAGTTTCAAAGCAAAAAAGTATTTTTTCCTCCCAGTAAAACATATATTTATGTACTTGGGAAGAGCAGTATTTGCTGTAGAGAGAAGTGAATGGTCAGTGCTGTGGAAGAAAGAAAAGCAATGTTAGAACATGTATTCCAACCTCACATCCTACCAGTGTAGCATCAAGACCAGTGGGCTTGCCGGCAGTGTTACGAGTGCTGTCGCAGGTCAAGTGGCTTCAAATAAAATGTCTAACAGTAATTACCTGTTTTATAAAGATGTAGGTATAGGTATATCTACACCCAAGTAATTATACATACATATATGTACCTATGGGTAGGCATGCATATACGTATAGGCATATGCACCTGCATTAACATTGTCACATGTGCATATGTAGGTCTACATATAGCCCACCCTAACTTTATACCTATGCATACATATGCGTATGTCTATAAACATAGGCCTAAATATGTATACATGTGTATTAAATTTATGCCTAACCCTAAAATGCATACTGTTTGTCAGTGTTGTAGTCGAGACCGGCATATCCGAGACCGAAACCAGAGAGTGTCGAGGTCGAGACCAAGGTTGAGACCAGGGGCAAAATTTGAGACTGAGACCGACAAGGTCTGAGACCGAGACCCAGACCGAATGTACATGTTACAAAGGAAAACAAACTGTGCTAAATTTTTAATACCTTTCTACCAATTGTAACCTTAGTTACTTTATACTCTATAATGACATGTAGCACCAAAAGTGCATCATCATTGCTTTCGTACGTTTTATCATATGCATGACTGTACACGACGGGAGGCCGGGCCTAGACCCCAATTGGCCAAAACCTTGCTTGCTGAATCAGGCAGACTTCAGTGCGTCCGTGGGGTAGAAATTATGCCCTTGTTGGGGATATGGAAAAGTGCAAAAAGTCACCGCCCTTGAGAAAAAGAGTCCCTTACAGTTACGGTCAAATGCCAAAACAGGGAGCTTCCAGTTGCCTGACCAAAGAGAGAATAAATAACTTTTAAACACTAATCCAAGTTTTTTTTTCTAATGTGCCCATCATTGCCATGTACAGAACTCTTTCTCACACAGGGAGGTGACTTTTTCTCGACTCCAGCATAATCTCTGCCCCACTGAGAGAGTCCCCAAATTTGGGAATATAATGGCCAGTTGTTGCGTGGCAGACCCCTTCTCGATCCTGTCCAGTATGGCCCAGGTGGCCCTGCTCATCAAATCAGAGCCAGTGAGTGCTACAGGTCTTAACTCACAAAATAATGATAAAAGGCTGTCCTCTCACCCACACTACAATTATCATAGTAGTACTAGTCTACAGAAATACTTATTGGCTCAGTTCTTTGATTGGCAGCTAGTTCAAAAAATGCAGAGTATCAAAGCTTTAATTTACAGAATATGAACTGTACTGAGAGTGTTTTGATTTTACACATAGCTCTTTTATAGTCACCCTGAAGCAATGAACTCAGATTGTGATGGGAAGGGGATGAGTTTTAAACAGTTGTGGGAGGGGCTTAAATAAGAGTTTACGAAAATTGGTGAGAGATTTGGGCTTTTAAGCTGTTGTAGATGGAGTACCAGGACTCATTACATGAATACTTTTTTCCTCAATGATTAGCCTATTTTTCAAAGCAATTGGCCTTTTTGAGAAGTAAACTCAATTTATGAGTTTATAAAGGTAAGGTGAGGTTCAGTGAAGTTAGCAATTTTTCTGTGAAAATAGGGGGGGGGGGGGGTACAGCATGTTGAGTGATTACCAGTAGGGGGGGGTCTAAGGGAGAGGGTTTCCCTTTCCCCTTTGAAAATTTTTGGTCTTTTCAAGGAGCTTAAATGCAAAATGGTGCAAGATTTTAAATTTTACAGGAATAGTCTTAAAATTTGAATTGAGGTGGTTACTGGGGTAAAATTGAACATTTTGTGTCTTTACATAAAGATGCCATGTACGCTACCGGTACCTATTCAAAGTAAAATTTGTTTTTAAATTTGCATACTTTTAGGAGTCAAAATAATAGAGCATCAGTGATGGGCCTAAGGGCACGGGAGCATGTTTGTTTTTTATTTTCATGCACGAAAAAAGTAATTCTACCATAAATACAATACTACCTAAGGTGAGCTCCACCATCAGTTGGTGTGGAGAAAAAGAAAATTTTGAAAAATCTCTACTCCTCAGATGGCAGAAAATTGTGCTATAATGCTTCTAAAAGTGTATCTAAATAGTCTTCACTTTAAGCTTTCTTTTGCAATAATAACCAGAAAGCCAAAAGGCTTAGTGGTGATTCTTTGCCATGAAATACCTTCTTTCTTTCAAATTGACTGTGCTTGATGGATTTTTCTTTACAATTTAGGCACAGAATGCCAAGTATTCACTTAACAACAAAGATCAAAACACATATCTTGTTGATAACCTACAAATCCCAACAAACACTGACCCCCAGTTACCCCAGATGACCTTTGACCTCAACCAAAAGGGCTCTTTGATTCTCCCATGACCTCTGAATACCTGACATGACCTCTGGTATGAATCAAAAAACAAGGTTCTTTTGGCGTTAACAAGCCATTTGAGGACTTTTGTAGTTTAACCTCTGGTGACCTCAAATGACCTTTGACCTCTACCAAAAACAATAGGCTTCTTTCTCTCAACATGAAAAATCTATATACCATATATGAAGAGTATTGGTCACTCCTACTGAAGATATCATGTTTACAACAGACAGTCATGCAGTACAATTGCAACCTAGACCCAGGGATGGTCTGGTACTGACCAGGAAAGTTACGTTTGAAATTGGTAAATCCCTTGACAGAGCCCAGCAATGTCCACGCAGGGTAGGGCTGCAGGGTGGGGCATTGACCAAGGGTCAATCCCTGGCAAAGTACCCACACCTGACTGTTGGACACTACTTGACAGTCTTTGCCCAATTTCCCCAGAAATTGTGTGAAATCCCGGCACAAGTCCTGCCCCTGTGGTGACAAAATTTCTTTGAAGTCCCTGACCAAATCCACACTCTAAGCCGACCATCAGGTCTAGGGGGGTTGGGGTTGCAATTGATATGTCCATTAATTGGAGAGCCCACAATGGCAAAGCCTAGGCCTAAGTTAGGGAACAATCCTGAAGTAACTATAGAATACCCTGCCACCGGCAAAATACACTTTATTGAAAATGAGGAGGCATGGTCACAGTGGCTTTTTTAGACTTGTTGAATGCTATTTTGAAAACAATGCAATGTGAGTTTTCTGGTTTTGCAATAAAATTGTTTGAAACTATTTGTGAAGAATTTGCTACGTCCACTGAGCCTCCCTTTTTGAGTGGAGGCGCAGTCGCAAGGACCATTTACATTTGCATTATTTTGCAGAACAAATTAATGACATATATTTGTGTGAGTATTTGTGAAGAATTTGCTAAGTCCACTGAGCCTCCACTTTTTAGCATAGCTCCCAAGTTCTGAAAGGTTAGATGGGGGTCCAACTGATCTGTCTGTCAATGGGGGAGGGGTATAAGGAGAGGAGACATCTCCTCCCCCCTTTTTGAAAATTTTTAAATTTTAGAAGTGTCTACATGCAAAATAGTGGCACTTTTTTGGCAAATCAGTCAACACACGACAAAAAAGTTCAGTAGGGTACTGAATTTTTTGTGGTAACCTAGAAAAATATTGTATTGAGGGATTTGCCAAAGTAGTATTACACAGATACTCACCTACGTGCAATTACTAAAACTTCTCCTAATATTCAATCATTATTGCCGTAAATTTTGGTGCGGTACCAGTACAGTTTGCAAATGTCAATTTAAAATGTTACCGACAGTCAAATCATGTTGCAAGTGATTTCCCATTTACTTTAGATCTTCTTACATCTCCCAGGATATTTTAGCCATGAAAAACACACAGTCTTGTGTTGCGCTTTTATATGCCAGAGAGTTTCCTACAACAGCTTTAAATTGTACTGTAAATGTAATATAGCGCACTCCAGAACCAAAGGTTTTCTGAGGCGCTTTACAATAAAAAGAGAATTTACTAAGTACCAAATGCTTCCTTAAACAGGTGCGAAAAACCTGTAAATAGGCTTTGATGACTGATTGAATTTAGTCCTCCCATTACCAGCTATGTCAATTGCATATGAAAGAGATGATTTCCACAGTAACGCTATTTGTTTGATTTTATTTCGCAAATTATAAAAACTCCATTATGTTCATGATATTTTTACGATATTTTAATGAAATTTTGTGAAACAGAGCAAGAAATGTACATAGGCCTAGGCCTATATACTTTGACCGAGTGATTTTTGTCCTCCCCTTATCCATTATAGTTTCATATTCGAGGTAGGTGGCCTAAACTAATTTGTTTCGCAGAATATCAATAGCCCACCACACTAATGATATTTTGCGAAACAGAACAAAAAATATGTTCATAGACCTAGGACTAAGTACTTTGAGTGATCGATTTCGTCCTCCCCTTATCCGTTATTGTTTCCTATTCCATGGGAAGCCTAAACTAAATTTGCAGTGTTGTAGTACCCATACCCGTACTCGAGTCCAAGATTCCGTACTTGTACTCCTACCCGTACTCATGAACTGGTACCCGTACCCGTACCCATAACCGTACTCATGGCCTGGTACCGGTATCTGTACCCATACTCATGGTTTATTTTTCCTCGGACTCGTCCCTGTACCCGTACTCATGACCTGGTAAATGTACCGGTACCCATGACCTGGTACCCGTACCCATACTCCTACTTGTGACCTGGTACCCATACTCATGACCTAGTATACATACCTGTGCTACTGGTCTTGTACTCAGATAACAACTTAAGTTTATAATGATCGACATTAAACTATGTAACCAGAGGCTCAGGATGACTCATGGAGGATGAATGATTTTATTACATGGAACTACTCACCACACCAAATTTTGATGATTCCCATCAACACACTTATGATATTTAAACAGATCATTGTCCACTACAATTTCTACATGAACATGTATGCAATTCTCAAACTCAATCCTATGTATATTATTATTGTACCTTCCCTCCATGCTAGCTCATATTTTATTTACTATAATGCTACCTGCCCCTTGTCTGGGAGAAGTGTCCTTGGGGATAATTGCACTTTAAGGGGCAGGGGCCATGGGTGGTGTTTACTGGGAATCTGCTCTGGGTAAATTGTTCAGGCCCTGGTGAGAATTTTATATTTTGGGTAATTAAGGTCTCTTCTTGAGGCATGAATTTTTCAGTCATCCTTGGGCCCAAAAAGTAAGGGGAACACAGGACTTACATTATTCTTCTAATAATGAGAATAAAAGTTTAACTAAGATTAAAAAGTGATACATGATGGGGGCCTGGTTAAATTTAGGCTTGTGTTGTATTGTATTGGTTCACTTGCATGAAAAATTTTTCCCCATAGTCTCCCCCTACCCCACTAAGCAAAGGCATTCTTCTATATAGCCACTGAAAGTGTGGCACATGTTCAAGTACTGGATCATGTGTATGATGGGCACAGGTACCAGCTCATGAGTGCAGATATGGAGACCAGGTCAGGATGAAGGTATTAAAGAGTCCAAATTAAAATTTCTCATGAATTCAGGTATAGTTGGGTAACTCACCTGGTGCTTTTCTAAGAGGGACTTCAAATCTTCCCCCCACTCAGAAATTAAACTTACTTGATCATTAGGCTAGTAGAGCAATCTATTATAGATTCTCCTTCCCCTTAAAAAAAAAAAGAAAAAAAAAAGCAAGGGCTTTGTTGTATGAATCCCAGGGTCCAGCATCCTGTACCTATATTCCAAGTTGTTCAACCAAGGAGGTTCTACAAGAACCTCCTTGGTTCAACAGTAAAAGTTTCTACAACAAAAGCAGTAAGAACTGCTGGGTTTGAAAGTGTACCTTAAGGGGAGGTTACAAAAATCTTGAAGTACGAAACTGGAAGATTCTAGGACAATACAAACTACTCAAGCTTATGCAGTGGTATCTGATAATCCCTTGAGTTGAACCTAATCCACTCAACTTCAAGGGACAACTATTGATTGATACACCTTGCATAATTGTTACTGTAACTATGAACATGTGGTCTGTGCCTTTCTGTCTTTATTTGCAGCTCATTTTCAGTTAATCTAGCTATTGTCTGTGCTACTAGGTTTGCATCCTGTGTAATTCCCTATAATGTATACAAATTTTTCAAAAGGGTATCTTCTGTGTACTACAAGAAGCTTGGCTATAAGCTAACTGCCACAAAGAGACAGGTTATTCTTTCTGTCAGCCTTGTAAAGATTGGATGCAGCCTCAATAAACTGTCTTTAAAATCGGGGTCCGTTAGTTTCCGCCCTCGTTACTTTCCGCCCCTAAAAATCTTGGGGCGGAAAGTAATGTATGAACTAACATGTGACAACTGTTACTTCAATTTTCAAATCCAAGTACAAGGCAACAATGAAATTTATGGCTAGGCCTAAAACTTTTTCAGTATCCTCATCAAAAATCATCGAAAATAATGAATTTTACCACCTTTTTTCTAAACGTCAAGTCTAGTCACAGACTTGTATTTTTTTACGTATAAGTAGTCTGCTTGTCTATAGGTGGACTTATGCTGAATGTGTGAACAGTTGTTCACAGCACTGAATACCACATACCAGTACGTAAGTACGTATAAGTATACTAAAGTCTACAGTGAGAAAGTTGCTTTGAAAGATGTCAACATGGCAGTAACTGGTGTCACATTGAATAGTAAAAGACATCGACATTGGGGAGTATGGCCCTCACGCTAATGATATTTTGCGAAACAGAGCAAAAAATGCGTTCAATAGACCTAGGCCTAGGACTTCTTTGACTGCTTGATTTTTGCGCTCCCCTTATCCATTATAGTTTCCTATTCCCGATGGGTGGCCTAAACTAGGCTAGGCCTAATTTGTTTGGTTTGGTTTCGCAGAATATCAATAGCCCACCACGCCTTATGAGATTTTGTGAAACAGAACAAAAATCCTGTAAACACCTTGGCTGAATGAATTTTGTGCACCCCTTATTCCTTAGTTTGCTATTTACTCTCAAGTAAGTGGATCCTGTCTTCAGGGTAAACTAATTTGTTGTGTTTTGTTTGACATCACAAAGTTCAGCTTCTCTAATAGGGTTGTCAATGAGTGGAACAGTCTCCCTGAGTGGGTTATTAATTCTACTTCAGTCAACTGCTTCAACAAGTATTAATGTGACAGTGGCAGGATCACAGGGCTCGGTGTTAGGTCCGACGCTTTTTATAATTTATATTAATGATCTGGATGTCAACTTGAATAATTCAGTACTGAAGTTTGCTGATGACACTAAGGTCTTTTCTGACGTCCATTCAATGGCTAAAGTGGTTGAGATGCAAGAGGACTTGGACAAGTTGTACAAATGGTCTTGTGATTGGCAAATGCTTTTTAATGCACACAGAAGTGCAAGTGTCTTCATTTTGGTCATTCAAATGCTCAAGCTAATTATTTTGTTGGTGGTGTTCATGTTGAAACCATTGAATATGAGAAAGATTTAGGTGTGCTAATTGATAATTCTTTGAATCCAAGTAGACAGTGTGCCAAAGCGGTAAATTCTGCTAATAAGGTACTTAGTATTATTAACAGAACTTATGACTGTGAAAGTAGTAGTAATACTTAAATTGTACAAATCTCCAGTCAGACCTCATCTTGAGTACTGTTGTCAGGCATGGCGTCCTTATCTCCAAAAAGATATAGATAATATTGAGAAAGTACAACGTCGTGCTACAAAAATGATTCCAGAATTATCTAAACTCAGTTATGATCTCAGGCTTGAGAGATCTGGTCTAGTTTCACTAGAAATTCGTAGACTAAGAGCTGACTTGATTGAAGTTTTCAAAATGGTGAAAGGTCTAGAAAATGTTGATCAGTCAGTTTTTTTTAATCTGTCTGAAGACAGTAGAACTAGAGGGCCACCAGCTCAAATTCCAGAAGCTTCACTGCAGATTAGATATCAGAAAGTATTTTTTTAGTCAACGTATTATTAATGAGTGGAACAACCTACCACAGGAGGCTATTACTGCTACAACAGTCAATGGATTTAAAAGTGTTATTGATCCCATTCTGCAGAAGAGACGGGGCTTGACATAAGCCAGAAACGGCTGTCCGCCCCAGTTTTTACGACCCCATCGGCAAAATAATGCCGGTGGGCTCTGGTGAGTTTCGGTGATTGTATTGGATTTGTTTAGTTTTTTTTGGATTAGGTGTTGGTTTGGGTCTGTTCTATAGGGCATCTTATGGGGTTTTTACCCTCCTTTGCCCTTCCACTTGTTATGTTATGTTATGTTTCGCAGAATACAGACACTCAGTATCCTAGGCCTAACATTCGTTATGCTAACGACGTTACACTTGTCCTTTGGCTAACTTTGTTAGACATGAGATTAACTGCTTATTAGGGACTTATAAAATAGAGGCATAACTAATACTAGGACATCTTTACTGACATGTGTAATAAAGTATTCTTTTCGATGAAATAAACTGTCTGAAGCCATTTCCACGCCGTATTGATCGGACCGTCGTACGAAGAGTGTATCTCAGGGGAGCTGCCATTTTGGATAAGGGACGATTCAAGTGACGTGAGGGCATTGTTTAAGTTTCTTTTCAGCTTCATTTGTAATTGAGGCCACAAAATCCCATGTCAACATGGTGAAACCAGGGTCATCCGTGTTCGGGAATTCTTTGATTTTCTTGGCGAGATCGTTGGCGAAGATAGATGATACACCATGGGAAAAGGTATAACCTCATTCAATCTCAAACTGCTTGAGACTGTCATTTATCGATTTCGTACCATGTTTTTCTGGTCTGATGTCAGCTTGCTTACTTTGGCGTAAATGCATTTTTGTGTAGCCTGTAGGCTAAACTGAAGTCCGATACAGCAAGTGTGCTATTTTTACAGTACGCCTAACACTAACAGTAACAGTAACACTATTGGTACAGTCAATGAAGCTCCACTACTAGTACTAGCCTAGGCCTATCTACAATCGCCGCCAAAAAGTAAATGAAACGGACCCCTTTCCCCCCGTTTCAGTGTTGTTTTACTCAGGACTGGTCAGTTTTTCCTAAACAACATTGAAGTGTTGGAAAGGGGGGTAGGGGCACCATGTGAGATGGCTAAAAGGCAATGTAATATATGCTACCGAGGGATTTTGTTTCGTTTTGGCAGCAATTAGCAAAATATATGGGTATCTCAGGTGTCAATGGGATGCGCTTGAAAAGGATGAAATGTTCATAAATAGTAGTACAGGAAATTATGTCAATCGCAGTAAATCGCCAGGGTGGAGCTAGTAGAACATGGGTAAGGCAGCCGAAGTGATAATTTTGAATAAAATGCATGGTGTGACATAGAAACCTTGAAATACAGCATTATTTCTTTAAAGATGGATTGTGACCAAAGACCTGTCAAGGAATATTTTAGTTGTTTTGGCAGGGGGATGGGGCGGAGAATAGGAAATTTAAGTTCCCCATTAATCTCTGGGAATGTTTTCCGTATTCATTTGCCTATAAACCATTTTAACTGCTTATAAAATGTTGTTTAGGGTAACATAACAGGTTGAAGGGCAAAGGCACCATAAGATACCCTGCAATCCAGGCCCTAATCATTTGGCTCATCGAAGATTCTATGCCAGAGTAAGAGTGAGCGTGGATGAACACCGGCGAACTTCCCCTTCTCTTTTCGTCTAGTGCTCAGAGGTAACGAGGCAGGCGTGTACTAATCGCTCCCAATCTTGTTCCCGGGACAGCTATTTAACGTCCCCATCCAACGAATGTGATCGTTTCCCCAGTCTTTAGCCACTTTACCAAAGGCTGGAGGGGGTGGAGGTTATATTTGCTCTGCACCACTGCTCAACAGCTGAACTGAGCAAGCGGACAACTTCCTGAAAGAACAACCTACCCAATTTTGTAATTCACCAATTTTTTAAACCCTCTTAGCATCACTGTGAACAGCTATGCTGAACAAGCTAATTTTTAGACCCTGGAAAATCTCCAAGTGGTTCCACTGGGATTTGATCTGGGGACCTTCAGCATGCAAGGCGGTACCCTCAAACCACGGAGCCATCTCCACCCTCAAGCAGTGCTATTTTACATCCTTATGAGCCGCTACAATATTGGTTAACCTATAATGGTTTATAATACCAAAATTTCGGTTTACAAGCCAAATTTTAGCTAGTTGCTGTAAAAAGATTTGTAATGATGTACTTCAGAGACTCATGGAACAGTTTGAAATGTTAAATGTTGGCTGTTACACAGTTAGCGTGCAATATTTTTTCCCATAAATACCAGTAGTAAACATGGTAAAGCAACTTAACCAGGTTAAAAAGACTACTACTAATTCCTAACCTTTCCTCTGCATGAAGATGGTTTACCCTACATGCGAATCACATGCTATTGATACAGTAAAGGTAAACAGCAAAGGTAAAAATTGCCCTTGCTTGTTATATCATTAAATAATATAGTGAAATATTTATTTACTTGCTTTGTGCAACTGTTTTAACTTTTTAATAATAAAAAGTGAAAATCAACAATCGCACAGCGATGCAATGTCTTCCTCCCAATCCCATGCTGCAATTTATTTTTTAAATGAAAATTCTTTCCTGCACACAGTCACAAATTATTTAGTCATGAGATTTTTTAAGTGCAAAGCTCTCTTCTTGATACAAATCAGCCTCCCCATCCCCTACCCCAGCCTCCACCTTGTGCCAGTCCCCCGCTACCCAAACAGGGCTTCGCATATACTTAACAAAGCAATGTCCCAAATTTGTACAGGTCTTCTGACAATCGCTGCCAAAAGTAAATGAAACAGACCCCTTTTCCCCATTTAATTGTTGTTTTACTCAGGACTGGTCAGTTTTTCCTAAACATCATTGAGGTTGGGGAAAGGGGGGTAGTGGCACCATGTGAGATGGCTAAAAGGTAATGTAATATCTGCTACGGAGGGATTTGTTTCATTTATTTTGGGGGCAATTGTAGCCTAGGCTAGGCCTAACCAACTTTGACCTAAGTTATATAATCGAGAACTAAGTAGGCCTAGGTGGTTATTAAGTTATTTCAGTAAAGTAAGTGGTCAAACACTTTTATAGTCATCAGTCTTGTACTTAAATAGTCCTCAGTAAAGGACTTTGTATGGAGGGTCCCCATAATTGCTCCCTCTACATAGCCTTTACTCTTGGGATTATGTAGTTGCTGGTCTTTGACCGTTCTATGTCTGGTTGAAATTATTTTTCTTTTGTAGCAAAGGTGGGACCTTAAATGTTAATTTGCTATCATAAATTACTGTTTCCAAATCCTGTTGAACTATTGCAACTATTTTGATGACTTGAAACCTCTAAAAAGGTCAGAAAATTTGGAATAAAATCCTCAACTTTGCAACTTCCGAAAATTTACTGTAGCACTCAAAATATTTGTTTACATTAGATCACAATGCATATGACTGTGATGTCACTAAGAATGTTACATGTTAGCCGTTTAGCATAAGTCCATATGGTAAGTGTGCTTTGCAAGTTGCCCACATTGACGCAACAGTTACACTCATTAGCATACAGTTGTAAACAAAGTTCCAAAGTCACATAGTAAAAATAAGGTAATTCTACCACGCGAAAAAAGTTTGTGAATTCATTCCAAAGTTTTGACCTTTTCTGGAAGATTTCAGTGATCAACAAGGGTTTGGTTATGCCTGTAAGACTTGTAAAAGAAAAGTTATGGCATTAAATGAGTGTTTTAGGTCGATAATATGCTGTCTGAAAAAAGTTAATTTCAATGTTTAAAACTTCCACCGATCATCCTGCTTGTTAAAACAGTTGGAGAAAGGGCTGTGTATATTGAGTATATAGCGAACGACCACAGTCCTTTACTGAGGACTAATACTCAAATAGCAATCTTTCCCAGTCAATCACCTTTCTACTTGACTGAAGTGTTACATGAAAATGGAAAGATCATAACAAGATATTTCTGGAACCCATTTTATTCATGTCAAACCTGTCTCCATAGTTCGTAACTTAGGTGTGTACTTAGATGAGCTTTGTTCTACTGTATGTCAGGTCATGTTTCAAAAGTTTGTAAGTCTACCTCTTATTCTTTGTACTGTATCTGCAAAATTCCTAGGTTTTAGACCATACTAGCACTGAAAGATTGATTCATGTATTTATTACTTCACACCTTGATTATTGTAAAAGTTTATTATCTAGTATAGAGTGCCACCAACTTCTGCGCCTTTAACTGATTCAAAACTCTGCTGCCCACATGATCCCACGCTCAAAGAAGCAAGAACATGTCACTCCCATTTTGATTGATCTCCACTGGTTGCCTGTTTCTGCACGTATTGATTTTAAATGTTTAATTATTATTTACAAAATTTTAAATGGTACCACTCCTCTTTATCTTTGTTCCCTGGTCAGTCATTCATCTTCTATATCTTCCCATGTTGCCAACTGTACCTGGCAGAGAAGCAGGCAACTAGTGGAGGTTGGGTTGCAACCTGGCAGTTTCTTCCAACAAACTTTTGGTGCAAGGGCCTTTTCCTTTTTGCTTCCAATCTCTGGAACTCTTTACCCACCTCCATCAGAAATGCACCTACTTTTACAACTTTTAAATCGCTTGTTAAGACTTACCTTTTTCGAAATTGTTTTCACTTTGATGATCATTGTTTTTAGGTTGCTATGTACTGCATTGTTTAAATTATTTTACTGTTTTTAATTCTGTTTATATCATTTTTGGTGTATTACTTTTGTATTCTACTCTGTTTTACTTTCTTTTATGTAAAGCTCTTTGAGGTCATCTGTTGATGTAAGGTGCTATATGAGAATAGATTATTATTATTGTTATTATGTCACCAATGTTTTAAGGCCAAAGATGGTAAGGAAGGAGTATTTCTGGCGATCGCTTCCCTCCGTTTTAATATAGGCTAGAGTTTCTTTTCTTCTTTCTAATGATAGGTTGTAGGGTTCAAAGGTTCAGCCCCAAAGTAGGATCAAGTCAAAGGTGGCTATTTGTGTGGTTTTATGTGTGACCAAAACACACTTTCTGATTGCGCACCATTGCAAGGATGCTTCGAAGGGATTGTTAGAAATTGTAATGTAGTTTTTCTCTTTTTTGGTTTAAAGCTTATTTGGTGAAACGGGTGATTTATTATAGTAAAAGTATGTCATACAGTACTGTAGGTGTACAAATTTTACAGTGTAGGCAAAATGTCGACAATTTTGGGTGTTGTAAATTCAGTTTTTAGACAGGCTGTTTTAGCTACTCTGTGTGTTTGGATGTGAGTAGTTCCATGAAAATTTTGGAGAAACATTCTGTGTGCATGCGACAACCCTATTACTATGCAGGTTTCTAGCCAGGAAAAATATCAAACTGGGTGGGAGTTAATCGACATTGCATCCTTCTCACATGATGTTGGCCATATCTCATGATCTAAATGACTTTGTTTGTGTGATCAATTGCCTGATTTTTGGTTATTTCCAATATCAGTACAATCATTCAATTGAATGTTTATGTGTCTGATACTAAGCAGTGTTGCCTTTGTTTACAGTATAAGTGTGGTGAAATTCAAACTGGTCAGTGAGATTCAAACTGGGTGCTGACTCAAAAAAGTAAATTCAAACTGGGTGCAGCACCCAGTTTGAGTGGCCTGGCTAGAACCCTCATGCTATGGTCACTGGCCTATAGGTACAAAGGTGGGCTTGGTATGTTTTAAGCCAAAATAACAAATTGAGCCCTAATTAGGATGGTATGATTTAGGCTATGGAACAGATTTAGGCCTAGGTTAGCTAACATAGTTAATGATTTTAATCATGCTTAAAATACTACTTCTATCTTCGGGAATATTTTAGGCCAGCAAATTCATAACATGCCTGCAAAATGTGGTGCCTTCTTTAGCACTAATTGCAGTAACATGGATATCTTAAATGTCTGTTACTGCACTGCATTATGGGAAGGGCCTCCACTCTACAAGATAACAAAGGCCAGTTATATAGCCCAGCTAGTCAACCCTAATTTCTAATTTATAAATGCAGTATTCCGTAAGCACTTTGCACATTAGGAAATTTTGCAGTCAGTGCATCGGCTTCTCCTGACCTCTGACCTGAAATGAGATCAGATGAAAAACCCCATGCTTCTTGTGCATTGACTTTACTAGCAAAACTATGGAGCCACAATTACACTTTTAGAAGTTTTATTTCTGTATTAGACTTGTGTAGAATGTGAATGTGATGACAAAGGTCTGTGGAAAATTTGGTGAGAAAAGGTAATTTTTTGGGGTTGTTAGGGATGAGGAATCTGCATCTTAGCCGTGTTTTGTGTATACCAGGCAAGGGCCCAGAAATGAAGTGTATAGTACTGTATAGGAAGGTTATGCTGAGTCCTGGTCAAGGACTAGGATAGGCCTTGCCTAGCTTTGGCCTAATGGTATGCTAATCATTGCCTATTCAGTTTAAGTATATAGTATTGATAACCCAACTGACAGAGGTGGCAACAGGATTTCAAAAGGGGCTAATGGAGCAAATCTATGCAGGTGGGGTCCATGGGCAAAGCCGTGTTGGGGTTCCATGGGCAAAGCCCCCAGAAGCTCTGAGGTGTTAGCATATCTCTGAGTCAAAAATCAAATTGTACCTTGATCAAGTCAAAAAATTCAATTAAACAGCATGAAAAATCAATTGTAACAGCCCAACTAACATCTTCATAGGACATTCTTGGGCCGAGATGTAAAATGTTGAAGTTTTTTCACTTTTAATATAATGGTACAGTAACAGTACATTGCACAATAATTTGTGATGTCATCGTTGTACTATTCAAATTACAATCTTTGCGTTTCCTTGTTTTTCTGAAAAGTACTACACCATGTATCAAGGTGTATGATAGCAGTCTCACTCTGATTGGGGTGAGGTAATTAATAAAGTCCTTCTCCGTTCAACATGCTATGCAAGTAAGCAGGAAGTGTTCAAGGTCATAAAAACATATTTTAGTTTTAAAGGAAAGAACAAAGAATGTCAGTTGTACAACAAGAAAGTCACAAATTATTGTGCATTGGGCTTATTTGTTTTAAGTGAATAAATATCTACTTTTTATATCCCTGCTCAAGAATGTCCTGTGAAGATGAGAGTTGGACTGTTGGAATTCATTTTTCATGTCCTTTAATATTTTTTTTTTGGAAGGGGGGGATGGGGGATTTTTTGACTCGAAGGTACACTTTAAGCCTTAGGATAGGCATAGTCATCTTTAATATCCATCATCCAATACAATGATTTCTAATGATTTTAATGTATCAGTCCACCCTGTTCTCACCAAGTATTCATGCTATAGTGTTCTACACCAAATGTCCCTCAAAGTGAAGTTCTACAGGTAGGCCTGGACTGCGTGTTTGGTCTAACGCTAAGAGCATTCGCCTCCGACGTGGAAGGCCTGGATTCGCTTCCCAGGTCAAGTCATACCAAAGACTCTGAAAAAGGGACCTACTATCATTGTGCAAGATGTTCCACATAAGCAATAGAGTAGGGAAAACAAGCCAGTGAGCCACAACTGGAAAAAAGGCTATGGCCAGCTCCACTTGAACCAATAGGTTGGAAACGGAGGGTAAAACTCTATCTAACTAGCTACACTAACTAACTACATGTAGGCCTAATATGGACCTGTTTTAGTAAAAGAGTGCTAACAGTGACTGGTGAGTGCAGCTGACTAAGACTTGCTTTAACTGGTACTTTTCTAAAGGCAGAAAAAGCGTATGTTAGCAGTTTTGACCACGGGAAGTTGTAAAAAACTGTTTTTCTTTGAAAGGTTTAAGAATGATTCAGCTTGTTTGGAAGATTGTTTTTGAATCACTTTGCCTAGAAGACACATGTGAGGCCATTGTACTTTGGGAGCTAAGTGGAGGGCAACCAGGGGAGAAGGTTCTGACTGTGGGAAAATGCCCCTCTCGTTCCCCCGCCGGTTCCGTCACTGTTAAATTAGGGGCGAGTCCTATTTCACATCTGATTAGTTATTTAGTATACAATGTAAAGTCCTAGGAGACATGTTGTTCTGTAGGTATGAGCTTATTACATTTTAGCCTGCAGAGCAGCCTCTGTAGTAGCGCTCTCTCAAAATCATAATACACCTCTCTAAACAGTATAATATACAGAGTCTGCAAACCTTCGTCCCAGTTTCCATTTACAGGAACCCCGCATTTTGAGGGACAAATTAGTAAACATGAGATGGTCACATGGTGCATGAAACAAGTATGAATAGTGTATTTTGGTACATATAACTGATACAATGAACGGCGAACAATCTAATTAGCTTTTGTAGGTGGAAAATGTGTACCAGGCCATACGTTCGATACATAATATTACCTATTATGGGAAATATAATGTAGTATTTTAATTTTTGTCGTGACGTCATATTTGGTGGTCGTAAATTAGATTTGCTAGAAAGTTGGCAGGCTATTGTATACTGTAGGTATGCCATGTAATTTAGTTGGAAACGTCAACTGTTCAACAGTGAAGCTGTTGAAAGACTCTTAGTATTATTTATAGAAATGAAGGGAGGATTTTTGATATTTGAATGTTAAGTAGTTGAAACGAAAACACAATAGCATGCTTACAGCAGGCTAATTGCATTTAAACTGGGGGTTTGCTACAAATTATTGAGCTGACCTGCAGTGCTACCCAAGTACTGGAAAGAGAAATTTTTAGGGGCACAGACTATGTCATTAATGCCCACAAAACCAAAAGCATCCATGTTTTTGGATCATGGCCAGAGGTGTGACATGGGTCAATTGTTGGGGGGGGGGAAAGAATTACATATTTTCATGGGGAAAATCCCCCTCCCTGATAGGGTTATTCAGATTATGATTCTTTTTAATCGGGTAATCAGTTCCCAGTTCACTTTCAATGAAGTATAAAAAGCATTGAACTTCCAGAGTCATAGTAAATTATAGTAAATGTAATGTTACAAGTACAGTATTTCTAGGTTCTGACTTAATTGACAGTCTACACCAATCTATAAAGAAGTTTTAAGTAAAACACTTAGTTTCCTTAGAGTTCTAGTTCCAAGCATACTGCTTCTACAATTCAATCCATTGGATTTCAAAAATCACAGGAACCCATTTGTGGGTTCTGTCATTTTTCACCTTGGTAAACCCATGGGAACCCACTTGTGGAATCTGTTACAAAATGTATAGGTGGTAACTGATTGGTGATAACCAGTTTTTGGGTTTTGCGATTTAATCATCACAGGGCCACCACGTGGTGGGGAACAATCGTTCCTGTGAAATCTGACAGTCTGCAATTCTTTTCAAAGAGAACCAATTGAAGAAACTTGAAGACAATAATTAACAAAAATGTGTCTCTTGGGTGAAAGGTTAGGGTCCAGTTTAAATCACAGATGAGAGTCAGAGAGGTATGACAACACCCCTCATGGAAGCCATTGTAAAGTCTGCATAATACAGGTCAACCAAGTTTATATTTTACTAGATATTTAATAGTGCTCTCCCTTTACCAACTGATTGGTACTAAATCTAAAGTATCTTTCCCTTCTTCTTCTTCAGAAACCATGAGGAGAACTTATTGATCTTTGGTTGAGTTAATGCCTAATAATTTTATTGGATTTCATATCCCTAGCAACTATACCAAGGAGAGTATCCTGAACCAATGAAAACAGATAAGGAGCCTCCTCAACTGAACCCCATTTGCATGCCATAAATATTGTCCACCCTAAAAGCCAGTTGAGGACTTACTGTAAGCTTTAACATTATACACATCATAAAAATGAGGTTACACAAAGTTGAAAGAATATAAGAAAAGCTCTTTTACATGATGTCACATAGGGGAACAGAAAAATGTTAACTTTAACTTTAGTAAAAAATGAGCATAATTATGAAAGGATAAAAAAAAATTACAATGTAAAATGTTCGACTTAATTTTTAAGTGCCAGTTGGTGGCTTGGGGTGAAAGAAGGTGTTTTTTATAAGCTCAAGTTTCCCCAACCATCTGCTTTGATTTTGTGTATTTGGAGGACAGATTGTTCAATAAACTCAAATAATGCATTCTTCTTTAATGAACCCCTGGGCAATAGACCCCTCTCCAGTCATGCAAGGGTGCCATCCCTACTTAACACTTTGAACCTGAAGAGTCACTCTTAGTTCTACTGTAAAAGGTTGAATTGAATGTTTGGACTAACTGTAATTTAATGTGCAAACCAATTCAGAATTTCAAGTGAAACCCATCATGCCATTGCAAAGTTTTTTTTTCAAGTGTTGTGGTACATGAAAAAATAATGAAATGTGGTATAGTATGAGTAGCTCTTAAATTGCCGGTGTGCTTGTGGTTATTTGAGCTGTACCAACAGGTTCAGTCTTGGAGCCACAAATCCACCTCGCAACCTCTCAAATGGCAGTTGGAGGTGGGGATTGGAGGGGAGTGGGGACATAGCCACTTGGATAAAAAATTTACAGATTACAAATCTTATTTCAATGGAAATAATTTCAAAATGCAGGGGGGGGGAGGGGTCCCACTCTCCCCTGCAGGGTTTGTCTTTACATGATGGGAATTCAGCAATTCTCCTAGGTACAAAGACAGTGCTTAGTTTGATTGCCCAGGTGTAACTTGGCGGTTTTGACCCAAATAGTATTGAGTGATTATAAGGTCCAGTTTCAACATTTAGGTCACCAAAAGGCTATTTAGAAAAATTCATGCAACTTTAATTAACACTTTAGGCTGGTAGGATGAAGAATTATATTTTCGCCTTTCTAAATTGTACATTGAGGCTAAACATTGAGGCTTTTTTTTTATTTCATCAAAGGTAAACCAACTGCTGATGATGTGTCCCCAGGCACCATTGATGCATCCAGGAAGCTACATTGTAGATTCAAGGAGAAGTGATGCAGTTATTGCCCTGGGGATATTTCTACTAGAATCAGAATTGAAGGTGAGAGCTGGGTGTATACTGTAAAAACTGGATTAGAGTAAAAACTATTGAGAGTATTTGGCAGTCTGTTTGATTAATCATGCCCAAAATAAGTGTCTGATGACGAATGAATTTTTCCGCCACATTTTAGGTAAGTGTGAATGTAATCAAGTTTCCAGATGTTGTTTGTAATGCCCTTTCTTTCAAAAAGTTCAGTGTCACTAAAAAATCTTGGACTAGATGCAATTCAGTATCCAGGAGATTATGTTACAAATACTTAAGGGTTTCAGTGTTTTTGTACAAAAAAAAAACTTCATTCAAGCTCCATTTTCTCTACGTATATATTTGCTAGCTCAGTTAGTTTACTCCACACACACATAGGCAGCTAACCTTTATTTCCAGTCCAAGTGCTTAGGCTCACCTTTATTTCCAGTTCTGTTGCTGCAAAAGCTTAGTCAGATTGAAATATCCAAAAACAGTGAATGGATGATCAAAATGATACATTATAGTTGCATTAGACACCGCCTGGTCTTTGTCATTTATTGGTTTCGATGAAAAGAGAAACCTATGCATTCATGATGGCGTGTGTGTGTATGTATGTGTGTATGTGCGTGTGTATGTATGTGTGTATGTGTGGATGTGTGTATGTGTGTATGTGTGTGTGTTTGTGACACTTTGCTTGTTTACACAATATCTTGAGAAGGGAAGACCTGACAGTTCTCAAACTTGGTACACAGATACCCAATACTGAGAGGAAGGAAGAACCCTATTTATTTTGGTTGAGGTCAAAGGTCATCTGGGGTCACAGGGGGTCAAAAACCAAAATCCTTGTTTACACAGTATCTCAAGACAGGAAACTTGGATTAATTTCAAACTTGATATGTTGATGCGGTATGATGTAAGGAAGAACCCTATTGATTTTGGTGGAGGTCAAAGGTCATTTGGGGTCACGTGGGGTCAAACCCCGAAATCTTTGTTTACACGATATCTCATGGTAGAAAACTTGGAATAATTTCAAACTTGATATGTTGATGCGTTAGGATGTCAGGAAAAACCCTATTGATTTTGGTGGAGGTCAAAGGTCACTTGGGGTCACATGGGGTCAAAACCCGAAATCCTTGTTAACACGATATCTCATGGTAGAAAAGTTGGATTAATTTCAAACTTGATATGTTGATGTGTTAGCATGGGAGGAAGAACCCTTTTGATTTTGGTGGAGATCAAAGGTCATTTGGGGTCACATGGGGTCAAAACCTGAAATCCTTGTTTACGTGATACATTATTGTAGGAAACTTGGATTCATTTCAATCTTGATAGGCTGATGCGTTATGATGTAAGAAAGAACCCAATTTATTTTTGTGAAGGTCAAAGGTCATTTGGGGTCACATGGGGTCAAAACCTGAAATCCTTGTTTACATGATACATTTTGGTAGGAAACTTGGATTCATTTCAATCTTGATAGGCTGATGCGTTATGATGTAAGAAAGAACCCGATTTATTTTCGTGGAGGTCAAAGGTCATTTGGGGTCACACCCCGAAATCCTGGTTTACACTATATCTCAAGGTAGGAAACTTTGATTCATTTCAAACTTGATATGTTGATGTGTTATGATGTAAGAAATAACCCAATAAATTTTGGTGGAGGTCAAAGGTCATTTGGGGTCACATGGGGTCAAACTCCGAACTTCTTGTTTACACTATATCTCAAGGGAGGAAGCTTGGATTGATTTCAAACTTGATATGTTGATGCGTTATGATGGGAGGAAGAACCCTATTGATTTTGGTAGAGGTCAAAGGTCATTTGGGGTCATAGGGGTCAAACTCAGAAAACCTTGTTTAGGATAGCTCAAGGTATGAAAGGTGGATGGATTTCAAAATTAGTATGTAAATGAATTATGGTGAGAAGATGGTCTGTATAAGGTTATTTTTTGTGCAGGTGAAAGGACATCTGGGGTCATGATCGGTCAGACTTTGAAAAACTTGTCAAAATGGGATATCTCAAGGTAGGAAACTTGGATGGATTTCCCAATTAGTATGTGGATGTGTTATGGTGAGTTGAAAGTACTGTACCTGTTGTTTTTGGTGGAGGTCAATGGTCATCTGGTATCACCTGGCATCAAACTCTGAAAACCTTGTTTGCAGAATATCTTAAGGCACAGTATGAAAGAAAAACCAGTCACTTACAGGTGGAGACAAAGGCTATTTTGGGTCACCAGTTGTTACAAGAAATGTAGCATATTATTGAAAAGAGCATGTATGTATCATCGAAACCTCAATGCATTTTTGCATTCTGGTTGTAAAAGATATGCATATTGTTGGTTCCTCCCATTTTCTCTGAATGTTAACTTGCATTCTATGAGTAAATTTTTTTTCTTTCTTCTCTTTTTATAGTTTAAGGAAAAAATTGTTCAGTATTTTTTGAACTTGTTAAAAGGACTTCCATCAGCATGCTGGCTAGATGATAACAGTCATAGTACAACTCAATGTGAGTAAAATATTTATTTTCCCTTGCAGTTAAGAGGAACTCATACTTTTCATTTGTAGATATTTTACACTGATCCCATGTACCCTTATCATACACTTAAATCAGCCGGAAATTTGTTCACAAATTTCTGATCTCCACCCATGACCTTCACCCTTCAAATCATCCTAAAGTGTTCGTGGGGGAGGGGGGGGGGGTTAAATACAGCCGAAAAAAATATTTTTCTGGGTGGAAAATATCTTTTTTCAAGGATAATGGTACACAATATTCAGGTATACTGTTCTAAAAATTGCAAGGGAGTAAACAATTTTTTTTTCAGATTTTTTTTTGGAAAATAGCCCAGACTTCTTTTCATGGAGTTAGCTGACAAGAATGAAAACTAGTGGCCTCATTGCTTAGATTGCAAGATTGCTTAGGGTTGTGAGATAGCTCTTCATGTGTGACTCATCTGTTGCAGAGTTCAGTGACAATCAACTTTGGTGGTTAGATGAAGTTTGGCAGCTTGGTTTCTATCTAAAGCCAGCAAGTTCAGTGTGAAAATAAAAATGAACATTTGGAATATTGCTTTATTGTTTAAGTTACTAGTTTTTGGTTCCTTGCGGTAGCAAAGGAACCTATGTAGTCAGGTTGGCGTGTGTGTGTGTGTATGTGTGTGTGTGTGTGTGTGTGTGTGACACTTGCTTCGGTACGCTCTAACTCAACAAGGGAAGGTCGGATGAAACTTGGATTCGGTACATAGATTCGTCATAGGGAGAAGGTGTGCCCTATCGTTTTTGGTGGAGGTCAAAGGTCATTTGGGGTCACCAGAGGTCAAAAACTAAAAACCTTCTCAACATGATATTTCTAGTTAGGAAACTTGGATAGATGTCATACTTGGTGCGTGGATGTGTTATGGTGTAAGGATGAAATTGGATATGTTCGGTGAAGGTCAAGGGGTCATCAGAGGTCACCAGGGGTCAAACACTGAAAAACGTTTAAACACAGTATTTTAAGGTAGAAAGGACAGATTTCAAATCAATCTGTGTTTGATTAAGGTCAAAGGTCATCAAGGTCACTGGAGGTCAACTGCTGGAAATGTTAGTTAGAAAATCTTGTAAGCTAGATAAAGATAGTTTCAATAGATTTTCTATCTCACCTGGTTTTGCATGCTTATGCACTCAAACACCTTAGAAATTTGTCCTTTTTGTTCGTTCAGTTATGATTTCTTCGGGTTGTACACATATTTTGGATCATTCAAAGTTTTAAGAGGGCAATAACTGAAATCTGTAGATTTCACTGAGCACAGGTCACTCTGCATTAAACTGGTCTCTCTGCCAGTGGAAGCAATGCATGGATTCTACAATATGTCTCTTTAATACTTCTGTGCTCTGTGGGGTAACCTTATCCTCATTCTATTATCACACTTCATTAATCACTTGCTTTCTGCTTGACTGCTGAATAAACCCTTTTCTCTGTGTAGAGGTAGCAAACAGGACAAGTGGTAGATTGTTTTAAAGTAACAGCAAGTTTTATTTGAGAGCAGGTAAAAATAACTTGTGAGAGAAATACAAGGGGTGTTTTTCATTCTCTGACCATGTTGTGTATCATTTATTGGTGATAATATCAAATTTGATTACAAGCATAAATACATATGGAAATGAGGTAGTGTTTTTGAAGGATCACCAAGCATTACAAAAGTTGAATGTTAGTAAGGCCACAGAAATTTAATCTTTGATTTCATGTAAAATTAGTACTAAAATACCCCTTGTGAAGATGTTACAAACATTGAGTATGAACTTTTGCTTAGCTCCATTTCACAGACTGGCTGTACAGTTCTCATAGTATCTAGCAAGGAACCACAGTGCCCATTGGGCTCTTGTTTAAGTTATTTCTTCTTTTTCTCAAATACTTAAAAAGAGATGAAGCTACAGTGGGTGGTGCTGGGTGGCACCCAGCACTCCAGGTAAATACACCTTTCCCCATGCACCACAACTCTCCCTAATTAGACCTAAAACTAGCCCCAAATTCACTCCCTAAATTGAAATGAGGTAAAAAATGAAAAACTAATGGCTGAAAAATGCGGTAGATGCCACGGGGTGAGGTGCTTTTCCAAGATTAGACGATTACTTAGCACTCAAAATTGGCTGGCTTCATCTCTGACTTCAAATAATATTACTTAACCTTGAATGGCTCTTCATTCTCCCATCTATCCACAGGTTTACCATTGAGTGAGAATTTTACTTTCTGTCTGACAGCCATTTTATCAGACATTGCTGTAAGAGATGAAGATTTAAAAGATCAGGTGAGATAATGTTCAAATGTGGAACAATTAAACTGCTTACTTGTCATTACAATGTACAAATTTCAAATCATCATTATTCTTGGAAGCAATGTGTTGCTTAGGGCAGTCTCATAAATCTAACTGGTGGTTATGGCCAAGTCATTTATGTATTTCCTTTGCTCACCTGCCCAAACTGGCTGGTTAGATAAATGACTCTTACCTTTTATAAAGGTGGTTTGCAAGTTTTAGAGTTACACTATGTCATGCTGCTCCTTCAATGACCCTGACATCCCATTCAGTTTAAAGCTACATTTAATTAAAAAAGTGTTTCTATCAAGAGAATTATCATGTAAAATTGGCCCAGGGTGAAAAGGGACATAATTACAGCTGCCTTGTAAAGGTATAATACAAGTAATCCACACTTAAATGAAAACACTGTAGAAGTTTAAACATATTTGAAGGGGATGAATAATTCTCTTTCTCCCCCCTCCCCCCTTCCTTTCTACAGACATGTACAGAGTGCAGTATTACTTTTGTTGATTTTTTGTTATCAGATCTTGTATTTTCAATGGTTATATGGCCCAAGTGAACACACTGATGAAAAACTTATGCACATGACTTGTTGCCATGAAGTGTCTAGTTTTAAGATCTTTCTTATTTCAGATTGTCCATGCTCAAATGGAAGTCCTCCAGGCATTAGCTATGGCCTGCCAGCAGCCAGGTGATATTACAGAAGGTATGTTTTGGTACGGGGATGGTGGTGAGGGACAGGGTAGTGAGGCAAAGGTGGAGACTGTAAATTCAACCAAATCTTGGGAATTTAGCTAGCAAATATGTGCATTGGGAATTCTGTTCACATCTTTCTTAAACAAAAATTAGAGCAAAAGATGGGATGGTATGGGAAAGGATAGGGTGGTTTAAACACTTAATGCATGTAGTAATTAGAATAATCAAGAAGTATGAAAACCAAGAAAAATTTGACTGTCTGGAAAATGTTTGCTTTTAATTTATTGAAGTAATTATTCTCGTGTGTTTAATTTCCTGGAAGCATGCAATGATTAATTTATTTTGACACCTGATTTGATTGTGTGGTTTAAATGGTTTGCTACTTAATTGTGATACATTGGAAACTGTAAAAATTCATTAGAGATATTTATTCTTCTTTACTTTCATTATCAATAAAAGAAGGATACCACTTTTAGTTGTTAAAATCGCGAAAGATGTATTTTCAGCAAAACAACTAAAAGTTCCTCATTTTGATGTTTTTTCTTTTTTTTTAGAGGTGCTCTGTCAGCATGTAATCCCAGCATTCATTGGAATGATTAGAGCCATGTGTCTTACACAGGAGAAGGAGGATAGAGTTCCATTATTCTGTTCATTCTTTCCATCTGGTACTGTAAAACCCAAGAATCAGGAGAGTACTATTGATAACATGGACCACCTAACCTATAATTCCTTCAGGCCCATCATTTACCCAGCTATGGTCCCTCACATAAAGGCCCTCAGTGACCCCAGCAGCTCTGCTCAGTTTTGTTTAAAGCATCATTCCTTAGAAAGTGAAGATAATGCTGTTAGTTCTGTGATATCAGGTGATGGCGAGTTTGCTTACCTTTTTCAAGTTGTCGGGGCCATCTACAAGCCCAAAGAGAGTTTAGAGAAAGTAAAGAAAGAAACAGAGGGGTCATTTATAGAGCTTTCTTTACATCAGCTGCAAAGTTTTTTGTCAGTGGTAAGTTTCATTTATATGTGTTTCTTCCTAAAATTTGCCAGTTGAAGAATCATAGGGTTTAAGCCAGAGTGCATTAATAATTATTTAGTACCTAATGCAAGCAAGACCTGCATGTCCAATGTGGTCAGCATTGCCAGAGAGTGGACGGTTATGCTCTGTTATATTGTAGTAATCTGTTTCACTCCTACTTAGCTCCCCTACTAGTACAATTGGACCTTCTATCCATGGCAGAATAATGACTGATAACTAATGTACCAAGTACACTCTACCCATATATATATGTGCTCTGTAGTGTAGTAATAAGTGTCACATTAAATAAAATCATTGCTACTTAATCTTTCAGAATTGATTCAAAAAGTGTAAGTACATGATCATGTGTGTGTCACCATTTATATATTGAAGATGTTTCGTTTTGGGTGTGAAGAAACATGAACCGACGATGTGAAGAAACATGAACCGACAGTGCTACAACAGTATTTTTGGTAGGGAGGGAACAAAATTCCCAGTTGGTTATGCTCTTTGATTGACATTAAGTTCAGAAGATGCTGAGTAGCTAATAACATGCAACATGCACAAGGAATATTTTTGTTTTTCTTGTGGTCTTGTACATTTACCAGGATACTCCCTTAAAAAATAACTTAAAAAATTGTCTTTGTTAAATTAGTATTTGGTAATTTAGACAAACTGTCGGAGCAGATTAAATGAAGTGTATTTGAAGAATTGGACTGACCTATGGTGATGGGTATCTGCCTTTAAAGTAGCTTAAGCTAGAACGGTGGGTGGTACTTGATTTGGAGAGGTTGTTTTGTGTGAATGTGAATGCAAGTGTCTTAAGGCAAGATTTTGTAGACAAGCTATGCCGACCGACTGTATGGTCTAGTGGTTAGAGCATCAGACTTGTAGTCAGGAGGTTGGGAATTCAAGTCCTGGCCAGGTCATACCAAAGACTTTAAAAATAGAACCTTCCTGCCATTGTGCTTGGTGCACAGCATAAGCAATGGAGCAGGGAAAACAAGCCAGAGAGCCACAACTGGAAGGAAGGCCATGGCTGGCTCGAATCATTGGGGAAACTGAGCCATAAAATTCCATCTAACTAACCAACAAAATTCTGCCCTGCTTCTTATAGGTAAATTTCATCAAATATTGTTACCACAGAATACAGGTAAAATGAAATTTTAATCAAGATGAGCTTTTGTCATCAGCTGAGCCTGTTTGTTGAATTGGAGCTTAAGCTGTCTTAGAGAACACCTTTCCATATTTTCATATTACAGGCCAAATCTATTCTTCAAGAGAAAGTCCTACAGTCTCTGGATGACATGGCTGGCAAGATTTCTCATCTTGGACTCAGAGATTTTCCTTACAAATCGTTTCGTGAAATTATATCTTTTGTATTTATTTGCTATTTTAACCACCTGATAGATGTACAGTCAGGTGAGGTCACTTAATTTATACTTTATGTTGTAGTCATTTTGAATATTTGGAGTGTCTGTCTTGATTGGCCAGAGTTGCAGTATTTTCTATTGGTTCAAATATACATATACTTTTTTACATAGATGATCACTTTGCATCAAAAAGTGATCAAATTTGGAATATATTCATTTTCACACAAGAATTACCAAATCTATAACCAAAAGAGTTTAAATGTTAACATTCACTTACATCTTAAGCTGGGTTGTTGGGCCTTACTTGCCTTGCAAAAGTTTTATAGAAAACTCATTGTGAGAAAGAGGAACAGTGATCGTTACCTTCCATTTTGTGTGTTGGTGAATGGAGACAGAAATGCCATTTTGGGTGTTTACTCAGGGGAGGGGAGGCAATGGACAGAACTCCCTCAGGCCATTCGGCATGCTGAGTTTGTGACCAACTACTTAAAAAGATTGGTTGGACCAGATACAAGTTGTTGAATATTTTTTTTTAAAGTTGTGATCTGTTTATTTAAGTCCACAAAGTGGCTCACAGCTACATAATCAACTTTCTTCCAAAAATTGTGCTGCAGGATATGTCTGTGGTAAAAATAACTACAGCTGTTCAAAGTGTATCAAGTTACGTTACAACATTGCACGAAACAGTGTGTGAGTCTGTTTGCGGAGTGTGGTTTGTGCATAGGATATATGTCCTGTAATCTTACATAAACACCTCCCTGTGATATCATTTTCATGTGCCTTTAGTATTCACCTTTTACTTCCAACAGACCTTCCAGACTCTTGGTTAGCAGAAGTTCGTGAGTTTCTCCGTGAAACTTACCTAGTTAATCAGTACCAACTCCCAGAACATAGGATAGAGAGTGCTGTAAAGGGACCATGTGGCTTTGATTCGTTTGAGCTGGCTGTCCGTGCAGATGCTATCTGTGTCCAGGCCATGGTTTTAATTGTAAATGAAGAGGGAGGTATGTAGCTGATACAGAATGCTGCTTATATAGGCCTACATGGTGGTGGCAGGGGGGTGGGGGTATGACTGGTGACACCCTCACCCTTTGTGGCTCTCTCATCCCTTTCCCCCTAATGTTAAAGGTTTTGATTGCATCAAATGCAGTTTTAGGACCCTGATGCTTTGTTCTCAGGGCACAAATTTTAGCTTGACTAATTTGAAGGAAAATTTTCTGAGCAAATCGTTCTCCTCTCATCCTAGTTGAATGTTGTGTCACTTACCTCTGATACTGTTGAAGAATTATTGAATAACCAGTGCATTTTAACTTGGCAAATGTAGTATTTTTACCACAAATGGCTTTTTCACCACTGAAAAGAAATATGTACCTCCTATGTGATAATCAGGGAAAGACTGCAAAATGAAGCTAGATATTAGCATTTAGCAGACAAGAAAAAAGAAAACAAGTCAAGTTTATGCTTTATTTGCAGTTGGTGAAGGTTATTTTAGATAACGTTAGACTTAACTCATCTTTGTGGGATTGTCATTCATTTCAGATGCTGACAATTTGTTACCGAGACTGTCTGACAAATTAACATCAAATGCTAGTGGTCGACAGATGGTTGCAGATGTGCCTTTGCTTTTGGCTGGACTGGATGTAAGTTGAAGACCAAACTGGCATTCTCCTAAAATACAGTTCTTGTGATATCTTTTAAACATTTGATAGGTCACTGCACTTCCATTGGCACAAAAGTGTGTCACTGTTTACCAGCAAATGTGCGCAAACTTCTTTATTCAGTCACTGACTTGCACTTAGCAACGCAGGGCTGGAATTAATCCAAGGCCAGGAAGGCCATGGCCTTGTGATTTTGGCAATGGCCTTGCGGCTCTGTAAAAATTAATGACAAGTCTGTTTGGCCTCCATGCCCTACCTGTGAGATTACATTTGTCGTCAGTACAAAATCACTTGTTTAGCATTGGTGCCCTCTTGGCTCAGATGACATGCCCTTAAAGCTGATAGGGAAATGGCCGTGCCCTGCTGAAACCTTAATTGTGTATTCTTCACATTGCACACTTTGGGGACTCAAAAAGCTCAGCTGGGGAAAATGTGCACTCTGGGAAAGCACATGATAAACCAAGTTATTTAAGAAAGGTTGACCAGGTTTCATAGGGTCTTAAGCATTGTAGAATTGTTCCTAGGAAAGAACAGTTCTTTTGGTGATGATAAAAGCAGAAAATGAGATGGGATAGGAGCTAAAAGTTTACCTTGTCAGGATATTTTAACGGGTCTGGGTTATCCACCCAAATCTATTTAGGAATATCCCTATACTTTTTTATACAATTAGGTGTGTGCCCTCTGATTGACATTAACTTAAACAGTAGCATCTCTCTGGTTGATTTGTCTGGTCAATGACTTTTGCAGATCACTTAGTGTATCCAGACTAGCTCATACATAGCCTGTGGTATATGGCACTGAGTAATTTAAATTCAGTACAGGCTATTTCTCCTTCACCTGGGTGGTGGGGAAAATAGGTGTTCTGTTTGAAAGAGGAGGATGGGCAAAAAGTTAACTTGGTTGATTCAATTTTACTGTTTGGAGTGAAATTTGTTGGTATTAAACCATTTGAGAAGAGACAGCACCTGGGTATTTTGATAGGGGGCAATGGGTGAGTTGAGTGTTCCTTTTCTTCTTTTCCCTTCTTTCTCTTTTCACATTTTCTTGTGAATATAAGGACAGCAGTGACTCCCTGTCCCCCTCCCTGATGCAGTCCCTGGTCAAGAAGATGAAAATCTTCCCCCAAAAGATGGACTCTTCCTGTTACTATTCTCTTAACTAAGGTTACTTCTAGCCTTGCCCCAGTATGAACCCTTTGTGCCTTTTACACCTTCTAGAGGAAGTCTTGGGTCTGATCTTGTAGAAATTACCCAAGGCCATATTCCTCTTTAGTTCACTTCCATATGTGGTGAATGCATCACTGCTGTAAATCAAGCTTTGTTTTCATGTTTGGTGTATCATACCTTGTAGAAATGAAGGCAAAATTCTTAGTTTGAAGTAAGCTTTTTGAATTGTTTACTTTGGACTGGATGGTTGTAAGTCTGATTGATTGATATTTCAAAGGACATGTAAGGAAACATCTCTTGTTCACTTGCAGAGTTTGGGTCGTCTTGCAGAAAAGTTTCCAAACCTTGCAACTAGTGCAATTGCTACACTGAAGGAATTCCTGCTTGGTCCATCTTTCATCTTAACACGACTCTTTAAAAGCAAGGTACCCAGCCCTGGTAGAGCTGTGAGAAAAGATATACGCATTCCATCAGACTTGGTAAAGCCTAAACAGAGAGAAGAAAGGGAACGGATTATTAGAGAAGCTATCGTCTTTGAAAACTTAAGGGATGCTGCCATCAGAAACCTCTGCAGGTAAAAGTCAGCTTTAGTAATAAATTTCATGCAAAAGTTTGATTTCCAAATTTGTCACTATTATGTAAAGTGTTACACTGACTATTGGGGTTTTTTAACACTCTTCGGAGGACAAAGATATCCTGAATCTACATCGCCCCTCTCTTACCTCCTATTTACCTATGTAATCCCCACTTACCCACAACTAAACCCTGGTAAACTAATAGCACAGTAGCCAGGGAGGGCGCCCTCGGAGAGGAGGACGGCCTTCCAAGTCCTTCTTCCCCTTAGCACCAGACTATTGGGGTTTTTTAACACTCTTCGGAGGACAAAGATATCCTGATTATGTTGCTCACGCTCATAGCCATGCTTGTGTTTATTCTCTTGTACTGTATGGGTGAGAAAAGAATTGTACTAAGTATTGATTTGCAGAGTTTTATGAAGTTAGTAGGATTTTTTTTTTATTAATACTAGTGAAAATAAATATATATGTGCTGGTACTCATGAATAGCATAAATGGAGGTAAAGCACCTGTACTAAAGACATTGTATTTGCACTGCAAGTCTACTGCAAGAAGTTAAACAGTACAGCATTCCCTTAAACAGGAATTTTCCATCAAGAAGTGTTGAATATTTGAATGAAAAATAGGTACAGGACTCATAGGAATTTGGTTTGTCTGGCATCATCATAGGAATTTGGTTTCTGGTGCATCCTCATAGGAATTTTGTTTCTGGTGCATCATCATAGCAGTTTAGAAATTGTATTTATTTTTCAGTAATTGCATTTTTGGTATTTGGTGTTGCATTTTTGTTGTTTGTGACCTATTATGGTAGTTAGATGTTAAAATTTATAAACATGATGAATTCAGACATCCTTCTTAAGAACTATGAAGCAAGTACCTCATGAAACATCTTTGTTAAATTGGCTTCTTAACATTCAGCTGGAACCACCATAGCATTTGTGTGTATGTATGTATGTGGGTGTGTTTGCATGTTTGTGTAAATACTAAGTGTCATGAAAAGTAGTACATGGGTTGGATTTATCCTCCATCAGCATAGGAGAATACATATTTGGTCTATCCATATGAGCATCCACCTCTCCTGCGGAATGTTGGGGTTCTATTTCTAGGTGGAGTCATACCAAAGACGCTAAAAATGGAACCTACTGGCGTTGTGCCTGATGCTCTGCATAAGCACTGGAGTAGGGAAAACAAGCCAGTGAGCCACAACTGGAAAAAAGGCTTGGGCCAGCTCGACATGAATAAATAGGTTGGAAACTGGGTCGTAAAACTCCATCTAACTAACAAATCCATCAGCATAGGGATCAGGGACTCTGAAGTCGTGTAAGTGTAGTGCCACTTGGAATTGAATCAACTGTGTAAAAAATTATAGGGGGTAGAACAATACAGTAAGTGATATTTTTTCTGTTGTATTTTTTCTATTTCACCAGTCTCCCCCTTGGGCCATTCCATTCTGAGGTCACAAGTGGGGTACAACACCAGAAGCTAGGATACAGATGTTTCATATATCATATTTGGGAGCTAGAGTTCTTGTTGTCTCTAGGTGTGAAATGTAATTAGTCATAGAAAATCACAAAAGTCTCAAGAAATGAAAAAGAAGAAATTGAAGTGTATTTTGTTCTGAAAGCATTGCAGGATGACATGCTATTTCGCAACATACAGAAAAATGTGATACACTTTGAGGGAGTCCCGCATTTTATGACATTCTAGTTTTGTGTGATGCCTATGAAGTAGATGCGTGTTGTTCAAACCTTAAAATTGCTAAAACATAATTGTCAACATTATTCAAATTTCAGAATATAATTTGACAAATACTGTGATGCTTAAGCAGAGTGGATTATAATGCAGTACATACAATGAGTTTGTTTCTGGTAACATCTAATTTGCATATGTGAATTTTTCTCAATTCCACTTCTTCAGAATATCATCTAGTAATTTAACAATTTTTCAAATCAACAAGTTTGTTTTGTATAAAGTTATGGGAGGATTTAATGTTGGTGGTGCTCACAAATTAAAAGAATAGCTTTTTATGCATAAATTATGCAAATGAGATTGAAAAATGTCATTTTGCATGCTACATTCCTACAAGTTTGACAAATCTGAAATTGAACAGGAAAATTTCATTTGAAAAAATGCTCTCCACAGTTTCTTTATGAAAAAACAGTTACTTGAGGCCTTGTTGATGAAATATTGCTGGTTTTATATTTTCACTATATACACTTCAATTATTTATGTGTAGGCTATATATAGGATATGTACTAAGTAGATCTGTGGGTGACATGCTCACTAACCAGGTTTCATACAGGTACTTGTTACTTTAAGCTGACCTGGGGGAAGGTCTGAGAGAATGGCATATCCACCTCTTGATGTGGTACCTCATAAGAGGGGTGTGTAGTACAAGCTAATTGGCCCTTGTGTGGCATTAGTGGCTTATGATGATCACACTTGTGTGATCAGAGGTCCATATGCTAGTGCATTGGTTGGAATTCTACATGGCTAGCAACATTTAGCTGGATCAGTGAGGTGAGTCATTGTGACTTTCAACTCAATTCAGACTACACTGTCACCTAATCTTTTCAATTTTCTTTTCTTTTCCAAATTTTTCTATTTAATGAAAATTTTAGGTTTTTCCCAACACAATGTATGTAAAGATATGCACACATATTTAGCATAAGCATGTTCAGAGTGTTGACTCTTATATTTGTGTGTAGTCATGTGTTATGCATTGAAGTAATGATATTTCAAAACTGTAGCAGTTACAAACCTCATTTTTGGTATGTGGGTGCGACAAAAGAACCCTTACATTTGGTCGAGGTCAGAGGTCATCTAAGGTCACCAGAGGTCATGTATGTACAAGTTTTGAGACTTTTAGAAATGACAAGGTTTTTGATGCATATCAGAGCTCAAGTGAAGATTTCCATTCCCATAAGGAAAGTATTGATTTGGTCAAGGCATAAAATTTACTTCAGATCACCAGAGACAGATGTGAAGTATTGCAAACAATAAATTTAAAGGAGGACATATTTGATTTATTTCATGCTTAGCCCACAACTATGATTTGACTGTATTTGACAGCAGAAAAGCCTCTCACACTGAAAAGTGTATGTTTAGTATGAAACAAAATAAGGCATAAAATTTGAATCCCTTATGATCAGTGTTCCCACTAAAGAACATGGATCTAGGGGGAGGGGGGAATTTCCCCTACAATCATATTTTGGGATTGTGAAATTTGAGATGTATGAAGCAGGAGGGGAGATTACATAATTATTAATTTGGTATGCTACAAGGAACATAGGTTAGTTAGCTAATTAGACAGAGTTTTATGGCCCAGTTTCCAACCTATTGGTTCAAGTCGAGCTGGCTGTGGCTTATTTCCAGTTGTGGCTCACTGGCTTGTTTCCCCTACTCTATTGCTTATGTGGGGCATAACGCATAACGACTGTAGGTTCCATTTTTAGAGTCTTTGGTAAGACTTGACCTGGGAAGCGAATCTTGGCCTTCATGAACATAGGGTGCATTTATCTATTGGTATTGCATCATTCTACAATGTGGTGCTTTCTTCTACATTAATACAGGCAAGTACACAAGAGATGTGACATAATTGAATGAATTTTCGACCTGGTCCATTTCAGAATGTATCACATCATTTTACATGGAAGATCTCTTTGAAGAGTTTGTGTTATTCTGCAAGTCAGAAATAACTATTTTTCTCTTGCACATATTACTTCTTACATTAATCCTACACCTTGTGTTAACCCAGTGTTGTTGATACCCAATTTTTCCAATTTTTTTAATTCATGTTTTTTTGTTTTTTGTTTTGTTTAATGTAACTTCAATTAATGGCAATTTGTTTCATTTGATTTCAGGGCTTTGAAGAGTGGGATATCTGTTGATGCGGATTGTGTACAAGCTTTCCTTTCATCCGCATCTAACACATTGTACATGACAGATACAGGTAACCAAGAATCTCTTCTCAAACTCAACAACCATCTCTTGACTCTTGGTCACATTGCCATCGTACTACAACACATTCCACGCACAACTGCAACAGTTCAGCAAATATTTCTCCAATGTTTTTGTCAACCGCCCTCTATGGTTGATGTGTTAATTGTAGATATGTGGGGCTGTATGGTGATAGCAGATTTGGTGAGTTGATAGTGCATGATGAAATTTTATGCTTATGAATTTAATTTTAGTGATCTCAAAAGGCTTGGAAACTGTAAGCTTTAAAGAAAATGTAAACAAAAATGTGTGATAAAGAGGAAAATTGTCAGTCCAATTTGAGAGCCAGCTTATTGTCTAAACTTGCAAATGTGCCGTATCCTACCCCTCCCCCATGTATAACATCATATCCTTTTGCCAGCATATATATGTGAACTTGGAATAACATGCAAGACGATTCTGAATAAGAACAGCCGGCAAGTTTTGGCTCCCTACAGGTACACTAGGGTCAGTGGGTAGGTACCAGTATGGAGCCTTCCAAAATTGCAAAATTGCAATAGCCCTGATGATAAAGCTTTAAGACCAAGATATCTCACCCCATTAAAACAAGTAGAATGTTCTACTGATAATGCTTAACCTCTGATTGAAGTACTCCATCCTTTTGTTTTTACCAGCCTGGAATACAACAGGAAGTGATGAACATGTTTATAAGGATATCCGTGGAGACAAGTTCAGCTGCATACACTCCAGACAGTTCAGAGAAAGTCAAATTTAAGTGAGAAAACATATGGCTAACTATGTACTTAATTCTCAATCAGTTCCACTGTTTTTTTTTTTTTGAAGTACCATATCTGTAGATCTGATAAATATAATGTTATGCTAAGGGCAGCAAATGCAGACATCTGACTTGTATACCAGCTGGATTGGAACTGTACTCCTCTATGTATATGTATGAATTCTTCATTGGGTTTGCCATGTGCAACCTGTTTAGCTACCAAAATGGTGTCACATGACTTAACTGCATGTAAATGCCTTTCAGGACTCCCATTTTCAAATAGTTTATGGTTGTCCTTGCGGGCAATGATTTCACTATATTTGGATCTCCGAAAGGAAATTTGGTGGTCCGAAACATTTTTGCACAACCCCAAAACAGTGTGTTTTGCCGCCAGTACAGATTGTGATGTTTGTTGCTAGCATTTAGCAGAGTGAGTGTGTTCATGTATTATTTGCTGTGCAGGATAAAACATGATGTTTGAGAGACAAAAAAAGCAGATTTAGCATGATGACAAAAGTTTATGGTTGTCCTACTGACAATTATTTCACTATTTTTGGTTGTTCTAAAGGAAATTTGGTCGTCTGAAACATTGTTAGCATGATGACAAAAGTTTATGATTGTCCTATGGGTCAAGAAGTGAGAATTATAGTCTGAATCAGATAAAAGCAAGTTGCTTTTTAAGTCTAACCAAGAAAAAAGGGTTGTCTGTAGAACAACCAATTGTTGACTTTTGGTTGTCCATGCAGAATTTTAGTTGCCCCTGGACTACCACAAAACTTGGGTCCTGTCTAGAATGGAGCCATACATGACAGATCAATGATGTAAATGGTCTGAGAGCCATGAGGTTGGTCAAGTGTTTTCCTTGGAGTCATGTGATGACATTTTTTCACCTCAAATGTCAAATGTACTAGAAGTTACTGCTTTGTTTACCTTGAACATGCAATAGTGAAGTCATAAACAAGGGTGAAAGATAACTTGAAGAGAAATAGGAAGAAAATTGTGAGATTTAGCTGTTGCTTCAAAGTAAGTTTATTGACCTTTAGTACAAATAAACTCATATTCCTGTTGAAACAAAAAGAGTCCCTCCCCCAGTTCCCTGGACAAGAATTCCTTGCAATCACATTTCTGTTTGGGGATCTATTGTTGTTACAAACTCATGGTATTGTTATTAACAACCAAAGAAACGTTACAATGGAGAAATGGCAATTAGTCGGCTTACATTTTGTAAATGACAGATTCTTCATCCCATGGACCCTGACCCAAATAGCAATCTCAAAGGATTGTGGGTAGGTTTTGTAAGAGTTGAATTTGTTAATGACATTTGACTCTGACCAAAATCAACCAGTGCCAAAATTTTATCCCTTAATGCTTGTTATTGCATTTGAAAATGGTCTATTGACTTCGGTTTGGGTATGTAATATGAAATGTTTTTGAGGTATCTGTAGAAAGTCTTGTAGCTGATATTCACAAAGTACTGCTTTTCAATGTTCAATTGTTTCCAAGAGTCTCTGTCATTATGAAATGATAGACAAATGTGACTGCTTATTCTTTCAGGCATTGCTCATTAGCCATCAACAATGCTCTGGCCAATATTTCCCTCTGTATCCAAGGTGAGAGGGAGCAAGAGGAGTTACTCATCAGGTTGCTTGAATTATTTGTCCAGTTGGGCCTAGAGGGCAAACGAGCCAGTGATAGAGCTCCTGTTGCAATCAAAGCTTCCAGTGTAGCTGGAAATCTTGGTATTCTCATTCCAGTGTTAGCCACTGTGAGTAGAATATTTTTTACAGATGTAAATTAATTTGATAAATTTGCATGTCATTCTGTTGGTCCAGCACTAGATTGATACAATATGTTCCTTCCAGGGGAGGGTCCAAGGGGACTTTTGAGGCCTTAGCCCTCCCTTTTTCTCCACATCTACAATAAAACATATGGGAAATTAGCTGTGCAACTCCCTTACACCCCTGGTTTCTCTTAGGTCAGCCCCCCACCCTCCCTTTTGGAATGTCTGGATCCATGCCTTCTCTAGGGAATAATTCAGCATTCAAATTTTGCGTAGCAGTTTTGGAGATTTTTGAGGTCTTTCTCACATTGTTTGTGAAAATGCAAGGGTTATGCACACAAAAAATTGCTTCACAATTTTTTCATTTGTGTAGCAACTTGGCCTGTTTGTGTAGCAAATTGTGATGCGATACTGGATAAATTATTCCCTGCATCTCTCCAGCAGTCATCCACCTTTGAAGTCTTTATCACTTTTTTCATCATTAGAATGTTGTATTTGTGCAATCATGGGCAGCTGGGGGAAATCATGAAATGTTAATAAACAATTTATCAGGCCTGAAAAATAAATTTCTTTTGAAAAATCAGCTTTTAAATAAAGGTCTGCAAAACATTTATTTCTCACTCAGTTCTCAAATTTTGTTATTTAATAACTATCTAATCCTCATTTCATGTGACGAAACTTAGTTTGCAATTGCTGCAATATAGTATGGGCATTTCTCTGATCACTTTGTCTTCTATTTCCTTTCTTATTTAATGTGTAGTTGTTGAAACGATTGTCTACCATTGAGGATCCGAGACGCAGACTGCACAAACTTTTTCGAGATTATTGGCTCTACTGTGTTATTATGGGATTTGCTATGGAAAAGTCACGTGAGTAATGGTGTAATTGTTTCTTAGGGTTATTTCTGTGTTCCTCAAGAATGTGAAAGCTACATGCAATGAAACTTTGATTACTTCTTGTACATAGTTTGTGGAAAATTTTGGAGAAATTGGACAAACTAATTTACCGTTATTTTCTTGAAAGTTCAACAGGACTGTCAAAAACGTCCTTGTACACTTGAAAGGTGTATTGAAATGAGACTTAGAAGAAGGATTTAGCAGACTGAAGTTGGTTAGATGAGGTTTTATGACTCAGTTTCTAACCAATTGGTTAAAGTCTGGCCTGTCACAACCTTTTTCCAGTTGTGGATCACTGGCTTGTTTTCCATATGACTGTAACAGTTATTTTAGTTGAGTGAGATCTTAATGATTATGTTTGTCCTGCTAATTAGCACAATATATCTCTACCCTAGAGTTAAAAATGATTTTTACAAATTTTTGACATATTTACAGCTGTGTGGCCTAAGGAGTGGCATGAGGGTGTGTGTCAAACAGCAGTCAAATCACCTCTTCTCACTTTCACTGCAAAGGAACATCTCCGTTCTGAACTGGACCATAACTTGGCTTTCAAAAATGAGAGTGTTTCCGTGGTAAGTATTTAAAGGAAGAACTGGGAATAATGTCATTTTCCAAGAAAAAAAGGATGGAAAAAATGGAATAGTAAACCCAGACATGATACAAGTAGAAAGGTTTGAAAAGAGTAAGGCTGACAGCTCCCAGTTATTACCAACTAAATCTGATTATCATTTGCCTATTCTGATTCAGCTGCACAAAATGCTCAAGTATGACATAGACTCACTGCTAGCCATTGCAAATGCAATTCATCTACACAAAATGCTCAAGTATGTCATAGACTCACTGCTAGCCAATGCAATTGCAATTCATCTACACAAAATGCCCAAATATGATATAGGCTAGCCATTGCAAATGAAATTCAGCTACACAAAATGCTCAAGTATGTCATAGACTCACTGCTAGCCATTGCAAATGCAATTTAATTAAGTAGCTAATACTTTGCTAGTTCAAAGTCAAGAATTCTCTGTCATAAAATTTGGGCTTTGGGTGTGCACCATCTGTATATATTTGAAGTCAGTACTGTTAGTTATGCCACTTGATTTTAGAAAAATGACAGTAGTATTTCATTTCAAATTTTTCTGATCCATTATTCCAGAACGAACTGAATGAATTGAGACACAATCTACTAGCAGTACTTAGTAGACCTACTGAGCTGGCCCCATACATCAACAAACTAAATTTTGCTCAGTGCGGTTACCTCTTGTCTGTTTATCACCTGGAAACCCTTCGTACCCGACATCAGCCGAATTGCAGCTTTCTCCAAGTGTTTGAGTATCTGGAAAATAAAGCTATCCAGAAGGATAAATTAAACATCTGGCAATGTGTGATGGCAATCACAGAACAGGTTCTTAATGTCTTCTTAGAAATAATGGCTGCTAAGGTAAGACTCCCCTTTTTGTTAATGTGTTAATTTTTATTTTGTTGAGAACCACTTTGCTTGATCTAGGTGGTATCTTAGGTGGGTTCCCCACTATGGACTCATTAGATTTGAAAGCTGATCAATAATCTCCTAAATTTATGTTCTTTTTAAATGCATTCTTGAACAAATGATTTTTACCTTGGGTCACATTTGAGCAAAACACCTATTTATGCTCTGCAATATCTGAAATATTCAAAGAAAGTGAAGTAGTAATGAGTAATGGTAAGTATATGAATGTGCATATGTCTGCATGCATGTGTCTGTGTGTGCATGTGTTTGATGGAGTAATAACAATGATTCTCTCATGTATGACAAGAAAGATGTTTGTCCATCTTTTACAGCCCCAGTCTGCCGAGAGAGAAAAAACATTGGCCACACATGCTCAGTTCCTCATCATCAGGTTTAATCATATCCAGAAACAAATCAGGAAAGTTGCAGATTCATTTTTGACAAAGCTCGTTGAAAGGTAAGTAGGGGTATAGATCTTGTAGAAGTCCCATTACCCGTGTGAGGTAATACACTAACAAACATCTTACACTTGCTCCCTTTAAGGTCCTATAAATTGGGGAGCTCAGAGTTACTCACTTGTCATACTGATATTAGTTGATATTAAACTGATATTAGCTTGATCAGTCAAATGGCGTGACTCTACCCACCACTTTTGCTGTGTGTGGTACTGTATGAAAGGACTTGCTGTACTTGAAGTTGTTGTCAATATATATTTTCATTTTTCTAAAGGATATTCATTTGTGATATGCCTTACAAGGTTTCTTAGTCCATTTTCTATCACAAATTTGGTACTAGTATGCTTCTGTTCGTTATTGTTGTTACATATTTTTAACTTAAATATATTAAATTTGTTTTACACTTCTAACAGATGACAGTTGAAGTTTGTCTGGTAAACTTTCAAACTTATGATTCCTAACAATATAGGAACCTATATACATTTGTAATACACAGTAATAATACAATAAAAGACTTAAACTGATTTTACTTTTATGTGTTACTCTATTGATGTACAAGTTATCATCTCAGCATCACTGATACATTTCAAATTGCAGAAAACAGATTTGGAACAATTGAATACATTGGAACCATTGTTTAGTACAACAGAGTGAAAAAAGAAAAAAAAAAAGAAAAACAAATTTCAATTGTCATGAAGCATTTTCATAACATTTCCATTTAACTAATATCCTGCGCAGCTTTAATGATGAAAATTTTTCTATTGGCCAGGTTCCCTCAGCTGTTGTGGAACAGGGATGTCATCTGTACAATGCTGGACCTCCTTCAATTACTGTCCAAGACCCTGGACGCTGACCTTCAAGAGGTCGCCAGCTTTCCTGTACCCAACACAGATTACACCATTACTATCATGGATACCCGTGAGGCCAGAGAGGTGAGCTCAGTTATGAGGCACTTGAGGGGTGTGTGTTAGTGAGCACCTACAAACAATGCCTTAGCGGGTACAGGCCACTCGCAAGAACTCAAGCGTTGCACATCTTTCCTCGCTCACACAGGGCTTGTAACTGGCATAGCTACCTTAAAATTCAGACACTGCAATAAAGTCTGTCACATGATATCTGAGAGCCGGCCCTTGCTCATGACATTCACGTGCTGCATGAGGTAACCGGCTAAAGGGGAATTTTTATGACTTCCTTACCGGGAACCCTTTAATGCGAACTGTTTTCTGTACCCCATAAGGCTTTGAGTACAGGTATGTGCTGCCAGTTGATAAGCGTGTGTGCACCTACAAACAATGCCTTAGCAAGTGAAAGGTCCCTTGTGAGAGCTTAAAGCCTTGCATGTCTTTCCTCACTCACGCAGAGCCCATAACTGGTGTAGCTACCCGAAAATTTGGAAACGTCCAAAATAAAACCCTCAGGACATACTAATGTTACAATTGTCCTTGAAATGAATATTGTAACAACAAAGGATAAAGTAAGCTATGTATATGGCATGTCTCTCTCATGGCATCTCAAGATTTGTATACTGAGCTCATGTTTGTTCAGGATTAAGTGCAAATCAGAAATTGTCCTGTAGAATGATCATTTTTTTATGGATTTTGATGAGAATTGCATCTATTCTCTTGGTTTTTAATGATTTTTACATCAAGTAACCAATTTTGTCATTTTCATGTCACACAACCTTTAATGCATTCATTTTATCTGCCTCAGGGAATCTTGAAAGATTTTGCTGCCCGATGTGGTGGCATTTTCCAAGAAAGTGTCAAATGGGCAGCCCAGGGTACCAGGTCCATCATACAACAATACCTACTTCACCTGGAGAGTGCGGCAGGGTTTAGTGGCCTGGAACCACCTACAGAGGGTGCCCTGACGTATGCAGGGGTCAATAAAAGAGGCAGTGATAAAGGAGAGAACTTTGTGTCTTCCATGAGTCTTAGGAGTAGGTTTGCTGGAGAGGTAAGTTATATATAAGCCAATTCAGAATTACAGTGATGTCTGACATGTCAAAGGTCTTAAGGGTACTCTGAACGCAAATGCTGCATGCACTGCACTGCACAGTGTGCGGCAGCCCCCAAGAATAAGAAATTGGCTATGGTAAAAAAATCGCCGAAGTAGTAAGGATTTACTTGGGCAGAAATGCAATCTATCTCAATTATATTTGCAATTATGGTAAACACCAAAAATTTTGCAGGATCGTCGATGAAGGTGCGCCAGGCCTTTTCGCACATCCACTGGCCACTGTGCACTTTAGACACAAGGTATGGTGATCGCTTAGCTTTTTCACTACTCGACCAGTAGCCATACTTTATATTCAAGTATTCAAACTTTTTGTTTTATCATGTGGATATGTAGACAAAGTGATATGCAGAAATTTCCAAGTATTTAAGCATGCAATGGCCTTACTGAAACATGTACTGTGACATTTTTGTAATAGACTTACCTCAGGTACTGTTAGCCAGTAGGCCTCACTATTCGCTTCCAGCTAGCACTTGCTGAGTTTCATACTTACATAGGGATCATAACAAAAGTTTAAATCAAGATTTTCTGTACAAAATTAAAAGGGTTACTTTAATTTTAAATCCCATTAAGCTCTGTGTCCCATATTTTTTTTATCGCCATGGCAATATTTTTGCTGAAGTGAAGCCAAGTTGCTTCTTCACCATGGCAGTGCTCAATGCTAAAGTGTTGCCACGAACAACATGTTTACTTTGCCATGCCCCCTATGAACTATGACCTCACATGCACAGTTACAAGTCTGAACTGGCTTATTATATTATCAGTTTTTTCTCGTGGTTAACTCAAACTCTGTACACAGTTGAAGATGACTTAAATTAGAAAATTTGGTTTGTTTAAGTTGACTGCAATGCAAATGTGATGCGCACATTGGCAGAAAGATACTTTTACTATAGGGGGGAGCCGTATGTGCCTGAAAAAATACTTTTCTATTTGCTGGACTGTGAGGTTGGTTTGCAGCAATTTTAACTTGACTCCAACCCCCAACACCTCTGGTGGCTGATCCTCAATGAAATTCCAGTATATCCTAGGGCAGAGTCATTTATCTAACTCGCAGTTATTGCCACGTCACTTATGTATTTCCTGTGCTGTGAGTACTGTCCAGTTAGATACACGGAGTACTGTCCAGTTAGATACACGGAGTACTGTCCAGTTAGATACACGGAGTACTGTCCAGTTAGAAACAAGCAAGTTTTCCAGGTAAATACTCTGAGTCAGTTTGCAGCTCTAGAAATTGTTTCTTGCATTTTTCCTGAAGTAAAAAGATGTGGTTAGTTTCAAGTTTTGAGCATTGTTTTGAATCTTCTTGAAGTCTTTTGAACAGGCATGTGAAAAATAAAGCCATTGCCATAGTTGGTTATATTTAAGGTAATGTAAGTTTCTTTGACAATGTTGATTTAATCAGGTCTCTGGTATGAAAGCCATCTACCAAGATGCTGGACCTGGGGGATTATCCCTGTCCAAAGTAATTAATGACCAGCTGACCAAGTCATGTTCTTCTGGCAAGGATGATGCCTTCACCAATGCTATATTCCGAGTTACTGCACTGCTCATCTGCGATGAAGGTAGGCATTCTGCCAAACAGTAGATAAGAAATCTTGAATGGTGTGAAAAGATGTATTTTAAACTTCACAGCAATGGAGTAGGGAAAACAAGCCAGTGAGCCACAACTGGAAAAAAGGCTGTGGCTGGCTGGACTTGAACCAATAGGTCGGAAACTGGGCCATAAAACTCTGTCTAACTAACTTCGCAGTCATATCTGCATACTATGTATTCTCTTGAACATTGTAGTATCACAATTTGGATGTAACTTTTTGTTGCAACGATGTAGAGGTCAAAGTTGTTTGTCGTTCAAGCAAGTTAAAAGGAGACGATTAATTAAAAAATCCTTATTTGAATAAAAAATTAAAGAGGAAGTTTCAGCAAAAAATCTGCTTTTCTATGTGAAAGAAGAACTAAATCAGGTCAGTGTGGTGAAATTTCTTTTCAAATTGGACATGTCTTTCTTGAGATATCAGCAAATGAAGTTGCTAGATTTGTGTTCCAAAGAGAGATTGAGGGCAGCAGAGTTTATATCACTTCTTCACATTGACAAGGAATGCTTCGTTTTTCTGTTTTTTCAGACTGTTGTATTGACCTTGACGTTAATAGGAATAGGACCTCCTCATGGGGATTGCAAAGTTTCAAAAGTTCTTATGCCAATTATGCAATCACATTTTGATAATATGGTACTGTTGAGGAGAAAATAGGCTGCAAAGTTTAAAGAAAAACAAAAGACTGCTCATCAATGTGGGGATATGATGTCATATGTACTTGCTTCAAACTCACTGTTTGTTAAAATTGTGACAACTTGACTTGCTCACATCTTGAAAACCACACATCAGATTTCAATGCAAATTTCACCAAAATGCTAAGAATAAGTACCCCTCGAACATATCAAAACTTGGTATGACCTTAATCCCTTCTTTTAATAAAACTCACATGCTTCACATTCAACCACATTACCTAAACATGGAGTTACAGAGAATGATTTGGTTGTGCAAGCTTGGAGAAAAGCAAATGTGTGGATTAATGTCAGGCAATGATTTTATGTGTGCTTGGTTCAAGCTAGTTCGAAATATGGTAATATTATCTGCTGGTAATTTAACTTCTACAAGCAATAATTGGATACAAAACCTACAAGAAGTTCACATTGTATGCCTCTCTAACTAAGTAACAGAATGTGCTAGCTTAAGACCTTTTTAATTCTCTATGTACTTTTTGTTTTCAGGTATTGACCGTCAGTCTCTTCATAACATTTGCTGTGCTCCATTGGAATGTTTTAATGCTGTTACCATGGAGAAAGCTGTGGCATGCTGGGAATGGCTTCTTGCTGCTAGACCAGACCTAGAGCTACAGGTCAGTGTTGCCTATTAAAACAATAAATACTTGTAGCTTTTCAGTCAGGATTTAACAATGTGAAGTGGTCAGAGATTTTGGAGAAACACTGGAAGGACTTGGGAATTAAATCTTATTATCATTTCTTTTTATGTGCAAAAATGGACACAAAAGACCAGCTCAACAATTAACATATGGCCAACAATAGAAAAAAACTGAACACCAAGAACACCCTCACAAATGAAACTGAACCACTAACACCACTTGCGAGCAGTCACAGATACCCAAAATTGAAAGAAAACCAGACCAAATCATGATCAGCCAACAACAACAACTGAAACATTAAGGACACCAGATCAAACCACCATCACCACCACAACCACCACCAAGAATAACTGCCCTGAAGGGCCACAACCCCTAAGGAGCATGAAGGGCTGGGTCCACCTGAAACATTTACAGTATGTACAGTATATATACACTATGTACACCCAACCTAAACCAAACAAAACCTGAAGTTTGGAAGGGATCAAACCCTTTGTCCCACAGGCAGTTGTAGCAAAGGGAAACCTCATTATTCCCACATTTGAACAAAGTCCGCAACTGGATGCAGTTGTAAGTTCATGTCATATCAAGTACTGTCTTAATGTCATTAAATTGTTTAATGTATAAGATCATTTCAGGTTAACAAAGTGTAGACTGTGCTTTTATAAGCCCACTTTACAGCATTGGATACAATGACTTTGTTTTGGACTGGCATGATGTAATGATGTTATATGTGACTGCTGTGCAATATGTTGTAAACAATTCTAGTTCATGCAGTTATTCCAGGTTTAATTAACTTTCATCAGCACCATATGAATTGATGGAACATTAGATAGTAGAGATAAAGGGATGGTCTTACCGGGACAATTGATTTCATAGTTGTTCATAGTGCAAGTGTAAGGTCATTTTTCTGCTCGCTTAGAACTTTCCACACTAGTACTGAAAAGCCTCTTTAACATATATGCGGATCTATGATGTACATGCATGGGGAATGTTTGTCAAACAGTTTGGCACTGATTAAGGATATGTACCTGAAAGGGAAATATTGCATTTGTTTTACAAGGAAATTTCATCATTTTAAAACCAATATTTATTGGCAAAGAGTGATAAAAAATTAAAAATGAGGCAGTATGGTAGCTGTCTTTTCAACAAATAAGTTTCCATTGGATGGAAATTCAGTTGTCAGTTGCTCAATCTACAGTTTGTTCACCCAAACTTTCAACATTTCAAAAGATGCAACTTCCATAACTCTTCTTGTGCATAATATTTTGAGGATATGAAGCTACTGCTGGGGTTTATTGTCGAGAGAGAATAATTTAATAATGACTAGAGCTATTTCTTTTAATGCTATGGTGGAACATTTTAGGTGCAATATTTTCCCTTTAAGGACTAACATCAATTTAAGTAGCAATAAATAAGATGTAGAGAGTTTAAAGAAAGACAGGTACTCTTCAAGAAGAGAGTTAGGTTGCAGATAATTGGAGATGAGGAAAACGGTTTTGTCTTAGAAGACATGTTTTACAAATATACTTTTCATGTAAAGATGTTAGTTGAATGGGGCTTTAGCTCAATTTCTAACCAATCGGTTTAAATCTGGGAGCCCACTGCTTTTTCCAGAACTTTGTGTTTCACTGGCTTGTTTCCCTACTCCATTGCCTATGCTGAGCACCAAGCACAATGGCAGTAGGTTCCATTTTTAAGTCTTCAGTATGATCTGTGCATTAATTGAACTCCAGGCCTCCTGGCTACAACTCAGTGTTCTAACCACTTGACCATGCAGTTGGTCAAAGAGGGTTATCTTGTACATGTGCACAATATTTTGCTTGTAGTCAGCACATGCCTTCTAACAGTCTTGCTAGAGTGTATTAACTCCACTTATGACATCACAAGGATTTTGTAAAGAGGTTCTCTTTTATAGAAGGCTTCAAATTTGTGGTCCTTTAAACAATGCCGCATTATACATATCACATAGAGCAAAAGAACTTACATGCCAAATAAGATCAATGATAGGAATATGTTATTTTATAGTAAAAAGTCATTGTTCAAATGTAAAAGTGTTTGTCACCTTAAGCTTAGGTGTCTTTTATTTCTCCATAGTTTATGCGTGAGATGGAGGTAGCCTGGCTGTTGGGCATTGAGAAGAAACTTGGGATATTTGCAGATGATAAAGTCCCACCAAGTCCACTTACAGCAATGAGTAGTGATGACTTACCAGGGCCCCAGCCCCCAAATACTGTACCCCATGAAATATGGACCAAGGTGAGCATTTTTTAGAACTTTCATTACATCAAAAAATGCATACATTGTCCTTAGACTTTATTTTTTTTACTTATGAGAAAGTGTTTTATTGCCTGTATTTGTAAAATAAAAATTATGAAATGTCCAGAACCAAATTTCAAAAGAAGGAAATGGAGTGGTATTTCAAACTGATATATTTGGAAACTCAAAAGGTGTTCAAAAGTCTTTTCACAAATGCACACTTTCAATCATCCCATACAGCTAATACAGTGATTTGTTCTCCTGTCTGTAACTCTACAATTTTTCCATCTTCTAGTTCTTGATGTATCGACTAGCTGAAGTGAAGTACAGCAGCTCAGATGTAGTAGCTGTCTTTGTGTCCATGCTGAACCATGCTTTCATGTCACACACCGATCCCAGCATGGGCGCCCTCAGTCGACATATTGCTGCAGTTGGATCACGTTTCAGGTTATTGACCATGGGGTTGTCCCTCCTGCAGGGGAACTTCCTGTCACCCAGCAACAGCAAGACAGTCTTGCGTGAGAGAGTGTATACAGCTGCATGTGATTACTTCAGGTAAGAACTGAAATGTTCAACTCTTTGTTCTAGAAAGGACACTTATGCATTTATACCAATCAAATCTACAGTAAATGATGTTTAATGGCAATTTTAGCGTTTCATAATCATATCAAGTTTGTTTTACCCCTGACGAAGGCAAGCATATTGCATAATGTTTGTTTGTTGTCCAGCTAAAAATGTTGCCAATTGTTATCATGAGCTCCAAGTCTGTGTATGCAGTCTCTAAGTCTTTGTATTTCATCCTCTTTATTTCAAGCATCCCTGTCTTTGATACATGGATTAGAGGGGGAGTCAGTGTGATAAGGTATTATAGGGAGCTTTCTTGTCTATGGCTTAGTGCTCATTTTAAGTTATTGTATTTGTCTTGAGTTTAAAGTGGATAAATATCTTTTCAGCTGCGCTCCGATGTTCCCAACTCAATCAGGCAATGATTTGAAGGAAGATATATTGACCATCATAAGATTCTATAACGGAATGAGAGCAGAGAGGAAGTATTTAGGTGCAGCTACAGTGACACCATTGCAAGGTAATATTTATAACCTGGAAAAATGAAACATTTAAAGAAGCATGGAGTGGCAAAAGTAGAGAAACTCCTGAATGATGCTCCATGAGTTATTTATAATTTTCTTTCCACAAATTTAGTCCTTCTGAATCAATAAATATTTATTTTGCTGTGATGATTTTGTCTGTTATTAAGCAAAGTAGACAATCCCTAGTGACCTACCCTCTGGTGATTGAAAGGGCCAATCTTCTCACCCCAGAATATGGTTTTGGTAGGGGTTAACAGAAATTCTCATTCTGCTCAGCTCTTTGATTGACAGCTAGTTCAAACAATGCGAAGTACCTTAGCTCATATTACACAGCCTGTACTGTACTGAGAATATTTTCAATTACACATTGGACTCTTGTAAACTCACCCTGAAGCAATGAACAGAGGTTGAGTCTGGATGAAGATGAATTTTGAACAGTTATGGGAGCGGCTTAAGTAAGTAGGTTCAGAGAATTATAACTCTTTGGGGTCAGAGGATCATGCCTTTGATGTTATATATACCTTAAAGATAAAGTAGCATGATTAGTCCCATGGCTGTGAATGCCCCTCAAGCCATAAATATTGCATTTTGTTAAAAGTCATACCAAAAATAGGACAAATCGCTGAAGGGGCCATTGAAAACCAGGTAATTCCCCAGTTATGCCGAAGTCTTTCAAAGTCCTGGTATGTACGTCAAAGCAATATCTAATGTGTGCTTGGTGCTTGCAGCTGTCTAGCTGCTAGGTCTAAGTAACCATTAGCTTGAAGTCATCATTTCAAATGAAAACTTTGGGACAAGTTTGTGCATTTGTAAACTCATACTGTTTGGGTCAGGGTTGAAAAGTTATTTCTTTAGGTTTCAATCCAAAATACTCATGTGGTTGTGAACAGAAGGGGAAAATGCTCAAAGAAGTACTGAAACTTTTAGGGCAGTTCATACTGATAGGCAAAATGGTGGGCTTGGTGTTTTGCAATTGGCACAGCAAAGCCTCTTCAATAAAAGTGGGTCATTTGATCACATAGGAACATTTGTTTTGTACTATTGAAATATTTCGCTAAAATTTAGTGGAGAAACTATTAGTGTACTTGTGTTTGACTTGTAAAAAAGGTGAGAAATGGTAAGACACCTGCAAGTTTGTATGATGAAGGTGGATTAATTGTATCTCATACCAGATGGTGATGACATATCACAGATGGGGACACTGACCACAGACCTGACAGCAGATGCCATCAGCATGACAAGCCGTCACTCAACTGCGGTACCCAACCATACTTATATGAATACCATCACACTGAGTGGAACCTCCGCTGCCTCTAGGAGGTCAACCGTTACCAAGAAGAGTAGCGAGGTGAATCAGTCATATAGTAGAGAGTACTTGAAGAGAAGAGTTCTTATATTAGGACTGTTGGTAAGTACTTCAGTTAGTTAGAGAGAGTTTAATGGCCCAGTTTCCAACTAATTGGTTCAAGTCAAGCAGGCAACAGCCTTTATTTCAGTTGTGGCTCACTTGCTTGTTTCCCTACTCTGCTTATGTTGAGCATCATGCACAAAGGCAGTAGATTCCATTTTTAGAGTCTTTGGTATGACTCAACCTGGTAATAGAACCTGGCCTTCTGTGTGAGAGGCAGACGCCCTTACTGTTAGACCATAATTACTGCAATTGATATGGTAGAAATTAGAGTCTGTCATGATTGTCAGGGCCATGCGAAGTCATAAGAATGGTTGAAATCACAAGAGGCAGGATTTCAGTGCAATTGATGAAGTTCAGATTCCAGTTGAGGTTCAGGCACAGATTCAGGTTCAGCTTTATTACGTAACCAATATTTTTTACCTACCAATAGACAAACTTTTTGCATATCCTGTAAATTGTGTACATTTTCTCTTTATGGGTTTGAAAATATCAGCTTTTAAAATTTTGATATCTTTTGTTCAGGCTACTGAAGTGGAGCGTCTCTGTACCTGGTATAATCCCATCAGGAATCCAGAGCTGATAATTGAACAAGAGGAGGAAATTGTGAATTGGTTACTCCAGCTGAAGAATGAAAGATGGTGGCGTGAAAACGCTAGGCTGGCCTGGAATATTTCTCCTCACCTAGCATGCCACCTGACACAGAGGTGAGAGTAGACCTTATACATGCATGTCACCCTGACATCTTGTTTGGTGAAAGAAAGAAAAGCAAAGAAAAGAAAGAGATGGAATAAAGGGTTAGAATGAGGTTTTTCAGTATCCGTTTGCAGTGAGCTACTTGTTTTTTTTGTGCTGAAAGGAAAGTATGAGTCTGAAGTTGCTATTTTAAATATCCATAGTTTTCAGTGAAAACATTTATTTTAAAATTTGGGCCCTTGCAGGTAACAGAATTGTGAAAATTCATTGAACATTTGAAAGTTGACTGACTAAATCATTAATTGTTTGATTTCAGATTTGGAAGATCTTCTGAAGCGCTTGTGAAGGAAATCACTCGTCAAGTAAGATTGAATCCACTTGCTGTATCAGATGTACCTAGTGCTATACACTTCTTGGTGACAGACTCAACAGTGGAAGCTGATATCTCAGAGGTAAGTATCTGGCCTTCATTGGTGGAGACATACCTGATCAGCTGCTAAAGATGGACAAATGGCCTTCTCTGGTGGGGACATACATGATTTGCTCTAAAGATGGACAGTTTTTTAATTTTTATGAAAATAATTTCACAAGAATTGCAATCTGCATTTTACCCCTACATTCTTGGGGTTGTAGCTATTTGAAGGAATTTACATTTTTAGCAGGGGTGGGAGAAGCTTCACCGGACATTGTATGAAGAAATGGTGTCTATATGCCTTGCTTAGTTAGGCATATGGTATACTTAGCATCCTTTTCATTTGTATTTGTTTCAATTTTCATTTTTGTTTTGATGAATTATATTTTATTTTCCAGCTAAGCTACATCTTAAACTGGGCTCCAGTACCTCCGATTACAGCACTCAGCTATTTCTCTCATTCACATCCTCTGACTGCCCAATATGCTACCAGAGTCTTACAAAACTACCCTCCTCAGGCCCTCCTGTTTTACGTTCCTCAGCTGGTTCAGGCTGTCAGATATGATACAGTGAGTTTCTCTTGTCTACTTTATTTAGTATTCTGATGGATGTGTGCAATAGTATGGTTTGTGGAATGACTCTTTGAGTCTTTTCATGTAAAATCTGTTTCTAAGTTCATAATTCACCTGAATGAAGAAAAATTTTTAAGTAACCTGTCCTGATTACTACTTACAATTATAATATGCCATCGATATCCAACTTGTGGCTGGCCTGAAATAAACCAATTGGCGTGAAATTTTGTTGTTTAACTTCATCTAACGGTTATCCATATCTTGTGGCCAGCCTGACTTAAAGAAATTGGTTGGAAACTGAGCCATAATACCTGATGTAGCTTACTGACTTTTATCTATGTTATGGATGGTCAACCATAGTATTTTCAGGAAAGCACATTAACAAAGGTAAAATTTATGCACTGTTTGATAACCATTACAAGGAAGTTGTAATATTTTGCTTCTGGTTATACCTATTCAGTGTTTAAGTATAGATTCTGTGGAGTTACATGGGACAGGGTATGAGAGAAAAACTGTATGTCAAAATTCCATGTAGTAATGGGTTTTAACTTTTTTGGGCTTACTTTTTTTAATGTATAATAACGTGCTCCACATAATTTCAAATAGAAGTAGGCATCATTGTCACATGACATCATTTTGGAAGAAAAATGATGAGCATGTGGCATGCACACAGTAGATTTAATCCAGATTGTGTAGCAAACTTGTGCAAATATCATGCACACATTGGGTTGATTAACAAATTAAGTGGTTGCATTTGTCGTTGTAACTTTCAAAATCGTATTTGCTTACCTCCAAAGAAGGGAGCATTCATGCTCTATAACATCATTTATAAAAGGTCGGTTTGCACAGCATTTGGTCTTCAAAGTTCATTTTGATAAGTCATGGAAAATCATTTATTCTCAAAATGTTCATCTTGCTTTTATATTGATAGTTTGGGTTTGTCACTGAGCTGATCTTGGTTCTTGCAAAGAAGTCACAACTCTTGGCTCATCAACTCATCTGGAACATGAAAACAAACATGTTTAGGGATGAAGAAGGGAAACAGAGAGATGGTAAGAATCTCCTGAGGTTGTTATGGCAACAAGGAAATATAGCATCATCATCTTTGTATTCACCATTGTCATTAAGGTTGTAGTTCGGTAAAATTTCTGCTTTTCTCATGATGGAAGTGTTTTATCATAGCTGCACTAGATGTTAACTTGTTTCAGGATTGAAAGTTTGTAAGACAGTAAATTCTAAGCTTTGTCATCCAGAGTTAGTTAGTTCGATGGAGTTTTATGGCCCAGTTTCCGACCTATTGGTTCAAGTTGAGCCGACCACGGCCTTTTTTCCAGTTGTGGCTCACCGGCTTCTTTTCCCTACTCCATTGCTTATGTGGAGCATCATGCACAAAGGCAGTAGGTTCTGTTTTTAGAACCATTCAGAGATAGGACACAGATTGAGGGAATGGTGCACATATCATATTCAGAGGTAGGGGCAGGGAATAATTTAGAGTTCAAATTTTGCATAGCAGTTTTGCTGTTTCAGGGATCCTCAGCCACAAAATCACTAACAACCCATATATGTTTAATGTAGAAAATCAGCTACACAATTTTGCATTTGTATAGCAATTTGTCCATTTTGTGTAGCAAATTGCGATGCGATACTGGATAAATTATTCCCTGAGGGGACATTAAAGTGAGTTGCTGTTGGTTTTATTTACACTGAGGAGAAGTCACACCACATAATTGTGGTGGTGGTATGGTGGTGTGTTGGTAACTTACATTATCATTTTTGACAGATATTAATGCTGTAGGTGATTTATGGTTATTGCTTTATGGCTAGAATTAAGGGCTTGCCTTATTCTTTCTAAACAAGAATTTTAAAAGTGATATTATTGATGGTATGTAAAGCACTCTTTGTATCCCACACTTCGACTAAACAACACTATGTGGATTGAAAGGTAGTGTGACATATCAGCGAAAAACTGGTTCTCAAGATATACCTCTTTAAAGTTTAATGTTTAAAGTTAGTTAAAAGTAAAGTTTAAGTAAAGTTAAATGTTTCTGAAGCAATTTGTTTGTTTTGCTAAAGTAATGATGTGGAATGTTGCACAGTGTTGAAATTACCTTTTTAACCTTGTATTAATTCTCTTAATTACTCATCAGACAGCTTTTGATTTGGTTAATGACCTTGGGGATATTTAACGACTTCAAAGCAAAACCCATAGGACAAACTAATGTTAAATTATCCTTGAAATGATCATTGCAAAAACAAAGGATAACATCAGCCATGTAGGGCATGTCCCTCATTAAACATTGCAAGGGTTTCTTATTGAGTTCCTGTTTATGCATGACTAAGTGCAAAATATAAGTAACAAAGCTGAAATAACTATGTAAAATGGTAAGTTTTTGACAGATTTTGATGAGATTGCAGTAAATGTCTTTGTGTTTTATTGTTTTTCACACAAATGCTTAACTTGGTCTTTCATGTCACACAACCTTTATGTACCCCCTTTGTTATTTATTCATATACGAATATTTGTGTGCCCCTTACTTTTTATATAAATCAACTTTTGTCTTTTTTTTTCAGGTGAATTTGCTGATCAGCTGGAACTTCTCATTAAAGGCATCATTGACAATCTATCTGGCAATGCTAAAGCATTTTATGAAAGAGAGTTTGATTTCTTTGGGAAAATAACAGCAATATCTGGTGAAATAAGGTAAAAACATTTCCATTAAAAGTTTGTAGAACACATTTTTTGAGAGTGGAGGGTTCTTATATGGTGGACACTTATAAAAGGATTATTCTCACCACTTGATGCATCTTCAGATAAATTATAGATAACAAAAGTTGTTTGGTTTGGTTTTGCCGAATAGCCCTTTGCCGGAGTGCCAAGACAACTTCAGGAAAAGCGAACAAAAGATGTGGTGATGGTGCTCTTGGTTTTCCATTTTTTGATTGTTGGCCTTATGTTATCATTTTGCTGGTCTTGTGGTGTCTGTTTTTGCATGGAAAAAGAAAAGTAAACAAAGTCATTTTGTGTGTATATAGTTATTGTAAGTAGTGTTTTGTCTTTATTTCTAACAGTTTAAGTCTTTGTGTGGAACTTTGTCCCCATGTCAAGTTCCAAGCAGATAAAAATCAAATAAATGTTGTCCTTTTGAGGACAGCTTGCATGGGAAACAACTCCTTTGGGAGTAGATGTTTGGTTTTGTCAAAGGGCTCTTTGCCAGAGTGTTGGGCGGTCTGTGAGATTAGGATGTTACATAAACAGGATTGGGATTTATAACAGTAGCATGCTAGTAGGCTTGTAAGTCTCTTAATATATGTGGAACTTTTTTTTATTTTTTTTTTATATTTCTCCCAAGCAATTGTAATAGCATAAGAATGAATGAAACATAATGCTACTGGTAAGGAACAATACTTCACAGAGTTAATTTCCGCTAAAGTGATTGTACTTTGTTGGTAATGATCTATTGAAAGTACCTGCACAAGTATGATCAAGTATGCTATAAATTATGCTTCTAGAACCAAGTATTGTAATTTTAGAAAAGGATGAACTCAGCAGAGAGCAAGGAGGCAGTTATCATAAATCTAATTTAGAAGCATTAACGAGAAATCCAGGCTGTTGGTATGAAATGTGCTGGTATCTGATAGTGTTATAATATTACTGAATTATTTGGGGTGTTTTTTGAGTTCTGAAGTGAAGAAGCTGCTCACCTCTCCCTTTCACACTAAGTGATAATCCTCCATGTCTATTGGTCCACTAAGGTAAGATGATGGTGCCTTATCCCATTATAAGTGCATGGTCATTGATCAACACACTCATCTTAGGCTGTTCCATTTTTCTTGTTTAATGTGGTCATTTACAAATCAGATTTTAGCTTCTTCAGATCCTTTTATTAAAAATCTTTTGTATGAATGTACAAGATTAAAGAACTCTTCACCTGGGCATGAGAAAAGGATAATACCCTCTCATTGATAATGCTATCTCCTGATGCACTAAAGCTGCTCCCATGTGCGCATCATTGGCATTAATCCCTGATCATGCATTATCCTGGGTTAACGAATAGTCCCTATTGCTTCACATTTAATCAGTTCCTTATCAGCCAGTTTCAATTATAATTCCATGTTTCAATGTTTTTCCTGTACACAGACCATACCCTAAAGGTGATGAGAGAAAGCAAGCCTGTCTGAAGGCCCTCTCTAAGATTAAGGTCCAGCCAGGGTGTTACCTCCCAAGTAACCCAGAAGCACTGGTCCATGAGATTGATTATAATTCAGCTACACCTATGCAAAGGTTGGTTAATGGAAAACCTGTAGTGATGAAAGAATTGTAGGTTTTGCTACATAGATTCAGTATGAATGTGAGTATCATGTTTGACCCTTATACAACATCCATACAGGCTTGATGAAGGAAGTGAAATAAAACTTTCCTTTACAAGAGAAAAGAGGTTCTATGTTCAGAATATTTATGTATATTTTCTGTAAGCTGCAAGATACAGGTCTCTCCTGATCAAATCTTTTTCCCAGTTCTAAATCAATGATCACTTCTGTTTGTTATGTATTTTTGTACTATAGTCACCTAAGTCCCCTTCCTCCTTAGTGTTCATTAATGCACAAGTGTTTTTTCTGCATCATTAAAAAGTCACAAAATGTCAAACTTTGAATTGCAATTTGTGACAAAAGGGAAGCTATGAATTGTGGCAAAAAAATGAGTTAAACCTAGGGAAGCAAATACATTCTCTGCAGGAGTAAGTAGTGAAGACATCTATGTCAGAGTGACAAGTATTTTATTGTAAATATTTGTCTTGTTTATATAAATGAAATTTGGTAACCAGTTTCAAGTGAAGTCATGCCAACCCTTTCTGGAATCTTCAGGGACTGTGTACAATATACTGTCACAATTTAACTTGCTGTATTCCTACAGTGATTGCAGTTGTATTACAGCACAAAGGTGTATTACTTATTGTTACCTTTGTAGAAACATAGAAATTCATATAATCTGGAAACTGGAAACCGTTGACATTTCTAAGTAGATATGGTACCACTTAAAGTGTACCTCAAGTCAAAAAATTTAAAAAAATATGTTAAAGACCATGAAAATTGAATGCTAACAGTCCAACCCCCATCTTCATAGGATATTCCTGAGTTGATGTATAAAATGTTGAAGTTTGTTCACTCAACTTAATATTGTATAATGCACAATAATTTGTGATGTCCTTGTACTACTCAAATAACGTTCTTTGTTTTTCTAAAAGTTACTGCACCTTGTACCAACGTGTGATAGAACTCTTATGAGGTGATGTAATAAGTTTATTCCTTTTTGTACAACATGCTATGCAAGCAAACAGGAAGTGTCCAAGGTCATAGAAACATTTTTAATTTTAAAGAGAAACAAAGCAGGTAATGTGAGTTGTACAACAAGGAAGTCACAAATTATTGCACAATGGGCCAATTTGTTTCAAGTGAATGAACTTCAACATTTTATTTCTCGGCTCAGGAATGTGCTATGAAGATTGGAGCTGGACTGTTAGAATTCATTTTTCATGCTGTTAATTAAATATATATTTTTGAATTTTTTGACTTCAGGTACACTCAGATGAATTAAAACCAGAAGGTTGTTTGTTCAGGGATAAACCCAAACTAAGTAAACTAACTACCTTACATAAACAGAATTGAATTTGTGTAATAACAAGGTTCTAAAAAAGTGCTAATGTTTCACCTTTTCCTTCCTTTTTCCCTTTCAGTGCTGCAAAAGCCCCTTTTCTTGCCAAATTTTCTGTACGTAGGTGTGGTGTGAAGGAGTTGGAAAATGTTGGCATGCATGGATCATCAGGAGAACCCAAGAAAAAAGACCTTATGACAGAGGCATGCATATTCAAAGTAGGGGATGATGTCAGACAGGTAAATATGCATATTCATTGTTAGTGATATCTGCACCCAATTTGTACAATAAGTTTTGTGCATAATTTGAAAAAATGTCGGGTCACGAATGTTTGAAAATGGAATTGAACAGTTGAGTAAACACTCATAAAATAGGTATTTGTATGTATGATTTGGGGGTTGTCTAAAGTTAAGCCATTTGTTATTGGTATGTGAAGAAAATTGACAGGTTTGTGAAAATTTGTTGAATTTTATGAACCAACTCAATGAGCAGTTTTAATGTTGTAACTAAATTTATTCTTTCTGTGTTGATTACTCAACTCTCTACCGTTATTCAAACTTACCCTGTTTGCATTCTTAAGCAGAATGATAATAACATCATGCTTGGATTTCTTCACAGGACATGTTAGCATTACAAGTCATGGGATTATTCAAGAATGTGTTCCGTCAAGTTGGTTTAGAACTTTATCTTGTACCTTACAGAGTTGTAGCAACATCTCCAGGGGTGAGTTAATGATGATACTAATTCTGTGTTTCAGTCTGAGAGGTAGAGCTTAGGTCTCTCTTGTGTCATTGCTGGGATTAGCAGGGCTGCTTGAAAAGGGAAATCATTAACAAGGCTCAAGCTTGCTGTAGATGGGAATGGTCAAATGAGCATGCATCTAAAAATAGTTTTTGGAATAGTCCCATCTGCCTATATTTGATATATTTGATATTTGATTGATAAACCAGATGCATCTTTCAATTGATTAAAAATCTTAAGGGCTTAGATTACCTATTACAAGTGCCTGCTGCCATCTAGAACAGAGGTTTTCTTGTCAACATACTGCATAATTTATAAGTGTTTTTAGAAGCATTGTTACTTGCCATACGCTTTAGAAACTGAAGTTTTAGAAAATGGAATGGTAATTAGGTTTCCTTTGAATATCTGCCATCTATTTGTTTGCATTGCCATGGCAACAGTTTGTAAATTGGTATCTTTAACTGGGTGATGTCAACTTAAAGAACAAACCAAATATACTTTATTAACCACATTGATGTATCCACAAAGTGAAAGCATGAGTAACAAGTGTGTTTAGTAGAATGATCAAATTTTAAAGCAGTATGTAAGAACTTGTATCAACAGATCTTTGAAAATATAAAGATGGGACTAGAAAATTTTGGTATGCTTCAAATCTGTGGCGTGTGCAGGATTTCGAAGGTGGGGGGGACACAATCTGTGTTGCCCCCAATTGACACAGACTTTGATGTCCTTTTTTTCTTTTTATTGCTTTTCTTCACTTCAATTTTCAAGGACCTTTTTTTTTCTTGCTTTGACAACCATTTTTCTGTTGATGAGGGTTGGTGTGTGGGTAGGTTTTGAATGCTCAGTGTGTCTCTTTCAAACTTTTCCTCTTCCTCGAACCCTTAAATGCCCCGAATGTGTGATTCCCCCCCTCCCCGACTGGCTTTGGAGGTGGGTGGTCTGTGCCCTCCGTCCCCTTCCCCCCTTAAAACATGCTACTGCTTCAAATCAACGATACCAAGGAAGGTCAGATGTTACATACTTTTTATATTTGTTATATATTAAGGGTCCTTAGGATCTCAACCCTACACCAGACTATATTTCTCTAACATTTCAAACAAAGGTTCATTCTTCACAAATAGTTCTAAATTTTATTTCCTTCAGTGTGGTATTATCCAGTGTGTTCCAAACAGCAAGTCACGTGACCAGCTTGGCAGGCAGACAGATATTGGAATGTATGAATACTTCCTCACCAAATATGGAGATGAAAATACCCACAGCTTCCAAAAAGTAAGTAATTGAAAAAATCATATCTTGGAACAGTCTTTTCACACTTAATTAAAATATTTTTAACATTTTTTTTATAACTGATAGAGCTCAATACAAAGATTAAACCAAAAGGATGGCTATTTTGCATTATCTTGTCTTGTGTTTGCCCAGTGCTGGATAGGTTCTGGCTTACATAATACCTAAAAGGTGTTGTTCGATGACTGGTCTGTTTTACATAATTTTCATTCTGTGGATCCAAGTTGACAGTGTTGTGAGGAGAAGCAACTTCATTTAAATTCTCATATTTTAAATTTAATGGCTTAAATAAGACAGTTTGATGTTATGATAAGAAGATGCATCATGATGGGTCAGTCTCATGCTGTTATTACAGGCATTACTTGCCAGATAGAATTCTAAGAGTCTTGTTCACAAGGTTTTCACAGCTTCTTCTCTGATGACTTCCATTGACCTTTGACCTCAGTTAAAAACTGTACTGATAATGCATTCAGTATGGAGTACCCAAATGCCTAGTGAAGATTAATACCTTTTTATCTTCTCGGAATCATGTTTTATGTTTACAGGCCACACAGTTTGCCCTTTGGTGACTCTTGTGACCTTTGACCTCCAGCAAAAGTTGAAGCAATGATAAATTAAATCAAGGCCATCCACTGATAAAACTCATACACATTTCTCTGTTTAAGATTTCAAATTTTAAGGCATATTTTAGTGGCTTTTGACTTGGGTCTCATAAGAAAGACAAAAAATATTCGACACCATGTCATGTCCTTCTAACCCTGTTGGGATACCCTTTTCCTGACTCAAGATATTTCACTTTAAAGATAGGTTGTTTGTTAAAAAATACCTCCACATTTTAACAAAGCCACAGAAATTTATGTAATATGGGCGTATTGTGTCAGATTCCTTAAATTTTTCTTAACAATTGAATTGTCCTGTTTTTCCTTAAAGTTACTGTTGGAATTTTGAATATCTCTTTCTGTACGTCTGGCATTATCCTATAAGTAGGGCGTAGTATAAACAATGGCACATAATATTCCCTGCAGCGGCATCATAATTATAAATAATTTCAATGCAATGTCAAGTAAATGTGCTGGGATGATATCACAGATTTCCCAGTTCCCATGATGCACTGAATCTCAAGAAAAAAATACATTTCCTTGAAAATTAGTCCCTTTCAAATGCTAAATGCTATGAGATGCAGTTTTCACCTTTTGAAAGAGAGAATTTTCCTTCATATTTTGAAGTCAATGAATTTTGTCTCTGTGTCTCTGGGAAACCCATTTAAATGTTGTAGATGCACTTCAACATATCTTTGACTCTGCCAAAAGGAATAGCAGTAGGACTTGTAAACTAAATAGCAGACGTAGAGGGAATTTGTCAACACGCACCGTGTTGCAAAGAGTCACAATTCTCTGCAGACTGCATTACCGTGGCAGATGTTTTGTGTGCATTTGGCAAAGTATCAAGAAAGGAAGGGAGAAAAGGAAAAAACATCAGAACTAATTGCATACCCTGGAAGAAAGCTTGGTATAGAAGATACGAATGCTACACACACAACTACTTTAATTATTGCTATTAGAAACCTCAATTATGATATAATTTTATTCAATTTAATCTATCCAAAATCCCCTGGGAGGAAATTCTTCCTTCAGTCTTCAGTCAAAACTACAAAAGGCCAATAGAGCCATCACAGAGTTTCCAGACAAAAGATGTTCCATCAAATTCCATGCAACAACCACTAATGCTTTTCACAGAAGAAATCTTGTCAAAATAATCTAAAGAAAATGAATAATGTAAGCCTAGACAACCTTTAAGATTATGTTTATGATTATTTAGGGTCCAAAGTTTGTGTTTTAGTACTAAGAAGTTATCAATAATTTCACCAGTACCATATGTAGTTCCAGGAAATAATCAATCCAGCATCCTATTCAGTTTTCTGCAGTTTGAAGTGTTCACTTATAGACATTTATACAATGTTTCAATATGCTGATCCCAGGCCTATGATGTAATTTCTGTAAAAAAAAGACAGTGATTTTGCAGTTTATGGAAAGGTTTTTCAATATTAAAGTGTTTGCTGTTTAGAATTTGCAGCTGTGTCATCCTGTAATGTGTGTTTGTTTTAAGATTTTTTTTTTTAGTAATTGAGTAATAGAAATTTTCTTCCTGTGCAAGGTATGTAGAGGTGTGACTACAATCCCCTACAAAAGTAAATGAAACAAATCACCTTCCCCGATCCCCCTTTCAATGTTGGCTACAACCTTTCAAAATTGAAAGGGGGAAGAGGTTTCAAGGGAAGTTTGAGAGTGTGAGTGCATTTTGTTACTGTACCAACCATTTTGTTTCGTTTGTTTTGTTGGGGTTTGTCTGAACGCCTGTGCAAATGTCGGGAAAAACACACGTGTGACCGTGAATATCGGCGTGAAAGCGGGCAAATGGAAACTTCGTTTGAAGAGTGCGTGGGGGGGGGGGGTGCAAGGAAAATGTTACAGAATTGATCTTCAAGAGGTGTCAACGGAAATGTACAATTACTGGAAAGGTACAACTGAGTATCATAAATGCTAAATGCATATTTAACTTCCTCATCCAAGCGTAGGCCTAAGAAGGAGTTGAATATACAGTTATTCCATATCTGGTTTACTTGTTCATGTCTGCCAATCTGTAATGTTTTGCGTTAATGGGCTGTAAGTTCGTTTACAGAACAACAACATAAAATTTTACCTTAAAGACATAACGATATAGGTACAAAATATTTGCAAGTTATTGAGGTAAATTTAGTAACGTGAAGGATATTAATGCTTTGGCCAATGCTTGCATCTTGAATTGTCTTTAGCCCTGATTAAAATGACTTGGGACACCTCATAAGTCGGCAGGTTTTTTTTTGTTTGTTTTTATTTTGCTTTTGTTTTTTGTGTGCTCTTCATTTGAGACACCCTCGTTGTTGCGGCATTCCATGCATTCATTGCTTTTCCTTTACCTTTTTGTTCACCGTACAAACACCATTGCTTTCAATGGAGGGTTTTACTTTACAGTCCGGTACAGAAAATAGCTCAGCTGACTTCAGATCTTTTCCAATCATTTAAGTTTACCTTTACCACTTGCCCTTATTTAAATATGTCTTCCATATTTCATGAAATGACCATGCAAGCATGTTCTTCTTGTAAAGAGGAGTTATTGTGTAAATTCAGTAGTCTTAATTTTGTAAGACTCCAGAGAAAAAAACGAAGGAAAATGGTAAACATAAAAGTTCAGTAACCAGCACGTCGTGTACAGAGTTGCCAATCTAAGCGAACTTAAATCCGTTTCAGATAAATGTACATAAGGTAAAATAACTGGCTTTTTAAAGGAGTAACTTCCATTCTTAAAACGTGTCATGCATTATGATTCGGCCAAAAATGTCTAGACAAAAAAAAAAAATGCCCCACCCGCTACTCCACCTGGCGAATGAACATCATGACATTTTGTACTTTTCTCCAAGAACCTAAGAAATTTGTTTACAATGCATTGACTGGCAGCTCTGTCTTCACAACTCTCGTATTAACCTGTCCCGCCCTCATTTTGTAGCAAGTCAATCATACCTAATGAAAACCCCCCTCCTTACTGCAGCCTCATTCCCCATCCCTTGTGGTACCTCGAGACCAAATAAAAATTTAATGTTTCAAACATGTACCTTCAGCATGAATAAGTTTTCTTTAATATTCTTCTTGTCATAGTTTCAATAATTTTATTTTTGTGGGTGTGGCCTTTAATATTTAAATCACACGTGATAGAAAGGGCTGAAACCCCTCCCACCCCCCACAAAAATATTTTTAGAGCCTTTCTTTGTGAAACCGCAAAGCAAAATTGACACACCGCAATTAGTAATCGTGCCCCTCCTCTTTCTGCGTTTTTTTCAGCAAGTGCAATTAAATTTTACTGTCTTCCCAAATACTCTCTATGATAGCCATATGTACCAGAGACAATCCCCGACAAAAGTAAATTGAAACAAATCACCTTCCCCGATCCCCCTTTCAATGTTGGCTACAACCTTTCAACTATCAGCTAGGACACAACATTGAAAAGGGGAAGGGGGGTTTCAAGGGAAGTTTGAGAGTGTGAGTGCATTTTGTTACCGTACCAACCATTTTGTTTCATTTGTTTTGTCGGGGATTGTAGTAAATGGCAGATGTTATTTTAGGCACTCTGAATTTTCTCTATAAATTTATATTTAAAGGGAAATATTGCATTTTAAATGCTCCAATAGAACATTAATAGTAGATAGCTGTAGTCATTTTCAAATCATTTGGTTTCTGTGATAAACCCCAGCAATAGCTTCATCTCCTGAAAATGTTATGCACAAGAAGCGTTATGGAAGTTGCATCTTTTGAAATGTTGAAAGTTTGGGTGAACAAATTATTCTTGAGCAACAAACAACCAAATTTTTATCTGAGGGAAACTTATTTCTTGAAAAGAAGGTTACCACACTGCCTTATTTGTAATTATTTATCACTCTTTTCCTATAAATATTGGTTTTAAAAGGATGAAATTTCCTTGTAAAACAAATGCAATATTTCCCTTAAAAAGAAGGGTTTAAGGTCACAACAGGATTTGGTATGTTAGAGGGGTACTTCCTCTGAGCATTTCGGTGAAATTTGCATTGAAATCTGATGTGTGGTTCCCAAGATATGAGCATATAAAGTTTTCACATTTTCAACAAATAGTGAACTTGAAGCAAACACATATGACATCACATCTCCACATTAACGGGCAGTATTTTGTTTTTCTTTAAACTTTATACTGGATTTACTCGTCAAATATCCCATATTATTAAAATGTGATTGCATAAGTGGCATGAGAATTTTACAAATTTTGCATCCCCCACAGGGAGGTCATTCTCCTATTAACTTCAAGGTCAACACAACACTCTGATAAAACAAAGGGAAACAAAGCATTCCTTGTCAATGTGAGGAAGTGATATAAGCTCTGCTGCCCTCAAACTCACTTTTGAACTCAAATCTACTGACTTCATTTACTGATATCCCAAGAAATACATGTCCGATTTGAATGGAACTTTCACCACACTGTGTAGATTTTGTTCTTCTTTCACACATGAAAATTAAATTTTTGCTTAAACTTCCTCTTTAAGCAGTGTATGAAGCAAATATTGATTGTCAATAATATTTCTTAATTCCATAGCTCTGTAATTTAAAAAGAAGAGAGAATACTGTAGTTAAAGTTACTTATTTATTTTTTTTCATTGAAATTAGTTGAAAAAAAGATCAGGAAGGATTAAATTCCTCATCAAGGATTTTGTGTTTAAAAAATGAAAAAGTTTCCCTTCTTCCCTCTTAACTTCATTGAAGAAAACAAATTTATCTAGGGCACTTTTGGACTAGGTGACATACTTGACTACTTGAGGAAAATTTGTCTCAGGCAAGCAGTTGCATTCACCAAAACTTGTCTGGGAGAAGAAGTTCCTACTAAATTCATATCTAAAATGGGCCTTTTGAAGTTTTAGGTTGTAGGGCTGTGAACGTGTAGCATTCTATTATTGGCAGATACGGAAAATACTTATCGGTTATGTGCTCAACACTAGTGTGAATTGTGTTGATAGAAGGAAATCTGGGAAAAAGAAGGAAAAATTTACAGGGCATTGGCAAGAAAATCAGAAAGAAAATGGGTTTTGCGATTAATCACCAGTAGCTTTGTACTAAACATTTATTCCACATGCAAGCGTTTAGCGATTAATCGCTACTCGGTTGCAGCCCTATTAGGTTATGGACCAATGTTGTCTCAGAAACAGAAAACTCAAAGAAAGTGCCTAATGACAAATTAGAGGGCATAGCTTTTTTTAGTTCTAGGCATTTTGCAGACAAGGGAACAATAGCTACTTGTAACTAGGTGCACAGAACATGAAATGAGCTCTACAGCTGTGCTGGAATAAATGGGTATTATGTCTCTACCCATGGCTGCCTTAATAACTTTTCCAGTGGATTGCTTGTGGTCACTGGGATGTTCTGAATATTCAGTAGGAGCGCAATGGTTATTGCAGTAAATCTGCTGACTGCTGGGTACTCGAAAAAAACTATGCTTCCTTATTAACTCCATGAACAATTTAGAAGATGGATCAAATCACCATTATTCCAGAGGAGATGCAATGTCGTGAGTTTGGGGCTCCTTGTATTAAGTCAAGTGAAATTTTAACACTTGAAGGATTATTCAAGGAATAAACAACATTTGTCACAGTATTGTTGGGTGAATAAACTATCCCAACTCCAAATTTGAAAAAAATAACAGACCAGGAAATACTACCACTGAGAAAAAAGTTTTTGGGGAGGGTTAACTACCTCTTACATTGCACCTGCTTTGTAGTCCTGGTTGGCCTTGTGTGTGAGATGTGCCCACACTGCTGTATCATTTTTCTTAAACGTTTGAAATCAAAGACTCTCATATCTTTGTGTTCATGATCTTAGTGCAATCAGTACAAGCCTAAGCCCTTTCCTTGCACTTGTAAGCATGTTAGGTATTTCTTTTACAATGTGATGCATTGACAGTGATGTGCATGCATTCTTAACAAGGCAATGCCTCCAAATAGAACCAATCGGGAGTGCGCGCCAAAATGCACAGGCCTGTGTGCTTTCATAACATGCATGTTGGTAAAATAGGGATGGCATGTAGTTAGTTTTTTTTTGCACCAGTATGGTAATGCTGAATAAGCTAATTGCTGGTTTGTGCTGTAATTTTCCCTAGACATTTTTTTCAGACAGTACTTAAGACTCTCTTCTTCATTACATCTGCAAAATTGTTGCTTTTAAAATACATATTTCAGGCACAGGTAAGAAGTGTTTAAGCTGAAGTTTTTCATTTTGCCCTTTGGTTGTGCTTTATGTTCAATGACAGTATAACATAAGTGGGTGTTTCTTTCTTACTAAGGGTTTTTTGGGGTTCATTTGTAATTTTTTTTTTTCAGTGAGAAAGTCCCCTTGAAAAGTTCCTTCAGACATTTATTAACTGATTCTTCTTTTTCAGGCAAGGAGCAACTTTATACAGAGTATGGCTGCATATAGTGTGCTAGGATTGTTGTTACAGATCAAAGACAGGCATAATGGGAACATATTGCTGGACCAGGATGGACATATTATACACATTGGTAAGTGATGGCAGTATTCATATTTAGAGTTAGAAATTAAAGCCAATAGTCAATTTCCCTGAGAATAGTTTTTAACAGATTCTTTTTTCAGACTAGGAGCAACTTTATTCAGAGTTTGGCAGTATTCATATTTAAAAAGTAAAAATTAAAATTTAATGAATTTTGTGTTGTGTTAAACCTTGACCAATTTATTCACTTTTACTTTTCCTGGCATTTTGCTTTTAAACATTTGTGACCAATTCTATCAAAATCAGTGCATGTTACAAAATATAGTTAGGAGTAAAGTGAATTTGAATTGAAAAAAATTTGAAAAAACATAATTGTGAAATTTAGCTCCTTGCATATAGTTTATGAGTTTTACTTTTCAATCATTCATTCAGGAAATTTTTTCTTTCACAATCAAGTTGGGGAAAAACATATTTTGAGATAATAGTTGTTTAATTTTTTGTACAATGCTGATTTAAAATGCAAGTTTCCGCAGAATTGCATTTTGTTGTGGGATGTCAAAATTCTCAATATGTACCATCTACCTTAACTTAAGTCATGTATAACTTACATGGATAACTTTTATATTGTTTTGAAAGTCAACAAATGCTTTCTTCAAATATAGAATCACTCTGTAGACATTTCCTTGATTTTAATTGAACGGGTCACATTTATCTACAGGAAAAAAAAGTCCTGTTTGTAAATTTCACCTAAAATATAATCTTTAAGGGTTCACCAAATTTCAAAAAGTGAATTTATCAAGAATTCCAAAGATTCTTATCTGCGGTCACCAGGTTTCCCAAACATTCACTATATGACAAGGAATCACTGAGCCTTGGACTTTTTAGTGTGAATGTGTATCACCCACAGACTTCCTGTATACATGGACAGAGCATGTAACACGTATGTCCTTTCCATAGATTGTCGCCACCAACTAGGGCACCAAGATGGCCACCGTAAAGCTATAATTTGTATGATTTGAAGACCACTCTGTAATATTTTAAACAAAAGTTTAACATGAATGATAAACAATATCATATTCATGCAATATCATGTTCATGCAATCCATGTAGTGATTTTTACCTTTCCTTGTATTATTTTGAAAATATTTCAAGTTTCTTGTAAAACCTGTCAATTTGAACTACTTAAGCAAGTCCAAACTTTCACACAAAAAACCATGACAGAAAGCCATCTTGCTCTACCTATACTCACACGTACAGTAAAAACAATCTAGGGATAGTATGTCCTGTCCATGTGTAGGAAGTCTATGGTATCACCTCTTGTCAGACCAACATAGTTACGCAGTTGTTTTCCATGGTTTGTTTTTTTTCCCCAGATTTTGGTTTCATGTTAGAAAGTTCTCCAGGAGGTAACCTTGGTTTTGAACCTGACATTAAACTAACAGCTGAAATGGTGATGATCATGGGAGGTAAAATGGATGCCAGACCATTTAAATGGTTCATGGAAAATTGTGTGAGAGCCTACCTGGCTGTAAGGTGAGATCATATCTAACTGTTTGAGATTTTCTGAAGGAAGAGTTCTTTATTATCAGAGAAAAAAATATAATTCTTGTTCATGACTAAAGACATATCCTGGTGATGTTTTTTTGGTTCTTTCACGAGAAAGGAATATTCTTATATTCCAGACCATGTCCTTCATACACTGTAAAATAACCTTTTTCTAGCTCAAAATATCTCGCCTTAAAGGGCAGGAGCAGTCATCCCAAATGGAAGAAGTGTAGTAGACTGTCCAGTTTCAAGATTTGCTGTTGGGAGTCATGTGACAATGTTTTGTTTTTCTCTTCAAGTGTGAAATTTACCAGAAATAACTGCTTGGTTTACCTTGAATATGCAATAGTAAAGTCATAAAATGTAATCAAAGATACTTTGAAGAGAAATAAGATGAAAATAAAGTTATTTAGCTTTTTCTTCAAAATAAGTTTGGGGGGACTGCTCTTTACCTTTAAAGATTGGTTACTTTTTTCAGGAATATCTGCTTTTGTCGTAACCACATAAAATTATATAATGTGGGCACATTGTGTCAGATTCCTCTTGTTTTCTTTGTAATTGAATATCCTGTTTGTCTTTGAAATTTGATACTGTTGGAATTATAGAATATCGTTTCCTGCATATCTAGCATAACCCTTCTCCACATGTAGGGTAAAGCTAACTTTTTTGCTTAACATTGTCAGTGTTGGTGGTATCAAAATTAAAAAGGAATTGAGTGCATTGTCACCTGTGTTGACATCACAGATTTCCCTTAATGCACTGAGTCTATTTCAGTTTCATTATTTTGAACATGAGGACCTCCTTCCTAAAAGAGATTTTCTTGTGCATAATTTTAAGCCAATGAATTTTGTCTAGGGCATTAAACCTTTAAATTTTTATTAGATATGTTCTTTATGTACATGTAAGGGTTTACAGAACTTGGTAATTGCAAGGAAAACAGCATTCAAAAATGAATACCATACCTTGAAAGATATTTGTTTTGGAACTTGTTAATTGTTTTGATTAAACAAGGAGATTATTGAATTGATTTGCTGCCAGATTTGTTTTTACAGTACAATGGTAAGTTTGGTAACTTTGTGATGTGATATTTATTATTAATGTAAACAAAATTTAGGGAGGGGCCAGAAATTGGAACCCTTGTTTATGTAGCTTTGAAACTAGGAAACAATGTAAGCCAAATTGAATACCTTTTGGGAGACCAAACAAGGTTCTCTTGTATGCAAAAAAAGTAGGAGCATTTAAAATACAAGAGGATTTTTTAACAGTACTCTATTTGATTTGAAATTATGGCAATAACAAATGTGAACTGAAACATTTGAGTTTGCATCACAGTATATTTGGTTATATATAATTCACAGATATAACATTATATTCAATAGAAAATACTGAGAAGTATGAGTAGCCTATTCTAAATTGAATGTTCAGAATGTATGATTGAAGTCAATGCTTCTCAGCCGTCTCTGTGTTGATTGAACAATGGAGCCACTATAATATATTCCTTTAATGTAGTCACCTAGTTGACAGTTGTGTTGCACCAATATTAAAATTAGTCAATATTTCAGACATGTCAACTTTTGAAGTCAGTATATAACATTCTAATAATTGTATTTTAGGAGCAAATGTCACTTTCACAAGGCCATTGGCCATGGTGTAGTGTTATTATAATGTAGAAATACATGTACAATACGAAAAATACAATTTTGTTTTTGAAAGATAAATATCAGCACTTGTGGGGCAAGTAGATAGATAACTGATAGATTACTGACACCAAACTAAAATAAACTGAAGCAGGTATATGTCTTACACTAGTGTTATTGGTATTCCTCATTGGTCATCATTCTGCAGTTTCTTCCTGTTAATTTGTAGTAGCATTAACATTAAGTAGGTGGTGTCTTCTAATCAATATTTCTGTTTGTATACCTCCATTCCACGGACTTATATACATGGACAGAGCATGTAATGTGTACGTCCTATCCGTAGATGGTCGCCACTGCCTGGGACAAGAAAAGGTGTACCAAGATGGCTGCTGTGAAGCTATAAATTGTCTGATTTGACGATGACTCTGTAATATTTTAAACAAAAGTTAAATTTTTATGGGAAACAATATGATATTCTTGAAATAGGTGAAGTGATTTTACCTTACCTTGCCATATTTGAAAAATATTTCAACTTTCTGGCAAAATATGGTGACATACTTGCACAAGTCCAAGCTTTCACACAAAACCCATAGCAGACGGCCATTTTGGTGCGCTTTTTCTCACACATGCGATAGGGACAATGTACAGTGTAGTACGCTCTGTCCATGTATAGGAAGTCCGTGCTCCATTCATACTACATATTGCAGTGATTAGTCTGTTGAACTAAAATATCTCAGTGTTTAGATTTTAAATGGCACAGATTTAAGTTGTATCGCCCAAGAGCCATTTTCTCTAGTTTGCAGAACTTTTCATTTCTCTAATATTGGTATTGGCTGTTGGTTAAAACTGAGCATCAATGGTACTAATCAGTACACAGTTTATACCACTATTCCCAGGTCGAGTCATATCAAAGACATAAAATGGAACCTACTGCGGTTGTGCATGATGCTCCCCATAAGCAATGGAGTTGGGAAAACAAGCCAGTGAGCCACAACTGGAAAAAGGCCGTAGCCAGCTCGATTTGAACCAATAGGTTGGAAACTGGGCTGTAAAACTTAATCTAACGGACTATATAACTGTTTTAAAAGTACTTCCATGTATCAAGTCACCTTTTATATTTTTTCCCTGCTCCAGACCTTATCAGGAAGAAATTATTGCCTTGGTGTCACTGATGTTGGATACTGGTCTGCCTTGCTTCAGAGATCAACCAGTTAAACTTCTTAGGTGTGTATATGTTTAAATTTAAGGAAATAATGTGGTTCTCACAAAAAGAAGTGTGGTTGAATTGTGTATTGTGCAGTGGAGGATTTAGCAGTCAGCGGTGTCCATTATGTGTACCCCTTGGTTACAGAAATTTTCTCAGTGCCCATCTGATAACTGTGTCACCATCACAGATTAAATTACCCACTGGTCAAGGAGATGACTTACCAGACTAACGAAAGGCTGTTTCATATTACACAGCTGGCTTTTGGCCTGTGGGTGTTAATTGATTTTGTGTTTTCAGAGATAGCGAAGGCAGATTTGGTGTCTTTGTTGATCACGTGATACCCGAAATATCGTTTTATTTTCCGGGGGTAGACCAAATGGCAAGTAAACGAGCCGCACGCATCATGTCAGCAGTTGCTAACAAGACTCGACAAAACTTTTGGAAAATTGAACCCCTTGTTGTATCAAGTTGCCTTGACAATCTGCTGGCAAGACTTTGTTGGAAGAGAAGGTGAAAGGACCTCCCCTTTAATTTGCTGACAGGGACATTTAATTTGCTGAGAGGGACCTTTTCTTGAAATCTGCCAATGATATGATAGAGTAAGATCTGCAGAACTGGAGAAAAAGTGTTGAGTTAGCTGGCTCAAGGTAAAGTTAATATATGATGAGCGCAAGACAAATGTAACCAAAACTTCCTAGTTAAATTTGAATTCAATTCCTGTGTTGCACAAATATGACATGTTTCTGATCGCAGCTGAGACAGTCTCAATTCAAAGTTTAAATTAAGCAGACAGGTTTGACATCATATCATATAAGTCTGCTAATTAATTTGTTTCCTCTATTTTTTAATCGATTGTTTTGATTTTGGTGTTATAACTTTTCATAGTTTCCTTGAAGGTTTGTAATGTTTACGAATTGTAGTGCCTGTTACAGTATAAAAACATCATGTGCTTGATCAGAAACTTAATTGTATACTAAGGAAGAGGAAACTTTTTTATCAATGAGTAAATAAAATTATTCGTGTTTGTTGTAAGACAATTAGGGAAGCAAATGTGTTGACCTTATCTGAATGGATCACAAAAACCAAGCATTGCAATGAATGAAAACTTCCATCAACATGTTTAAATTATAATTCCCTGTATTAACATATTAAAAAACCTCTTCTTGAGCCTTTAAGAATACATTCTGTTCAAAGAAACATGCTGAAGATAATGCTAGCATCACATTTGCAACAGTTTTGGTTAAAACCATGTCCCATTTGATCCTTACGAAATATGGCAATGTTCTATATCTGGGTCTGCAAGACTTCAACAACTTTGCATTTCTTGGACAAATTCTGCTATTTTGCAGTTTTCAAATTGATGAAAAATACCCAAAAAGGTATCTTTGTTGAGGAACTTAGTTGTTCATTTCATGCTTGGCAAACAAGATTTAAAAGTTGAATGTGTACTAGATATAGTTTTACACAAAGTCAAGTCATATTCTACTTCCTGTATCAATTCAAGTATTAAAAGGAGGAAGAATAGTTTTGGATACATTCATGTTTTATTTTTAGACCTTCATACTTCATTCACATTGCTTGTGTGATGACTTTAATAACCACTTTTTTGTGCAGTGCAGTTCATATCTAAGTATGGAGCCAGTTGGGACAACCCTGTTATGCTTCAAAAGCATGCTACAATGTACAATTTTTCATGCTATGTTGCACTCGTTCTGCATTTGCTAACCTAACCTGGAAAATTAACATAAATTAACATAATTTTGTTCTGCATCATTCTGCAGTTTTTCATGGTTTGAAGCATGAATTCTGACAAAAGAACAGAAATAATTGTCCCAACCGGGTTGAGAATGGTAAATTGTGACCAAGTAAGCAGGTGGGGAAGCAAGAGACTTTTTAAAAGGCCTCAACATCCTAGAAACTTTTTTTCTTTGGGGAAAGCAAAATTAATATGTGATGATTGCTGTTTGGTTGACATCAAGTCCAAAAATGCAGAGTTGCTCAAAAAACAGAGCACACACCAAGAGAATTCTGAAAACACATTGTGTACTTCTATGCTCACCATGATATGCTCTCAAGGCATACAATATAGGTTTGTGTCTGAACAAGGAAATAAATGCAGTTGTTGTTGGGGGGGGGGGGGCTTGATGGGAATGGAGTGGGAAAATAGGAACTGTCTGAAATGAGATTTGTTCTACAAGCTTTTCTTAGTGTTTGTACCTTTAAATAATATGGACTCTTTTATAAGGGGAAGATTGTTTCAGAATCAATGCAAGCCACAGTTGTTACAAGTTATTACTCAAGTCACCAATTTCTGAAAACAGAAATGACTCAATCAATTGTGTGATAATTTCCCTAAAGAAGATAATACAGCAAATGGAGTCACCAACTTGGCTTGAGTTTATCTTAAGGAGTATATGACTAGACCTGACTTCAAAACTGAGTGGGTTGTTACAACTCTGATGCAAGTTTTACCTCAAATTAAAATCAGAGACAATTTACAAATAGGATGTATCATTTCTAAATCAACAGGGATCGGTTTTGCCCAAACAAGAGTGAGAGAGAGGCAGCCATCTACATGAAGAGTTCCATTGAGCACTCTTTCCGTAATGTCAGGTCAGTATGTCTGTGTGTGTGAGTGTGTGTGTGTATCTGTTTCATTATGTGCCAACTTTTAAAAGGGTGTTACTTAATGTTGTTTGGTCCAGCAGACAACTTCCTACCCCATTACAATTTTGCAGATCTTTCATTGACCACCTTTGTAAGCCCTGGGTATGTGATGGTCACATGCCTTGGCCCTCAATAATTTTACCTATCACACATGTTGTAGCCATGTCTTACAGAAGATGGTTTGTCCTGGTGAATAGCCAACAAAAAGTAGTAGCCCAAGAATAGTTGGTAATATTGATTGCATCGGTTGGGTGAGTGAGGGGGGGGGGGGGGAGAAAGAATTCACTCTCCTATTTCATGAATGGCTGCCTCTTGCAAATCATTGGATAATATTTTCTCCCACTCAGTTGTAAAATTTACAGAAGTCAATTTTGTTTGAATTACCCTGAATATGTAATATTATGTCCTGAAAAAATATGAAAGATACTTAAAAGAGGAATGGGAGACAACGTAAGAGATTTAAGCTGTTTTGAAGATTTTGGTGAAAGCTTTGCCCCATAATGCAGGGGTACATGCCCCCCCCCCCATAAAATTTCAAAGAATGGGTTGAAATTTTATTGCTATGGAAAAATGAAACACACACACACAAACAACTTGAGCAACCTACTGGTACCGCACATATCTTATCATGCCACTGTGTCATCTGTAACAGTGACTTTATGTCAGAAAGTCCTCCATTTTGCATCTTAGCCCTCTCTCAGATAGGCAAAAATTTTCCAAAGGGGAGGGGGACATCCCCTCCCCTTAAACTCTCCCCAGGACAGTGATCTCTTATTCCTTGTGCCCCCATCCCCCAAACACAGCCCCCTAGTTAGGCCCTGTTAAGAATGACAAATTGATGGAAGATTTTTATTATGAGCAGTATCAGAATAAAGACATGTTTTGATGATGTGATTGGATGTAGAAGTCACTTTATGAAGTATGTATTCTTGTAGAATGTTTCCCATGCTTTTCCATTTACACTGAGTGGAAAGCAAATCCTAAGACATCCACAGATATGAGGAAGGGGTGGGAATTCGAGAGAGATGTATCTTGTTGTATTGTTTGAAACTACATTCATGGTTTAGTCAAGACATTAACTGGTTTTGTTTGATTTGGGATCCTGAATAAATTAATCAACTTTGCCACAAATTTGTTTAAATATTTTTAAAATACTTATTCAGGAAGGTCTGAACTTAGATTATGAAGATGATAAACTGGCATTTTTCTAGTTAATCAGACTTGTCCAAAAATAAGGAAGTAACCTGATGAAATAGATGTGATTAATTTAGACATTAACCATATTTAAATAAGTCACACTTGTCCAAACGTGTTGGCTAAATATTTGACGTGATTGTTTAGCTTGTGACAATTAAAAGTTAGAAATATGATCTGTGACACTAGATACTATCTTGGTAATTTTCATAAGATGAGGGCATTTGATAGTGTAGTATTTCTTGAGGAACTAAGAGCTTATACCATCAGATCATATCCATTACATATTTACACTTTGAAGTAATTTCTACAATGACCTTTACCTTTTTCTGTTCTCATACTTTATAAACAATTATCCGTCATGCCATACTTAAGAGTTACATGTTAAATGAAACTCCTCATAGCCGTAACTATTGCTTGTGAATTTTTTTTACAGTATTTCCATTCAGAAAAACCAGGAAAATTGTTTTATTGTTCTTCAGGAACAATCTAAAAGTTCTAAATATTGGTTGAAACACTTCTATTGCTGAATAAGAATATAAGACCATGGAAATACTACCTTGGAGGTAGTACTTTCATGATTAGACAACGCAATTTTGAATAAATATTTTAAACGTAAATATTTGAGTTATTTAGCTTTCCTGAAAGGGAAAGATTATATACTTGCATAATGCAAATCTTGCAGAGGAACTGTAGGTTTTGACACTTGAAGACAGTCATCCATAACTGCAAACTACATTCTTACTCAGGCACTACCAAATTTCTCCATTGACACAGTTCTTTGATTGACATCAAATGCAAAAAATGCAGAACAGTTTATAATTGCATGTACAGAGAGTGTTCTACTTACACGTTAGTGTCTTGTAAAACTCATCGTGGTATTCCCTGAAGAAACAGAGAAGGAATGTGTTTGGATAAGGATGAGGTTTAGAGAGCTGTGTGGGAAGGGGGGGGGTGTAGGGTGGGAGAAATGGAATTGTCTGGGGTCCCTTAGGAGCAAACTTTGATATTTATCAGCACACCTGCCCCTACCCTCTAGGTTATCTGAAAGCCATAATGCTCTTTCTGCATAGCCTGATTAGTGACTCTCTGCAGTTTCTGTCATTTTGGTCTGTTGATAAAGTTGAGTTGAATGAAATGCATGCAGGTTGTTAATTGTCTCACTTTCGCCTCTGTTTTCCGTTGTTTTGCTTTCAGTATACCATTTTAGAAAAATTGTTACTCAACTTTCACTTTGTACATATTACTTACATAAAAATGCAACAGACACTGATGGTGGGCAGTATGCTGGTTTTGTTGAGATACTTTCTTCAGACTCAATATCATGACAGTTTTTGAAAAAAAAAAAAATTTTTGCAGTCATCATGTCATCTTTCAGTTTACATCGTATCTTTTCAGAACTCGGCTCTATGATCTTATCCAGCTTTATCAGAATGAGATACCGTGTTAATGATTCAGTTGGCACAGTCCATCAAACGTCAAAAAAATGCCCATCCAGGAAGTAGAATCATCCTTTGTCATATGAGTCACCATCAGAATTAGTTCCCAATTTGTGTAAACAAAAAGAATTTTGCATTGATACTGAAATTGAATCTGTCAATCATGATCTGCATCACCAATTTTGTCTTTCAATCCATTTTTGTGACGTCAGGAACAAAGAGGAGCTAATATGCTGATGCTGGTAGGAAGGAATTACTTCAAGGAATTTTGGCAATGTCATTGCTGAGAAGTTAAGTTCTGCTGAAAAGTAGAAACAAAGTTCGTGATATAAAAAGAAGTGAAAATTTTTATGAAATAAATGTATATATGTTAAATTATTTTATTACATAATAGTGCCATGAAATCACTCACAGAGAATCCTATATCAAATTGATGGAGATTAAATGGGAAATTTAAGCAAAAATTAAATTTTCAAATGTGAAAGAGGAACCAAATCTACACAATGTGGTGAAAGTTCCATTCAAATCAAACATGTATTTCTCAAGATATCATTAAAAGAACTGAGTAGATTTGTGTTCCAAAGTAAGTTTGAGGGCAGCAGAGCTTATATCACTTCCTCACATTGGCAAGGAATTCTTGTTCCCTTTGTTTTATCAGACTGTTGTGTTGACCTTGAAGTTAATAGGAAGTGGATCTCCCTTGGGGGATGCAAAGTTTGTAAGATTCTCATGCCATTTATGCAATCATATTTTAATAATAATATGGAATTGTTGAGGAGAAAATCAAGTCTAAAGTTTAAAGAAAAACCAAAGATTGCACACTAATGTGGGGATATGATGTCATATGTTTACTTCTTGTTGAAAATGTGAAAACTTTGCTTGCTCATATCTTGGGAACCACACATCTGATTTCAATGCAAATTTCTCCAAAATGCTTAGAATAAGCACCCCTCTAACTACCAAATCCTGTTGTGACCTTTAACCCTTCTTTTTAACACTGGAAGATTCCATTGCTTAAAGGGTAAAAAATGGTTTGCTCCTCCAATTAAAATGAAACATCTGTAAGGTGCACATTCATAGCATGGAATGAGTTGAAATATTACATACACTTTATCCATATACTATTGTGTATGAGTTAATTTTGCTATTCAATAGATATATTTGTCTTATTTGCACAGGCTATCATTGACCAATGACAAGCTGTCATTGACCAATGACAAGCTGCCATTGACCAATGACAAGCTGTCATTGACCAATGACAAGCTGTCATTGACCAATGACAAGCTGTCATTGACCAGTCACAGTGATGTTTGTTTTATAATGTGTAACAATGAAACTGCAGCTACCAGTTGAAAATTAAAATATGAGGATACTTCTAAGTATGAAAAAAACAACTTTTTTTAGTAGCAGATAACTGCCTCTGATCCTCTCCTTGGTGATCTTTTAGCATTCTTTTACATCAGGTGATTGGTTGATATCTCTTCAATCAGTTTCTGACAAGCTTGGGTTGAGGGATGTAGTTAGCTAGATGAGGTTTTAGTGGTCAGTTTCTAAACCAATTTAGTGAGGCTGTCCATGGCCTTTTTCCAGTCTGGAATGGAGCCATACATGACAGACCACAGACCAATTATGTAAATGGTCTGAGGGCTGTGAGGTTGGTCACCTATTATCCTTCAGTGGACCTAATAGCTTCTTCAGGAAGCAGTGAAAGTTTTGGTTTTGCTAAATGGCCCTTTGCAAGAGGGTAGGGAGGGCTTTAGAAAAAGTACCTTTTTCATTTGTGGTTCACTGAATTGTTTTCCCATTGCTTTTGATAACCACCAAGATCAACGGAAGGAGGTTCCCTTTTTGAAGTCTTTGATTTGACCCAGCCATAAGTCAAACTGCAGACCTCCTGGCTGCAAGTCTACTGTTCTAATGACTTGACCTTGCAGTCAAGAGGATGTAGTAACCCTCTTTTGCATCGCTGCTTCCTATCAGTACCATGCCAAAAAAGATGTTCCACATGACTTCATGTCATGAAATAAATTTTAACACAGCGAGCCACTCTTTGACAAAATTATTTCATAACTTGTGGCCAAGCTGTAAAAATGGGAAAGTGGAGGTCTTTGGGCTTCATTTATGAATCTGTCAGTAACTATGGTATGTTTGTTTCTTTTTTTGTTTTTGAATATCATCAAGATATATTGTACAAACACAAATGCATAAGGAAAAATTTTTGGTATTTTTAAAATTTTGAGAAACCGTATAATATGGATAAGTCTTTATTTTACCGTGTTGGTGCAAGGGTAACTACTTTAATTTATTACAGACAAGGTACTGTACATATCAGGGCTAAGTTCGATAGCGTATTAAAACAGAAATTTATAGGGAAACATTTAGCTCATGCCTCTGAGCAAGTTTTGGAAGCGATACATATCAGAGATATTATGTGTAGCAGATTTGACTTGGGACTTATTTGTTTTATGAAAGATAATTATTTATCAATCCCAGTGAAGAGATTTTAAAATATTAATAGAACTGTTTCTTATATTGTGAAATATTTTAAAATGTTGGGTAATTTTTTCTGCTATATTCAGATTTAACTTATACAGACAACAAGTATTTAGTTTGGTTTATATGTAACACAGTTGGGTGTTTATGTAGTGTCGAAACACGTCTATCACATACTTCAGTATGAGACTACCATTACTTCCTGTATGCTAATTGCAGCTGTGTTTCTTAGTAGTAGAATTATTTGAAACTAGTTTCCAAGTAATAAAGTCATTCTTATGATTCCCTATGATTCCATAAGTGAAACTTTGGCTGTAATGTTTTCCTGTTTGGGAAGGATTTTAGCATGTGCATGATACAATATCATAATAGGATTTACATGCTTTTCAGGCACTTTTGCACCATACAATGCCCAACAATAGAACTTTATATGTTCTCTACTTTGTAATAAATACCTTCACATCCGTAATTCATTTTGTTTTTCTTTACCCGTTTTGTACCAAAACAAAAATATATATAGATAAAAATCTGTGTGGACAGCAAAAGCTTTAATGTATAAAAGTATTTAAGGAAAAGATTTTTTTACTTTTAAGACATTCCATCATGAGGCAGATTGTTAAGAGAGGGCAGTGTTTACAAAGATATGAAAGGAAGGACTTGGTACAAGTCCAGAAAAATATCCAACTGAGTCGGTGTATGAAAAATGTTTTTAAGTTGGATCTGTTCTTTACTACCTTAAGGGAGAGGAAATGTTCAGTAAATGTTCCTCAAACAACGTTGTTCACAAATTATGTATTTCTTCGCCTGTTTTGTAAGCCTGAAGTGGTGCCAATCCTTGGTTTAGTCTGTTGGCTTGGGAGCCATTTTAAAGGTCACAAGCAGGAATCAGTATACCCCATGCTAGTAACTGTATGAGTATTTTCATTGCAGAAACCAGAAAACTTGTGAATTATACAAGTTTGATGATGAAGGCAACTTCTTTTGTAAGTGTTTTTTAGTTGATCAGCTACTGACCATAATACTGAGCAAGGTAAGAAAGGTATGAGTATTTTGAAGTTATACATCAGTGGAAGCAGGGGAGTAGGGGCTGTGGACTGGTGAAATATATCAGAGATTTGGAGGGGTACCTCAGTGGCCTTCTTGTAGATAGGTTTGACAAATTCAGTTTGATCAAACTTTAATCATGAGTTACATCAAAAAGGTTAAATAGTAGGAAAGTTTAGAAAGCTTCTCTAAAGAATGAACCGAGAGGAACCACAAGATACCCAGTCCCCTGCCCACTTACCCCTGTTTTGTGTTGTACGTTAGGTCCAGAATCAGACACTTTTATGTAACTGAGCTCAGTTGATGTACTGTTGTAGTGTCACTTTAATTTACTTTGTATATGTTCAATCAATTATGAAGTCAGTTACATAACTTGTTTTTCTTCGTTCCAAGTCACTAGCTTCTATTCATATTTTCTTTGGCACCAAACGTTTGTATTGTTTTTATAATTCTGCACCGAGGAAATGTACTGAAAGAATTCAGAAAGATTTCATTTTAAGCAGTCAATGAAACCAAACAAAGCAAAACTTATCAGGTTTTATTGTAATGCAATATGTGGTCAATATTAATGTGATAATACTTTGGCCATGATAAGTAAATGATATGTGTGCATAGCGTAGCATTTGTCCAGTGGTCAATCATCAGTGTTGGGAATACTCTATTTGGTTGCAGACAAAAACTGTAAAATGTTCATATTGAGAAGATCTACTTCACACTTGAACAGAAACTTTTCTGTCAACTTTCTTTAACATTGTATCATTCACGCAGTATCATCTGCCCAAATGGCCACCCATACTGCTTGGTGGTGATTCCTTTGTTTTTCTTTTGCAGTCCATCGTCACATGTTTGATGCACATAATATGGTATAAAGCGTGCAATAAATGATCAAATTGTAAAATCATCCTCTGTGTAGTGTTCATTTCTTGTATACATGTCTAATGCATATAATATCTTTGGCCTCCTCTGATTGTTCGTTGTTTTCTGTCGGAATTGCACTAGGAAATGTTTCGACGTGATATAAATAGTCAGTAGTTGGAATATTTAATTGCAAGATCATTACCGTCAACCTGTTGTGTATTTTTATGTGTGCAATCTTCTTGCTTGTAAACATAATATTCTTTGAATGAAAGTTCGGGTACACACTAAGGCTTACTTCAAGTCGTTTAACTCTTCCAAACATCTGCTTGGTGTTGCAGATGTCATGCAATGCTAGTTGATAGGACTCGTGTTTCTTGCGGGAGGCTAGATAAGCCAGTTTAGAGTAACCGTTTTGTTCTAAAGTTCAAAGGTTGTAAGGGTACGCGCTCTTCCAATAAGCCACCGCTGCCATAGTAACACATAGCGCACAGTGCACAAACCTATCAACAGCGCGTGGTAGATCATAGGGGTATTGAGCTCATCATAGCACATGCGCAGTAACAACTCTGAACTGGCGTATTGTAACTCATATTACACAGCCTACGCTATGCTGAATTTTTGATTTCACGTTGGCATTTTGGATGCACAATATATTGAGACTGTGTTTGGATGAGGATGAATTTTAGACAAATGTGGGAGGGTTTTACGTATTAAGTACAGTACGTAGGGTTAGGAGAATTAGAAATATTTGGGGTGAGAGTGTTACGTCTTTAAAACATAAGTCGAAATAAATGTGTATTGGATGAACTAAATTGCGATGATAACCATGTACCTACATGGCGGCTTCTTCGGTGAGAGTGGAATCATACAGTTTGAAGGGCAAAAGCAGTCGTACCAGCTTATTTTAAAACAATAGCAAATCTCATCAGTCTCCCTCATGATATATCAGGATACTTTAAAATAAATATTCAAGGAAGACAAAGAATTTACTTAACAAATTTCAGGGAGAAATAAATGTAACATGATTCTAAAGATTCAGCGAAAAAAGGATAGACTACACTAATCCAAGTTGGAGTGACCTCATTTTCTGAAGCCTGTATGCTTTTCAGTTCACTCAGTCTTGCACCAATCCCTCCCAAGTCACCCGTTTTTACTTTCGAGTCGTGACGAACATAACGTCATCCGCTATGACATTCGTATCTGCGGGTGGTAAAACCAGAGATGGCAACTCTCTGGTAAAACGATAGGCAGCCCACTCACTGCGAAGTGTCCAGCGTTTAATGTCTTTGTTTATACATCCAATGATGCTAACTTTACATGCTTAAAATCCACAATTATTTCCTGGGTGGTCTGGAATAGATTAGAGTAAACTCGCGCTTGTCAAATAAACAAGAATGATTCGTCCTAATTGTAATGGTTACATCATACAGCTTGCACGACAAATCCGGATGTCTTCGTCTAAAAACCTTGAAGATTTAACATATATTTGTTGAAAACGGTCCAGTAACGTTCATGCTGGCGACCTCCGTCGCTTCCTTCGAAACACCTTTTTAGCCATGAAAGTGATATATGTGCCCCCGCATTCTAATGGGAAAAACAATCCGTCTGTCGACGGCTGGTGTGACGTGACGATGCATCGAAGGTCCATTACGAATACGTCAGTCAATCCTTTACTTTCGATTATAAACAAGATAGGCCCAGGGGCTAATATCCTGACTGGTAGTGATTATTGCAATAGATATTCTGATTCTATTTGTGCAAATGAAAAAGGTTCGGGAAGATAAAAAAAAGGCGCACATGCAATATATACTGTACTGCAGTGCCCACTGTAATATAAAGACGTACCGTTGAGATTGTGTATGTATGTCTACAGTATATATCACCGTGCGTTTGAACATTTGAAAACAATATCATGTGACCAATATCCACTAATCAGTATAGCCTTCGTTTTGTATTGAGACGGAGACTAACTGTCAATCATGAATGACGTCAAAGAAGTGTTCAGTCAATGGAAAACTCGTATAACGAATCATCGAGTTTCCTTTTTTTTTTTTTTGGGGGGGGGGGATATTTCTGGGGCTTCTAATTGCCTCCCAAAGGAAAACGTGTTCTCCCGTCGGAGGAATCCTGGCTGGGACCCCTCCCAAATTATCACCATTGCTCTGACTATTTTAGGCACTGGGCAGATACAACTGAGAACGGCCATAGGGAGACTACGCCCCCATCTGTTCTAACTACCAACCCACTCCCACAAATACAAAATTACGAGCCATGTATGGTAACGTACGTCAGACAGTAAATTAAAAAGTCAACAACAGGTCTCTATTTTATTTCAACACTTTGTATTTACAAGTTCTTAGTAGGAGTACCCATATCTATTCATGGTGTTCAGTTTTTTAATCTAACAATTTTCGAAACTAACGATAGAACAGTTAAGTCTGTAAATCCTTAGTTGAACCCTTTGTTCGTCTTGGTTAAAACAGAAAATAAAAATACAATTTCCTAGCGGTACAAGATATGTATAAATTTATTAATTATTGTAACGTGAAAGAGAAAACAATGATTAGCCTCACCCCTTTATGCGTTCACATTTCTACATTTTTTGCAACATTCCCTCGTGACTCAAACTTATTACTGTGACGAACTAATCCCGTGAAGGGCTGAACAGTTAATATTAAAACCATCTTGAATTTAAGTTCATATCATTTTAAAAACTTGTTTTCAACAAAGTATAAATCCCTTCGTGACCAAGATTATAAATACAAAAACATGTAAAATATAAATATTCTATGCATTTTATACATATCCACATATTTGCGTATAACAGTATAAGTACTCGTCATTTGGCATTTACTTTGACACACTTTTTTTTATAATAATACAAACAGACTTACGCCGACTAGAAACAAGGCTACAATTATAATAATGTACAAAGTTTTTTGCAGTTAATTCATGACAACAGTTTGCCATGACAACAGGTTGCCATGGTATCAGGCTGCCAATAGAAGGACGAATTAAGGGCAGGAGAATGGAATGGGGGTTACAACAGCGTAGTGACGCAAAGAAAAAGACCATCATAAAGCATCCCTTCCCAACTGACTTATCGCGGCGACCTAGCAAGGCGGGATCTTTGTCTTCTACATCGCCAGCAGGTCCTTCGCCAGATAGTCTAATATATAAGGTTATCTGCTGAGGCATTGTCCGACAAATTTCGTCCATAGGAATCAAAAAATTGATCACTATTTTCGTAAGCCGACTGGAGAAAAAACTTAACGAGGGGAGAGGGCGATATGATGTTCCCCCAATTTAAAAACCGATGAGTCCCCAACCTCACATTTTCATGTTCACGCATTGTTCAAACGTACAGCTTAGTTTGAACACTGTTTGTTAGTATTTGTAACTAAAATCTTTGATCTTTGATATGGGGATGGCGAACAAAAAGTCCTACACCTCAGCCCATGGTTGAGAACTATTTTTCCCGGGAAAAATGGGCATAGCACGATTATTTTCCGACATTTGCTCCATGGAGGAATCAGCTGAACCCAAAACTACGGGGGAGGTTTGGCAGTTGCTTGACTCGTATGCCAAACCTATGGTGATACGGTATATAATACGTGGAAAAAATGATTACGGTGTATGTTCGTCTGTCTCTCCTTCTGCAGAATTTTTCTTCATTCGAATACAATTTCACAGACTGCATAACTCAAGTTCTCGCCGGTTTTTCTCACAAGAACATTAAGATAATTAGAGGGGGTTTGCTAAAGCGTCACCGATCCGTCATGCTGGAGAGGACACTTATGCCCTGCTGAACGCACTGCGAAATGTGCACTGTGGTATGTGCATTACGTACGTATTCATCGAGTAAGAGTGTCCAATGTGGTACGCAGTTACATGTGGTCCAACGTGGTCTCCAGGGAGTGGTATCTGTAACATGACCCAAGTATACAACAAGAGGAATCCATGGAGTATTACCTGAAGTTGTTTTTCTGAGGCTAGTCCCAACATCGACCCATGAAGAAACGAACCTCAAGGAGAAATATATCACATGTCTATGCTATCGATAACCTGTTTGCTATAAATTATTTGTGCTTCATACGACTATTTCCCTTTACGTAAAAATAGCACAAATATAATAACACAGTATAATAAAGCAATATCAGCTTGTGCATGATGACGTCACACACTATTGAGGTTACACTTGTCACATTTAAGAAACTTTGCACAAAGTAACGAGACTCATTTAAAGATGCTTCAATGTTCCTATGACGTCACTAGGAATGTAGATAATCAATAACACTAGTCTTCTACCTCGCAATTCACGTGAAAATTTTCTATGTAGAAAAAGTACTGAAAGAGATTGAAAGGCGTTTAGCAGAGGAGAGAACTGTGGCGGGAAAATATGACGGAGTGAAGTATATATTGCAACGAACAGAATGAACACCCGAAATGTTTGCAGCATATAATTGAAACTCAAAAATAGCACACTGTAACCAGCTGTGACGTGGTATTGACAAATCCGGAATTAATATTCAGGTTCAGTAATATTTAGCCCAAGGCGGCGTAGGCTAATAAATGTCTTAGATAGAAGGCTAGACGCCTTAATGGCATGCGTAATATGCGTATTTAATACATAATTATCTTAAAACCCACCAGTCAATTATGATCTGATGATTACCATGAAGTCTGAACCAACAGGGAGCTGCTACTATAGAGAAGCAGCTCTAGCAGTCTAGAGTGGCCCCTGCTACTCTAGAGTAGCAGCTCCATGAAACACGTACCCGTCCAATCCCTTTACGACAGTGTTGACATTTAAACAATACAAATGAGTGACCTCCAAGGCCAATTGTGACCAGCAAGGTGTGAAGGAAATAGTTGCGATTTGTAACACAATATCACACACCCTGTGTTTTAACACCCTGACACCTACATACCATACTTAAATATATCAAGTGGCAGATACAATTATGTTGATGACTCGTGTACCCTGTAAACTTATTGTGCCTGCAAAAACAAATAGCTTTGTAAAGATGATGAGTATATATATCTTTTAAAATCAAGGTTATCCACTGTCCGTAATCGTTCACTTCTGTGATATTACTACAAAACGTCAAGAGGTCGTACCAAGAATAATACTGACAATAAATAACACCATCCGTTACTACTTCTCAAGTCTCTAAAAAAGCTACAGAATTTACTGAAAATAAATAATTGAGATAATGAACATACTGGGAAAGTATTTTTACTTAACGTAAGAACAGATTAATGAAAGACAAATTAAAAACGGCGGCAAAATACTTCCCATAATCGTAGCATCATGACTTGGTGGGTCCCTGGGGTAAAAGCGGTATAACCCAGCAGCTCGTCCAAAAGCAGTTCGTAGCCGATTCCATTCCTTGTGTATGTAAGTCGCTATTTTCATGGTGACATGTAATTTGTAATTTATAAACAAGACTCTGATCCTCAAACCTAAAGGAGGTAACTTTGATGACGTTATATAGCGTTCAAAGGATGTGTACACATAAAACTGCGTTAATAACCCGACAAAGACGAAAGACATAGAATGGTCACATCAGTAGTATTATGAATGTTAGTCTATACGTAATCAGAGAAGCCTAACCATCAACCGGTGTCAAAGAAATAACAACATGGTGGATAACAATGTCATCGAAAGAAAGACGGACTCTCTTGAAAAACATAAGACAGTGGCGCCATTGCCTGGGTTATGAACAAAGTCCGTTTCGGGTTTGCCACTGACGCCGCTAGATTTATTGTATTTTTCTGACGGGGTCACGCTGTCTGTCGGTTCCGGTTCAACGGTTTTATATCGTGGCTCGTTATTATCGTTTATATATCTCCATACAACATGGTCGCCATCTTCGAGAATAACAGCAGTTAAAACTGAAAGAGACAAAACATGTTAGTTTAAGTTCCACGTTTATACGTGAATGGAAATATAGCTAATCGAACAAAATGACGACACGGGCCTGCTGAATATTAAGAGGGAAGATTTGAATCTATTACAGTGGTTTAAAACCACGGACCAGAGGAACTCGCGGACACCCACAATCAAACACTACAATTCTTTGACAGTGCATTTTTGGAATCTTATGGACCCATTTACAGACACGAAATTAAGTGGTAACAGCCAATATAGTTTGAGGCTCACTTATTTAAAATGATTGCCACACAAAACTATGAATATTCATTTACTTCAAAATAATAAAGGAAATATGTAAAGCTTTAAATATTTTTGACTTAAAGGACAGGAGCAGTCACCCCAAATTTGAAAAGTGTAGTAGACTGTCCAGTTTCATGATTGGCTGTTGGGAGTCATGTGACAATGTTTTTTCTCTTGAGATGTGAGAATCACCATAAATAACTGCTTGGTTTACCTTGAATATGCAATAGTAAAGTCATAAAATGTAATGAAAGACACTTTGAAGAGAAATAAGATGAAAAAAGTGTTATTTAGCTTTTTCTTCAAAATAAGTTTGGGGGACTGCTCTTTACCTTTGAGTACTATGAATTTTTAAAGTTCTCTGGCGCAATGAACCAAAATGATGTAAAAACAAAATAGTCACCTACATAAATTTTATATTTTCAAAACAATACAAAGATCATTTCCCCACTTCTTCGGGAAAAAGCGGACTGCCAGTGTTACGGATTTAAATTACAGTTTTTGAGAATATCTTGTAAGTCAAGGCAAAGGTTAAATTAGTTGTATTTCAAACATACCTTCACTAAGCTCCCTGTCTTTATCAGCTATTTCAGCCTTCCAGAAATAATCCCCTTCACTGTGTAAATCGTTTATATCATACAGACGATAATCGGCATATCTCTGGTACCTAAAATGTGAAATACGAAACGTACGACTAAAACGGGCAGGTAGGTAAATTCTACAGGCTTAACATGCGAATGAAGAGAAACGCATTATAATTCCTGACAAAATGTGGGCAGTCCCCCGACTTCACCTCCTACTGGAACTGAGACATGCCAACTCCATGATGAAAAGAATTAATTTCCATGTATTAATGCAACATTCGACTAATGTCAAATGCATGGGCGTCGATCCTGGGAGAGAGAGGCAAGGTGTGTGTGTGTGTGGGGGGGGGGGGGGGATATCGCCCCACCAATGAAAACATTGGAAGCTAACATATCGTTTTGCCCCCAATAATCGAGCAAATAAAAAACACAACATGCAGAATAAACGAAATGTAACATTGTGGTGCATACAGATGACTTTAGGGCTTCTTAGAAGACGTCAATTTGAACATATTTTAAAACAATAATAGGCACACATGTTTTGTATGTATCCGTGTCAAATGCAAGTGTGTGTGCGTGTTTGTTTGTGTGTGTATAGTGCATATGTGCTCGCGTTTTTCCTTGGATTGCTTATGGACGAGTCCGATCACGGACTCGCGATCTATGGTTCCGACTGTTGGAAATTTTTCCCGCGCCCAATCCACAATTCAGATCTACGGTCAAATATATGTGCAAAAATGCATGAAACGCGCTCATTGACCTTACGTTTGTCACAAAAGAAGCCTAGTAATATTACTCTAACGAAAAGAAAATCCATTGCAATAAATATTCGAAATCCCTCAGGCGCTATCCACGATTCCTAAAATGAAGATACATGAAACAACAACCACAGAAACATAATGAAAAAAATCTGCTTCGAAAATGGAAAGTTTTGCATGCGTGTACCATGCATGTTATCAGACACCTCTGTGGAAATAATTTTGCACAACTGGACCAATACATTATTTTCCTAAGGCAAACAATATTTCATCCTCATCTCGTCTGTGAGTCATGTTACCATGGCAACCCGTTGACATCACATCATCACATTTAGCGCCTTGGTATTTGCTGAGTGTCGTCGTGGAATTTCACCCCATTTAATGTAATGTATTTTTCCTCATTAAAGGCAAAGAAAAGCTGAGCAAAGAAATCCCGATGCCCTTTCCTATATAGTTTAAAAGATGAGTGGCAGCAAATCTTTGCCAAATTTAGGAGAACAAGCAGATTTTCATACAAAACGTAGGCCTACCACAAATATCTCATCATAAGCAATCAAACTCGTAGCCCGACAAAGTGAGACAAATTCCAGAGAATGGGACAAAATTTTCCCGGTGAGGGGGGGGGGGTGATATGAAAATAAGAGCCCAAGGGCACTATGGTTCCTTGCATTAAAGATGATATTGTAGTAAGGAAGTCGCAAAGTAAGGCATAGTTTGCACCTTTAACCCAAATGACTTTTGGCCATCACCCAAAAACAAAGGGGCACATTAAATTTCAAAATCATACAAGCACTTGCAGTTTGAGAGAAATCGAGCACTTAACTTCTCAAATTATCACACTGCACACCGCCCACTTCCATGGACAAATACACACACTCATCACCTTTCACTAAAATGTCATTTACTTGAGCTTGGGGCAGTACACGAGGGTAGTAAACTGGCTTTTGGGTCAATCTCAAAAATTCAAATCCAGACCTTACAAAGAAGTCACAAAGGTCAAATATAGTCAAAGTAGGTAAAAACTGATTTTAAATAAACACAAAGCCCATTTAGAACCAAAGAAACTTAACAGTCATGATCATCTGGTCTTTCCTGACCACCAAAATTTATGATGGATGACTAGAAATTATGTCATGGTTGTCCTTTAGACTACCTAATGTGTTTGCCTCAAAAGCAAAAATAAGGAAAAGCTCACAAGTCTGCTACCAATGGCAGCCTGAGAGTGATTTATTACCACCAATTTCTACTTCACAATTTGGCTAGAAGACCAAGAAACAAACATAGCTCTGTAAAATCTAATAAATGACTTTCAACTTGACCTTTTAACCTAAAGATGGTGTTAGAAACGCGACTGTAGTCCCTAGGGTAAAAGCAGAGGTAAAGAAGAGAAACTGCTTTCATATTTTACTATTGTGATATGTACACTCAATATTATAAAAATTGGAACCACGGCTTGCATTGCAAATAACTTACTTAAATACTGTATATGAGGAAAGGTGTTTTTTAATCAAAACCGCATTACTGGCGTGATTGTTAACTAAACTGCTTTTAGACTGAGAGGGGGTTACAATTCTTCTCTTCCTTTATACACTGCATTTGTCTAAAGGCATTAAACTTCAGCTGGACTTTTAAACCAATTGAACAGACATATCACCCAAATAGTCTTCACGTGCACTTCACTTAGACAAATACAACTTTCCATTATGCCATCCCCCTATGATACTTGGTTATTGAGTTTGCACCGCATACCTGGCATTGCAATACATATGACCTACACACTAACTAGCCTGTCACTTAAATGTCAGTAACTCAAGTAAGGAACATCGTAGGAGGGTAGTGTAGTAGCCTTTTTCGTTCGTCTGATCAAGACGAATCTAGACGTGAAAAAAAGTCACAAAGGTCAAAGGTCAAATGAGGTCAAGTGAGGTCATCATGTGCATTTCACTTAGACGAACACAAATCTCCATTACACCACCCCTCTAAAATGTTTCAGTGGCAAGATATCAATAAGACATTACTTTTTGACCTTTTGACCCTTTCCAATTATTTTGGTTAATGTACCAAAATTTTCACCTCCTACCAATCTAACTGTCTGAACAACGTATACCGAGTTACAGCTACTAACAGAAATTCACTTTTTGGCCTCTGGTGATCGCCAGTGACCTTTGACCTCCACCAAAAACAGTAGGGCACATCTAATCCACAACATCTACATACATACCAAGTTTGAAAAAAATTGATCACTCGGTTATTGAGTTATCGCACAACATACCTCGCATTCCAATCCGTCACATCCACACACACACACACACACACACACACACACACACACATACGCCAAGGTGACTGCATAGGTTCCTTTGTTACACAAGGAACCAAACATGTATGTGGGTCAGTGCTTTTCCAATTACAACGGGGAAGGGAAGCCCTTTCCTAACCCATAGGCACAACGGGCCTGATAAACCTGTAGTGAGAAATTAAGACCCTTACACAAATTTATGCTTGTACTGCCTCCGGGCTTCCATCATCAAGTAATCTAAATTGTACTGAGAACGATTTATTATGAGAACAGGTAACTTGCAAAGGGGCCACGTGTTTGACCAAAATTGCACCGACAGATAGAAAATAGCGTGTGTCACGGATGAAATTGGCCTTTGAGGATAGTTGGATCCAGATCTGCAGACTCCTGAAGGCAGAAAAAGAGGAAAATATACTCTTCAGTCAGACTGAAATTTCATGAAAGTCAATTCAACTTGAAGCTGAATTGTTTTCTGGAAGGAAAATAGCGAAATGCACCTCAATAAAATAGTTAATTTACCCCGTCAATCCCGTCATCCTTAATCAGGAATGGCTTAATTTTCACCATGATGCAATAATTTCTTTACTTATTCGTGTGAAATTTTTGCAGAATAATTCCCATGGTTTACACAAAATATAATGTTTTTCTGTGAGGAACATTACGAAAATTATTAGCGAAATGCTAAGAGAAAAGTAATTTTGCAATTCAGCAGATACCGAAAATAATCTTGGGGTCACTGTCATCCCCCTTTCAGCATGGTGACGTAATTTCTTCAAACATGAAAATTGGTAACCATTTAAACTAGTATACAATTATACATTAGATACCAACTAAATGCGACTATTAAACACAATCACTGGATGAACGTCTGTCTCTTCCTCTTTCGCCAGCTGACCCAAACATTGAAACATAAATGATACCTGACATAGAACCTGACACAATTAATTGTAACAAGGCATTCCGGCTTGAAACGCGAAAAGGACCATAGTCTTCCCATCTCACCGACCTATACTGCTGTAACAATACAGTACATAAAGCCTTTTATGCTATACGTTTTCGTCAGAGTGTTAGGGTATACTACGGTTTGTAGTCGTGCAGGAAGGATCAGAATACCGTATCTAACAATACTATGCCACAAAGTTCTTACCAAAAATCAAGTGCCACACTTGGGAAATTGTACATTGGCTGAGATTAGAAGCATTGAAATGTCTCATAATTATATAACTTTTCCCAAATAATAAATATGTGGTTAACTGCAGGATAAATGAGGAAGCGATGGAGGTAAAATGTCACAGGCCTCTATTAAGCACACATTTAGCTATTTCGACCGTACTTAGTGAACTAGTTGGCTCAAATTTCTCATTTTTCTTAGAACGAGAGAGTGCAGGCTTTCAGATACTGAAGACACTGCTATGAGGGCACCAGTAAAGTAAATTAAGTACCTATGTAAGCTTCTCCGATTGCAGCATATGGAGTGTATACCCAGGTATAAGATTTCCCATGTTGTAGGAATACCTCTGTAATAGCTGAAAGATACAAACAGAAAGATCTCGTGAAATCCTTTTGGACAAAAATATATTGAAACTTGATACTTGTGTACTAACTTTACTCTAGTTTTTCTTTTTCAAAGTTTTCAAAGTATTACAAACAGTACAACTTTTGAGGGTCACAACAAAATGGGGCGGCAGGGTTGGCCGGTTGGTCAAAAACAATTTAGTCAACTATGTTGCCATTCCCACCTGACGCTCACAGAATGATAATTTTATGGATATAAATATATGTTAGTCTCTAATTGTGAATATTCCAGTTACTCCCTAACACTACGGATGAAAGCCACACATACGCCAGAAGTTGACAAGTTTACGCCATGATCCCTTGCCTGGATCGTTGATGTCGTCATTGAGAGGACGATGCTATGTCGACAAGATAGTACCGTTGCATTTGGACTCGGTAGAGTCTTCTCGGATAATATTTACCAAACAAACTGAATTTCATCCCCCTTAAATATGACCTGCAATCACTGCTCTTCCATGAATATGTTTTCTCCCTTGTTTAGTGTTCGTCCTCGCAGTGACTGACTCGGCGGACTGGAAAAAGGGCGATGCGAGGGTGGGCGGTATGCAAGTTGTTCTCAGGCATAGAGAAAGTGTACATTTTCTGGAACAGGTAGTTGCTAAAATCGGAGCATTTACTGGGATGACACGTTTAAAACATTATTCAGGGAATGATATCTCCGAGAAAGACTTAGCAAAGTCTACTTTGCACTCTACTGCGCCAGAAAGAACTCTTGCTTTGATCGAGGAATTGTTATTGGAAGGAAGTGCAGGACTCCAAGTAATGTTCGCGGTCAGACAGTACTGTAAACTAACGTTGGTCTATCTTCTAATTTTTCCTTGTTATGGATGGGTGGTAATGTCAAATGGTTTTGTCAGCTGTTGCGTCCAGATTAATTTGATTTTTAAACTGCTTCAACATTGCCAGGCGTCATGCAATAAAACTTTAAATCCTTAGAAGCCTGGTGAAGCATTCATCAGGTGTAGTGCTTTGATTTATAAATAAGTGAACGTCAATGTCTACTTTTTCAGGAAGTTTAAATTTGCCTATTTGGTTCATATAAAGAAAAGAAGAGACTATTCATTAGTGAAATGACAAGGTGTTTTTCAGATTTGAGACACATATCATGAAAGTGTCGGCGGCATCACTGTTTTCAATACCAAAATTCTGCGTAGACAGGTAGACAATCACATGAAAATGGTGCCGTAAAAGTGTAATAAATGAGATTAAATTGAAAATTCGAAACGGTTTATTGCTGGTAATTGTACCACAGAAAAGTGTGCTTAAAAAATTCATACAACTGACTCTTTTTTCCGATGCATCGCCTTATACAGTTGAACACCCAAACATGTAATAGCTGTAACCAATCAAGACGGTTGAAACAAGTGTCAAAAGCAGGCCAGTACATCTCTGTGGCTACCGCTACGTCATCAAAATCAATTTTGTGAACATGGAGAGGGGCTTAGTCAGGGATGACTTCAAATTGCACAACTACTAATACGTGACACCAGCCGGTGAGCTGAGTGCGAAACGGGTGCGTTCAGTTGGCTGGGGTCCTAGGATGGAGGTTCGAGGGAAAGTATCAGCCCCTCTTGTTAAAGACATTCTTACTTTATTGTCACGGGTAGAAAATTTCAAGTGATAAAGGTGCTTGCAACTTGTGTGGTAACGTCTTTATTACAGCTTTTTTCTGCCATGAACATTTTTGCTGGATAATGCCTTTTAAAAATGGTCTCCTCATATCTTACATGCATACCATAGACTCCGTGTTACCATGATTTGTCCTTCATGCATGGTGGAGGAAATACACAGGAGGAACCGGCGACCCCAAATAAGGGTAAAATTACCGAAAAGAAGTATAACTAGGCACAACAACTTCTAACTTTGTTATTGAGGTTTTTTAGAACAAGGGGTGTTCTAAATCCTCCCTATAGAACGTGGGCTTGACTGTTCCTGCCCAATTTTTGTAGATGTTCAAAATTTGTCTATAAATGACGGGCAGTAAGTTCCACCACAGGAAAGGCATGGTCCTTTGCCCCTCCTACTCCCGACTCCTTTCCTTTACCTTTCCTTGTACTGTATAATGAGAGTGCTTCGTAATACCTCAATGTGAACTATTCATATACCAACAACTAGATAATAAATAATTAAATAATAAGCAGATATGAGTTGAAGTTGACAAATGGTATACTTACGGTTGGTTATTGGTTGCCCTGTATCAGCATCATGTAACACCCAGGCTGATATTGTCTTTCGTCCCCACTTTCCGTTAATATGCTGCAACGCAAAACCTACTAGTTCGTCTGAGCGAGCAGAAAAACTGAATAAAAGGGAAACAAGGTTGAACTTTTTATTTTTATAACAATAATTGGCTTATCATGCATTGATGTACTAATGATCAGAGGCTTAGCCAGGATTGTGCCATGGGGGTGGGGAATTGGAGCACGACATGAGGGAAAATTCTAAGGGGAGAGAGAAAAAAACGTTATTTTAGGTATTTTTGCATTTCAAGGTTGGGTCATGGGGCTCTAACCCCTAAACCACCCCGTCACCACCTGGCTACGCCACTGCTAATGATACTCCTAGTTTTGGCACGTGCGTTTCTTTTTCAATTTTATGAATTATAACGTCATGCACACCGCTTTACACGCTTATATAATCAAACCCTTTTCACTTTCCGTTCATTTTACTTCAAGACTTGGTTTAATCAGTCCCGTCACAAGACTCGTTCCTGGATGTACATTTGCGTTTCATTGAAGAAAATATGAAAATCTTTGGTTTCTTTCGAGTTAAGACTTAATTCCTTGATCGTATTTAAAATGTAGATTTTCCGAACGGTTCTTTGCAAAAGAGAGAGAGAGAGAGGGGGGGGGGGGGGGGTGAGGAGACGGGAAACCTTAGCGGGGCAATGGACTACATGTTTCAGTCATCTCCTTTAAAATCTTTAGACCTTAAGTCAATGGGAGTGTTTCCAAAGTATGGGGGACGTATCCCCCTTCCCTGTTCCCAAGGATTGACACACGTGATCGTGATGACATCATTCAGTGTACAAAGGCATGTGATCTCTCCATACAGCGCCACCAACATCCCCTGAAATTTAATTCAACCTTTCAGTTGTACATCATGAGTATCTTCCTATCTCTCACTTCCTTTCGAATCATTGACCTCTCTGATATAACTTTATCCAGGTCGACGAAATACAAACTCTCCTATAATCCCCAAAGATTATCCGCGACCTGGTACCAGGGCAATAGATATACAGCTGATGATTGAAAACTCATTTTCAGGATTATTGTGCTTAAATGTCAACGATGTCACCATTTGCATTGTATTTTCATACCGGCGTCCGCTCAACCAAGTTTTATAAAAGAATTGACAGATTTATTAAAGGATACTGAATACAACGTAAGTGCTACGACGGATTACACAGAAGCCAGCCTGGCCTATATAGATTCCTTCTTCAAAGATGGAGGTCGCGGACTATCAAAGAGCTGTGCGTCTTGTAGACTACAAAAATTGTAGTTTGGGCGAGAGTTGACTGCCTTAAAATTTCCTACGAGGGCAGGAGACTAGGAGCTAGGCTGAGTTAGACCACAGGGAAATAACAAAACAATCTTTATAATTCAATTTTAAAAAGTGACTAGTTGCTAAAATTGACCTTGTACATGCCCTTTTATCAAAAGTTAATTTCGATGTCATTACTCAGTCTACGGAGAGAAATCAGATATCTCCACTAATATCTGCTTTACTTTTTCGTTTTGCCTTTTTGTTTTTCCGTTTTCCCGAAAGGGAAAACCTATGGACTCATGCAGACAAGACATTTGCAAAACATGTGTAGGATCGTGCATTTTAGTGTTGGCTTATACTCAGGCTCATCGACTTCCTTAACATCGGTGCACAAGTACTACGCGACTACATAATTGTCCACTGTCTGAAGCCAAAGACCGGCTTTATCGAAAATTGGTTTTGATGACTTAGCCAGACGAGACCATTTGTAACGTGGGCAATCGTGTGCTCTGTTTCTAGAAGAAAAGTATTGTTTGCAATTGAAGAAAAAACCCGAACACTTTTTATTCTGTTTGATTCGTTTAATGCATATTATGATAACAGATTTTCACTTCAAAGTTTTAACTTTGAGGAACAGCAACTTTTGACGAGAGAAATATTTTTACCCCGTCCGAAATGTTTCAAACCTTCACTGGGCATTGAGTTACGTACAAGGAACCTATCGAGTTTCAAATAAGATTTAGAACGCATGGAAGCCGAGAGAAACCTTACAGAAGAAAAGCATATGCGTTGGCACTTTGCGGGAAGGCGTCATTCCCTCGGCAGCTATTTAAAGGCCTTCTGATGGCTTTTCATCGGGGTTTTGTAAAAAAAGAGAGGACAAAAATATTCCACACCCTGTCCTTGAAGCCATGTCGCAATTCCTTTTCCGAACTCAACATATTGTATTTCAAAGATTGGTTACTTTTGTATACCGTTGCTCTTCAACAAAGTCACAAAAAGTTATGTAATGTGGGCACATTGACTCTCATTCGTTTGTCTTTCTTAATAAGTGTAAGTCCTTTTGTCCGTGACATTTTATACTGTGTAATGTTTAAATATCTTTGTCTGTAGATCAAGCATTACCCTTCACCATACGTGGAGTACAACTACCACTGTTGGTTAACATTTCCTGCAGTGGCATCAAAATTATAAATAAACTGAATGTAAAGTCAAATTAATGAGCCGCGATGACATCACAGGTTTACATGATGCACCAAATCAAAAGAAAAAGTTGCATTATTTTATAAATTTGCATCTTCCGAACGCTATGCTATTGAGATGAAGTTTTCGCCTCCTAAAAAAGAAAACTTTTCTGCATATCTTTAAGTTAATCAATTTTGTCCGGTGATATGCCTTTAATTATCATTTCGGGAAACGTTTCACAATTAAGTTTTGATTATGATTACTAACTGCCCCGTTCGTTTTGACAATTAAGAACCCTCTGATAGCATGTGAGGGCTTTTTGTAACAGACATTTAGTACTACGGCAACCAATAAAAAATGGCTATCAATCTTATGGCACACTGTTTGTGGAAACAAATCTTTGAATTATTTTCCCTTGTTCTGATCTCTGGCTATGAAAAATCTTCCTTCCCCCTTTTCCCTACACTCCGTTACCTTAATTCTCCCCCTGTTTATCAGTCTGGAAAACCGTCATTGAAGTTATTGTTTGCTACACGATATTTATAAATTAAACTAAACCTGGAAACTGAAAGGAAGGAAGGATTATACCCAAGTATCTAATAAACCATTGCATCTCCGACACATACAGTTTCTAACAAATTGAAACAGTATGGCGAAAAGGATATCCTATTATAAAAGTGCACTTTTGGTGGCGAAGACCATGCTTCAGTGCGCTTTTCGTTTTAAAGTAAAACAAAAGCACCTCTCTCCATCACAGCCCTTCAGGTCACAGCTTACAGATTCTACTTATTAAAGTATAATTTGATTCAGAACATTAAACGCTAAGGCACCTGAACCTGTCACGATCTACGTATGTATATGCAAATACAACACAAGAGTGATCTATATTTAAGCGAATGCTGTGAAAATAATATACCCATAACCTAACAAAATCCTTATTCTAATCTTTTATTTACTTTTCTACAAATATAACTACGTAAATACGTAGCATTTTTGCAGCAATAGCGACAAGTACTTCCTAATGGCAAACATATTTGATAGTATTGCGTGAGGACTTATTTAGCCAAATATTAAGCAATGCCGGTTCTTTTTGCATATTTATTGTTAGACCATACGGCAGTGAACGGTGCGAAGATTATCTTATGTCAAAGTTTTAACACTGGCCATTCAACAGTGATCAAGCATAGTGACACACGGACTCTGTCTGTGTGATTAATGCTGCACAGAATGTACGGTACAACTACACGTAATAGGGATAGGATTAGTCCCCTGCTAAATTGCAAGGAATGCCATAAAAATAAACGATGCTCTTATGTTTAAATTGCATTGGTCAGATGAAGTCCAGGGTTACCCGGGTGAGTGATCCTCTCTGTCCGTTTCATAATAATATAATACCACGAATAACTCACTGGGGCGATGAATACGTCCGCCAACAAAACGACTAATTAATAAGGCTAAGTCCGGAGGGATTTGTATGATTATGATGTGAGAAGTCACTGCCTTTCTGATGAAAACCTTTTCACTGTGTATGTTCTGTGTATGTATACATGATGCAGATGGCGAGAATGGACTACGATTACACTTTATTAGAATATTATAACACCTTAGTCAAAAAAAATTGTACTAGAAATTCAATTGTTCATACATGATGAATGAAAAGAATAATAAATAAATACCTTAATTGGCCAAAGGGTATAGTGTGACCCTGAATTCGGTAGAGAAGACTTGTTTACCCTCATAATCATGTTTTATGGATAGCTAAGAAGAAGCACTTCAAAATTTGGTAGTAGAAGCATTCTGAGGCTCATCGAGAAATTCACCGCTTTTCTTCTCAAGACTAATCTATCGCGCGCACCCAATATTTTAAACATGAAATGATGCAGAGTGCAGTACCGCCAAAATTTTCTTGATATTTCCAGATATTAGCACTGCTGCTGCATGCATATCAAATAGATAATGGATCATAATCATAAACCTCGCAAATGCGTTGTGTATGGTGTATGTGTATGGTGTATTATAGGGACGTTCCTCTTCATAGAATTAGGGATTGTGTTTTGTGTTCTGGTTAAAGCAGATGTGTGATGAACTCCCTGATTACACAATGCCAGTGAATATTATTTAATGGGTGTAGGATCAACCCTTGCGTTTATGGAATTAACCAACCCCATAATCATGAACTTATGAGATTGATGTCGATGAGCAAAAGGCTTTTTGCATTCCAAATTTAAATGATTCATTGGATTATGAATTAACTATAATGGCTCAACGCGATTTCCTACTAGCAGGTGAAGGAAAATTAGTTGTAATTGGATCCATAGTTTTGTCGCAAACTCGCGTGAGCGCGGGCATGGAATGGCACATTATTTTGAGAAAATTCGACAAGCTGTAAAGTAACAACATTGTTCTTTCGTAAAAGATAAAAATCGGCATTTCGTGAGTTGTTTCCATCTTAACATAATCATCATTTTGAAGCATAAGTGATTAAGATTGCTTTCATTAGAAAAATTAAGAAATTCTGGTATAAAATGAAAAAACACGATCGTTTTGTGTACAGCTCTTTTCAATGAAGACCCCAGTCAAATTTTGAAATGAAATGGTTTCATACATCGACAAAGGGTATATCCATATTGGTATGTTAAAATCAGAATCTCCTTTTCAAGATTCCTCTCAAAATGTTTACTGACATGAACACACGATACTGAAGTGCGGTACCTATACTCAAAATTATCACCACTTTTATATAGTGCATTTATAGACCATCAGTGGGAAGATAAGTAAATAATAACTTATAGAAATTTAAAAATGAACCCCTTGAACTTAAAAGTTCATTTCATCACAATATGTCATTGTTTTCAGGATAAGGGCTACAAATGTCTTTTCAAAGGTTTGGCGTAAAGGTATGTCACTTATCCTCCATAGTATTCTGCAGTATTAGGCCTATAACTTAATTCATTCGCTGAAATTCACAGAGGATGACTCCTCCCTAATGAATTGCTACGTGTCATACCAGTGCCAGTACGGTACTTGGAATTGGATCAAATATATTTCGGCAGACTTTTAAAAGAAGGCGGACAATTTAAGTATTCCCCTACTGTCCCTCGGAAAAAGACGGTTCAAGAGAACTTCAACGCCCTTGGAAAAGGCCTGACGCTCTGCTGACAGTGGTCCAAGATCTTCAATTACTTTTCTGTGAGATGGGGGGGGGGGGGGGGGTTGTAGTGTTAATGAATGATCTTTATATTCCAATTAATGCCATTATCTTATTTACTCCAATATTCCCACCCTAATGGGTTATTACTTGAATAATGTAAAATGACGTCACTACGTACTTAAACCGCCCTCTATGCTGTGACTGGGCTAGGAGCATAGCTTGATACATGTTGACTGTCGGTGGTAATCTCAGCTGTAGTAAACATATTGGTGACACTCCTATGTGATTCCTGTCTTCGATAGACATGTATACAGTTATGACACTCTCATCACTGGCCGGTCGTGAGTGTAACTTATTGGCTGGACATGACATGTCAACTTCTGAAAGAAAAATAATCGATAAATATTCAATATATTTTCAGCTATACCTAGAAGACTGGGTACCGTTAGAAGCTGACAGAGAGACATGTGGCAAAAACAGACAGGTAAGCGGATAGACAGAGAGACAGACAAACTGAAAGACAAAGATACAGACATGACAGAAAGACAGACAAACAGACAGAGACAATGCCCATCTACAAACAAATTAACAGACAAACACCGGGAGTGACAAATGAAAGTAGAGCATATAGACAGCATTTGAAAGAATTCATCCCTGTATAGGATCCAACCAACAATCTCATAAACGGGGGAACCGTTTGTTTTCATGACATATAGAAATAATCATTTGTGGTTAAGCGAGGATATAGTGTGAAGGTATTGGCCAAGAATCCCATATGATAGTGAGAACATAATACAAGAAAGGTTGTCATCGCTTGGAATCCAAACATCCCAAATATTTAACACATGTGGCCAACTTTTGCCTTAACTACACCGGCGTGTGAGTAAATCTCTTACATGTATAAACGTTTCAGGATTACGTGCTATGGTGACTCAACTCGTCATTGCAACCATGTGCTGTTCCATCAACGGTACCAAGACTGGTAGTACGAGTGGCTTGGAAATACACATTTCCCTGTTGCATGTAATACCTGTACCGAATTTATTTATGTAGAATGTAACGTAATTTTTTAATTTCCGACTCAATTATATCGTGTCGCTTCGTATGCCTAATACTTGGTATGGCACTACGCATGCCTATAGAGGCACTTGTATTTAGAGACAAAAAGTGCTGTAACATTTCATTGGGAGAGCACAGTCTCATGAGTATTGCACCCTTATCTCATTTAAACATCTTTTCACAAATTTGGATACTAAAGGAGGAAAACAAAGAAGGATGGATCATTGCAATGGGTCGTTGTCTGTTAGTTTTTAATTTCTTTTTCGGTATGCGAATTGTGACACATTTGAGGTTATTTTTATTTACTACTCAAACGCCATCTCTGCTAAGGACCAATTTCTAATTACCTTATCTTTTCATGTCGAAAGTGGGAGGGAGCTCAGAGTAGCAGTTCATCCAAGTACTTCCCTCGGAACTTTGTCAGATTTATAATTTCCGCTCTCCCTTTGTTCAATTAATTCAGAAAAATATTTCAAATGAAATTTACCGGAGTAACAAAGAAAATAATATCATCTTATCAGACAATTTTTTAATAAGTATAACGTATGGTAGCGGATACCAGTATATTATAAAGTTGAGAATAATTTGGGCTACATCTATAACATTTTCTCTTTGTTCTGTAAACAAACTGATGCCGAACATTGTGAAAGTTTTATTTCCGGCCTATACAAAGAAATGACAGCTTGCATGGGCTCCTGCTATCAGTAGGCGCCTACCCTTGGTGATTCCCGGGGATTCAGACCATATACTCAGCCTCGTTGATATACATTTCTAGCTTTGGCATGATGGAACCCCTTAGATCTTACGGGACAACTCGAACCTGCAATTTATGAATGATGGAAAAATTAAAGTGAATCGTTTTCATAAGGGGTCATTGAACCCATACATAAATATGCATATATAGGCAGGCTAGTAAACACGGTACGCAATAGTCCAACGGCATGGTTTCGTTGGTTTACCCATGGATTACCACAGTCTTTGAAACTGGAAGCCAATATCCGAATCAAAGATACTCTACAGCAGTTTATGTTTTGTCTTATACCCGCTCCCGAAACCGGTGATAAACTTTTCATCATAATTTGAAATGATTTAGGAGGATGTAAATTTAATTGCATAATTTCGTCGTTCCTGAAGCTAAATCAACAATGATACCTCAAGTTTAATTTTTCCGCAGCTGGTTATCTTCGTTCGAAAGAGCGGAAGTTCGAGAGAGGCTTAGTAGCAGCAATTAGTTTGTAAAAAACTGTTTCTTCATTTAACAGTTGGATTGTAATAAACGCTGTACTACAAATCAGCACACATAATGTTTTTGTCTTAATCGCAAGGAGAGACTTAAATTACGATCTGGATATTTGGTTCACAATGCATTATAAAACCAGAAATTAGTCCACCACTCCTACCGAGATTCGTGAAATCTTTACCACTTTTACCATGAAAGCATTATATTTGTTTTACTGCAGAATTTAATCGGATACTTGAAAAACGTTTTTTTAACTGGCCAATCTCTACACTATATGTATCGAGTACAAAGACTAAAATTATACAAAAGAATGATGCCAGCACTTTGCAATACTATATTTTTACGCCATTATTTTTGCACAAGCAATGGAGTTGCCACTTCAAGTGAAAGAGCAGTCATTCCAGCCTTTTGAAGCAGCAGCTGAATCTCAAATTTTTTTTCATACTTTTGTTTAGAGGTATCCCGTATTTTAGAACTTCACTATTGAATATTTTCAAATCAAAGTAAACCAAGCAGGAACTTCTGTAACTTTCACATTTGAGGAGAAAATTGCGTGCTTTGGGCTTAAAGGCGCTGATCGCACTTTGGGATCACTTTCGGGTGTACCGTAGTGGCTCTTTATGCTCAAAAAGGCAATTTCATGTGACGTGTAGCGAATGAATTTGCCCGGCATTGAAGGGCAAAACCCGCACGCGGTAAGCGTATTTACAGCAGACGGACACGGTGTTCCCATAGAAACAGCTGTGACCTGTACTGCGCGTGTCGCAAGTACTCTGACCGCGCGTGTTGTTAAAGTAGATGCTTGCCCGTCAAATGACGTCAGTGACGTCAGCCTTGTAGAGTTCGTATGAAAGTTTGTTGCTTCGGTGAGAATTTGAGAAATGCTGACAGCTTGTTAGGAAAACTTGTTTCACCGTCTGGACGGTTCCGTGTTAAGCACATTAGTTCATAACTGAAAACAGCCACTCAGTTCATTTCTTACTTCGCACTGTTACAGCACTGTTACACTTAACATGAACATATGGTCCTCAAACTGGAAATAGTTCAAATAGCACATGGAACGGTTGCTGCATGGGGGTCGACTCATGGTCGTACGGGAAGGGGCGTCGGGGGCTGCACCCTCTTCTCCAATTGGCCCAAACCTTGCTGAATCTGGCAGACATTTTGCCCTGGTTGGCGATCTGGAGTCGGGAAAAACTTGCAAAAGATCACAGCTCCCTGGGAGAAAGAGTCCCGTACAGCCATGTGTCAACTTCACGCTTGTGAATGGATAGATTCAGATTAATTTGCTCTATACAGAGGTCAAGTTGTTGAATCTTCCACGCCGTCCAGATTCAAACCGGGCAATTTGTTTGCGACACTTTGTAACACTCCCTATTTTTAGGCCTATTTCATTCCGTGTATATGCGTGAATAAGTCACGTACATAAACCCAGCAACAAACAGCTATTTTAGAGTCACCAAGCCACAAATTAAAGTTTTTGATGTTTTTATTGACCCCTAAAAGGGTATAGCATTTATGTACAGTACATTTTGAACTTTCGTCAATGGCCAATTTGTCCAGCTCTAATAGTTGACCCGCGGTAAGGTCACATCTGTTTGATTAATTTATTAGTACGTGGTCAGGTTAGATTTGCAAAGAAAGTGCTCAACGCTTATTGATTCCAACGCTCAAAAGAACAAACTGGAGTCCTTCATTCCAACACGAAAGTGTCGACATCAAAGCCATTGGTAATGTAAGGTTTATTGATTGATTCAACATTTGATCAGATTATTCCGCAGTCTGGAAACACGTTCACCATGCTTTCTCGAGGGATCACGTCGAAGGTAGCATATACCAATTACCAGGTGCATTAATGCATCCATTTGTTCGCCCTAAGGTAGAGTTCCTAATGAAACGGGGTCTTCTGTGAGTATTTTATGAAAGCACCGCATCAAGGGCATGTAAAGCAAGGATGATGTGAACGATGGAGCAGGGAAGCTATACGCTACTGGTTCAGGCTCAAATTTACATAACATATGCCTCCATATCACGCGGTAACTTCGTGTAACAGGGGCGAAATAGAACTTATAACGGCGCTTTTTACCGTTATATATTTCGTCACGGCTCCTACGAGATGAAATATTCGGGCACCGTGAGCTACTGTACTACTACTACTACTAATAATAATGCTATTTATAAAGCGCTTTTTAAAAACACTCAAAGCGCTGTACAAACAAAAGGGTTAAAACAAAATACAAAAAGCACCAAAAATTACAGAGATAAAATCAAAACTTAAAGCACAGAAAAGAACAAAAAAACATAAAATACAAAAACAGTGATCAGTTTAAACAATGAAAAAAATGAGTTTTCAACTTTTTTTTTAAAACGATTAAAATTAGTTAAAGAACGCACATTAACAGGCAGGCTGTTCCAAACCTCAGGGGCAGCAACAGTAAAAGATCTGGCCCCATAACACTTAGTTTTAGAAATTGGAGGATGGGAAAGAAAAAATTCAGATGATGATCGTAAACAGCGACTTGGTGAGTATTTGGTGATGAGACTTGAAATGTTATCCGAAGCCATGCCATGTAATGATCTGAAGGTAAGTATAGCTATTTTATAAATAATAAGATAATATACCGGTAGCCAGTGCAACTCACGGAGGATAGGAGTAATATGATCGTGCTTCTTAGAACGAGTTACTAGTCTCGCGGCGGAGTTTTGTATACGTTGTAACTTTGAAATATGGTTTGATGGAAGCCCATACAGGAGACTATTACAGTAGTCTAGACGTGACGTTACAAAAGCGTGAACAAGACGCTCCGTGGATTTACGATCAAGATAGTTGCTTAATCGACCAATCTTATAAATAGCAAAAGAAGCAGCAGAAACGATATTGTTCACATGATCTTTTAATTGCAGGGTGCTATCCATAGTGACACCAAGACTCTTAGCTATACTGCTATACTAGTAATGTCAACAAAAGTGTCATCAATTGAAATTCTAGGAAAAGAAGGGCGTTTCAGAAATTTAGAAGAAATATGTAGGACTTCTGTCTTAGAATCATTAAACATTAACTTATTATGTATACTCCATGATTTAATATCACGAATACAAATACTATTGTTCATTACCAATTAAATAACAATATTATTGACATTGTAAACAATATCACTGTTAACCATGGCCGTACGGGACCCGTTCTTTCCGGGGGGGGGGGGGGGTAGGTGGGGATGGGGAGGAAGTAACTTTTTGCCAGAGTTAATGTCCTGCAGTCAGGGCATACAATTTCTGCCAACTGAGGCACCAAAGTGTATCCGATTGAGCAAGATTTTGGCCAGTAAGAGGCCCCGTCCAGTTAGGCCATGCTATTCATGTAGTTACCAAAACTGTTGATGGATAGGTCAATTAGTATAGTCTTGAAACCCTTGATGAGTTGTTACAATTTGCTCGAACGGGAGGTATCAGTGCAAGTGGTCGGGCTTGCAATCCATTGCTCAAAATTTCAAAATTAACAGTTTTCGACGTAACTTTTTCAAAGAAAGATAACACAGATCTATCGACAAATAACGTCAACCTAACCCCCAGATCACGTCCCGTAACAACTGAAAACCATCAGCTGCACCATGGTAATAACTGTATTTGAGACGATACTTCCATGATTATAATATGTCCTGACTGTGAAAGCAGTCTACTTAATACGACACGCGCCTAGCGATGAGGCGCATGTGGAATATAACATGACTCAAAGATGTTGATAGAAATCGGTTTTTCATGATCTAGCGGTTCCATTCCGATATGAGCTTGCTGCATCACGCCCACATATGAAAATCGTACGTCATCCCATTTAAACTTACTCAAGCATGACTATACCATATTAGGGAGAGGATGAGATGCAAAGCACTGCACAAAGGAACTGTTTTAGACGAGCGGCCTATGAACACGGTCAATGAACCACTTATCGGAGTATAAGAACGAGGCCTTGGGTCGGCTACCAGGGCATGAGTAAGCATCCCTGACTAATAACAGTAGTGCAGTTGTCCCTTGAAGATAAGATTTACTGAGAGTTAGCAATAAAACCTAAATGACTAAGCCAAACGTTTCCACGAAAGTTACAGCAGGTTGGTTGTTGTGGTGAAGAGTAGTTTATTTTGGGAACAATTTCCATGCACTCCAGCGTTCAGTTAAAAAACTCCAAATAAAAGATACGTCGCAATTACTGTAATAATTTATAGACCTCTTCCAAGTTGGCAAGTTGTGGAGCACAGCCTATGCCGTAACTCACTGCTACTCAAAAGATGGTCCTTTGAAGAGTTAAGCAATAGACCTACTGCCTTTCCTTTCGCAAAGGGCAAACCTTTTACAAAATATCTTTCTACTTCTGATTTGCAGGTATTTTCTAATTTGAATGAGTTTTGCATCAAATAATGAAATATGTTATTTTGGTCAACACGTACCGTATCTTTAAATGAAATTGGAACAATTGGTTACTTCACCAAAAATTGACACTTTATAGACCGAATCCGTACAATAATAGGACCATGAATATTTTCAAACTTAGTGCCGTGAAATATGATACATGTGTTACAGTATTAAGCTTCAATAGATACATAATCATGATTTCGACGCAATGTTTTTAAGTTTCGACCCCATATCTTTACACTCGTATGCATAAAAGGACTTCCTCCATTATTTCATAAATCATTCACGACATAAAACTTAACCTTGTGGCTTACACATGATTTCTCTGAATGGGAGAGGGATAGAGTGGTCGCTGGAATGGGGAGGGGTATAAAGGGGGTTATTTTTTTTTTGAAAAAGTGGGCAACCTTTTGCGCAATCTGGTGCCATATGTTCCTTTGAAACTTAAAGGTAAAGAGCAGTCCCCCAAACTTATTTTGAAGAAAAGGCTAAGTAACGCAATTTTCATCTTATTTCTCTTCAAAGTATTTTTCATTACATTTTATAACTATACTATTGCATATTCAAGGTAAACCAAGCAGTTATTTGTGGTAAATTTCACATTTAAAGAGAAAAAAAAAACATTGTCACATGACTCCCAACAACCAATCATGAAACTGGGCAGTCTACTGCATTTCTTAAATTTGGGATGACTGCTCATGCCCTTTACATTTGTAACTAAATTAGGTAATTTTAGGATGTATAAAATTACATCCGTGGGGAGGGGGGGAATGGCCCTCCTCCCCCTCCTGCGTACGCCACTGTGTACTAAATCCTCACTATTCGTTGTGTAAGGTGCCACATTCGTGTCGGGCAATATGTCCATTATGTGAAGTTTAGAAGCATCAGAGAAGGTCACATTTATACACGTTGAGAATAATTATCATGCATACTACCATTGTAGATTGTGTTGCCATAATGAGGAAGTGAAATTTCTTCCTAAGCAACAATTATTGACCGTTTTCAGACTGTTGTAAAAATGCTGTACACCTCATAAAGGAATATGAATTCACGCAGATATCTTCAAGTTGGTTGAGTCAGATATACAAAGGCTTCTTGGAACTGTACTCCGCCTGGTTTTGCTGAGTTCATTTAAGCGGGGAGGTGTCATTAGACACTTCCCCGATTTGACCATGAAGCTCGGTGTCAGCTCCATGACTTGACCAACTCATTTGGCTTGACCACGACATCTTACTAAACTATCACCATTAAATCCAGACTAACCCTCAGGTAACCCTAGTGACAATGACATTCATTGAAACCTTCTTGGCAAAGGATTACTGTTCAGAAACAATACGAGTGAAGTACTTCCCATTGACCTGTTTTTACACGGAAACAGATCGAAAACGCTCTCAATATGAGAAAACCCACAGGAAAATACTGGGCACCTTTATACATTTATCGTTGATCTTTCAAACGATCAGTTCATTCGAGCCAGCCAATGTCTTCTAGGAAATGAAACAGGTATAGGTATGGTTATAAATATATTTTTAAAAGGTTTCAAAATTAATCTTATTTACTTTTCTCATCGCTGAGTGCTGAGATCCTAAACGTTGAATTTTTTTTTTTTACTTCAAGGGGAATTTTGAACAAAAATTTAAGTTTCATAAGTGGAAGAGGAACTTGGAGAGGGCTTGTTTAGTCAGATCACCCTATTAGAATAAAGCTGAGACAGCTTATTGGCACAACCTGTAGAAGCTTTCCAAAACCAAAAAATGCAAAGATTGTAATTTGAGTAAAGCACAACAATGACATCACACATTATTGCGCTGAGTATATACCATTTTAAATTGAGTGAATAAACTTAAAGGCAGTCATTCGTCACCCTAAAATACAGTATACATATATCAAAACTCTCAATTGGTACAGCTCTTTGATTGGCATCACATTCAAACAATGCATCATAGCTAAATTACACAACATGGGCACTGAGTGTCTTGATTACACATTATGGACTTGTATGGCCACTGGGACAAGCCATGAAGCAATAAACAAGGATTGTGTCTGGATAAAGATGAGTTTTAGATAAATGTGGGAGGGGCTAGAAGTAAGTAGGTTGGGAGAATTGGAACTATTTGGGATGATGAAAATATGCCTTTAAACATTTCATATATCAGCTCACGAATGTCCTTTGAAGGCGGAGAGTTGCATTAATCCATTTTTGATGTACGCTTTTGAATTTGCTGTCAATGAAAGAGCTGCGTTTCCAATTGAGAATTTCAATACAGCCTTCCTCAATGTAGTTTGCGGATGAGAGTTGACTGCCTTTAAAGGGCCAATCCTCTCACCACAAACTACACTTCTAGTATAAGGTAACAGAAACTCTCAATTGGCTCAGCTTTTTTGATTGACTGCTAATTCAGACAATGCAGAATACCAAAACTTATATTACACAGCATGAACTGTTCTGAGAGTGTTTTGATTATACACATTGAGCTTTTCTATACTCACCCTGAAGCAATAAACTGAGATTGTGTCTGGATGAGGGTGAATTTCATACAATTGTGGGAGGGGATTAATTAAGAACGTTACAAGAATTGGTACTGGTTGGGATGAGAAAACTGGGCCTTTAAGGTTTTCTGTAAGTTCTTCAGTTTGCTGGGAGTACCAAGCCGTCTTATTTTCCTTTTTTTTACAATTTGCATTCATTTATATTAAAAACATACAAATTCCATAAGAAAGTAGCAAAAGTTGATGCGAAATTTCCATTTTCCATTCTACAACAAACATTATTTTCACCTTCATACCACTTTGTGCAGAGGGAATGTACATAATGTGAGAGATTTACAGCAAGTCGGAGACAGACAAGTAGTCGAGTCATAGAGTTCCCCTTAAAAGGTATGAGTCCCTCTCCCGTTTAGAGGAAAACGGCTATTTGTCACCAGATGAGCCCCAGATGCGATGCTCCGGTTGTAATTTATGTGACTCGAACGTGATTAATAAGCGATTTCGGTAATTCATTTCGGTAGCATGTGCACATGCGCACATCCTTCATATCGTCGGTATAAAAAGCAATCCCGCACCTACAACGCGTACTCCAAAATTTGCGTTTACATGAAATTTTTGTCAATCATCCCTATACTTAATCAATCCATAACATAAGGATGGATCTCAAGCGTATTTTTGTTCAGTGGTTGTATCTAAATTGTCTTTCTGGAGGAAATATTTGCATGTTGTTATTAATCTGCCGTAAACTAGGACTGATGCTCCTATTTTCGTTCGACTTGGCTAGACACTTAAATATTGTTGAATGCACAACAAAAAACAAGTGAACTCCATACACTACGTGGTAAGCTCCATTTGTGTGATCCCATGTTGTGCCCAACGATTCCACCTCATTTTTTGATAGTTATTCATTCTTCTGCAATTATACGCCTTTGTTATGGCCTTTTTTCTATTACCTTGGATCATGGGGTTAGCTCCGGTACCGCTCCTAAAATCACCGTTGCCTAGGAGATAGTACACAACTCCCACCTCACACTCCAATCACCACGTGACCGTTTACAGCTGATAATGTTTAATTTACTACTAATTAGTATACTGTGCAATGTTGTAGCCTCTCCCTACTTACAGTATCTTCATTTAAAAAAGTGTCTTTAGAGTTTTCAGTTTTCACACTTACACATCTTCCAAATTTAATAAGTGTGATCAGCCAATGAGTTCAAACTGTATGAAGCTTAAAGGCCCAGTTCTCCCACCCCAAACAGTACCAATTTTCCTTACCTTCTTACTTTAGCCCCTCCCACAATTGTCTAAAATTCATCCTCATCCAGATAAATCCTCATTTTATTGCTTCAGGGTGAGTATAGAAAAGCTCAATGTGTATTTCAAAACACTCTCAGTACAGTTCATGTTTTGTAATATAAGCTTTGGCACTGTGCATTGTTTGAATGGGCTGTCAGTCAAAGAGCTGAGCCAGTTGAGAATTTCGGTATACCCTACCAAAATTGTAGTTTGGGGGTGAGAAGATTGGCCCTTTAAGGGTGCATTGCGAAAATTTTATTAGTACCTCAGATAGGATTTTTGAGATGTTTTTTATATGTCCGCTTCAAACTTTGCCCCTGTAGCATGAAAAAAAAAAGGTTTGCCGTGTAAACATAGGTCACATGATTCATACTGATTCACTATTAATTTACTTTTTGCGAACAGACCCTCTTTTGTCTGAAAATGTGATTAACTCGTTTAAGAACGTACGAGCTATACGATTGGTACCAGTACTAATGAAGTTCGCCAACGTAACTCACTTTATATGCCTTCTATATTGCCAGTTAGTATAGTTACCGTCGCTACGTAGGGTGAACGAGTGAACCCACAGCGATTGCTTCGCAGGGTATACTAGTACTCTATTGCACATGGAAGCAAACCGAATCATTCACATGATTCAGCGAACTCATTCTAATTATTTAATGTCTAACGTCGCGACAACCGCCGTCCCCATTTGTTCTTCTAATTATCCTGCAGACGTCGGTTATAACCGTAAACGTTGCTCTACTATTTATACGAAACTGCTTCGGGGGTCAAGAGTAGGCTATTTTAATCAAGTGCTTTTCTTGCAGCAGCAAGAGACACTTTCCTTGTCCAGTCACAGTCATATTTCTATAGCAAAAACTAAACTAAATCCGCCCTTCAGCCTGTTATCGGCATTTTCTACTCGAATATTATTATACGGAAAAGGGCTTAGTAACGGTAGCAAATAATTACATTCCATGCAGTTCAAATTGTCAAGAACTCATATCCTCAAAAAAAAAAATCACATTTTTTGCGTGGCGGGTAACTTGACCATATGGTTACATGTCAAAGGTGCATATTTTATTATTATACTGACACAGTATGCAGGTATGATTTCCATTACCTGCACAGGTCCTATTTACAGTTAAAATTCATTTTCATAATTTCATACGCTAGTGACAATCCGAAATCGGTTCAAGGACTGTCAAGTTAGGTAATTAATTATGGGGTTTAACGACACACCAACACAAATGTATTATGTAGTGTCAATTGGATAAAATAGGTCAAGTTTAAGTACCATATTAAATACGGCTGAGGTTCGTTTTCAAATACAGTCTAAATGCCGAAGGCATATATTCTTTAGCTCGTTGCTTACAGGGGGTCAAAGACTGTCAAAAATGCAAGGTTATTAACATCCAACTTATACATGATGATGATACCATCTTGGTTCCTGATGGGAAAGTGTAAGGGTATCAAACATAATTTCCTAGAATCAGTGGCGTAGCCACGGGAGGGTTTTGGGGGTTCGAGCCCCCCATGACCTAACCTTTCAATGCAAAAAAAAAAAAAAAAAAAAAAAACACCAAAAATAGCGGGTTTTGCTCTCTATCCCTAAACTTAAACCTCATGTCGAGCCCCCAACCCCACTCCCCATGACACCAAAACTCTCCCCATGACACAATCCTGGCTACGCGCCTGCCTAGAATACGTTTAACTTATTAAAACTCTAAAGAGTGTGCTAAATCCAGACCCTCTCAATGATTCCTGTAAGGTGTCTATGATGAATGACTGCAAGTGACCACCCCTACCAAAGTTCACGGCAGTGTTTATTTGTTCATAAAATGCCACTGGTACTTGCTAAGCACGAAAAAAAAAAAAACTTAAAGAATCTACCATAACTTTACCCCGAGGAACGGACTAGGTTTGTTCAGCCCCTTTAAGTTTCACAAACCATATGGATATGACTGAATAGGGAATATGCCTCACAGTCTGCTACGTAGGCAACCATAACTTGGGATATTGTATGGCAAATTCCTCGATTCCTAGACAGAGTAACATATTTACCAACTAAGTTTGTTTAAGGCCCCTACTTCAACTTGCACTCAGAACGGGCTATGCAGTGAATTCCTTCAAGCAAAGATACTGTAGCCTCTTCCGTGTACCTTGCTGTATGTTGAACCTATGCCACTAAAATAATGCACCAGAAACTACGTTAAACAGTGCGCATTGCCCCAACTATTGACCAATCAGAGTGAAAGGGGTATTCCGAAAACTCATGGGCCATTCCTTCTGGTCTACTACACCGATCCACGAGGAAACTTCTCAACCCTCCCTTCTCTACCTCGATTGCAATACATTATTGTGACAAAATTGACTGTGACGGTTGCTGCTACCTCCCACATAGCCAGCCTATCATCATCCCGCTCAAATTTCCCAGGGACCTGGAATACAACTGCTGTCAAAGCCGCTTCCGGTGGTTATTTTAACCTAGCTTTCACCATGCCGTACGCGCCGCCACTAAATATTGTTTAAATACCATAGAAGGTCGGTCAAAATTATATCAGGTAAGATTATTAAAGTGGCTCATTGAGTTGGTTTCAACAATTTTTTTCGAAGCTGTTAAGTTTTCCTCACATATCAATGGCAAATGGTCAAACTTATACAATCCCCATATCCTACAAAGAAATAGTAGGTGAGTACTTAAAGGCCCAGTTCTCTCACCCCAAACTGTACCAATTCTCCTAACCTTCCAACTGAGGCCCCTCCCACAATTGTCTGAAATTCATTCTCATCCAGACACAATCTCAGTTTATTGCTTCAGGGTGAGCATAGAAAAACCCAGTTTATATAATCTAAACACTCTCAGTACCATTCATGCTGTGTAATATAAGCTTTGGTACTCTGCATTGTTTGAATTAGCTGTCAATCAAAGAGCTGAGCCAATTGAGAATTTCGGTACCCAGGTACCAAAACTGAAGTTTGGAGTGAGAGGTTTGGCCCTTAAACGGTTCAATTTGGTTTTCAAAAATTCGTGACCAGACATACCTGATCGGGCGTGTACGTGTGTGCGTATAGGTACACGTTAGGTTTCCCAACCAGGGAAGTATATAATAACTATAATGGAACACAAAATGCAAAATTTTCACTTTTCCCCAACAATTGGATATGAAACTTGACTAATCATGCTAAGTATAAGCATTTTAATGAATTGGTACCGTTAAACACTTTCATTAAATATCGATATCGACTCAATGAACCCCTTTAAGTCGGTTGAGACTGGTGTTTGAATCATGTCAAGAAAAAAAAGCATGCAGTAGCACCAAACGTGTTTTGAAACGACTTAATCTCATTTTCATTTTATTTTTCATCCGGCCAAGTATCTCCTGGTATATTTCAGGACTTGAAGGCCCAGTTCTCTCACCCCAAACAATACCGATTCTCCTAACCTTCTCACTGATACCCCTCCCATAATTGTCTGAAATTCATCCTCATCCAGATACAATCTCAGTTTATTGCTTCAAAATGAGTATAGAAAAACTCATACATAATCAAAACACTCTCAGTGCCGTTCATGCTGTGTAATACAAGCTTTGGTAGTCTGCAATGTTTGACTTAGCTGCCAATCAAAGAGCCGAGCCAATTGAGAATTCCGGTACAAAAATTGTAGTTTGGGGGAGAGGTTTGGCCCTTTAAACATTGTATCTCCAAAGTAAATCAATTATTTCTTCCTAGTAAATTCCACAACTAAGGAGGATAGGCTAAATATTGCCTCATCTCAAGTGGCATTCATAATTCATGAAACAGGACACTAATCCAAGTTGGGGTGACTGCACTTTCCCTTAATCAAACAGTCAAATGAGATGTTAGCTTGCTATAATATTACCCGAATCGAAGGAAACGTTTTATTTGTGAAAGCATGGAAGTACAGATAGTACTTGCATGGTGAGAGCATATTGCAAATTTTCACACCTTCCGAAAGAGGCCACGTGCAAGATACAGCCAACATTTTCAATAGGCTGGGATGGCTAGGCTCGACAGAGCGGATTTTTTTGGATTGGGGGGGGGGGGGGGGGGGGGTGCCACCAAGGCTATCGAAGACGGTTGGCGCGGAGCGTACGAGAAAATATTTTACTTTACAACCCACAGATGGCCGGGAACGGCGCTAAGCTGCATGTACCCACTTATACTCGTTATACATGGCGTAACAATGATGAAACTACTTTCTCTCTAGACTACTTTGACACAATATTTTCCTATAAATACGTTACAGAATAACATGCATACGGACAAGAGACGATACAAAGGTAGGATCCGAATTACAAACAACGTATTGAAGGACAGGATAATGAAATTACTCGCAATTTACACTTCATAAAAACAACAGAGCGGGATTCAACCCGAAAAGAGTTTTCCCAGTGGCCACGTCTGGTTAAAAAAGAAATCAGTGAAGTTACAACTCACATTTTTTTATTTCACGTGTGTGACGAATCATTATTCTTGTAAACTGCTATCGTTTTCCTAGTGCGAAATTGACGTCAGGCACACTCATTACTTTTTCAAGTAAATTAAGCTCTTTTGCCTTTAGAAAGAGCACACGTTTTTTCACAAGTCTATCACATTTTCAAATTAGTAGCATACTCCATTAATGTGCTACCAATAGGAAAAATGATAGAATTTCATAACATGGTAACGGAAGTTATATTCGTTCTACTCCAGCTGGCGTATAGATAGACGACCCCACTTCCGGTGTACAATCGTATTGTCTCAAGATAAAGCAAAGTATAGGCCTCTCCTTGTTCGTCGCAGACAACTATTAAATTTTCGTAATAGGCCTAGATGAAAGATTGCTTAAAATGAGCAAAATCATGGTAAACTATGTTTTTTCAGTCAAAACAGGTCATCGAGGCACGTGTATTTTAAGACTACAACATTGATTTTCGTGATATCAGAACGCGTCATCAAATAAAATGCAGACATGGGAGACCCAGGTTATCGATCTTCACATGACCTGGTATATACTACACCTGGGCAACGTTACGTGTATCTTTTAAGGATAAACGTTCCACGTTGTGTGTGTAAGTTTAAATCTTTGGCCAAATTCGCAAAGCCTCTAAAGGGCACTAAAAGTGTGTTTCGAAGTTTATGGATAAATTTCATTAGTCCTTTCTGCACCAAGATGCGTTTTCTTTTCGTAAATGTTTAAATAAAGCCCTCTTCAATCTTCATTCGTGCTGAGGCGAGGATTTATGACTATTTAGATCCATATGTAAGTAAACTTCGTTTAAGAAATTTGAGGGAAGTACAGTCAATCGAATGCCAACTTCAAATGTATGATGACGTCATATTTTGCAAAATTTGAGTGAGACGGGGTCAGACTACCACTTCGTCCACTTAACTGTGCGTTCAATCATTTGAAATGGGGGCAACAGTTAACTTTATCATAGGGACGTAAGTCCCGTTTTTGCAGTCCATGCGGTAGCTCTTATCAGTTTTAAAACTAAAACGTGCTGTAACTAATTTAATGTTGTTAATTATTGCGCAATTGATTGTAAGGCCTACTGACAATTGTAATAATTTCCCTCAGATTTAGTGCACTATGGGAAACCTGTGGTGTCATTGTTTGATACACCCTACATATGGTGTAGGTAAATGCTATAGATCTACAGGAAAAGATATTCAAATTTTCAAACAATATCAAATTTCAAGGACAAAGAAGATGTTAAATTAGAGAAATTTATAAAACTAAGCGGACGAAGCAATGTTCCCACATAAAATTTTGTGACTTTGTTGAATAGTGCAGCGGCGTAACCAGACCTGACTGTCCGGGGAGGGGCAATAGCATAGAGGTTTCCCGATTTTGTACTGTAGCGGCTAGGAAAAATTATCCACTGACTGCTTTATGAGAGATCACTTACAGCTTTAAGGTTGCAATTTAATGTTTCCCATGCCTATATGAAGTCTTGCTAGAAAGGCTATCTTCAGTTGGCGCGGAGCGAACATAAAATTTTGAAACATCGCGACCCCTCAGAGAGCGGGAAATGGCATGTCTCGGGTTTGTAAGTAGTAGCTAAGTTTTTTTTGCAAAGTGAACACGACTATACTAGTGATGTATTGCTGCGCACGAAGCGCGCCGAAATTTCTGCCCTTTTGAAACAAAAAATTGTTGATGTATGGGGCTTATATTGCAGAAAGCTTTAAATTCTGGGTTTCCTGTGAGGAAGTTTAAATAGTTTGGAGATTACTGGAGAATCTGCACTTCCTTCAAATATTGGTGGCAAATCTGAGTATGATTGCTTTTTTAAAGTCCTTCCGATTGTCTGGCAAAGAGCAAGAGAGGGAAGTCTTTCCTCCGATGAAGTGGACCTCAGATGTTATTTTGTTAACTTTAGGGAACTAAATTAAAGCAGCTTATGCTGTTTGATGAAAAAAAAATAACCTTCATCGTTAATCTTCAATCTTGCTCTTCCATTTGATACCAACCCGATAGAAATCTTTCACCGCAGGTTTTTTTCCGGTGAAATTTCACTAATTAGAGCGCTAATTACAATAGAAAAAACTTCATCTACTTTTTTCGGCTGAACTCTTATGCAAAGACAACGGGCTCTTATCTCAATTTGACCAATCACAATGCAAGAAATGAATGACGTTAAATTATGCCTACCCTTTGACACAACGATGTACGTATTGCCAATATGTCACCCATCAGGGAGATGCCATGGCAGCTCCCTGCACACATGTTGTGTACATGCATTACAGGAGTCCTTTCATAACCGTTCGGGCCCAACGACACAGAATGACAGTTAGTTTCACACGTATGTAACCAAAGATTGTTTTTGAATGCCAAGCCACAGCATCAAATCAAAGAGAAAATGAACATTATCTTGAAACTTGGGAGGGATTCAAATAGCACAATCAGCGACAAAATTAAAAACTGAACGATGGAGCCGAAACAAGTGAGTAGGAATTTGTCACTGAATCTGGGTTCACAAATGAAACGAACGAATTGCGCAGCCGGTTCGATGCGATGTGCAAATTGGACACGTAAAGGCCATTTAAATAACGTATGTATCAATTGAACGAAATTTCACTGTGTTTTGTTTACGTTTTGCTTGACGCCTTCTCAAAATGACCTTCTGAATATGCATCAAATTCATTGGGCGGAGCTAGAGCAAGATAATAAGGCAGAATAGCGTTTGGAAACCGTTGAAATCTTTTCGAATTTTTTTCGAATTTTTCCTCATTTTCGAAGAAAAGACTAAAGTACGTTAGTTTTTAAAGCTTTTTACATTTGTATGGAGTACAGCCCATACATTTGATGAACACTTGAAACGTAAAAATAACAGCATAAGCTGCTTTAATGTTCAAATATTTTCTAAATGAATGTTCATACATTGACCAAAACAGTGCTCCATGAATGCAGATCAGTCTTGCTTTTGATGTTACAGTTGACCCACTTTCTTTCTTTTCCCATTGTTCACTTTTTTCCTTTCCCCTTCTTTTCCGTTTTCCTTTTATCTTTTACCCTTCTTTCCTTTCCTTCCACTGCTTTTTCTTTTTTCCCTTTCTCTTTTCTCTCTCTCTTTTCCTCTGTTTACTTTCTTTCCTTCCCTTCCTTCCCTTCCCGTTGTTTCCGTTTTTTCTTCTTTTCCCATTTTTTGCTTCCGGAGGGGGGGGGGGGGGAACTTCCCCGCTGGTTACTCCACTGGAAAGTGGGGTTATTAACGAATATATATTGTCTTGGAAAGGTGTATTGTGACGAGGTTGAGAGGGTATGGTCTGAATTTTTAATCTTTCGCACGAGGTCCAAAAGAAATGTCACCATGAGTACGCCTTTATAGGCCAAGTGTCAATACGGCCGTGATCTGCTACACGGGGGCCCATGTGGACCGTCAAGAGACTTGCAATACTCTGTGATGAACTAAGAAATGATGAAAGGGATGGGCGATTGGCAAGAATAGGCCCACTGGAATATCTTCTGATTTATAGCAGTCATAGAATTCTTCTTTCTTGTACTGTTGATCATGGGCGTCCGCAGAAAAAAGTCAGGGGGGGGGGCCAAAACCTCCAAGTCACCATGAATTGACACAAAGCAAGCGAAAATTTCAACCCCAAATGCCTCCCAGATCGCCGGAAATGGCATTTCTAAAGCCTATTTTTCGCATAGAAACTTGGAAAACACGTTTTGTTCGGGTTTTTGCTTTGATTTTTATACGTTTTTTTAAATTTTTGATTTTCCAGGGGGGGGGGGGGGACTTGCCCATACCTGCGGACGCCCATGCTGCTGATATCAACAGGTACTTGGTATTATTTATTGATAAGTTTGGAAGTCACCTAAAAGTTGACACACTAAAATAAAAACAATGTCATGAATTTCTGTTTTGATAACGTATTGATTTGTATACGCCCGTGAATTCTTTCTAATAGGCCTATGTTTGATAAGATTAAACTTTGGATGTTTAATAAGTTACGACATAGAGTTATTGCAAAATATCCCCATAAGAACCGATCCACGGAGTTACACTATATACCTGAGTCCTTTTGAACGATGTAACAGTAGCGTAGCGAGATTTTTTTCCGGGAGCACCTAAATTGTTCGACCTTTTTTTTAGTGTCAAAATAACATGTTAGAAACGAAATTTGCAGGGCGCGAAGCGAACCCAAAGAAGAAGAGTGGAAATTAACTCTTTAAAGAGTGCCATCAAGGATCACTCTTTTTCAAGAGTGGTCCCTGAGGGCATTCCATTACGAGTGAAACTTCGCTCTGTAAGGTGAGTGAATCCCCTAGTGATAGCCTGAGAAAAAGTACTGGCTTAGGTAACACGCAAAATGTCGCGGGCCCCTAGATATTATTCTCGCCCCTCTGAACGCAAGCGTTGCCCCGAGGGCTATTTTTGACAGTCCTGCGTAAACCAACAATAATTGCTGAGTCATTTCCCCTACGCCGCATAAAAATAAATCAACTAATTATATGTATGAAATATCCACATTTAATGCTGGTATCTTGCCTATAGCTGATTCATACTACATTACTATATGGACCAAAGAACTTTGCATGGAGAGTATCAATAAAGAGCGGATGAATTACTACGGTAGCAGTGATACTGTGCCTGTATATTGGGGAGGAAATTAATGCGTCAAGTTCACGTGGGAACACTCATAATGGCACGAGCGACTTTAAAAATGCAATGCAGTGGTGTATAGAATTCTAAGTGTGTCTGACAAAAGGGAACACTCATACATGCGTCACCTAATTTTATGTGACCGTTGAAACGTGAAAAGTGATAACTTAGAGCAGCATAGTCATGCCGGTGAGCTACAAATACTGCTAGCCTACAATGAAACCGCCATGACCAAAAATTCCGCTGGTGTTCATAATGAAAAGAATAAGATATTTTCTCCACATATCATTGCACTCACTAATAATTCGCATTGCAAGATAAGAATTAGCCCACAGCTTACAGGGAAAAACAAGATCCATTCTGCTACTAGCACAGTTATATTTGTATTCAAAGCTTCAGTGTACTTAGCACACTGAAGCTTTGAATACAAATATAGGAGTATGTATTTGACGAGTTTATTGCAAAATAACGCTGAATTTATTTCATAAATTCGGTGTGTTAAGTCATATGATATCATGGCGAAATAATCAGCCAGTGACATGCAACGCTAAACTGCAGCATACAATGAATACAATGTATTGATCGTTGCCAAAACGTTTTAATGCCAATATCAGATCGATAAATTTTCTTAAAAATAAATAAAAGGAAATCGATATAGTAATTCCGTACAACACTATCCTTCCAATTGTACACTCACATCTGGGCTATATGATCAGCCTCGATCATAGATTTTCTTATGTAGTGACTCTTGAATAAATTATTAATTATGTGCATATAATGATAATTTCGTTTTAAGACACATAACCACGATGGAACAGGGCACCACGTATAAACCGTTTCAAAGAAGAGATACAAAGGCTATTTCTTATAAATTCTCTAGAAAATGAACTAAAACGAAAAGAAATAGGTCAGCCGTTAAGATCTTTTAGGACTATTTAAACTTGCTGGATATGGTTTTAGAGCACATCACACCAGAGAGTAGGCCCTATGATTTAGAAGATGAAATAACGATTCTTGGGTTGGGATTTAAAAAGAAAATAAAAACAACAATAACAACAATTTGATAAACAAAAAAATAAGATAACTAATTAAGTTAACTTGTCTTATGAGATAAAGCAAGATACACTATCCCGTGTATGCCTAGGCTTACCTTCATATCTCTGGGCATAAGCACACACTATCGTCCACACTCCGTACACAAAACAGGTAATTCTAGACATCAACATTTTGTCAAAGTGTGTTTCCCCGTATAAACACTCCAAAACTCCAGGTACGTCTGTTAGAACACATGCTACACAACAGTACTAACTATTCCCGATACCTTCATCAATAAATACTCTTTAGCTAATTTGCTGACCAAAGACTTCCGCTCAGATTGGTATCTACAAATCAACGACGGTACACTTAAACTAACGATTTATTTCATTGAAAAAGGCAGGAGATAAACTCTACACAGGGCACTGTCTGTATTCATAAAGAGGGCAGTGTGCCTTTTTACTTCTCGTAGGGCAATCTGCCAAAATATCATGCGGGTTAGATACCTTCGTTCATTTGGTCTTGTTCCCCACCTTATTCGGCAAAACTTTATGAGTGAAGAATAGGCCGACAGGGTTATGGGGGAGGGGTGCATCAAATTACCGAGTCGATGGCAAAATTCAAACTCCCGGCAGGGAAGGGGTCCCGAATATTTAATTACCAAAGCCCGGCGAATCCTCCCACCCCATGGCTATGTCCCGACAAGGTCAATAATCATAATAAGTGAAATTTGACATGCTATTCCAAAGGCGTCCACGGCCGTCCTTTTTCAGTTGTGGGGCACTGGATTACTGTACAAGAACCCCGACTTCCTAAGTGTGGGTGATATAGCGGATTCTCCGACATCAATTGGTGTAGTTATAATTAAACCATATATTAAGACTGGAGACCTAAGATCTAAGACTAAGATCTTATAGCACCTCACCAGCTTCAGACTGGCAGTGTTTTAATCAGGCCACAACGAAAAATTGCTATCAGAGTAGTTACAATACATATAGTCGGGAATTCTACAACCTAAAAATATATTCAAATTTTATCCCCATGTTTGACACCCCATATTTTCGACAAACATCAAGGAAGCTTCGAATAGTAGAGGTCTACTGGATTCAGTGACGGATTTTGGTCAGAGCTCCAGAGGGCCGAGAGTGGTGTGCAAGAACTCGTTAAAGCAGGTTGCTAAATTATTAAAGGAACCTCAGCAAGAGGCATGCATCAGTCGGTCTGTCTGTCCTATAAGTGTAATATGACGGCACAATGCAAAACCAGTGAGACACGTCCTGGCAAAACAAAACCCTGGGGGTTCACATATACACACGTCATACGAAAAGAGTGGGCCCACTGCACATGTGGTTCCACGACCAAGAAGAAAATACAACCTGTACACTAGGGAGTTCGCATTTCGAGGGATCATGTACTTAGTAAGGGGTACACATATTTCAAGTCTGAAATCCCTATAACGGGTACACTTCTTGAGATAGTGTGAGGGATTAAATTTGAATATATTTTTAGCGATTTGTTACTCATATATAAGATGAAATTGCATAGATAGGCCTATTCCTCTAACTGTGTCAAGAAACAAAAAACGGTTCGTCCCCAGTAAAGACATCACAAACCACGTTTGAAATTGGGTTCAACATTTCATTTCTAAGCTACTAGACTGAGGAATGTCCATGGAGAAGAATTTGTGATGCTTTGCAACGTATACTAAGTTAGACATTAGGCCTATGTGTGCTTTTGCATTACAACGCAACATAGAAATGAAATTATCCACATACGGCGATGGCAGACGTCTCTAATTTTACGTAATTCTCATTACACAGTTTTAATGAAACTCCTCCCTGTAAAGGGACTAGACTTATACAAAAGTTACTCACTCTTTATGTTGGGTATGATCCAACCCTCACACACTGTCGGAAGTATGAAAACGAATGACAACAGATTGGCAATATTCCACGTATGTTCCATGTTCCTGAAGAGGAGTGGTAAGTCTGAGTTCTGTCACAAACAAGTCAACAGGTGAACCAACGATTTGCTGAATTTTTTAAGTTCCAGTCCGGAAAGGATGAGTATGGTCACTGACACTGCCACAGGTCGCCCAACTTGATACCCATCAATGCGCTTAGAAAACTAACGCTCAAATTGAACGCGTCTAACTAGACTTTGTGTTTCAGTCTCTGATTCACTCAATTAACAGCACCAAGTATACATCCTCCTAACCAGTTGGCTTTCTATAATCAAAACTGGGCAAAACCTGAATGCGCCTGCCGTTCAGGTAAAACTACAAGTTACGAGACAATCTGCACCTTGACAAGCTACCACTGGCACGTGTAACGTGTTTCTCTCTGTGGGTCTTCACTACACTAGGGTCACAACTCGATGCGCTCTAGCCATGGAACTACTACCTCACTGACACTGCCAAATTTAATATGTTAGGCTATTTCCATATCGATAATCTAATCTAATAGCACTGCGTTGCAACCCTCTTCAAAGGTTTTATGATTCCCCAGAGAAATGATCATTTACTTCAAACAAAGAATCTTTTGCATTACCTTTCTGACTAGGTTTAGCAAGAACGTTGCCAAAACATTGAAAACAGCGCACCTTTTGTGCTCGCGTGAACAATAAACAGAATAGCTTGCTTGTGGTCTATTGATAAAGCCCTGGCAGGTGGACTGGCGGAGTTACAGTGCTTTGCCATCACGGGAGTCTAAACTTGCATGGTGGATACTTTTCACATACAAGTAAACAAACATCAGATGAACACGGAAGCGAGATGAAGGGGTAGCAACACTTGTATCAAGAGGGCACATGTTCAACTTCAAGTGTTCGCTTTCATTGCTAGTCATGGCAAAGAACTTCCCTCTAGGCCTACATGTGCTCAAGGAGCAGTACAAGACTCGAGCGACCAGCTATATATGTTGCAACTCCATCATGCAGGAAGTTGTCAACTGTGCGGGCACCAACTTAATTTTAAAGGGCAAGGGCAGTCACTCCCAAAATTATTTCCGAACTCACATTTTTTTTTATTTCTCTTGAAACGTTTTTATAATATATTTAACAGGACTTCAGTATTGCATATTCAAGTCAAACCAAGCAGTAACACCTAGTAAATTTCACATTTGAGGGGAAGTTATTGTCACATGATTCTCAAAAGCCAATCATGAAACAGGACAGTACACTGAACTACTTCAAGTTGAGTGAGGGGACTTCTCTTGTCCTTGAGTTATCATGCTGTGAGCGTACGTGATAACATTCAAAGAAAAAGGTTTGCTTGCATTTGAATATGCAAGGACATGGTGAGTTTGTGCAACAACTTAGATATCTACCCCCAGCTATTAACATTTTGACAATGCTGGGAGAAATTAGTGAAGGTCGAAGAAATGCTTGAAAGACAGATAATTTTTCATTTCTCAATGTTAATGAGAGGTTTAGATGTTTATATATCTCAAGCCATCAACGCCGCGGAAGCGTGCCGAAAGTTTTTCTCAGTACAACTTATAGTATAACTAGTGTGGCGAGAAAGCATGCCTTTAGAATTTACGCTTTCCAGGCCGGGTAAGGATCGGGAAGGGGAATCGGGAGGCTTTTCCAGACTCAGCTCCTCATTTTGTGCCACATGAACATTAAAGTGTGGCGAAAATTAGCTCAAGGATAAACTAAGAGAATTTGAGCTGTTTCAGTGCCCCATCAGTCTTCGAAATGTAGGACTTCGCGCCACAGAAACTTGAATAGTTACGACTCTGCTCTTCAAGACCGGAGGACATTAATAAAATAACTGCTAAGTTGCGGTCTTCTAACCGTGATTCATACGGTTTTCTTATCTCAACCGACTCTAGCCGCAGATTACCGTGGACAATGGACTAGCTGTGTTGATTGTCATAAAGAACCGGCTAATACTTCCTGCATAAGGGAGATTCATCAGAGAATGACTAATTAAAAGGTCCTTTGTCCATATGATTTTGGCTTTTGGCACCTTGGTGACCTTGATCCACGTTCAAAGTAGCCGCAGAGTACAGGACTTCTTGTATTACATACAGGCATGAAATGATTGCTGAATTTGCTGACCTAAGCAACCAACCACCTGCCAACGTTTGATGTGCTTATTCATATTTAGAGCTAGTGTTATTTTATTGGCATATAACCAGGGACCCTCCTCTCATAGATCTTTTTCAATGTTCTTGGCAATGAATCTGCAAATTCGGAAAATTCTATCGATCCCCACCTATAGCCAAGTCACCCTGAATCCAACAGTGTTCATTTTACTCATATTCCAGATCACTATATATGTTGACGCATTTTTGATAAATTATCCAAAGCGAAAGGTGTAAAATTAGCCGAGTGCATTTTAAAAAGTGTTACATCTTTGGCAACGTCAATGAACACATCATCGTGTCCTTACTAATTTTTACTTACCGGTACTCAGTAATTAAAGGGGCTCATTGAGTTGATATCGATAACTTAATGAGAGTGTTAAAGGGACACTATCCCATGACAATGCTTATAGTTACCATAATAAGTCAAGTTTCATATGCAATAGGTATAGGAAAAGCTAAAATTTTGAATTTTGTGGTGTCCTGACTTGCAACGGGTTTTTGCCTGTTTTGAAAAAAGTGTCTGGTCACAAATTTTTGAAAACAGAATTGGGCCTCGAAGTACTAACTCACAAAACAACTATTTGTACGTAGGTATGGGGATTGTCTTAGTTTGGCCATTTGTCATTGGTATGTGAAGAAAACTTAACAGGTTTGGAAAGTTTGTTGAATTTCATGAACCAACCCAATGAGACGCTTTAAGGGAAAATGGTCCTTCTCTTGGGTCTAGCGTAAGCATGACGTAGTAAGGCAGGAGGAGAAGGGAACTGAAGGAGTTGAAAGGGGGGGGGGAAGAATCATTATCTTTGTGTACTTATATCTACATGGGGAGAAGCTTTTAAATGGTGCTACCTTTGGTATATGAAGTAAAGCGTTGAGTTTGTTACATGTTATGGAATCCTCATTAGGTACGGTTGCTTCTGTTTTAAAGGGATGGGTGATGGAATCTGTACTCTTTAAGAATATTTGTGTTCGAAAATAACAATAGAAATAGTGCTATCTTTGGCAATGCTTTGAAATTATTTAAAATGATTCTAATCTTTTCTAGTTTGGGGTTAGGGTTATCACGGCACCTCTACAAAGCTGGTAAGTACATAGTCCATGGGCCCAGGGAGGGGCCTGGTCGGTGCTCCGACCCAGAGGTATAGAAGATATGACATGGAAATTGTCTTGCTTTCTGATTACTTGTTTCATTTAAATTAGTTTCTTTCAAGCGACATATCACAACAAGAACTCCTTCACACATCATTGTGAAACTAGTATTTACACAATCCTTGCGTGCATATATAGGCCTATATCACAATAGCTATTGAATTTTCAGTCACCTTAGTTTGTTATGTACCATTATGTTAGTTTGAGACTTTTCAATTAATACTACGCTGGCTTCACTATTTCTTCTTATTTTCTCAGACCTCAGTTATGCCATGCTGGTTATTCCTTTTTTGTCCCCTGCCAATCTCCTACTGGTCTTTTTTGTCTTTTGTGCTATACAAGCAAAGTTCTTTATATTTTCCTTGACACACTTTCCAAAAACTTGATAAATATTAGGATATAATATTCTCCCCCTTCTCCGTGACAAGGTTGGACTTCCTTAAGGTTACCCTTCACCCACAGTTCATTTTGCTATCCCTCCTGCTCTTTTTTTTGGTTCAAAAGTAGGCTAAATGCCTTGTATTTGGAAGGTCAACTGTTAGCTAAGTTCACCTCTAATTCTCTGTTGGTTTTGGCGATAATCCCTCCTACAAACTATTCCTGGTAAAGAATCCTTCAGTTTGTTTGGGCTCCTTGGAGTCCAAAAGAATGTTTTTTTTTATCATTTAGGATAACTCCTTCATTGTTCAACTTTCGACTGTCTCCCAATTTGAAATCTGTTAAACTTGTGCCACTACATGTTGTTATTTTCAAAATGGCGAGATTTTAAGGGCGGCTATGTTTGAATTCTTTGTAATGATTGTTTTTCATATTATTTTTATTCATAATAATTGTTAGTTCGGAGGCCACTTTTTGATTTCCGCCATTTTTGGTTAGGTTTAGGTCCTGCAAAAAGTATTTAAAAATAATGTTTAAAAATACGCTAAAATCTCATCTCAAAGTATTTAGGATTTTCAGTTGTAACATATTTTCAATAATGATTTTTCTTATTTTCATTGTAAATTTTAGTTGTGGGACACTGAAATGCATTACGAGTTATAGCTGACGTCACTGTGGCATATAAATTTGACATTTCTTTATGATTTCGATTCCAGCGTCTGATACCGGGGATATTCAGCAACATTGCCTACTAAGTACCCTACATACATATCGCAGACATAATATTTTGAAATGCAAAATGTAAGATCAAACATTAGTTCTTTGAAAACTCGTTCGATAAAATCTTCTTGTGCATGGACAAAACCATGAAAACAGTTGACAAATAAATACAAATGCATCGACTTCAGCAACTACGACACACAAAGCATGTGTAATTAACCCAGGGTGCTGCTGTTGTCAACCGCAGTTCCCTGTTTAACCCATTTACAAAATTTGCTCTGCTAATATAGTAGGAGGATTTTTTCAAAAGCCTATAAATTGCTGTAAAAAGCAAGCATGGAAATTCGAATGCATGTTTTTTTTTTTTTTTTTTTAAGTTGGGTCATTAATGTGTGCAAATCACGAACTTCCTATACATGGACACAGCATTATACACGGTAGACGGTAGATTGTCGCTGCCGTATGTATGAGAAAAAGCGCACCAATATGGCCGTCTGCTATAGTTTTGTGTGAAGATTTGGACTTGCTCAAGTGTATCAAAAGGTTTTGCAAGAAAGTTGAAATATTTTTGAAATAGATAGGGTCAAAATCCCTTCACGTATTGCAGGAAAATGAAATTTCCCCCACTCAATATAAACTTTTGCTTAAAATATAACAGATTCGTCGTCAAATCAGACGATTTATACCTTCACGGCGGCCATCTTGTTACGCCTTTTTTGTTCCAGTCGGTGGCGACCATGTACGGATAGGACGTACACGTTACATGCTGTATCCATGTATATAAGTCCGTGATGCAAATATACAATAGATCCCAATCTCGTTATTCCCCCCTCTTTCTTTCCCTTAAATTTTCCTCTTTTTTCTTTTCCTTTTTTTTCCCCCTCTCTTCTCCTCCTGGACGGAGGCCTTAATTTCGTTTTTTTCGTTTCCACTTTTTAGGCGTCCTGATTTTACTATTTCCATTTTTCTCGGGATGGGGGGGGGGGGGGGGGGGGGATTGGTGGGGTCGGAGTTTGCTCTGTCCCTTCCGGCTAAGCTGCTTACTTATGAAACAACTACGTAGACCCATCATTTTCTAAGTCTGGGAGGCCTTAAAGGGCAGAAACAGTCATCCTAAATTGAAGTAGTGTCCACTTACATGATTGGCTGTTGCGAGTCACGTGACAATGTTGTTTCTCTTCTAATGTGAAATTTACCAGAAAAAAACTGCCTGGTTTACCTTGAATATGCAATAGTAAAGTCATAAAATGTAATGGAAGATACTTTGAAGGGAAATAAGACGAAAATTGTGCTTTTAAGCTTTATCTTCAAACTATGGCACAAGAAGGTTGGGGGACTGCTCTTTACCTTTAAGACCTCTGCATGTAAAGTAAAGCCTATATTTTCTCAAAACGGCATACTTCTTTCTCTATTTTGGGTTTCGAATATGAGGGGAAATTGGCCCCTTGCCCATGGACGCACGGGGCGGGATGCAGTGGGACACTCTTCTTCATAATTCGGGAGAAAACAGTTGATCCATTCGGGCAATTTACGACAAACTAGGCTACTATTCGGGCAAAATTGCTCTTGCAAACTAACATTTCATTTGACTATTTGATGAAGGGAAAGTGCAGTCTCCCCAACTTGAATTAGTGTCCTGTTTCATGAATCATGAATGCCACTTGAAATGAGGCAATATTTAGCCTATCCTCCTTAGTTGTGGAAATTACTATGAAGAAATAATTGATTTACCTTGGAGATACAATGTTTAAAGACCCAAACCTCTCACCCCAAAGTACAATTTTGGTGCGTGACTGAGTACCGAAATTCTCAATTTGCTCAGCTCTTTGATTGGCAGCTAATTCATACAATGCAGAGTAGGCCTACTAAAGCGTGTATTTCACTACATAAACGGTACTGAGCGTGTTTTGATTATATAAATTGAATTTTTCTATACTCACCTTGAAGCAATAAACTGAGATTGTATCTGGATGAGGATGAATTTCAGACAATTGTGGGAGGGGCTTAAGTAACAAGGTTAGGAGAATTGGTATTGTTTGGGGTGAGAGAACTGGGCCTTTAAAAATAAATCCGCCGACACCATCTGTTCATTGTCAATCTTCTGAACTTCAAATCTGAACCGAAAACCCAAGGCCATTTTACCTGTCACCATATATACATCAGGAAAGTGTCATTTGCTAGATACTCCATTGGTCCCACTGGAGCATTCGGACCACCTTTTCGAGATGATGGCAGCTCGATGAAAGTTGGAAAGTTATGGGAACAATCCTCCAAAAGGTAGAACTATCTCTGAAGCAAGATACCATGCACTCGGAAGTTACTCATACTGTCTTGGTCATCTCAACAAACTCTTCGACAAAGAACAGAATAAACATGTTTGCTTTGGTATTACGGTTGCGGTTTGCTTTTCGGAGAAGGGAATCAGGCACCAGCACAGCCGGTCCTTGTCCATATATTATAACGTCAATAGCCGTCTTGGGATTATGTAACCACCGATTGTGTTAGGAGATTTTTGGGGAATGTAGTTTGTTCAGAACAACTCCCTGGTTTGTCAGTGTATCATGTAATTCGACAGAGTATCCTTAGCATACCGTTTCTGATTCACTGCCTTGTTCAACTTGTTCACACTACATATTTTTGTCGTCACACAATGTTAACAGGTTAACTTGTATGACTGAATCATGTGTTTTCATTTTCCATCTGAAGTTGTCCAACCCCAAGCCCCCATCATTTCTCCCCAGAGACATCACTTCACGGGTGACCAGTTCAGGTTTGTTTTCTCCCCACAAGAAAGTGTAAACTGCCCTTTTTAAATCTTTTTCACAATCACTGGGGATCGGAAAACGGGTGCAACGATATAAAACAAAGGATAAATGGCAGTATTAATAACGATAACCTTACCCAACAGAGTAAGGTACTGTACCTATTTTTCCACAAACGAAGGTTCGCGATTGCTTTCTGAAGTTTAATTAACCAGTTCCTCTTGATAGCTTTGTCGGAACTATACATTATACCAGTAATTTTAATTTCTTCGTTGCTCCACATAGTATCAACTCGGATGTCTTGATATTTTAACTTTCCCAGTTTTAATCCAAAGGATTTGTTCATATTAATGGAAGCACCAGTAGCTTGGTGGAACATATTGAAAACCTGGAAGAAGTGGATAATCTCATCTACAGAGGTAGCCACACATGTGGCATCTTGTGCGTATTGCAGAAAGTTAACATTACATCTTTAGCTACTTGGAATACGGAATCCTAAAACTTAGGCCTATAATCAGTTCAAAGTTTTGCCAAACGTAGCACCATTTTGCATCTAGGAAATCTAACGCGAAGAAAGTTTCTCAGAGGGTCACAACTACTTTTGGTTTTCCTGTTAAAGGGTAAGGTACTGCCTTAGGTAAGCTGAAATCCATTCAAATATTGCCGCATTTGCGGCACGGTACATCCAGTTTAAAACACCGTTTCCGGCCACCTGGAGGGGTTTTAAAGCCCAAAATTTTCTTGTACGCTCCGCGCCAACTGGTGGTGGCGCTCCGCTTAGATTCAAATATTGCCACATTTGCCACATTTCCTTCTGAAGTTTACAATTTTTCCCAAGGGGAAGGGAGACACCGGTTCCTTTAGTCTCATTCCCCAGGCCACAGATCAGAAGTGCCCAGTTTTGGGGGCCCTAAAAGTGTATGTATTACCATTTTTCATAGATTGATTTTTTATTCTCATTATTTGAGAAATCGCAGACATGAGATTGGTATTTCAAGGCTGGGTACATCCAGCTTAAAACACATGGGAAGTGCCGTTTCCGGCCATCTGGAGGGGTTTTAAAGCCCAAAATTTTCTTGTACGCTCCACGCTAACTGATGGTGGCTCTCCGCTTAGATAGTTTTGCCGTATGGTTGTATTCACCCCATCCCTTACATGGAACAAACGTGGTCAAAAGGAAGTCGTATGACACGTCATTTAAAATAAAGCTAATATAACAATATTTCTGGTCGGGAAGGTGTTGTTAGATCCCCACAAACTTCCCCCTCCCCATATGGTTGAATTTACCCCATCTCTTACATGGACCAAACTTGGTCAGAAGAAATTAGTAAGACACGTCATTTAAAAAAAGGCAAATCTAGCAATATTTCCGGTCGGGAAGGTGTTGTTAGACCCCCCACAAAGTTCCCCCTCCCCGTATGGTTGTATTCACGCCTATTTAACTGACGTTTTGTTAAAAATGGGATTTGGTGACGATTTTCGGAGGTGGATTGAAATCCTATACAATGACATTAACGGCTGTGTCAAACATAATGGCAATCTCTCCGAAAAGTTTTCAATTGAAAGAGGGGTGAGACAAGGCTGCCCCCTCTCTGGCAGTCTCTATGTCTTAACTGCTGAACCTTTTCACGTAGTAATCAGCCGCTGTGAAAATGTATCTGGCATTACATTCCTTGACCATGAAGACAAAATGTTTCAGCATGCTGATGATACTACCTTTCTTACTTCCAATCCCGACTGTTTAACTGATATTTTCCGTATTATTAAGCTCTATGAAAACGGTTCTGGCTCCATGTGTAATATGGAGAAGACCGAGCTGCTCAAAATTGGTAATACTGAAGTTCTAACTTTAATTTTCCTGTTAGGGATGACTTTATTAAGATTTTAGGGGTTTTTGTAGGAAATAATCCTCAAGTCGTTGAGAATGAAAACTGGAGTAAAAAGACGGAAGCCTGCTGCAACGTTCTTGACAAATGGAAAGGTCGCAATCTCTCATTCAAGGGTAAATCCCTTGTCATCAATTCTTTGGCAATTTCACGCCTAGTTTACTTGGCGTCTATTCTTCACGTTCCCAAGTGGGTTAGCGACATCGTGCGTAAAAGTATTACTGATTTTGTATGGCATGGCAAGAAACCACCAATCAGCTTTGACACGCTGGCTTTGCCTTTTGAAAGAGGTGGATTAAACCTGTGTAATTTAGACCTTAAGAAAGAAGCTTTAAGGATTAAATTCATTGCCCTTCTATTAAACGATGTGATTGGTAGCAAACTTAAAAGGTCAATGTTGTATTTTTTAAACCAGTACGAAAATATGAAATTGGGCCTTAATATTTTTCGCATTACACCTCAAACGTCTTCACTGAAGTATTTGCCCCCATTTTATCAAGAAATGCTCGTTGCATGGGGTAAGGTTACCATGGATAAGTTATGCCCACCTAGCGATAGGTCTGAAATTCTTTCTCAACCTATCTTTCATAACCCTTTTATAAGGGACTGTTTTGGTAGTTTGCTGCTTAATAAGGATTATATCGATGGTGCCATTGTGTATGTGAACGACATTATTTATGAAATTCGGACAAGAAGTGTTCCAGCGGTGGGTATCTTGGAGTGTATCCAACTGGCTAACCCCATGTCTAATACTAATATACAAAGAGTTAGCTGTACCTTACAGATAATATTAGGTTGTTTACCGAAAGAATGGTTTGGTACAATATTTGATTCAGATGATATTGTTAATGACCAGGTTGACGACATTCCGAATATTAATCTTTACATTGATGACAAAATTTGTGTTGCCTCCAGCTTAACCACCAAGGGTGCGTCTCGCCTCCTGCGTGATTGCAATTCTAATCCACCAAAGGGCGAAACATACTGGTCAACGCGTTATACGGATCTCAACTTTACCAAGCGATGGCTCAACGTCTACAAAGGGCTTAACACAAACTATGAGGCTGACCTTAATTTTAAAATTTTACATAATATTTTGTTCACTAATGAAAAGCTCCACAAATTTGGCATGATTGATTCTCCTCTGTGCACTCTTTGTGGTAGTGAAACTGAAAGTGTTTTTCATCTCTTCATAGCCTGTCCCCTGGTAAACAGTTTATGGAACGAAACTATCTTGAAACTTGGCAACATTCTGGGGGTAGATAATCACAATACTTGGGTTCTGATCACACTTTTTGGAGCGGATTTCAATCACTCCTGTGCGAAACGACTTTTGGTTGACTTTATATTAACTGTTTATAAAAGTGTTATCTACAAAGCAAGGTTATCTGTTTTAAACAATGACTTAGTATTAGATATAAAGAAGTATTTTTTTAATTCTCTTCGGAAGAAAATTAATTTGATTTAGCACCTTTTCAAGTCTAAGGGAAAATCAGGTAAATTCCGGAGCATTTTTGAGCAGGGAAGTGTAATTGTTTTCGATGAGGAGGAGTCTGAAACAAATTATCGCTTCAATTTTGATACTGGCTGACACTTTCATTAAATTTGCACTTAGGATGCACTTGGGCGACGAAACCAGAAACCTTTGTTAACTTTAACTTGTTTTGCGATTATTTAAAACCCTTATCTGCACCTATACAAGTGTGATGTTAGTTAATTATTTGAACTGCAAATAATTGTAAATAATATTTTTTTTCTGTATATATTTATGTTCTGGATGATTAGAATTTCTTCCTATTTAAAAAAAGTAAGCCTGCATTTATGTATTGTTTCAGTTAATGTGGGGTATTACTTCCCGGCGGCAGAAGTATTACAGCCACTGGGTTGGGTACCTGCGGAGCTTTTAAGGTGTCATGCAGATGTTGAAATATTATGCCACTTTCTCGACTTTTTGTCAGTAAAATATTTAGATACTGACATCCGAGATCTTTTCATCTCAATATTTTAGCGTAAAATATTGAAAAATTACTTGCCAGGATCTCAATATTTTAATATCTTCACTGAATGATATTAAGATATCGACATCCGAGATCTTTTCATCTCAATATTTTCGTGTAAAATATTTGAAATATTACATTACAGGATCCCAATATCTTTAAATCTTCACTGGAAGATATTAAGAAATTGACAAACCGTATCTCAATATCTTAATATCTTCACTGAGAGATATTAAGATATTGACATACAGGATCTCAATATCTTAATATCTACACTGAAAGATATTAAGATAAATTTTTATCCGAGATGGTTTCATCTCAATATTTTCGTGTAAAATATTGAAATATTGCATTACAGGATCTCAATATCTTAATATCTTCACTGAGAGATATAAGGATATTGACATACAGGATCTCAATATCTTAGTATCTTCACTACAAGATATTAAGATATTGACATCCGACATCTTTTCATCTCACTATTTTAGCGAAAAATATTGAAATATTATCTTCACTGTGAGATATTTAGATATTGAGGTACCAGATTTTGTTATCCAGTGGCAGAGCCAGTGGGGTAGGGGCAGCCGGTCCCCTGAAAAATCGAGAGGGAAAATCGGAAAGAGGACGGAGGAAAAAGGAAAAAGAACGAGGAGGGAAAGAGGAAAATGAGAGAGAAGAGAAGAGTAGGAACAGAAAAGGGGAAGAAAAATAAATACACCTGTGGCAGCCACTCCTAGTACCGGGTCTCTCCCGAATGCGCCAATTGGCGCCGCCCGGGTGCACGACCCAATCTATCTCTAAAAAATTGTTTAAATTTGAAAATGATCACAAAAGGTGTTTAAAGACCCATTTCTCTTACCCTAAACAGTACCATTTCTCCAAACCTTCTTACTGAAGTCCCTCCCACAATTGTCTGAAATTTATCGTCATCCTGATACAATCTCATTTTATTGCTTCAAGGTGAGTATAGAAACTCAATTTATATAATCAAAACACTCAGTACCGTTCATGCTGTGTAATATAAGCTTTGGTACTCTGCATTGTTTGAATTAGCTGTCAATCAAAGAACTAAGCCAATTGCGAATTTCGGCACCCACGTACCAAAACTGTAGCTTGGGGTGAGAGGATTGGCCCTTTAAGCTGTAGATTTCTGTAGGGGTAGGGTGAGGAGTGTTTTCGACAAAGTGATAGATCTGCTGTAATTATTTTCTATCACAAATGGTTCTGAAACTATCAGAATTTTCTCAAATACTTTATGAACGATAAAAAATTTTTCGTTATCCAAACTTTTAAAATCACTATACGAGGGCAACCCTCGTACGATTGGACAGTAGAAAAAATTGTACGGCACCGTGACATCTTTGAAATCGTACGGGCACCAAAATCGTACGTCTCCGTAGTACTCATGGGGGAGAGGCTTTAAAGACACACACGCTCGTGAGTTACGAGTGAACGACCGCATCCACACTTCCTGTATAAAATCTTGCGTGTTTCATAGTTCTGATTATCTCTTGGGGAGGGGGGGGGGGGTAATGCCTTGACGTGACATTTCAATCTGAGCTCATGAAACTGAAACAAACTCTTTCGTTAGGCGATATTCCTTCCCTTACATCCATCCACAAACAGCTTTTCTAACTGTTAAGAGTGTCTACAGTACACACATTATCAGTTCAAGGCTTTGCCGAGAATGAAACTATTTTGCACTTAAGCTACCTTAAAGACAGATACTCCTCACCCTGAGCATGATTTTTACTTGGGGGAAGCAAAAGTCTCAATTAGAGACTGTTCTATGATCGCCATCAGAGTTACAAATTCAAAAGATGCAGAGTAGCTCATATTACACAGCACGTAAGAAGAGTGTTCTGATAACTCATTAGAGCCTTGTGTGCTCACCAGGATATTGCCTTAAGCAATAAACTACGTTTGTTTCTGCACAACGAGAGGCTAAAGACAGTTGTATGAGGGACTAGAAGTAACTTAGTGTGGAGAACTTGAACTGTTTGGAATGATGAGTATCTGTATTTAAATACAAGCAACATTCACTTTGAACCCTTTCCATAATGGCACAACCGCTGAACGGAATTAGAATCAGAACCGGGTTCAAACTATACTTGGTGCGCCACTGATTCTGTACCCCAAAATACTTCTCCCGTTGCATAGACACACTTAAAAGATAAATGTGGCACAACCAGTTTGCGTCTATTCTCTCTTGGGAGCAAGATATTCTCGGGCAGTGGCGCGACCAGGATTTTGTAATGGGGGGGGGGGGGAGGGCACAACAGATAATGTCCTAATGCTACCTCAGTTAAACTCCCAAGTCTGCGTAAATCGCAACTTTTTATGCGCCCCTGCGTTTGAATACAGCAGAGGGGATCCTACTTTTGTCACTACATAAAGCTGACCTGGGAGAGGGGTTTGAGAGTAGGGGTGAAATTTGTTTTGTTAATTTAAGGTTGCTCAGATGCAAAATGGTGCTATCTTTAGGACATTTTTTAATATGATCGTATGGCTAAAACCTGTCCATAGGTATAGAGAATTCTAATTTTTGGTTGGGTGAAAGAGGAGAGCATGTTGTCTAGAAGAAGGATCCGTTGTCAACAAACCTTCTGAAGCCCCCTTTTGGCTACTTTACTTCCTTCTATTCCGGAAAAGTTTTTACGCAAAAACACATGCGTGGATTCCACAAAAACATTCTTGAACTATTACGAAAAATTTCCTTTCTTCCATCGTGTATTACAAAAAGGCATCCAAGGCTAGCAGACACCTGTAAAGGGCCCAATGGAAGCTCTGGATTAATTTTGTACCATGGGGCAATGACATAAGGTTTACCTAAAAACCAAATGCAAATATAGAGTATGGCGCTGAACACTTCACAACTGTCGTATTTTTACTAATTATGAATGAAAATCCAGATGAACAGCTTCCAGCAATGAAGAATGGGAGGTCGGGAGAGTACAGGTGCAGGGAGGTGATGTAGACCTCCCTGATAGGTAAAACAAAAGGGGTGAAGGGCACGTTTCCGAATGTGTTTTCTTCGTAAGTGTATTAACAACCACCATTCATACCGATAATGGCTGCGCACATAGCGCTTGGTGAAAACTTTTGAAAAATGTGTAACGCAAATACGTAATTTCAACTTTCCTCATCATGTTACAGATAAGATTAGAAGATCCCATATTGATGCGAGGTCCCTACAGATACTGAAGATGTTACTCTGTTTTTCGGAAAAGTGTCGTGATCAGAATAGCTCCATTGTATTATAACCTTACTAATGGTCACGAGATGGAGCTCAAACCGTGACGGATGCGAACGGAGCGCGCAGAATCCCTTTTCGTAAAACAAAATTTCCTCGACAGAACCTGCATTAAGGTTCTGGATCGAATCACTTTCAATTCCCTTACAAAACTATATGCCAATCAAAAGCAGTGGCGGAGCTGCCATATGGTCAGGGGGCGGTCGGCCCCCCCCCCACGGACCAAAATCGTCTGACGGCGCCCTTTTTAGGTTTTTAACATACTTTGCTCTTGCACCATTATTGGCAAAAGACATAATTTGATAGCGTTGTTCTAAAGCCTAGCTAACAAAATTTTCAAAACCACCAGTAAACTGTATACTATCCGCTGCACTTTATTCTAATGAAAAAGGGTCATCTTCAGTAATATAGGGATAGGTTTTGCCGAAACATATCTTCATGCACTATACGCACTAAATGAATGTTGTCGCCGTGCTAAGTTGCTTCGACATCAAGCGTGATTATAAGCTTACAAAATACACATGTCACACTGTAAAATATTACGGTAGATTTGCAGAACAACAAAATAAAGAGATAAATAAGGATAATAGAAAAGTTCTGGAAACTTATTAACAAAACGTTTCTGTAATTTTAATGTTTCTCTTTATTTTTTGTTCTGTAAATTTACAGGGGTTTTGTACCATTTTTTACAGTGCGTGCTGATATTTAATTCACCCTCCCGGCCAATAAAAGATGTTGCAAGGGGTGGAACATTAAATTGTAGCGCAAAATAGCCATTTTGATAATCGTCAACACAGATAATAAAAAAGTTTATGAAGATACCAAAATAGCTTTCACAACATTTTTCAAAATTATTTAAAGAGAACATTCAGGTTTAAATAAAATAAAACTGTTATCACAGTGGTAATGATTTAAGAGTTTCGTGGTCTCAAAAGCCAGAAATTGCATCTAATGAGCCTAGGTTTAGGCTACTTTTATTTATTGGGAATTCCATATCTAGAGAGCCAAGCAGACCATTTGTTTTGGCTATTTTGCAGTGTACTTAATTAATGGCTATTTCAGGGTGATCACATGATCTAAATTACGCAAATTAATGTTTCTTCGTATACTTATCTTGATTTCCAAGTGCCAAAAATGTACACCTACCGTAACGGTGATTAATTTCCATAACTATTTAACCCCATGTAAGATTACTTGCCAGTATTTGGCTCTAACAGGTTCAATCTTTATCTTCACAAAGTAGCTCATTATTACATTAAAATTTTTAATCGAGACCTGACAATCATAACACAAAATAAAATGACCGCCTCCTTACTAGAATGTGAAAGAGAGGAATAGAAACATGGGCATCCACAGGTAGGGGCAAGAGGGAACTTGCCCTCCCCTGGAAAATAAAAAACCTAAAAAAAAAACATAAAGAAAAAGACGAAGGAGAAATTAACATCAAAATTTCTTAACAGTTCGCACAGTCTTTTCCCTATTTATATGCGGTAAATAGGCTTTAGAAAATGTCATTTCCCCAGATTTGCGAGGTATTTTGGGCTAAAATTTTCTTGCGCTCCGCGCAAACTCATGGTGGCTAGGAGCTTTCCCCCCTTAAAGAATTTTGTCCCCCCCCGAATTTTCTTCTGCGGAGGCCCATGGATAGAAAATTTAAACGTGTTTCCATTGAAAAACTTGCTGAGGAGAAATGTCAAAGTAGTCTTCTACCAGGTGCGGAAAATCAAGTGGAAAGCCTGAAAAGCCGTGGCTTCGATCGTACTGAGGCTCAGGGAAGTTACCGTACTTCTTCGAAGCGCCCCTGCAGACCATTTTCGCCCCCTCTGACCGAGATCCCCGGATTGGAGGTCCGCACAGGCCTTCACAACACTGTTTTGAATTTCAGAAGCAGAAATTTGCGACAGATAATAATGATAGCCTACAACTAGTAAGGGTTACATCCCTCAAGTTACAATCAGCTCGATAGCAGAGTAGGCCTACACAAAGGATATGATTTGATCCTGCAGAATAGAAGGCTACTGCCTACAAAAGAGTACACAACAGCTTGAGGCTGAGGTCTCACTGAAATTGAAACTCATGTAATGTTGTGTTAAGGAGAATCCAGTCAAAACTCTTTCTTTGGAGTATTTGGAAGATTTAACAACCATGAATCTAAGAAAATGGGTAATAATTCTCCAGAGCTTATTGGGAGTCCAAAGGGAATAGCCTATTAAAGCAAATTTAACAAAAAATGCAAAAACAGACTATTTTAAAAAAGCAGAAAAATTTAAGGGGGGGGGGGGTTCAAACCCTAACCCCCCTTGGATCCGCCACTGAAATGATTTAGTTATAATAAAGGCTCCCAAGTTTAAGTTCAACACATAGTTGATCGAAATATTGAGCGGCATAACATAATTTACGTTAACCATAACACGGAGGATTTTTTGGCCCTGTTCCTTAATAATAAACACCAGTTCCAACAGAAAATCCAATGTGGAACACCTGTATCCATTAAAATACGACTAACATTGATTTTTGTTAACCTGTAACAAACCAAACAAATAAATTACCAATTTCCTTCGGCCTAAAAACGTGCCCCCTGGTTACCGATTTTTTCCTGTCTCCTGATTCTGTTAGACTAATCATAGGCGTAGGAGTCGGGGACTGGGGCCGCAGCCCCCAACCAAAAAACCTGTGAAAATTCGGGCAATACGAAGGGAATTTTTCAGGCACCTACTGAAAGAAAAATAAATTGCAATGATGTAGCTAAAGGTAAGCAATAAAAATAAAGTTTTGATTTGAATTGCACCAGCACCTATATATTTGGTAATTCACCAGTGTATTTTCCATGGTTAAACTTTTATAATTATTATCAGTGGCGTATTAAGGGCATTGCCATTGAGTCACATCCTCCCTCACTGATACTGTTTTTGTTCTTTTTAAGTACCTAAAAAACGCAAATTTTTAACACAAATTTTATTTCAAAGGTAGCAAATGTGCACCAGATTGCATGTAAGGATAGCTAATTTTCCAAAAATTTTCAGAGGGGAGCGGGAAACCTCTTTCCATTAGTCCCCACCCCAAGACCAACAATCACACAACATATGTCATGGCCCCGGGTCGTGGGATAAAATCTGGCTATGACACTGATTATTATCATTATTATTGCTGTAAGAACTTTCTCAAAATATATAACGATAATAGAAAACACGGCAAAAGTGATTGAATGGAATTGACATGCGATCATTGTGATGTAATAACCGATGCATGTCTATATAATGCCATGTACATTTACTGGTTGAATGCGCGCGGAGCGCATGAAAAATTTTGGTTACATTTTTCGGGCAAGTCGCTACAGCCCTCCCCCCACCCAAAGTGAAAATTGGTTTACGCCCATGACAGTAATGATAGTATTAAACATCCATTCCCTACCTCACAAAGCCGTTCTTTTGATACTCAAATGTGAGCAATAACTAAACCGGTAACCATAAGAGGTAACCACAATTCGGGGTCTGGGAAGAGAACACATGGCGCTGTTGTTTGAAAACAAGTAAAACTCTCAAATTTTAATGGGCAGGGTTGGCGCCGGAGGGGCAGGGGAGCTACAGCCTAACCCCCATCCCGTTGGGGCAAAAAATGGGCGTCGACGGTGAGCAGGAACCTCGATTTTTTTCCCCCCCAAAAAGCCAAAAAAAGGTCCTCGAAAACCGGGCCGACGGTGGTCGGTCTCCAAGAACTGAAGTGCAAAACAAGCAAAAAGAAGGTCATAAAAAATTCGGGCTCAGCCGGTTCAGCCCCTGTCGGGGAACCCCCCCCCCCCGTAGGACAAATCCTGTCGCCACCCCTGTAAACGGGTAAACAGACAGTCTTTCGGCCAAATGTACCACCATTTTCCACTTAGGCATAATCAAATACTGGGCCAAAGCCAAAAATGGTCATCTCCAAACCTAAAATTTGAACGATGTTGAATGGGTTCAATTCACCAATGGTAATTTAGCTTACAACGCAAAGTTTGAAATCTGAAGAATAAGTGAAATTGCAGCAAGTTGCACATTTAGAGTTTGGTGGGACGGGATTAGGAAAAAGGGACATGTCAACATATATAAAAGAATTTGAATTCCCTTCTTTTTCTGTGTCAAAGTGCTTTAGTAAACACAATTTATGCACTGAAAAAAGGTAAAAAACTTAAAAGAAGTATGCCCTGACAGATTTACTCATAACTTGACTGTAGCTGCCAGAGTCATGTTTTGAAAGCTTTTGTAAAAAAACATGACATATTTCTCCACCTTGAATTTAGTGTTGAAGGTACATCATGCATACTTCCAAACTTTGGGCTCTCAAATATGATCCCCCATGGTTTTTGTTGAGTTTCTTTCTGACTTGTATGTATATTATGCCCCTTCTTCCTCTCTGCTAACCATGAAGGAGATTTAAAACTTACTTTGCTTCTTGAAAATATTAAGAGCAAATGTATATCTTTCCACACTGAAAAAGTAAAACCTGTTGGTCATTTCTCATTGGGTCAACAATCTCCTTGTCCAAGGCCCATTTTCCCCATATTTCCCATGACACCAATTTCGGACCCTATCAACTCAGTCTTTGAAGAACGTTTTTTGGTAATGCTTGCCCACTGCTTATCGCCCTGTAACCAGATAATGCTGAGCAAAATTATGAGAGCCTCGGACCACTTGGTGTAGGGCCCAGATGGGCCAAAAGTTTGAAAAAATCACTTTCGGAAAGTTAAACTGCTTTTTGAAGACCTACATTTTTCATAATTATGGTCTTCACTTCAGTTTTTACATCACGCACTGTTAATATGGCTATAGCTCACTAGACATACAAATTTTCAGCTTTTTTCTTATTCCTGTGAATTGTAATGGGCCTGCAAAATCATGCAAAATGTCAATGTCAGCTCTCACCTAAAAGAGCAAGATATTGCGCAATACTTTTTAAGGGGACTATTACTATTAAACAGGTCAAGCTGTGGAACAGAAAGTTTCCATTAATTAGTTTTGTCTGTAATGTAAAGTTCTGAGGAAGATTCATGAAAAGCTAAGGAGGTGTCTTTGGAACCCCAAAATCCAAAATAATGAACAGGCTTCACTAGGTTCCGTCCCACCACAGTGACACACTTTTGAAAAATTTGCATAGCTCCTTCAAACGAAATGTGATTTATGCGATTGTTTTTATAATAAAAGAAGAATAATCAGACTTCATTTCAATCTTGAAATTTTACCTTATGTCCCACTACTTTTGATAATAATTAAATATTGGTCACATGTTTCCGATTGTGTGAAACTTATCATTCCGTCCCGCCACGTCCATAAATTTGTATTACTATGGTTACACCTTGAAAATTATGTTGCTTTTCATTGTGCCTTTTAATAGTCCGTAACTGACCAGTTTCTATGGAACCAATGAATTATTCACAGAAGCTACATGTAAACAGGCACTATTTAAAAAGGCTATCAAATTACGTCCCACCACAATACGGTAATTTTGGCTCTGGCCCTATACCGAAAAATTTTCCAAAGGGGAGTGGGTATCCTTCGACCCCTCCCCCAAGACACAGGTCAGTCACACGTGATCGAACTCCTTCGCAAAATCCTACGTACGGGCCTGTAGTTCATAGTTATTACCTAAAATGGTCAAGAGATGAAGTTCAAACCGTGACAAATTACGCGCAAAGCGCAATAAATTTTTCTTTGAATAAGATTTGCATGACAAAACCTGCATTCGGCTCTGCATCGAGACACTTATCATCCATCAAACCAACAAGCCACTCTAAAGGCCAGTCTTTTACCTGGGAATTCGTAAATAACTTACAACTTTTGCTGCTATGCTTCTCCGAAAGTTGTTATCGGAAGATAATGATAATAAGGTCAACGCTGAGGAAAGGTTTGAAGCGCGTGGAGCGAGCAAAAATTTTGATAGTTTGCGAACGATTTGCGAAAAATTTGACAGTTTGAGAAACATCTGCGAAATAGAATGATTACAATAGATCCATCAATCGGTCGAAGACACACCTCACCCTACCCCCAATTACACCCTCAAATAGTAGCAAATATTAGTATCATTGACCATACTTCGGGGGACGAAAGGGGGTCTATCCTTTAAACAGATTCTTGGGTGAACATTTTCAGCCCCCTTCCTCCCCGCTAAAATTGTCGTCCTTGTAAGAAGGGCCGATGTTGGGAGACTGGGACTCTTCTGTGTTATTTTATAGGCATTAATATTCAGGTCTCGAACTGCAGTCATATGCAGTGGCGTCGTTGAGTGTGGGCAGGGTGGCACGTTCCCCCAAGAGTTGTCTGTACCCCAGTGTGTCCCAACGAGATTTTGGGTATGTAAAAAAATATGCACAATCAAGATGTTATGTTCGAAAGTTCGAGGTGCAGCCACGCACTACATCAGGGATCATACAGTGGGGATACCTAAACTTAAGAGATAAAAGGACTTACACAAAATTTTCATAGAGGCTCATATCCAGAATTTTCTGGCCACTTCGCTTGTGCACCTGGGAGGGTCTCAGCAGGTGCTACCCACCCTTTCCCATTTATTGGTAAAGAAAATGCCAAACCATATATTGGTCATAGTTTTAATTTTGAGACACCAAAAAGCCCACTGAACTGCGTTCAAGCGGACTTCTTTTCCACATTTTCCCCACTAGCCCCTGATCTGTAGCCGTCAGATAATTCGATGTGTCTTGGTTGCTCCAATGGAAGGTTTCACCTCAGTGGTATACCTGGAAGGCAGTTGTCTCAACATCAATTACTATTATGCAGCAAGAGTGGGTTTATTTTTAAACTCAGTGCAAACGTTAACATGAGCCGCTGTCCCCATTCATACCCCCTCCCCATCATAAAATCGTTTGTGCGAGTAAAGCTAACAAATTGGTCGATTCTAATTTCAATTTTTGTGGTCCGTTTTAGTGCGCTGCAATGAAATTTTGGAGATTGTCAAATATTTTATTCTAATGGTTACATTTTTACAAATACGCCAGAGCCTCCGCATGGGAGGAGTATTTTCCCTGGACCCCAATAGGGACCCTGCATTGGGTCCTTGGGGTTTAACGCCTATATCTGAGAGTGCTGCGCGTCGCTAAGTGGCTAAGCCTTCAGTGACGTCCAGCTCTTCATTTTGATGTGCCCCTCCGGCGGACAGCTTTCCCCGAGTGCCTCTCCCACACCGAAAAGTCTGGCGGCGCCACTGGTCACATGACTACGCTAAGCAGCCAAAAATATCCCTACAATTGGGTGTCAGACAAAAGTCACAATTTAGATCAAATTTAGATCTAACTTTCTTGTGAAACTTTGAATGTAAGTTTAGATTTGAAAACCTTTAGACTGATCTTAGGTGAAAACCCCACCTTACTTTAAACAGCTTTAGAGATTCATATGTTTAATGAAGTTTTTTCGTTATACTGGTTTGTGATCGCTGTGTTCTATTTTCATTGATTGCCATTGGTAAAGAGTATGTTTATTTATGTTTGTATTTTTTTTTGTAATGTTATGGTTTCATTGTAACGCGCCTTGAGCACCTTTTGAGGTGGATTTGTGCGCACTATAAATCCACATCATCATCATCATCATCATCATCATCGTCGTCATCATCATCATCATCATCATCATCATCATCATCATCATCATCATCATCATCATCATCATCATCATCATCATCATCATCATCATCATCATCATCATCATCATCATCATCATCATCATCATCATCATCATCATCATCATCATCATCATCATCATCATCATCATCATCATCATCATCATCATCATCATCATCACCATCACCATCACCATCACCATC